>OX465283.1:102282905-103482905 GCA_949987705.1 Thereva unica
ACATAACGTACTGATAAAGTTAACGCCCCCAACACCTGGCTATATTCGCTCATCTCTCCGACCAAGTTCAAAATTACCTGCAATAAAATGATCCATGAAATCCTTGCAACCCAACAAGGAATGCTCAAATTAAACGCGCCCTGCCAAGTAACGGCGGGAGACCGAACGATATTGTACAACGGCCTATCAACCCAAACCAGCCGAGTGATACACGCACCCTACTTTCCAGTAATGAAAGAAACTAACTTCAGTACCCTCAACCTTGGAACACCATCGATAACCTCCAATAATACCATAAAATTATTCACAGGTGACGATACGAACAAGATTATCCAGGAAGGCACGAAGCCCCTGCAGGATATCTACTCGCAGTTGAACCACCTAACAGGGAGCGTACCCACACCCATTCTACGGCCGCCATTCCATTCGGCGGCGTCCTATTATTAGTTTTAATAGGGTACTCATGCTATAAAAGCATGCCGCTATTAGCGGCACTTGGCCCACTTTACATGTGCCAGAAGACCCGGAAATGCATGTCCTCCGGATGAGAGAACCACCTCCGAGGACCAAACGGGGGACCTAATGTCAACCGAGCCTGCACCAACTACAGTATCAACAGAGACAATACCTAGGCCTCTAAGTAGACCCCACACATTACCAAGGGCCTCTTCCATACAATTAGTACAAGCTGGGGTGGGGGCCCCATAAACTTAGGATGAACGACACACCAGTCTGGGTAACAACAGCCTCACACAACCCCGAGCTAACGCCCTCCCCAACCCCGGCGCCTTAAAAGCTGCTAAAAATTTCACCCTATAAGTAAACAATACAAAAATAAGAAAGAGGGATACACAGAAGATCCTAACGCACCACCAAACAGCACCCAACAAGCCCTTTACCGCATGCCCGCGGCGGTACCACAATACTTACCTAAAAGAAAGAACCTCCTAAGCGTCCCAAGTCAAGCTGGAAAACAAACAAAACAAAAAGGAGAAGAGAGAACAACCCTAAATCAAAAGAAAAACAAACAAAAAACCAAACTACAAAAAAAGAGAGAGTTTTCAAAAAAACACTTTATTAAAAGTTTATTACATATCGTTGTAATATGGAACATCCCCGGAGTCAATCCGAGCCGAGATTGTCCGGGGTGGAGGAATTACCGGACTCCTCTTGCCGAGCAATCTCAGCCAGGGCCTTCTGAACCCGGGCCAGCTCGGCACGATGGAAGTCTTCTCGTCGCGCTAACGCGGCCATCCTCCTTCTAACCCGAGCCAACTCGCGTTGGTGATGGGCCTCT
Source organism: Thereva unica (assembly GCA_949987705.1). Lineage (NCBI taxonomy): Eukaryota > Metazoa > Arthropoda > Insecta > Diptera > Therevidae > Thereva > Thereva unica. The sequence goes on from OX465283.1 coordinate 102,284,203, forward strand.
TCGTGCAATGCCTTCTCCTCGTTATAACTGCAAAAGAAGGAAATAATATAACCGGATTATTAATAAAATAAAACTTAATATGTTTTTAAAAAACTTACGTCATTATACTTCAAATTCTGAACTGCAACTGAGCACATGCCTGAAAAATACCGGAGCAAATCGGGAACCTCTTATCGCACAAAAAGTCAGCAAAAAAAATCCCTTTTCCGAACAAGACGCCTTTGTTTCACGACGACGCCTTGTTCTTGTTGGCACCCCCAAGAGTGTTAAAAGAAAAAAACATACACCTCTCAAACCAAAACAAACGACTTGAAACTCGCACAAGTACCGAACGAAAACCCAACGCCTTATCAGCAGAGGTATCGGGTTACGTTGGAAGAAGTGCAAGTACATCTTTTAAGTCGTTGAAATGGTAATATCCACAGATATTTCCCACATGCCTCAAAATCGGGAAAAAACCAAAACAAAGCAAAAAATCCGTCGTGATCCGCATGAGAATCGTTGTTTTTCACACCTTCCAAGGGGCTAGTTTTCGATCTTTCAATTAGTCCATGGAAATGGTACTTTAACATTGCAAAAATGCAGGACAAGGTTTTATTTGTGGGATGTGTAGAGGGGGTCAGTGTGAGCTTAAGTTTGAGTTTTCGGGATTCTAACCCCCCCCATTTGGCCGCCATCTTGGAAAACGTGTGCAAATGGTTTTTCCACTATATCTCCGAAACGGTATATTTTACCGAAAATTTGCACGGACACTTTTTGTTTAGAATTAAATAATCTACAATTTATTAGTTAGAACTTTTGTGGTAAAATGAATAATTAAGAAGTTATAAGCCTTAGAACACAAAAATTAGTCACAATATTTTCTTTTAAAGGCTATAACTTTTTTTCCTTCAACTTTAACAAAAAAAATAATAGCAAGTTTTTTGTAGAGGGTTTCATTAGGAATAATTTTCATTCATTACTTTTTTAATTTCATTCACTACGAAGGGTTTTACAGCGCCCCGAAGGTATGAAAGTGACAGATTTTCGGAATATTTTATTACAATTTTACCTCCTAGAAATTAGCAATAACAGCTAGCAAGTAATAATAGTGAATGAATGACTATACGTTATAAGAAATGCCGATGTTTGAGTAATGTAACAAAATTGTTTCGCATTTTTTTGCGGGTTTTTATTGCTGTTATGCCATGTTTTATAAGATACGATATGGTTTAAAATGAAATTCTTTGAATAATAACATGCGTTACTCCAATTTTTTAAAATAATTTGTTTTAGGACTGCACAAAAAAGTGCTTTATTCAATTATGTTAACTATCTAGCAAAATATGGACGTATTCAGTTTGTGATAAATGCTTGAATTATCTTAGTCTTATTTCAAAATTGTTATTTCAGTTTGATCTTAGTTACATTTTCATATTTATAACTGTGTAAATAGTTATTCAGTTGCGCATACTACCAAAACACAAGTTTTGGAGGATAGTTTACACTCTATTTGTTATAAAAGTTATTCTGATAGTCATACGGATAACAGCGTTTGTTGTCATAGTACCAGCAACAGCGACGATACTGTCTTGTATACTAGAAGCTCCCTTGATTGATTTTAATTTTCTGACCAACTGTTTCATTTTCTCTTTGAACTTTCAGCCTTGACACCTTTGTACTCTGCTATAATTCCTCAGCAAATCTAAAAATAAATGTCCGCACAGCTCTTCAAAAAGACCAAGAATAGAGTAGATAGAAAAGCAGCATCCTGGATTAGTTGTCTTGGGGACACCACTTTAAAAACGCACCGACAAACTCTACCTCGCAGGTGGTGTGGAAATGAGTTATACAACTTGCAAACGCTTGTCATAAACTGAATACGCCCGTATGTTGCTAGATAGTTAGAATAAATGAAATACTTTTTTGTGCAGTCCTAAAACAAATTATTTTAAAAAATTGGAGTAAGGCATGTTATTATTCAAAGAATTTCATTTTAAACCATATCGTATCTTATAAAACATGGCATAACAGCAATAAAAACCCGCAAAAAAATGCGAAACAATTTTGTTACATTACTCAAACATCGGCATTTCTTATAACGTATAGTCATTCATTCACTATTATTACTTGCTAGCTGTTATTGCTAATTTCTAGGAGGTAAAATTGTAATAAAATATTCCGAAAATCTGTCACTTTCATACCTTCGGGGCGCTGTAAAACCCTTCGTAGTGAATGAAATTAAAAAAGTAATGAATGAAAATTATTCCTAATGAAACCCTCTACAAAAAACTTGCTATTATTTTTTTTGTTAAAGTTGAAGGAAAAAAAGTTACAGCCTTTAAAAGAAAATATTGTGACTAATTTTTGTGTTCTAAGGCTTATAACTTCTTAATTATTCATTTTACCACAAAAGTTCTAACTAATAAATTGTAGATTATTTAATTCTAAACAAAAAGTGTCCTTGCAAATTTTCGGTTAAATATACCGTTTCGGAGATATAGTGGAAAAACCATTTGCACACGTTTTCCAAGATGGCGGCCAAATGGGGGGGGTTAGAATCCCGAAAACTCAAACTTAAGCTCACACTGACCCCCTCTACACATCCCACAAATAAAACCTTGTCCTGCATTTTTGCAATGTTAAAGTACCATTTCCATGGACTAAATGTATCAAGGATAGACATTCACGGGGGGGGGGGACGTAACTTTGCCCACCCGATCTAGCGCAATTTGCAATGCGCCGCGTGAGAAACGCGCGGTAAGCAAGTTGCGCAGGTGGGAAAAAGTTCAAGGGCGCGTTTTTCCCAGCCGGTGGACAATTTTCCGGCGGTGGACCGGCGGGTGAAAATTTGATTTTGTTGAGTGTTGTCTAAGCCACGATCGCCGGCGGGTGATTTGAAAATTAAATGAATTTAATTTCTCGGTCGGTGGAATTAATCCCCTTAAAGCGCGGTTGGTAGAGTTTCTTTTGATCGGTGGAATGTGGGCAAAGTTACGTTCCCCCCGTGAATGTCTATCTGTGTTACATGCAAGTTGATTAAGAACGCAGAATTTCAGTTATCTTTGTGGATGCTACACATGTAATTCTCTAAATGCCTCTTGAATTTATTTATAATGTTAATTCATAGCTTTAGATTACTCATTATTGATGTTTTGCTTCAACTTCTGGTATTATTATTATTATCTTTCTGTATTATCTCTTTACTGAATTGTATTTTCTATTGTGTAGGGCTATATAAGAGGTTGTAATCTTCAGCCCTTCTGTAATAAATTGTTATCAAAGTCTGGTTCAATTTCAATACACCATTTTCTCATATGTTAACATGATCCTTGATTGGGTGTGTATGCAATAACTGCAGGTTGGCTTTTCATCCCATGTTTATAAGATCGCCTAATGTTTTTCATGGTACTAGTTCCGCCAATCTCGACAGTATTTGGTTTCTGGTGCTTTCAGTAATGCCTACTTGCATGCGCAAGTTGGACCCGCATCCACTTGCGGAAAACCCATTTGCCCAAGCATGCAAATATGCATTAGTGAACTTGTTTCGCCTTTGACTAATTGCCATTTCTGATATTCTCTAAATATAATTTACCCCACGCTATCAACATTCTCCTTGTGTTTTCAACCAATAATTTGACATTTAACATCGAAATGTCTTCTTCTTTAAAATTTGTTCGAAGGGATATCGAAAAACTTGCAGAGCTTGCGCTCATTTCTATCGCATGTTTGCATTTATGAATTCTGTGCAAATGCATGCTTGCTTTAATGAAACTAATGCTAAAGCACATGTATGCAAAGCTGCATTACTGAAAGCACCCCCTAATACCCGTATATAGGTATCCTAAAAGTAGTCATACGTCACAACGATATCACGAGGGTATGGTAAGTTGAACTTGAGATAATTTGGTATTCTCATTCTGTAGTCACAATTCATTTCATAGGGAAAAAAACGAGAGAATAGGACGGAAAGAAAAACGCATATAATAGGTACTAACAATAATTGTGTAATTTGGATTTGATTTTGCGCAATTCATCAAGCATCAAGCATTTCCAGGCAAGTCACAAAGGGGGTGGAGGGGCAACTAGGAGAAATTGCCCAGGCCCAGGCAATACCTGAAAATAGATTGAAAATGAAAGTTTAAAGTTTAAAAAGTTTAAAAACCAATATATGTAGTTGTTTTGTGAGCGTCCAGAAGCTAGGGTCTGAAACCCAAGTATGCAGCACTTTAATATAAAATGAATGAACTTATTCTTAGCAAAGAGTACGAGTATTAAATACTTTTTTGAATATCTAAATAGATTTTTTGGAATTTCAAATTCCTTAAAGCGGCCTCAAAGGAGGTCCAAGAACTGTGTCCTGTCACCAGATAAACCGAAAATTCGTTAACGGTTGTGATCCAATCCAATTGTTCACCACTCTATTTTGGGGACTACCGATGTAAACCGAGAGGGACATACTAACCCACCTCACGCTCACCAGCAGGCTTCTCTCTGGAAGGCAAGGAGAAGGAATCCAAAACTGTCGGGTTCTTTAATATATGTACATATACAGGGTGTCCCACATAAACTTACAAAGCGGCCGGCTGTGGATAGGTCTTGGATAGACGAACAAAAAATCGTATGGGTGGGGGGGGGGGAAATCGTAACGGTTTAGCCGCTAGGGCGTTTTGAAGTTTTTTTGCTAGAGTTTTACATATCACCCTGTATTTTTGTAACCGTGTACCCCATTTTCATGATTATGGCACCGGTGTACGCAGAATTCCCCCACCTATCTACGACGGTAAAAATAATGGTCCTATCTTATAAACATTTATAGGAAATTGTCCAAACTTTTTAATTTTGGAAAAAAAAGTTTAGGTTTATCACGTATTTTTTGGAGAAAAAGGTGGTTTTAGTTGAAATTTTAGTGAAAAAAATACAAAATTTTGACTTTGGCGACTCATAACTCCAAAAGTTTATACGATAGGACCATTATTTTTACCGTCGTAGATAGGTGGGGGAATTCTGCGTACACCGGTACCAGAATCATGAAAATGGGTTACACGGTTACAAAAATACAGGGTGATATGTAAAACTCTAGCAAAAAAACTTCAAAACGCCCTAGCGGCTAAACCGTTACGATTTCCCCCCCCCCACCCATACGATTTTTTGTTCGTCTATCCAAGACCTATCCACAGCCGGCCGCTTTGTAAGTTTATGTGGGACACCCTGTATAACGTCGGCCTCCCACATATACGAACCTCTTCCTGATTCCTAAAAAAAGTCAATAGGCAACTAGACTCCAAAAGCTCCTCTCCAAAGATTCCTTAAACGGGGTCGGCCTTCTTAAAAGCAGGGTTGTTTGTGGCAGTCTTTCCCAGCTCCTATTGGAAAATATCCGAAACATCCACAACTTGACTTGATTAGTAGCAGAAACGATTACTTGCTGCTACGACGTTTTACTACTACATTTTCGTTAGCTCATTCAATTGAGGTTGCGCTGCGAATGAATTCGACAATTCAATCGATTGAGAGAAATAAATGAAATGACAAATAAAAAGATAAAAATAAATTAGAAATAAAAGATTAACTTTTACGAATAACTAATTGACTTTTATTTCTCTTCCGCTCGCCTATGGTTGTGACCCGCAGTAACAACCAGACAGCGACATGTTCATACTAACCTCTCCATCTCTCGGAACCTTGTGGTGCCTGCTCAGCGCGAACTTTTCAGGGTCAATCCTCCAGCCCCGGGATGCTAGGTAGAGTCATAAGGCCGTATCAGATCAAATTTTTGAGCAGCGACAGCAGCAGCGGAAGAGGCAGCATGCTGCTTCTTGTATCAGATTCGTTGTAGCAGCAGCAGGCAGCAAACGCTTTAAGCGTGGTAAGCGTCTTAAATAAAATACTGAAATGTCAAAAAAGCTGCCTTGATGGGCAGCAAAATTAGGATTAGGAATGAAAATGCAGCGGCAGCATTCAATGCTGCTTCTGTGGTCATGTGACCCGCTTTGACCAATAGAAACAGTTTGCTGCTAATATTTTTGTTGCGCTGCTTTGGATCTGATACAGCCTATAGAATCGTTCCAAACCGCTATTCTCGGAGCCTTTCTGGGAACACCGTCGACCGGTACAATTTTAAATGAGCAGTAACCTCTTTTCAACCTGGAGAAGATGACATATTCCAGAGCTCCTTCAGAAGTTTCTTGACCTTATTCTCTACAATCTTGCCTGTCTTTTTAGAGTTAGCTTCAATTTGGTTTTTTTCAACCTTAGGCTGTTGGTGATATATCTAACCCGCCATGTATGGCTACGGTACCACCTCTACGCCCTAGGACTATATCAAAAGAAACCGAGTGCCAGTCTTCCTGCATGGAAGACGAAAAGGTTTGGCTTAGAACAAGACCGGTTATCAGAGAGCTTATGAGTCTCTCTCTCCAGGGGCCTCGGTGGTCTAGGGGTAGGGTGCCTGACTATAATCCCAGAGGTCCCAGATTCGAATCACGCCCAGCCCCACGGTCCTTCGCCTTTTCCACTTCGCCACCTAAATAATTTTCCTTCTTTCTTCTTCCCTCTTTACATTCCTGATTCCTTCTGCCATAGCCTTCCTTTGCCCTTCCCGCTCCACCAAAAGCGCATGTCATCGGTTGGTTGACGAGATTCAACTCGTTTCAGGAGGCAAACACTCCTGCAAGTTGTTTCTCGATGTCCCGATGTCAAAGTCCCGATAGTAATGGTTGGGAGTAGGTGGACTAAAAATATCGCGGGTAGGTTGTGGCAGTCCCTTCCTCCCCGACTAGAGCTGCCGTTCCACATTTCACTCTATACGTAGAAAAATAGATTGTCGACAGTATAAAGGGCCTTTCCTGAGACTCTAGTCTTTCACATAAAAAAAAGTCCGGTCACTAAAGACCTTCTAGTCTTCGATCTTAGGGCAGACGGTCTTTTGCGTTCCTGGAGTATGTGGACAATATCCCTAGCTGGGCGCGGTTTTCAGTATATGGGTTGCCTGGTTTCCAGGATATTTTCGAACACATTCATTCACAAACAGCCAGAGAAGTGCTCGGTCGTTCACATACGCCCTGCCTTACTGCATCAATATTTTATGGCGTCCCTGAATTTGCTTTATCTTCTTGCACGAAATACAAATTCATTATAAAAAATATCACATATTTTGTGATTTTGAGTCTGCATCTGGCTTTTGTGACTGGGTGTCATAAGTAGAGTCACAAACTATCAATGCCAAGCACGAATCATAGAGGCTTGCGACTTATGACCGGTCATAATTTAGAATATAGGTGTAAGTCTATTTTACTACCTGGAGATTAGGTCAAGTACGTGCTGAAAAGATCTTTTGGAAGCAGCTTATCTTCGGATGGCATATGGAAGGTAGGAGGAATAAAAAATATCACGGCTTGCTTGTGACAGTTCCTTCCTTCACTTTCTCCCTCTCTTCACTATCTTCCGACTAGAGCTGCTGTTCGACATTGCACTCTATACGAATTAATAGATCGTCAATAACATAAAGGGCCTTTGCTGAGCCTCTAGTCTTTTACATAAAAAAAATCACATTGTTATCTTAGTCACTCGGCTTTTTTACGCAAATTTTTTGCACACTGAGTAGCTCTAGGACTTGCTTTATTACACCAAGCCGCCTTAAAAGCTGAGATGGAAAGCTTGAGCTTGATGGATTCTTTTTGCTATAGTGTGCTCCAGAGTCCTCCTGACCTGAGCGGCCGTTAATTTACGAGATCTCAACTTAGAGTCAATCTAGTTACAAAAAGATCTGTTACCTTGACCTCGTCTACTTTAAAGACCATTTGCCATAATGTTAATGGGTATATTGCCCAAAACTATTCTGATGTCAAAGAAGAATGCCAGCGAAATTTCTGTGTTTGACACTGCTGCTTCCTGCTTAGGCCAAATTGTGAAGGACCGCTTTAGTGCACTTTCCCCGTCTCCTGTGATTAGCAGAGTGGTTGACGTAAAAAGCCTGACCTTTTATATTTTGAGAACAGAGCTAAGCCGGCTAGCCACCACGTCAATATAGTGTGGTTACTGACCCCTAGGTTCTTTGTACAAATTTCATCTCGACAGTGGGTGATTAGAACCATGCATAGGACTGCCGAGATAGCCCAACCTACCCCAAATATCTCGGATATTTTAGATTGAAAAAAAAAAGAAAAACACACCAGCACGTGTTCAATGTTTTTTGAAACTCTATCCGACCATACAGAAACTGACCCCACTCCACCCCCAAAATACGCGTTTTTTTTTCAATCCCAAATTTCCGAGGTATTTGTGTGGTAAGGGTGGTTTAGGACATCCTGTATATCAAAGGTTTTTGTCTACCACAGTAAGGTTGGAATTAAATATTAGTGGGCCTGGTAAAAAAAAGCATGACTTTCAGCAATTATAAGTCTGTAGCTGAATACTGCAGAATGACTGTATTTATGACCAGACCCGATAGCTGCTTTGTCAGTTTGTCCTCGGAGAATTGGCCGGTATTTCAATCATAGCAAATCCAACCAACGTGTGCCATTAGAATGGCCCTTCAGTCTCCTTCTTTTTTTCTTTATCATAGTTCCTCAGCCATTAAAAAGCTACAGTTTTGACAGTGCACCAGATACGCTCGGCAAACCGTTGTTCCCCTGGAGGATATGGAAGTAGTTGCTAGTAGTAAGTCTATAAGGGTATTAGACCAGTGACGTCATCGTTTGTGGGCTCGGGTGTGAGCTATATTCGAAACAAGAGCTTTATTCGTGTGAAACTAGGCTTCTATTTAGAAATCCCACTTGGGTGGGATCTTCTCAGGGAGTTTGATTCTCAGATAAACTAGATAGATCGGACAGACAGAACTAGACAGACCAACCTATCTCTCTAGCTGTGTAGCTGCCTCCCTGTGTGTATAATGCTTTGTATACCACTTGACGGACGGGTAGGTTGGTCTGTCTGGTCTGTCTGCAGCAAAGAGAAGAATTGGAGCCTAGATCATATTCCCCAGAATATGCCACCAAACATCGCGAAAGGGGCTGCAAATGGGTTGGCGGAAATTGATCTCCGAGACTCCCGTTCCCGACTCCTACTTTTCGGCCATCATTGTGCTGGGTTTTCTCTTCTACGTTGCACCAGAATACTTTATAGGACGCACGTATCCTGGCAACCTTGGCTAAATATTTAAAATTGTCTGGGTTAATATTGCCGAAAGTTGGGCGAAAAACTTATGAAAATTCATCTCTAACCTGCTCATTTAATGGAAAGGGTTTTCTTCAGAACTCGCGAGGTGTGCAGGTGCCTCAAGGAGCTCGATGCCAATAAATCCACTGGTCCCGATAATATACCCCCTATCGTCTTAAAACAATGCGCCTCACCTTTGGCTAAACCTCTGCGCAAACTTTTTGCCCTATCATACTCTTCCGGAGTCTATCCAGACTCTTGGAAACTTGCACATGTTCAGCCAATACCGAAAAAAGGTGACTCTAACCTTCCCTCCAACTACCGCCCAATAGCAATTACTTCTATTCTCTCCAAAACAATGGAGACGATAATCAACAAAAAACTTATGGGATATCTAGAATCCAACCTACTCATAAACGACAGACAGTATGGCTTCCGACGATCCACTGGCGATCTTTTAGTTTGTCTTACAGAACACCTCAGCCGAAGTTTGCATGGATCAGGTGAATCCAGTCTACTTGCTTTGGATATCTCCAAGGCTTTTGATAGAGTTTGGCACTTAGCTTTGTTAGCTAAACTCAAAGCTATTGGAATCGACTCACTTTTACAGAGTGGGTTGAGAGTTTCCTTTCCGGCCGTTCAATTAAGGTAGTATTGGAGGGCGTCAAATCTGAACCCCACCCTATCTCTGCGGGGGTCCCCCAAGGGTCAATTTAATCACCAGCCCTATTTCTTATCTTTATAAATGATCTATTTTCAATCTCCTCCAACCCGCTTCTCAGCTTGGCTGACGACGGTACCCTGCGTTACACTTACAGCTACGATACAAGACAGACTCATGCCAGATCCTGTCTTGATGATCGTAAATTAATGTCCAATTCTATTAATAACGATATTAAGCTCATTCTAGAGTGGGGAGAGAAGAACCGTGTTGAATTCAACCCCACCAAAACCAAGTACTGTCTTATTTCAAAGAAAAAGATCAACACCTCACCACCCTTGACAGTGGGTGAAGTTGAACTAATGGCCGACCCATCCCTACACATCTTAGGCATGACATTAGCCAAAGATTTGCGATGGAATGAACACATATTCCAAATCGCCAAACAAGCATCCCAGTGCTTGGGATTTCTTAAGAGGTGCAAGTTCCTACTCCAGCCATCGGGCCGTCCTGTTATTTATAAATCCTACATTCGACCTCTTCTCGAATACCTCCTCGTTTGGGGCGGCGCGTCGATAACCACCTTGGCATAGTTAGATAAGGTGCAAAAAAGGGCACTTAAATTAATTGATGACGACACCGCCTGCTCCACCACCGACCCCTTGAGCCACCGTAGGAATGTAGCAGCACTAACAAAATTTTATCGCTACTATTATAGCTCCACGGCAATCTTATAACCGCAACACAATGTTACCGTAAGATGAATTTAGAAAATAGTAAAATCTACTACCTTTTTGAAAAAAGGGGTAGCAAATTTTTTAGATTTTAAATCAATTTTAAAATGCCCCACTGTCATTACGAAAATTTACGCATATAGCTTAAATATCTATAGCTGACCAGACGAACTTCAGAATTGATAAATGTTCTGTTAACTATTTAGCTGGGTTGCAATCGAGTCGATTCCATTTTATTGACGCACATATGCGACATTTTTTGTTTTGTTATCAAGTGCGAGAACGAACAAAGCGAATGGTTTGCCGACACGTGAAAATTCTACGTACAATTTACCGTGAGAAAAATATTCATTTTCTAGATTCAGGCCACAAATACTCTAGGATTCACCATGTGATTTGTTGATCGTCATGGTGAATGCAAGATAAATCGGCAATTAAATTGCAAAAATTCAGCGGAAATGAAATCAATCCGTTCGATTCATCGACAGGAACACGACCATTACCATTGCTTAGAGAGCACTTCGGCAGTTGGATCGTTTAGCAAGGCAACTCCCATGTTTGTTCTCAACTGTCGTGTCTTCATAAAGCGCCACAGAGTCGATGATTTGAGGCTTTTATTTTATCGGCAGCGGTGGATCTTGGATTGACTGATAGTGTTTGGCGAAAGTCGCCAGGCAGTAGAATAATTAAACCTGCAAAACAACTTGAGTCATTGCGCCGATCTTTCATAGTTTGGTTGAGTGCTTCTAATGCGTGTTTGTGCGCCATTGTGCATTCATCCCAGCTGATGATTTTACCTGCTACCAAAACTTTGTCTATTGCTTAGTGATTCGCAATGTTACCAAGTCGGATTTTCAGTCGTTTGAAAAATTAACGGTTATTTCAACATCGGCATCCTTCTAGCAAAGCGGCCGTTATCCCAGAAGAAGCAACTGCTACAGCAATTTCGTATCTCGCACGAACAGTGGCCAAAATCAATGACCATAATCAATTGCCTTCATTAACTTATCGTACACTGTTCTGTTGGGTGTTCAACAGTGGTACATTCGCTTGAACCAATTGGCTCAATGCATCACGTTTACGTTGCATTTCTTGATTGAAAGCGTGGATCTTTTGAAGATATGGCGTTGATATTCCTAACTTGACTAACAAACTGTCACACATGAGGTAACACATATCTTCGATCAAAAGCAAAGCCTGACGAGATACATATCGTCATTCACCTTGAGAACGGGATTCCCTGGACTGAACCGAATTCCGAATGTTTTCTGACATGTCGTTCTTGCACTTGTTCCACAATTCACATGGATTCGATGGGAACCATGTCAAATTAATGATAGCATATAATGTGAGTATCTGACATGCAGAAACAATTTCTTAAGCGATTATCATGTCCCAATGAATATCGTTTTCAATCAAATTGAGCTGATGCAGCGCGAAATGTTGAAAACATCTTACCATTGATAGTTTGAAGTGATTCAAATGATATCGGCCAAAGAACATTCACCAGCAACAACTGGAAGTAGAAACATTCGTAATTCTTCGGATGAACTCTGCAAATGCGACCAAGAGCATCAGCAGAATGCATCGCCTTGGTTCCGAAGTTGAAATTTCTTGGATAAAGCGTTCCAAGTGTAAGAACATGGCATCTGCAAACGGATCGCTTTGGCAAATCGAAAAGAAACTGGCCAAAGTTCACCTCCAGGGGGCATGTTGAACAACGTTCGATCTGTTGAAATAAATTTGTTGATTATTCTCAAGATTAACCGCAAAAAGTGCAACAGTGGGATGACATAAATAAAAAAAATAGAAAAATAGAATAATCAAAAAAAAGGTAGTAGAATGATAACTTGATGTAGTAGTGTAGTATATAATCTTTTTTTTCCTAAAAAGGTAGTAAAATTACTACATATGTAGTAGAACAGTAAAGCTGCCGCAACACCAGATTAGCCCACTCGTCTCATTCCCTCTACCTGCAACTCCTCCTTTCACGCACTCAAGAAGATATGAATTCGTTTGTAAATAGAACAACTCGACTGTGGAACAATCTCTCGCAGTCAGTATTTCCGAGCTCCTACAACATCCAAGAGTTCAAATGCAGAGTTCATCGCCACCTTCTTCAACACCCCTTCGAACCCCCATAACCCTTAACCTATTCACCCTGTACTAAGCTTGCTGCTATACATTGCACCATGACGTGACAAACGACATGACGGACTGGTAGTACATAGGGTGATTCCTGAGCTTAGCACTGCCACATAAAAAAAAACCTGAGTTGGAATGATAGCATCAAAAACACAATTCCAGTTTTGATATTTTATTTTTATTCTGTTCAATAAAGGTTCCATCAGTATCACAGAAAAGGATGGTGCATTCTCACAAAGCCTCCATACCAAGATAAGCTATTTGAAAAACAGGGAAAATAGTCCAGTCAAATAAAGGCTTCACCTCGGAATTCGAGATAATAAGCTGAAAATTGGTATGAACCTTTGTTTCGGCATTCTATATGATGTGTCAAAAGTCTCATACAATCTCGTGTCCGCGTCTTGAGATATTAGAGGCCAAAGGTCACAAAAATCCGTTTTGCGTGAATATGTCGTAAATTATTGGTCTTACGTAAATTTTGGTTGTTTGTTCATTAGATTCATCTGCATAAAAATTTCCTATACAGAATTTACGTAGAGCCAATAGTTTTCGATATATGGGGCTGAGACAACTCAGGGATCGCGCTGCATAAGTTTCCTCATCACCTTTGAGAATTCAAGCAGCGTTTTTACATAGTATCCCCAGTAGGCCTAGTCCATAGGTTAAAAGGTATGAAATAATTTTGTTGATTATCTCTCTATCTCTTCTACTTTCACTTCTTTCCTATTGTCATCTTCATCAACACTCATCTCAGAAGAAAATAACGGAATGTGGTCGGCGTCATCATTGTCCAGCTCAGGTTCACTGGCTGTATCCTCGGATATCGAATTGAGACACGGCGGACTCCGACAAGATCCATATGCAAGGGAACACCCACAATCGAATTTGAAGCATAAACTTGAAAAAAAAATTATACAATTTTTGCCATTTTTCGCCAATTTAGGAGTACTTTCAACCCTTTAGGAGTACCCCTTACCATTAAGTTCGCCTTAATTTAGTACAAATCAACCACCTTCGCAAATAAATATTAAAAAAAGTGCATTTCATCACATTAGCTTTCATTATTATTGAAATAATCGCGAAAACCCCCTAAAAAGGGGTGCTTTTTGAATTTTTACGGGTGACGCCCTAATTTTAGGACCGCGGGACCTCGATTTTCGTGATCAGCGACCCCAAAAATGTTTAGGGTTCGATTTTCTTAACGGTGTTATTTTGGAACTCCATAACGCGCGTTTTGAATGGACTAATCTGCCATCAGGATGCATACCACTACCAAATTTAATGCGGTAAATAATTTGCTACCTTATTTCCTCAGCCATAATAATTTTACTTTTCGATTTCTGTCCTGACTAAGGTAAAAGTGTTGGTATGGAGTTTTTTTAATTTAAATTTGATTAAAAACCTTATTTGAATTCACGGAAAAATTTCAATTTTACTTCCCAAAAAAAAAACAATAAATAATTTGGAAGTCCTGGAATATTGTAACGATATTTGTTTCAATTATTTGTGGGCCCCCAGCTAACTCCTTAAGGACGCCGTGGGCCAACCGTCAGGATATTATTCATAACTTCAATAAACCACCTCGACGAATTTTCGAGAATACAACTCCATCCCTCAACCTCAGTCAAACAAGGCCTCCAACCAGGGATCGTAACTGTTATAACTTATATCGAAAAAATCAGAAAATAATCATTATTTTGAAACTTATATGATATAAAACAACAGTAACAGTTAAATTTTACCAAAAATATTTAAAGTTATTTTTAACTATTATCTTTGACTAGTATTGTTTTAAATCTTTTAAAATTGTTATTAAAGATTTTTTTCTTTTTTTGTTCGAAATAATAATTAAAATTGACTTTTATTTTTAAAATCAAAAATAACTGTTAAAAAAGACTTTTATTTTTTTCGGTCTTGCATAAAAGTCTTTCTAAGATTTTTATTTTTCCAGTTTTTTCTATAAAAGTCTTTGAAGACTTTTATTTTTAAAATATAAAAATAAAAGTCTTTTGCTGAAAACAGATAAATAGTCCATTCAAACCGTTAAGAAAATCGAACCCTAAAGGTTTTTGGGGTCGCTGATCACAAAAATCGGGGTCATGCGGTCCTAAAACTTGGGCGTCACCCTTAAAAATGCAAAAAACACCCCTTTTTAGGGGTTTTTCGCGATTATTTCGATAATAATGAAAACTAATGCAATGAAATACACTTTTTTTAATATTTATTTGCGAAGGTGGTTGATTTGTACTAAATCAACGCGAACTTTATGATAAGGGGTGATCCTAAAGGGTTGAAACCACCCCTAAATCGGCTACAAATAAAAAAAATTGTAAAAATTTTTTCTTCAAGTATATGCGAATTGTGGGCGTACTGTCAGGCAAAACTAAATTATTTTCAAACCTTAAGGGATTAAAACTACCCCCACAATTATAAAAATCAACTTTATATAAAAAAATTAGAAATTTTTTTGTTTTTTGCTTTTTGCTTGAAATTTGGTTCAAAAGGTATTATCAGCCATAAATTTATTATTTTAAACCCTTAAGGGGGTGAAACTACCCCTGCATTAAAATTGTAATTGAAAAAAATTGGCATTTATTGTTTTGCATTAAAATTTTATTTTCCATTTTTATTCATTGAAACATTTGGAAAATTTCACTTTAAACCCTTTTTTAAAGGGGTTAAACCACCCCTAAACCGAAGCAAAATAAAAAATACATGGAGAAATATTTCTTTTCGTGGAATTTTTAAATAAAGTCAAAATGCAGGATAAAAACGACAATCACACAATAATTGGAAATATGTACCCTAATATATTTGAGTTACTTCTGAATAATGGGGTGTTCCGTTTTTTTACAATGACATTTAGGCAGGTCAGTCTTTTGCTGAAAACAAATAAAATAGCTATTGTAGTTCGAAAATTACACTATAAAAACAATTGTGATATTGTGCTTAAAGCCTAGCACGTTGATCAGGCTATAGAAATTCTAACTAAAACTATGTAAAAAATGATTTATTAGGTGGATAAATTGGTGCGGCTGATTTTATATTTTTGAATTTTTTGGCTCCCTGTTTAATTTCTACTTAAATTAGTAGTTTGGTAACCCCATTTCACTCCGTTAGGGGATGAATTTCGAAAAATCGATTCTTAGAGAATGTCCACGTCATTATAGAGATGCACTGTCAAAATTAAAGCCCTTCAGATCCAGCGGTTTGGGTTACCCCATTTAACCCCCTTAGGGGATTAATTTCAAAAAATCGCTTCTTAGTGGATGTCCACGTCATTAAAGGGATGCACTGTCAAAATTTCAGCCCTATAGCTCCAGCGGTTTGGGTAAACCCTGATTCACCCCCTTAGGGGATGAATTTCGAAAAATCGCTTTATAGTGGATGTCCACGTCATTAAAGGGATGCACTGTCAAAATTTCAGCCCTATAGCTCCAGCGGTTTGGAAAAACCCCATTTCACCCCTTTAGGGGATGAATTTCGATAAATCGCTTCTTAGTGGATGTCCACGCCATTATAGGGATGCACTGTCAAAATTTCAGCCCTATAGCTCCAGCGGTTTGGGTAAACCCTATTTCACCCCCTTAGGCGATGAATTTCGAAAAATCGCTTTATAGTGGATGTCCACGTCATTAAAGGGATGCACTGTCAAAATTTCAGCCCTATAGCTCCAGCGGTTTGGAAAAACCCCATTTCACCCCTTTAGGGGATGAATTTCGAAAAATCGCTTCTTAGTGGATGTCCACGTCATTAAAGGGATGCACTGTCAAAATTTCAGCCCTATAGCTCCAGCGGTTTGGAAAAACCCCACTTCACCCCTTTAGGGGATGAATTTCGAAAAATCGCTTTATAGTGGATGTCCACGTCATTAAAGGGATGCACTGTCAAAATTTCAGCCCTATAGCTCCAGCGGTTTGGAAAAACCCCATTTCACCCCTTTAGGGGATGAATTTCGAAAAATCGCTTCTTAGTGGATGTCCACGCCATTATAGGGATGCACTGTCAAAATTTCAGCCCTATAGCTCCAGCGGTTTGGGTAAACCCTATTTCACCCCCTTAGGCGATGAATTTCGAAAAATCGCTTTATAGTGGATGTCCACGTCATTAAAGGGATGCACTGTCAAAATTTCAGCCCTATAGCTCCAGCGGTTTGGAAAAACCCCATTTCACCCCTTTAGGGGATGAATTTCGAAAAATCGCTTCTTAGTGGATGTCCACGTCATTAAAGGGATGCACTGTCAAAATTTCAGCCCTATAGCTCCAGCGGTTTGGAAAAACCCCACTTCACCCCTTTAGGGGATGAATTTCGAAAAATCGCTTTATAGTGGATGTCCACGTCATTAAAGGGATGCACTGTCAAAATTTCAGCCCTATAGCTCCAGCGGTTTGGAAAAACCCCATTTCACCCCTTTAGGGGACGAATTTCGAAAAATCGCTTCTTAGTGGATGTCCACATCATTAAAGGGATGCACTGTCAAAATTTCAGCCCTATAGCTCCAGCGGTTTGGAAAAACCCCACTTCATCCCTTTAGGGGATGAATTTCGAAAAATCGCTTTATAGTGGATGTCCACGTCATTAAAGGGATGCACTGTCAAAATTTCAGCCCTATAGCTCCAGCGGTTTGGAAAAACCCCATTTCACCCCTTTAGGGGATGAATTTCGAAAAATCGCTTCTTAGTGGATGTCCACGCCATTATAGGGATGCACTGTCAAAATTTCAGCCCTATAGCTCCAGCGGTTTGGGTAAACCCTATTTCACCCCCTTAGGCGATGAATTTCGAAAAATCGCTTTAAAGTGGATGTCCACGTCATTAAAGGGATGCACTGTCAAAATTTCAGCCCTATAGCTCCAGCGGTTTGGAAAAACCCCATTTCACCCCTTTAGGGGATGAATTTCGAAAAATCGCTTCTTAGTGGATGTCCACGTCATTAAAGGGATGCACTGTCAAAATTTCAGCCCTATAGCTCCAGCGGTTTGGGTAAACCCTATTTCACCCCCTTAGGGGATGAATTTCGAAAAATCGCTTTTATAGTGGATGTCCACGTCATTAAAGGGATGCACTGTCAAAATTTCAGCCCTATAGCTCCAGCGGTTTGGAAAAACCCCATTTCACCCCTTTAGGGGATGAATTTCGAAAAATCGCTTCTTAGTGGATGTCCACATCACTAAAGGGATGCACTGTCAAAATTTCAGCCCTATAGCTCCAGCGGTTTGGAAAAACCCCACTTCACCCCTTTAGGGGATGAATTTCGAAAAATCGCTTTATAGTGGATGTCCACGTCATTAAAGGGATGCACTGTCAAAATTTCAGCCCTATAGCTCCAGCGGTTTGGAAAAACCCCATTTCACCCCTTTAGGGGATGAATTTCGAAAAATCGCTTCTTAGTGGATGTCCACGCCATTATAGGGATGCACTGTCAAAATTTCAGCCCTATAGCTCCAGCGGTTTGGGTAAACCCTATTTCACCCCCTTAGGCGATGAATTTCGAAAAATCGCTTTATAGTGGATGTCCACGTCATTAAAGGGATGCACTGTCAAAATTTCAGCCCTATAGCTCCAGCGGTTTGGAAAAACCCCATTTCACCCCTTTAGGGGATGAATTTCGAAAAATCGCTTCTTAGTGGATGTCCACGTCATTAAAGGGATGCACTGTCAAAATTTCAGCCCTATAGCTCCAGCGGTTTGGAAAAACCCCATTTCACCCCTTTAGGGGACGAATTTCGAAAAATCGCTTCTTAGTGGATGTCCACATCATTAAAGGGATGCACTGTCAAAATTTCAGCCCTATAGCTCCAGCGGTTTGGAAAAACCCCACTTCATCCCTTTAGGGGATGAATTTCGAAAAATCGCTTTATAGTGGATGTCCACGTCATTAAAGGGATGCACTGTCAAAATTTCAGCCCTATAGCTCCAGCGGTTTGGAAAAACCCCAATTTCACCCCTTTAGGGGATGAATTTCGAAAAATCGCTTCTTAGTGGATCTCCACGCCATTATAGGGATGCACTGTCAAAATTTCAGCCCTATAGCTCCAGCGGTTTGGGTAAACCCTATTTCACCCCCTTAGGCGATGAATTTCGAAAAATCGCTTTATAGTGGATGTCCACGTCATTAAAGGGATGCACTGTCAAAATTTCAGCCCTATAGCTCCAGCGGTTTGGAAAAACCCCATTTCACCCCTTTAGGGGATGAATTTCGAAAAATCGCTTCTTAGTGGATGTCCACGTCATTAAAGGGATGCACTGTCAAAATTTCAGCCCTATAGCTCCAGCGGTTTGGAAAACCCCCATTTCACCCCTTTAGGGGACGAATTTCGAAAAATCGCTTCTTAGTGGATGTCCACATCATTAAAGGGATGCACTGTCAAAATTTCAGCCCTATAGCTCCAGCGGTTTGGAAAAACCTCACTTCATCCCTTTAGGGGATGAATTTCGAAAAATCGCTTTATAGTGGATGTCCACGTCATTAAAGGGATACACTGTCAAAATTTCAGCCCTATAGCTCCAGCGGTTTGGAAAAACCCCATTTCACCCCTTTAGGGGATGAATTTCGAAAAATCGCTTCTTAGTGGATGTCCACGCCATTATAGGGATGCACTGTCAAAATTTCAGCCCTATAGCTCCAGCGGTTTGGGTAAACCCTATTTCACCCCCTTAGGCGATGAATTTCGAAAAATCGCTTTATAGTGGATGTCCACGTCATTAAAGGGATGCACTGTCAAAATTTCAGCCCTATAGCTCCAGCGGTTTGGAAAAACCCCATTTCACCCCTTTAGGGGATGAATTTCGAAAAATCGCTTCTTAGTGGATGTCCACGTCATTAAAGGGATGCACTGTCAAAATTTCAGCCCTATAGCTCCAGCGGTTTGGAAAACCCCCATTTCACCCCTTTAGGGGACGAATTTCGAAAAATCGCTTCTTAGTGGATGTCCACATCATTAAAGGGATGCACTGTCAAAATTTCAGCCCTATAGCTCCAGCGGTTTGGAAAAACCTCACTTCATCCCTTTAGGGGTTGAATTTCGAAAAATCGCTTTATAGTGGATGTCCACGTCATTAAAGGGATGCACTGTCAAAATTTCAGCCCTATAGCTCCAGCGGTTTGGAAAAACCCCATTTCACCCCTTTAGGGGATGAATTTCGAAAAATCGCTTCTTAGTGGATGTCCACATCACTAAAGGGATGCACTGTCAAAATTTCAGCCCTATAGCTCCAGCGGTTTGGAAAAACCCCACTTCACCCCTTTAGGGGATGAATTTCGAAAAATCGCTTTATAGTGGATGTCCACGTCATTAAAGGGATGCACTGTCAAAATTTCAGCCCTATAGCTCCAGCGGTTTGGAAAAAACCCATTTCACCCCTTTAGGGGATGAATTTCGAAAAACCGCTTCTTAGTGGATGTCCACGTCATTAAAGGGATGCACTGTCAAAATTTCAGCCCTATAGCTCCAGCGGCTTGGGTAAACCCTATTTCACCCCCTTAGGGGATGAATTTCGAAAAATCGCTTCTTAGTGGATGTCCACATCATTAAAGGGATGCACTGTCAAAATTTCAGCCCTATAGCTCCAGCGGTTTGGGTAAACCCTATTTCACCCCCTTAGGGGATGAATTTCGAAAAATCGCTTTAATAGTGGATGTCCACGCCATTATAGGGATGCACTGTCAAAATTTCAGCCCTATAGCTTTAACGGTTTGGAGAAACCCCATTTCACCCCCTTAGGGGATGAATTTCGAAAAATCGCTTCTAAGTGGATGGCTACGTCATTATAGGGATGCACTGTCAAAATTTCAGCCTTATAGCTCCAGCGGTTTTGAGTTGACCCTATTTCACCCCCTTGAGTTGATCGTGTGGACCGTAAGGGTCGAACCCACATCCCGACTAGTTTCTATTTGTAGCCGATTTAGGGGTGGTTTCAACCCTTTAGGATCACCCCTTATCATAAAGTTCGCGTTGATTTAGTACAAATCAACCACCTTCGCAAATAAATATTAAAAAAAGTGTATTTCATTGCATTAGTTTTCATTATTATCGAAATAATCGCGAAAAACCCCTAAAAAGGGGTGTTTTTTGCATTTTTAAGGGTGACGCCCATGTTTTAGGATCGCAGGACCCCGATTTTCGTGATCAGCGACCCCAAAAACCTTTAGGGTTCGATTTTCTTAACGGTTTGAATGGACTATTTATCTGTTTTCAGCAAAAGACTTTTATTTTTATATTTTAAAAATAAAAGTCTTCAAAGACTTTTATAGAAAAAACTGGAAAAATAAAAATCTTAGAAAGACTTTTATGCAAGACAGTCTTTTTTAACAGTTATTTTTGATTTTAAAAATAAAAGTCTTCCCATAAGAGTTTTGGAAGACTTTAAAAATAAAAAACAAAAATAAGAGTTTTTAATGA
Source organism: Thereva unica (assembly GCA_949987705.1). NCBI lineage: Eukaryota > Metazoa > Arthropoda > Insecta > Diptera > Therevidae > Thereva > Thereva unica. Next base: position 102,305,283 of record OX465283.1, read on the forward strand.
CCTAAAACTTTTTTAGTTAAATATAACTGTTATTGTTTACTTAAAAAAATTTAAATTAATTTTAACTATTAAACTTGACTTTTATAATAAAAGTCTACAATTTAAAAGTAACCCCACCACCGCGTAGAACTCGCTACTCTGAGTATCCAGTATAAATTTTATGCAGATCAGACAACATTTACTATTTGATTTTTTAAGTCAAAAATACAAATATAACAGTTATTTACGATCCCTGCCTCCAACTGAATATTAAAGGAAAGTCTTCCCTCAGCAATCTCCTTGACTTCAAACATGTCCTTGTAAAATTACCATTTAATAAATTTTATCTCCTTTCGAGTGTGTATGTGTGTATGTGATCCATCAGAAGAAGACCAAAACATATTCCGGTCGTAAATTTCCTGTGAATTGCTCGAATCCTTCATCCCCCATCGAGGAGTTTTATTTGTTCGTCCTTTAGAAATGAAACTACAATATTTTTTGAAAGAATAAATTTTTTTCTATTATTATTCAACTATGATCAAATCGTGTTTGTCACAGTCTCAGTTTCGAGTAATACAAAAAATACACAGAGTCAGCACTGGGAATCATATTTACATTAAGGGTATTCACAGGGCAACATGAGCGCTTCAAGGAGACCTTTTATGAAGGACCAATTTGACGTGATGGGGCAGAACAGTTCGACAGCGCGGGCACATAGTAAACAAAGCCGTGTCGTCTAGGGATCCGTTTTCGAAAGGATTAGACTTTCCCCAATTCCTGTCCCGCATTATTGTTTCTGTTGACCTCGTTTTTGGTGAAGCTGCGCTGCTCCGGCAGCGTTTTGTTTGTAGACTTCGATGACGACGTCAGATTGTTTGTCCTTGAGTGGAAAACTGTGCGAATCTTGTGTGACAAATTTTCCAGGGCTCCGCCTAATTTCGAGCTGCTGTTTGAATTGCCTTGTTTTTTGCCACTATTGTTGCTGTTATTATTGTCCTGGCTGGGTTTCTGGGGCGCTAGCTCGGAGCCATTGTTACTTATATGAATATTGCCATAGCTTGGCAATAGACCGGTCTCTGGGTCGATAATATTATCAGTTGCGTCCGTTGGATGAACTGCGGCTGGCTCGAAGTTATCTACGGTTCCTGGGATCGAGTCCCGGTGTACGGCAACATGTGACAGCTCGTGCAGGGGGCTGGAGGTCGATTCCTCGCCGGGCGGGTCGTCTATTGTTGACATCTGGATGTCACCCTTACTTACGGGATTAGCTGCGAAAACGTCGTTCTTGCTTAATGATGTCAGCAAGGTAGATTGGCTACTCACGGATACGCATCTCACGCGATGGGACTTGGCCGCCCTTGTGCTGTCCTGTAGGGAAATATCGGATTCACGTTTTTGTAACTGGTCATTGAAAAATGTATTGTGACGATTATTCACCGTAGTGGGGTACCGCAGCGAGCCGTTCGGCCTATTTATCGCGCTATAGTTATGATTTTGCGTTTGGTATTTACCTCCAAGGCCAAAATGTCGGGCCAGTGTTACCTGTAATTAATGGTGCACGTTAATATTCTTCAATTATTAATTGAACTTATAAATTTCACTTACTTTAAACGCGTCACGGAACTTGTAGCTCATTATATTGTAGAGTAGTGGATTTATGCATGTTGAAAGGAAGTACATAACACCTGATGAATATGTGAGAGCGGTGTAGACTTTATTGAACAATAATGTTGTTGATTCCACTGTTGATCCGTATACAGCCATTAGACGTTGGGCATGGAATGGTGCCCAACATAAGAAGAATGCAACTGCGACTGCAACTGTAATTAGGAAAAAAATATAAATTTGTGGTAAAATAAATTGCTCATCTTTTTAACCAGAAATAATATTTTATTTTAATTTTTAAATAATAAGTTCTTGCAAAATTTTTTCAACAATTTTTGTAAAATAATTTCTTAGAATTTTATCGTATCAAAAAAATGCAGTTTGACCACTTGATGAAACCATTAACCTGTTTGGTAAACGTGCCAAGAAATAAACGTTATGATTAATGTTAGTAAATTAGATAAAAACCTAACCAAAAAACTCAATTGATAAACAAACAACATTTCCTTTGATGTTATTATTATTAGAAATCAGATACTAATTAGTTTATTTGTTAGTAAAATTAATTTTTTCCTCTCATTCCTTTCTTGATTGTGATTTCATTATTTTTATTGTTTAACCTTTTTCAAATAATTTTAATTATTTCTTCATATTTAATAATGAATTTCTTGATAATTTCTTAATAACGTAGATATAGTTTCTTGCTAAAAGTTGTGAAAGTAGTAATTATGGTTTATTATTTCTTTGTTTGTTCGAAGAATAATCCAGCACATACATACATTTATTTGATGCGTAGTAGTTGCTTTTTATCGAGTTTTGTTGGGTTTTTAAAAATAAATACAAATGCTGCTTCATTTAACCAGAAATTTTAGTTTTTAAGTGTGTTTAAATTTATAATAAATAAAAAATCGTTGAAATATTTTTGGGTAGAGCGTAAATCATGGAATAAGACAACTGGTTTCTAGGTGTGATCATCCGATCAAAATTGAGTGATTTATGCAGAATTTATAACATGTATTGAAACACGCAATTAAAAAAATTGGATCTTCCAAAATAGATACCCGAGTACAAATAAAAAATGGGCTTTCTGCGGGCGAACACCGGCCGCCTTGCTTTTTAAGGGGGATATGGTGGCTGGGTGTATGGTGATCAGTCATCAGCGGAATAGGGGGATTAATATTTAGCATAACATGCACGTGCCGCACGTGCACGTGCCTCTTAGTGGTGGCCACTGGTAACTATCCTATTTATTCCAGTAAATAGGCACTTTTTCTTTGCGAAAAATACCGCACACGATTTTCATTTACTTATTCATTTATTCTTGGGCTCTGTCGGCTACATTATGGCTGGCAGTGTTCTAGAAGATGTCTTTAAAATTTTATTCGCTTCCAATAGCGTTGAAAAGATAATGGTCGGCCATGCATATTCCAGAGCAATAAGAACTCACTTCCTTACTCATTTGGCATTACGCAATTTTCTGTACGCAAAAGCTTCTCAATTATACCTTCAAGATATGGCTGTCTTGCACAAAAATATGCCACGATATGAGTTTGAAAAGTTTACAACGAAAGGTGACTTCACCATTCGACGAACTGATAAATTCTGGTCAGGAATTATGTAGATATGACCATCGAACAAACAATGATGCGATCAATGAAAACTTCGGGAGGTCTTACCCAAGGTCGTGGGTTTTCTGATCCTGCACTTTCTAGGTGGACTTTAGGGATGTTATTTTAACAAAACGTTAGCGAATCGGTTGAAAAAGTTACTGCGGTATATTCAGCTCAACTTCAGAGCAACACGTAGATTCTCGATCTGCTCGAGTAACTCGTGATAATGCTGACGTCGTAAAATTAGATAACTGGTTTGCTCAGCATGATCCTTTTATAAAAAATCAAGTGTTACTATCTATTAGCACAGGTGTTGTCGCATTTCCGCTAATTGTCATCTTTCATACTGAAACACGCGTTAACATGATCCCTCGAATAGTTGGTCATCCTATAGAGTCAGTGAAGTTTAGGCGAAATGATTCTTCCAATAAGTACCGCCAGTAGTAGCATCAAAATTGATGAAACACTAACTCCCATCGATCCACTTCTTCTGTTCCAACGAATGTGCATTTCGAAGGAAACAGAAAAGGACTTAAAAGATAATATTACCTACTTATGAGCTTGCGCCTTATCATTAATCATTATTCAATGAAGAAGGAATGCGGAAGGGTACAAAATCTTCACTATAGAGTTGTTTTTTTCGCCATTAACAGATAACGGCAAAATAAAAAATTATCGGATGGAGGTCGTAGAAGGTGGTTTTCTTTTGCATCGAGTCATATGGGATAAGAATGTTTCCTTTTTAAATATTGCGGAAAATATGTAAAATATGTCGGCGATCATTTCAGTTCAGAAAACCGGGGAAGGGTCGTATTCCGGAAGCACTGTATACTCCGTAGTGCTTAAAATTTCCAAATATTGTTGCAAACAATATGCTCTTTCTTCACGCTTTCAGTGGTTGTGACACAACGTCTTCAATATACGGCATGGAGAAAGCAAAAGTTTTATCCATTTTTCAAAAAAATCCTCCAGATGCTGCTCGACTTCACTCATTTCGAGTATATCATCAAGTGCAAACTTGGCTTGATAGTTATCAAGACCCGGAGCAATGGGGCTGGAAGCGAACAAGATTTGGCTTACAACCAGTCCCAATGACAATTGCTCTGGCACCAGCAAATTTATTAAAATTAATATCTTGCAAATGTAGGAAAAATTGTGGCGGTTCCTGTGGATGCCGCAAGGCCGGACTCAAATGTACCATAATTTGCTCAACTGCAGTGGAGGAAATTGCGAAAATGTGACGAAGGATACAAACTTCCTTGAAGGCAATGAAATAAATGATAACATTTGCGAGTTTTCAAGTCTCCCAGATATATCATTCGACGAAGACAACGTCAAGTCATTAGATGGCAGCTTTATTTGTCTATCCGATTGTCAACCGACATCTTCGAAACATTATGAGGCTAAATAACATGTTATAGCATCATTGCTTCATTTTCTTCGGATTAGGCCTACTGGGGAAACCACAATGCTAAAAAAATGTTTAAAGTAAATTTTATACGGAATTTTATAATAAACAAATTTGTTGGTATAACTTGTCATCGTAAATAAATAGTTGACTAGATATTGGAAAAAAACTATTTTTAATCAACTTTTGAGGTGTAATAAATCCATAAATATGAACTTTATAGAAAAAAGTAAAGGCAACAAATGTGGGCAATGATGAGCGATATAATCAGTTTTGAAATGACACGTGGAAACAAAAAGATATTGGGAAATTTTTTTGAATATACGTTTTGCGACATTTAAAGCGCTATAACTCGTGAAATATTAGCCCTATGTAAAAACAATAAAAGAAAATTTTTTAGATAATCGTGTGTTCTATAAGTCTTAGGAAGGATTTTTTATGGCGGGCTAACCGTTAACGAAATATAGTGCAAAGAAAGTGATACATAAAGTTTGAAGCACTATAACTCCGAACATATTGACTTTACAAAAAAAATTTCTGAACAAAAACGTTAAATCACTTATTTATCTACCAAAAAGATTTTAGACATTTTTGTAGTAAAACGCATAGTTTCTGAGATATAGAATTAAACGCGTTTCTCTTCATTGTAAGTGAAGCATAAGGGTGGGGATGACGCCATTTTGAATTTAAGCTCATAAAAATATATAAAAACATTTGGTAAAAAAAAATCGCGTGCGGTATTTTTCGCGTACAGTCAATCTGTAAGTGAGCCTCCGAAAAATGACCTACCGAAATTTGACTTGATGAATCGTTAGGGGGGCATGTAATGAATTTAATGTCAAATTTCCGAAGTCCCCCACCCCTGTTTTTGAGAAAATCCAAAAAGTGAAAAGTTTATTTAACAAAAAATATAGAGGACATTGTTAACTACATTTTATGTCATTGAAGTGACGTCATCCGACTTGAAATACAAAAAGTAGGTGGCGCTGAAGCATCAAAAAAGTGTCTATTTTCGATAAAAAAAATAGTTTTTTTGCAACGATGTAAATGAGAAAGTTGGTCGTCACAAAATGGCTACGACTTTTATTTAAACTATTTTTTTATAAAACTTACCGTTTTCGAGTTGGAGCTTGCCGATGTGTACAAATTAATTCAATAATTATATTTTGTAGTACGTCGGGCCCTCTTTATCCTTGGTTGGTCTGGGGAATTGCTTCTGATTTTTTCGGTAGATGTTATATTCCCCGATTCTGCGTCTACTTTTTCTCTGTGGTCATCATTGTTGCTGCTTGTCTTAGGTTGCCAGTGAACGACTTGTGAAGGAAAATCCAAGTCATGATCTTCAAAGAAATCATCAGAAATCAGCATCTTCTTCAATGGGTGGTGTGTTGCTACAATTGTTAGAAACCGGTCCAAACTATGCCGACTTGCCGGGCGAAAGTAACAAAAGAACCATTAACTACGCTGCGTTGCATCTTTAGCCTACAGCTCGAAAACGGCAAGTTTTATAAAAATAGTTTAAATAAAAGTCGTAGCCGATTTTGTGACGAACAACTTTCTCATTTACATCGTTGCAAAAAAACTATTTTTTTTATCGAAAATAGACACTTTTTTGATGCTTCAGCGCCACCTACTTTTTGTATATCAAGTCGGATGACGTCACTTCAATGACATAAAATGTAGTTAACAATGTCCTCTACATTTTTTGTTAAATAAACTTTTCACCAAAACCCATAGATTCTGAGAAAAACGCGTTTCAAGATTTGGACCCACTTTTTGGATTTTCTCAAAAGGGGGGGAGGGGGCCTTCGGAAATTTGACATTAAATTCATTACATGCCCCCCTAACGATTCATCAAGTCAAATTTCGGTAGGTCATTTTTCGGAGATTCCCTATTTTTCGTGACAGATTGAGTGGACTACCCGGAAAAAAGAATTATTACGGAAAGAGCAACTTTTGTGTTGTTCACTTCGCCACTCCTACCTCCATATTTAGAGTATTTGAGGTTGATTTACTTTGGAGTAGCATGTTGTCAAATCTTTCGCTGTGACGGTGGATCCGCTCCTGAAATGTACTATAAGTGTAACTATAGTGCACTTCTGAAGTTACTTTGGTTTTTGTAGCTGATGATGTGCCGGAATGTAACTCGGTTGACCCTCTAGTGTTTTGAAATGTGGAGCTGCATCGCTTTTGCAGTGAACGATACACTTGTTGCGAGAGCCCAAGATAGGATCCCGGTTTTGAGCCTAAACAAGAAGAAGATTGTGGCTGTAGAATTTTTAATCATTATTAATGGGAGCACATACGGCGTCACGGCAGCCAAACATTAGAAAAAAACCGCTCGAAAAACAATTAAAAAAATTAAAGCATTTAGTTCAGCGTACTGATAAAAATTTTGAAGCCCCGGATATCATGATGCATTTTAAATGCTCAAAACGCTGCAGGGAGGTTTTTGTTCAGTTATAAGGACTTTGGGAAAAAATCTGCCAAAAGCTCCATGCTTGCCACATTTTCTGTCGTTCTATGTTTTTCTACACTAAGCAGTTTTATTTGAAAAAATCGATTTCCTCTTGTATTTTATATTTCCTATAACAATTTATCAGTGCAATATAACCAAAAAGTGCCATATGATGAAAAAGTCTATTTAGCTATAGTTTTCAGATTGCCATGCTCATAATAAAATTTCGAAAATTTTCTAATTTCCCAATTATTTTCCAAATTTTCGTTCGTTTTTTCCAAAACTCGTTCCATAATTTTGGTGCAAAATCCTGCGATGTTTCAATTTTGAAATACATAGTTAGTAATGTGTCTTGTCTTTTTATTTCATTTCATTATGTCTCAGATTTATGGAACACACTTAAACTGCGATTTCGTTTTTGTCACAAATATGTATGCATTGTATATATTAGAAAGAGTAATAACTTTGCCGATGTCCAAAATTGTTCATCTTGATGCGTGAACTTAAGTTGTGGCAACAATACATTTAAAACAATATATTTCTAGCCACAATATATTTCTCCCCTCGTTACGATCAAAGTTGTTACAAAATAAGCATTAAAATCTGCTTTTGCAGTCGCATCACATATCTTATTTTACGACCCTTTTACTTGTTAGATTATCTCCATTGGTACTCAATTCACCTTGTATACAGACCCGAGTTTCCAAGCACTGTACTTTCGGTACTTTAATTAGCACGACTTAAGTTCGGGCACCATACTATGACCCCGTAAAGGAGTATTGGGGGAAGATCGCTGTGTGGATCGATTGCACTATGTTAGGGGAGAAGCCCATGTTCGCTAGCGCTATGTTCGCTTTCTTAATGTGCTCTTCTGTGTTTTCATTCCAGAGGAGTTTCTTGTCCAGAACACTCCCAGATATTTGGCACTGTTGCTAAATTTGAGCCTAACCTTGTTAGGCTGAGGAGGTGTTAAAGGTAGGGTTTTATACCTTATTGTGAAGAGGACCAGTTCCATTTTTATTGCGGTAGCGCTGAATCCGCGGGTGGCAGCTGCCGCGGGACTAGTCCAGCTTGAGAGGGTTTGTAACGCAGTGGCGGTTCCTCTTTGAAAGCAAAGAAAGCATTGCTTCTCTTGGCCCAATAGGCAGCTTCATAAAAATAAATTTAAATATATCACAAGAAAAATCTTAATATATTTCCGTCATGGTGTCTTTTGATGTTGTTTCTCTTTTTACCAATGCTCCTGTTCGCGCGATACTGGAGATTATTGACAAGAAGTGGAATGACCTTAAAGAACATACGAAGATTAAGAAAACATTTTTTATGGACATACTTAGGTTTTGTATTATTGAACACAATTATTTGGAGTTTGAAACCAGAATACACCAACAAGCAAGGTGTGCCTATGGGTAGCCCAACTTCGCTAATAGTGGCGGACATAGTATAGGAGGATGTTATTGGGAAGTTAACAACTGAACCTAAAATAGTCACCAAGTATGTCGTCGACGTATTTGCTATTGTGAAATCAAGAGGAGTTGGAAGAACACTTACCGCGTTGAACTCTTTCCACCAAAAAAACCAATTTATTGTTGAGGTTGAGAAAGAAGGAGAGCTACCGTACCTTGCCGTGAAAGCTGTTCGAGATAATGTCACAATAATTTTTGATTGGTTCATCCAAAACAGCCGAGTTTCAACAATGCGCAGAATTTTGTCAATAGAGTACTCGATACTTATCACATAAATTTCCATCAAACAAATGTAAATATTATCATAGACACCCTGTACTCCAATACCTTCTCCACAAAGGTCAACAATAGTATGATTACGAACTACCAGAGAAGCACCGACTTTCGTCACCAATATGCTCCACCACGCTCACCGGTAACTTACCGAAGTTCCCTATACATTCATTCACTCTCGAACCGTATGAAGGCAGCACCAATACGCAATCGAGAGACCAATAGGATTGCATTTAGATCGGTAAATACATTGAAATCTTTATTACATACCAATACCAAAGGGAAGCTGGATAAAATGGACACGGTCCGCAAGATCGCTTGTTTCGCGAAGAGGGACAGCTTGCCCAGCTGTATACGTGGGAACCTCCAAACAAAAACCGCGAAAACGCCTGTCAGGTCATCGATCTGACATTAATAATGGCGGTTCCCAGAAAACTGCTTTAACTCTCCATTGCATAGAGAACGACCATAAACCTGACCTCAACAATGCCACGATTCTGGAAGTTGAGAGGCACTATAATCAGAGTGTTCAATATCCCTTCCTTGATATTGAATAAATAATGCCAGTTAATTTAACTCGTCTGCTTGAAACATATTTATTGAAATAAAAACACGTTTTTTGAAATGTTGTGTAAACTATAACACAATATGATATCTTTTGATGGTATTTCTCTTCAATTCGAATTGAAACCACAAGTGCAATACACCTAACAGAATGCAGTTTGGTAATCCCCAACCTGCAAGCTAAACCCTAAGTGGCAGATATCCACGGGCTCTTACTTATTTATTTGGTAATCCCCAGTTCAGTAATGAGCAATTCCCATTATTTGTATCGGCTTTTTATAGTATGAAAGCTGAAACGCCTTTCTTTCTATGTTTTTTCTTTTATTTCCAAAAGCTTTTTAAGCTCTATTCTACTTGTTGCTTTTAAACTTAGTGGGATGATACACGAGTGTTTCTGCAACATACTGTCAGTTTGTTGCGCGGATGTGATACACGACTCAACACGCTACACTCAACACTCTGTATAATTACAATGCGATTTTATATGTGTGGTTGTGCATTCCAAATTCACCCAGAATCGCTTGACAGTTACGCATACATAAACATTTTTCAAGCACCTGGAGGAAAAATAGAAATCGTTTCTAGTTTCAGTCAACACCGCACACTTCACCCTTACCCTTCCCTTAGCCAACGAACTGCGCAAAAAAAGCTCGTATTGATCAACATGTTGACCCGTGTATCATCCCCCTTAGTCGTGTCACACCTGACACTTTGAACAATTTGTACTAAATACTTTTATTATTCTGCCATTAAGTTGGCTGTCAGTTTGACGTAAGTTTTATAAATTATTTGTTGTATATAATTTATTTTTTATGCAACTTCTTCTTAGGCAATCAATTCTTGTTGTGTAGCTGCGCCACAACAAAGAGAATGTTGCTAGAGATGTTGCACATTATTAAAATGAGAGATGCAGTTAACCTACGGTCTGATTGTGACAACCTCGGCTACGCATATAAAGAGGTGAATGGAGCAAGGACCTAGGGGTAAAGCGCCTGACTACCATCCCAAAGGTCCCGGGTTCGAATCCCGGCCAGTCCCCAGTCCTTCCCCTTTTCTACTTTCCAACCTACATAATTTTCCTTCTTTCTTCTTCCCTCTTTACATTCCTGATTCCTCCTGTCATAGCCTTCCTTAGTCCTTCCCCGCTCCACCAAAGCGCATGCCATCGGTTGGTTGATAAAATTCAACTCGTTTCAGGAATCATAACACTCCAGCGAGTTGTATCTCGATGTCCCGATGTCAAAGTCGCGATAGGAATGGTTGGGAGTAGGTGGAATAAAAATATCGCGGGTCGGTTGTGGCAGTTCCTTGCTCCCCGACTACAGCTGCTATTCCACATTGCACTCTATAGGAAAAAAATAGATTGTCGACAGTATAAAGGGCCTTTCCTGAGACACTAGTGTTTCACATAAAAGAAGGACAAATTAGTGACAACAAGCTTCTTCTTCGTGTATTTTCTAGTTCCGCCGTGCCGTGTTTTAGTGCTGTTATATTTTATGTATTATTTGCATTGTAAGTGTGAGACATTTTTATATTTATTTTGTATATTGACGTTTTCTATTATTCTTTTATTTAAAGGCCTGATGAGGGTGTAACCATGCCCGAAACGTCGCACACTAAATAAAAATCTTTTTAGTTTAGTGGCTGGTGCACCTCTAAACCGCTCTAGCGTCAAGTTTGGTATGACTTGTTTTGCTCAAGCAATGCCCAGCGCCGGCCCTAAGGTAGAGCGAGTGGAGCGATCGTTCTAGGTGCCGGGTGGTAAGGGGTGCCAAAATGCATGCGAAAAACTAAAAATAAAATTTTAATGGAACTTTTTGAGGGCGTTATTTTAAACTAGCCAAGTCTACGTACTCATCGATATGATTCGAACACGACAAAAGCAGGGAGTACTGACTCCAAGACCGATCGTACATGGCCTTAGGCCACATCCTGCTCGAGATCCATGGAGCAGACTGAATACGGCGGATCTAAACTCGATAAAAACCGCAATCCTAATGTGTAAATAATTGTGCTGAAGTTATGAATGGTACTGCGTGGATGTACCACTAACAATGGACTGCGGGTACCACGCGAACTTCGGTTTGAATTAGCCTTCCATTGGTTATACGGAGCTCTGCCATGGGTGACCGTCCTTTCTCGCCAAGCTCGTGGTATCAATATAAAATTACCTTTAAAAAACTTTAGCATTTCTTAACGCTCCAAATATTTCTGGGGCTCGCACAGCTCCCAAAAGAACGACCAACAAGGCCAGTTAGCTAATTTTTGGATCCATGCTGCAAGGTTTCGAATGTGGTTCCATTGACGGAAAGTTTTCGGGATTCTTTTTCAGGGAGGGTAGTCTGAGCCCGTAAACTCAGGAACAGAGTACGTTGAGATCACTCCTTCATTGGGAGATCTCCTGCGGAAGTAAGGGCACCTAATCGGAGAGGCGACTCGTAAAAACGACCGCTTTCAGAAGACGGGGTGGCGCAGCCCGAAAACGTTTTGTGCGATATCTGGAAGATGGCCACTCCAGTGTAGAGGCTGGTAGGGTCTGCGTGGCTCCCGAGGAAGAAGAAGAGGATTAGATCATCTGGATGTTCCCTAGGGCATAATAAACCGGCGAAAAGGGCAAAGGCTTTGGGCATACGTTTTGAAAAGCCTTCAGAAAAGTCGGACGCACCTTCTGTCAAATGGCGGAAAGTGTCAGAATTAGGGTGCTTGCGACTAACAATCCGGAGACTCTTCTGATCCCGAAACAACTATTTACCGTGCAAGAAAGTCTTTTGGAGGCGGTAGCCGAATTGGCACAGGGGTCAGAACAACCCAGGTCAGTAGGAGTCGGTGCGCCCTCTATGATGGGCCCTCTTAAGCCTTGGAAGGAACAAGCCTTGTTGCTGTTGACAGGAACAAGCTGCCGCGCAGCCTTTTTGTAATCGGGTACTTCCCGGCAGCAACCGAAGACCCCACTGGCATTATGTTGAAAGAATAGTGGTCCAAAAGAACACCCTAAGGGTGTAGGAGTGGAGAATACTCCATAAAGTGCACCGCACAAAATTCACAGAGATGACGTTGTCAGGATATAATTTTGAGCTGATGGCAGGAGAAGCCTCTTTTAACGAGAAGGTGACTCTCTCCACCATCTCAACCTTACTAGCTCGGGCAAACCGTAATGCCCTACCATGCAATACAAACAACCAAATAGCCTCCAAAGAAGGTGGTGCTGTTGGCGAAACGTCGGGGAAGCAACTCTGAGAAAATATACTTCTTCTATTGCCGCTGCAGGCGAAACTGTGACCCTGAAACCACCATTGTAATCCTTATGAGGACCCCAGCCCATAAAGGCTTGCCAAAAGGGGAGATATAATCCCGTAAAGAAATGGCAGGCAGGCAGTACTCGAAAAACGTTTTATCTAGGACAACTGTAAATACAATTTATGTGAAGTGAAAGCGTCGAAGAAAGGGCGCCGAGAGACAATCTCGCTCCACCCTCAACAAGGGCTAGGGCCGGCGCTGGCAATGTCATCCTGGACTTTGGACTATAAGGCCTGAACTTCTATATATTGCCAATTTTCCCTACATCTCTGTCAATGATTGAGAGTGGAATCGTTTTCAATTAAATGAACTGTGATTTAACTGCTCTCATTTAGATGTTACCCGTAGTTCGTAATATTTTTAATTTACATTTTTGCATTATCAAATAGTTCAAAAAATTATCTAGATAAATTCCTTAGAAAATAATCTTAAAAGAACTTTTTTCTCTCCAATTATTATCAAAACCCGTAAAACGTTAATAAAGTCAAGTTCAATTAATAACTAAAATGTCTAAATAACCCCAAATAGAAACTAAGTATACATAATGAGTGTGTCCCAAGTAGGGCTCATATATTTGCAGATAAAATTCAGTAATTCTGACTAAAGTGTCGAGAGAGAGATGAATTATGTCCAATAAAACAATCAACCCAGTCTAAGTACATATCCTCACTTTGTTTATCAGGGACTATAATCTTAGTCCAAACAGGTTTACCACAATATCAGAAAATCAAACGTCCTACGTCCTATCTTTCCTATAATGATGAAAATAATAATCAAAATTGCCTACAACAGTTTCTTATTTACCGTAATATTTAACCAATAATTCAATATTAGCCAAAGCCCCTTTATAAATCCCTATTTGCACCTAATTCTAGTAACAAAATAAATATCTATAATAAATAAATTAAATAACACCATAAAACATAATCATAAATTTACTGCAAGGTGCCGAAGACAGCAGCAGGTCTACTTACTTAACATTCTGATCACTCTAGTCTGGGCACTGATACCACGGTTTAGATCGGAGCCCTTCCTCTTGACGCCATGCAAGAATTTGCTCCTCTTCAGCTTAACACCTATGAGCACATACAGGACACAAATGGCCGTCATCGGACCAACAAAGAAAACGAATCCTGACACCGCAAAGACGTGACCGATATAGTTGTCCTTCACCTGTAAGTATACAACAAAAAACACAATAATGATAACGAACGCCATCTACCCTATCTACGATAGTATCAAATGCCATAGATTATGCAAAGCTGTCGCCATTGCCCAGCAACAGTGTAGCAAATCAAAGAGGACGAAGAAGAAGAACAAAAAGAAAGATGGCGGAAATAAATAACGTTCACTTACCGAACATAATCTCCCACCCCTCTCATCGATTACGGTGAATTGCATTGCCTGCGGCATTGCCAGAATGAATGCGGTCAGCCAAATGGCCAAAATAAATTTAACCGCACGTGATAGCTTTGACATGGTGTGCTGCCTGTGGAAGGATAATTGATTACGTGAGACCAGGTGGATCTTATTTCTTGATGATAAGGAATAGTTGTGGAGCAGAAATATTGTATGTATTACGAAAACTTTACCTGAAGGGATGACAAATGGCGATGTACCGTTCGACAGTGAATGCTGTTATCGTCAATACAGTTGCATTTGCCGATGTTTCTGAGAGGATGCCTTCTAGTATACAAACTGGATCCGTAAATGGATACGATAGTGGATACCAGATGTTGTACAAATCTGGCGGCATTCCTGTAAATTAATTAAAGAAATTCTTGTATTTGACTATGATAAACGGAAGTGAAATGGTAGAAATCACAATTACAAATTCACAAACATTAACTCTCCTTTCACCCCTACCCCGGCCTTTATCGTAAAATTACAAAACGCAAAAGCAATCAGGTATTGTTTGTGTGGCAATCAAAACCCCAGTCTCGTGTCCTCGAAAATTGTGTCTCTATTTCGTCTGAGATGAAACTTGAGAAGTCTTGATTAATTCCAAGGATTATCTTGCATAACCTGCCTCCTTATAATGAAGAAAGCAATTCCTGTGTGGGTACTACATCCGCCCACATTGGCAAGTTGAGGTTTCAACATGGTTGTATTTTTCCAGTGAGGATAGCCTTATTAAAGTTAAAATAAACATTGAGACTGGGACTGAGTCTAAAAACTACGTGCAGGACCACTCTTAATCTCCCCATTAACACTCACCTAACTATATCCCACGCACACGAACACACACTTACAAAACTCAATTAATCACGGCCTGACGAAACCTCAATTTGTCGTATCCAAAAAATTGCCGTAGTTGAATAAATTGAAAAATTTATTTCGAATAGTTTTAATTCCGAACCCCTCTCAAAGGGTTGTTGAAACATTGTAAAACGCACGTGCGACACACAAAACCACCCCTAGGATTCACACCGTATTTCGCCGGTATTTTGCTAAATTATCTCTGGGGAGTGGGTAGTGGGAGGGTAGTGTGTACCAACCAGTGGTTATACACAGTTCATTTTGGGGACTTCGAATGGAAATGAAAATGTGTCTATTTGGAATAAAAGAGCGTGTTGACATTTTAGAACGAAACGTGGTGATGTTTTATAAGGTATGTAGAATTTAAGGGATGCCTATTCACCAGTGGTATATGGGTATGGTAGAGAACTTCGCCCTTTTTCTGTGTCTGTAATTATTTAGTTTTAATGGCATTTTAATTGAGGAAAGTTTTCATTAAAACCGCTAATTTCGCAACCAACATGGATGAAGTAACTGTTAACTGATATTTTAATTTAAATTTAATATTATAACGAAGTTAATTTAGAAATGAGCCCTTAAATTATTGTTGTGGGCTTGACTGGGTTAACCAGTTTATGGTGAGGCTTACAATGATATGCTGAACTTGAATTCTTCAATTCGTTCCTTAAATAAACGTTGAATAATTTATTAGGGCAACGTATCATTTCCTGGGCATTTTACGAACAGCAGCTTAATGACTTAAAATAGAGTGGGATTATGCTTCCAAATATTGTGCATTTAGTTAGCTTTACCGGGAATTTAGGTATGTAATCGCAAACGTATTATTTTTGGATATTTAAGGGGTTTTCAACAAGAGGTGTCATTTAAAATTTTACGTCATTTTTTAACTGTCAAACTTGAACTGTCATTACGATGGCATTTGACAATTAACAATTAGGAGGTTTTCAGATACGGATCCAAACTTGAACAACGTATTAAAATAGGGAGAACTCATTACAAAGATAGTGCAAAATACAGCAAAAACTGTTCTTACTGGTATCTTCGTTTTCTTCTTTGATCCGTTAGTTGGCGGTCCGAGCGGACATCCCCGCAACGGATACGCTGATGTCGGCGCCGCTTTGAAAAATGGCAGCCGGCAGGTCGACCACCTTCCTCCTTTCACACCCTGGACTTGGGACCAGACGATGGCGGAGTTTCGTACTTGCATAGTGGTATACATATACAGGGTGTATCCTTTAAGTATACAACGCGGCCAGCTGCAAATAGGTTTCGGATAGACGAACAAAAAGTCGTACGGTGTGGGGGAACTTAACGGTTTAGCCGCTAGGCCGTTTTGAAGTTTTTTGGTAAAGGGTTACATATCACCCTGTATTTTTGTAACCCTATGAATAAGGTAGCAATATACGCAGAATACTCCCACCTATCTGAAACTGTAAAAGTCAAGATTCCACCATATCAACTTCCCCACATTTTTCACTTGATGAGACTATTCTGTGACGGGTTTGGTGTCCAAAACAAGAATAGTCATATCATACACATGATTCTATTCTACCTTTTAAATGACTCCTCACCACACCACCAAGATGTTACATTACGCTTCTCTGTAAGGGGACATAGTTTCTGCTCAGCTGACCTGGTATTTGGTGGGCTAGAGAAAGAAAGTAGAAAGAAAAAATTTATAACCACCAGAGATGAATATGTACATTAGGGTGACCGTAAGAAATCGATGTCGACTTTGTCAACAGGAACCCCTCAAAATGATCAGGTTTTGTAGATTTTTAGATAGCCAAAGATTTAGCACGATTGGAGAACGTTAAACCGTGCAACTACTCGCTCAAAGTTGGCAAAATCTAATTTTGTTTGCTGGTCGGTGGAGTTTCAGAGTCATATCTCCAGAAGAGTCCATGGTTTACCCTCAGGCAATGTCTTGAATTAAAGGTAATACTGTTCTACATAATTTATATTTTATTTAGTAGTCAAAAAAACTTTCCGAGAGATCAAGTTCTTGTTTGATAGCCAGATGAGCTATAGGGGCATTAAATCAAGCTTTGCTGTACACTTTGACGAGAAAAAAGACAAGAGAAGGCAAATAGCACCCAAAGATATCTTCAAAACTACAAAAGTCAACGAAAAGCTCACCGTTGCTGTTAGTTACCTGAACTACGTCTTGATTTCCAATTGTATGTTCAAGGCCGATGTTGTTGGGGCCGACCTGTGCGTTTAGGTCACCCATTAAAACAATGATGTCTCTCATTGGAATTGAACCTCATTCAGTCGCTCTTCCTTGATGTCGTCGTCTGCTTCTTCAGCTGGAGCATAGCATTGGACTACCGTAGTACTTCTTAGTCTGGTACGCAGGCGCACGGTAGAAACTGGTGACCAGCTGGACCTGGCTTCTTTGGTGAGTATTAAATTAAGCCAACCACTCCTACGGCTTTCAGTTTCGTTTCTCCCAGAATATAAAAAGTACTCACCGGGCAGATATGTTCCCCCGCATCGGGCCATGTGGTCTCGCTAAGTCCCATGATCTTAATTTTATATCGATTCATCTCGTTGAGAACTTCATCCGTCCATCAGCGAGCAGTGTTCTCACATTCCATGATCCGATTGGTGTTCTGGTTCGAAAAGCAAAGGTCATCGCCGTGTTGTCCATCCGGTTCCGAGGCATTGTTTGCCGATTCGTAGCAATGGTGTTATATGGGAGCAGGTTGCTAAGACTCAGCTCAACCGACTTAAAACTCTGTTTTGTGGCGCAGAGAGCTGTCCATTCCCCCGTCACCCGTTAGCTCCATCCGTAGAAGTACCCCAGGGAGCACCGCGGGGAGGTGGGGTTAGGACTTGCCAACAGAACTGCTAGGTGCTCGTCTGCAGTGCGTTTTCTCGGGTTTTGACAGCAGTGACAAACCGGGTGCCATCTCCTTCCGAGGTGTTCGTTAGAAATTCGCTCCTTAATCACTAATAATTTTAATTAAAAATCCAATAATTAGTCTCATACACACTATTATTTAAATTTTTTTTTCGTTTATAGGTGTACTCTGCTTTGTATTCCGAGCCATTTTTTCTTACAGGAAGACCAGACATCAGAATCTGACGTTAATAAGGTTTGTCAAAATTTACATTATACGTTAAGGGTTAAAAGGTACGGGGGGTATTGAAGAAGGTGGTGATGAACCCTGCGTTTGATCTCTTGGATGTTGTAGGAGCTCGGAAATACTGACTGCGAGAGATTATTCCACAGTCGAGTTGTTCTATTAACAAACGAATTCTTATCTTGTTGAGAGCGTGAATGGGGTAGTTGCAGGTGAAGGAAATGAGACGAGTGGGCTAATCTGGTGTTACGGGTATAAGATTTCCGTGGAGGCAGGAGAGCATTTAACTCGGAGGAACAGTCACTATGATAGTAGCGATAAAATTTTGATAGTGCTGCTACATTCCTACGGTGACTCAGAGGGTCGATGGTGGAGCAGGCGGTTATGATAAGGAACTAAGTATTCACCAAAGAATCCCAGGCTCTCATATGAAGGAAGGATGGATTGAATTCTCAGAAGAGGTCAAATATTTAGGCAGATAAAAGACTTAGCAAGAGTTTTCCTGTTGGAGGCTAATTGAAAAAACTTGTTTTTTAAAACCCACAATGACCTCCTGATCGTATACTACAATAATCAGAAAAAGTAGCTTTAATGATCTTCTTGAAGATTTCAGGAGCGATGAACACATACCCTACTGCAGTATTAGAGGCAATGCTAAATACGCCTCCATTGTTGTTTGATTAATAAAATCACAATATTTTAACTTGATGTTATACTAGGTAAGCCATTTATATAATTTATTAAGAGCACTCTACGTTGAGTTAAGAAAAGATGTAGATAGCAGCGCGAAAAAGACGAGAGTCACCAAACAACAACCAACAGCAGCGCGTATTATCGCCTTTGTAATGAGAAAAAATACCAGCCTAGTTAAAGCTAGGTTTAGATGCTGAAGCCTACCTAAACAAACCTAACAAACCCAAAAGCTTTTTTAATTACCCCCTATTACTAGCCAGCTAGCGATCAAGCGCACTGGAGACCTGCATTATCTTTATGCAGACTGGTTGCTGATTATCACTAGGCGCCTACATTTTTACTTGGCACGAAAAGCCTACAGAAAGACTCGCATCCAATTTACACGAAAATGTAAACATATATCCACTAATAACTTTCGCTTTGCTGATAAAAACTCTTACATGTTAAGAGTGCATTTATTTCGATGACTACCTAATGCGCAGGTTGTTTTCCGTAACCCAGCTGCACTGCTATTTTTATAAGGATTAATCCTCGATTTTTCGATATTTAAAAACATGGTCCTTTCAGTCACCAATAAAATCTCCTGATTAACAAGAGTGAAGGTTTTACTGTACCATATTGGGGATTGCTGCTTTACAATTTATTACATTTTAAACCTCTCCCGTAAAACGAAATCAACGAAAAAAAGTTGTAATAAAAGTGTTAAAGTGATGGATGTAGGCCATCGCTTGGAAAAATGTGGTGACGTTCTAGAATTAATTCCTCCTCTCATATTGAATCTTCATCAATCGATTTTAATCTGTCTTCGAAAAGGTATCGTCCAGGAATTATTCATAATTTGTCAGATTTTAAATCTTAATTGCAAATGAAGCGAGCTGCTTGATATGTTGATTAAAAATAATATTGAGAGGGTTCAATAAAGCGCGCCTCCATTAGCATTTCCGCGCTGAATAAATGAGAGATGTCATCGGTTGAAAGTAGTTTTTTTTTTTTCAGATTCGACGAAGGGTGCTTGTAAGTTGAATAGGTTCACATATGACAATATTGATACGACTTTGTCCATAACTCTAAAGCCGTGTGTACTCATTATTTCTATTTAAATAATGGCGAGTTTGATGAGTTTCTTTTTGTTTTAATAAAGCTGCTAGTCCCTACATACATATGTACAGTACATAATGTCTGAATGACGAGATAGCAATGCAAGCAAAGATAGGGAAAGGCTTTTCAAAACAGCAAAAATATGGCCGAAAAATTTAATTAGTGAATAGTGAAAGTTATGCATAACACAGCAGTGAAGCAGCGGTTTATTACAAAACTGGGGGGCGCGGAAGATTTTTTGTTTCGTTTTGTTTTTGTAAACAATACATTTGTCAAAGTGGAGCGTCCCAGTAGCTGTCCCCCTCGTTCACCACCTTGTTTTAGAAATTAGCAGGTATTCAGTGCAGTCGGCATGTTGCTATTGGCGGCAAATTGCTCACGCGCGACTACACACGTAAAATGCGCAAAGTTAATATGCAACGAAGACTGCTTGTACATTTGTCAGAACTGTTTTGTTGAAAGACATGTATGTAGATGATGGAAACATTTAATTTTGCTTAGTTTTTTTGATTTTATGCAGGTTAAGATACAGATGTTAAAATTCAAGCAATTTTACCTAATTTTTCTCTAATACTAACTATAAAACTTTAATGTTACTTTTTCTTATCATTTATGTTTTATTCTGTTCTTTTAAAATAATTTTTATTTATTTAACTATTACTATCAATAAAAAAAACTCCTTTTTAATAAAGGCGGCAAAATGCTCCCCACGCGATCACTTACGTTTCACGGAAAGGTGCGAGCACTCTAGGGTTAAGTATTTTTGTATTTACCGTTTTTCAATTATTTTAGATATTACGGTGCTAAATAATATGTTAATCTTCTTCATAAATAAATAAAATACAAATTACATACATATACAAGCGTTGCATTCAGCGGTTCCATGATATGCGGCATGTTTCTGACTTACTGACGCATAATTGCATGGTTGCGTTCCGCCCCGGCTTTTGCACATAACACAAAAGTATAAGCAACTAGAGCGTGTGTTTAGGCCTACCCTAATTGGGAAGTGAAGTAAAGTTCGGTCCCATTGCATATGAATGTATGAGAGTGACCAAAATGGAACAAAAGTTAAGAAATTAAGGGTGTTGACTTGCTACACTTCTTATGAGCTTTTGACATGAATATGCCTTATCTCTGGAGTCTATTCAAAAGAATGTGCGGAACGGAAATCGTCACATTCCTTGACTCATTTTGTTTTTGTTTTGCTTTGTTTATTCTTTCGTCGTCATTGGGTGGACTTTTTTTTTGTTCAATCGCTGCGAATTCTTGTTCCAAGAGTGAGAAAAAGTATCGAGGATTTTTTACTTTGTGTGAGATTTTTTAAACAGCTTATGGGGCCCATCCGCGGGCCAACTAGTTGCCCAAACTGAGTTGTGTAAAAAGTTGTTGGATTGTTTTGCCACAAACGCTTCAACTGAGTTGATATTCCAACTGTCAATTCGATATTTTATAGGCAATTTGAAAGTTAAGGGGGTCTTCTGCCTCCGCGCCCGGAATTTTAGTCTATTTTTGGAAATTAATTGTAAGGAAACTATACAAGATAATTGAAAAAAAAAATTTTTATTATTTTTGTACATGTTTAAACTTGAAAAATGACAAATGCCTTATGTGTGTTGTGAATCCTGCGCCTTTGAGAAGTGGTCAAACTAGTACTGACGAAAGTGTTCGAGTAAACTTTGTGGTATGACTTCTACAAGTAATTTTCATCGGATCTGACTAATTTTTTTTTTAACTTCTTTATAAAATACTTCTCTATGCTTCTCCGAGTACGATTTTTTTTATTTTTAAAATTTTTCAAATTATACGGTTTTTTGTGAAAAGTTGTATTTTCAACCACGTTTTTTTGACATGTTGAGGGTCATAAAAATTGGAGAAGCATAGAGAAGTGTTTTATGAACAAGTTAAAAAAAATTAGTCATATCCGATGAAAATTACTTGTAGAAGTCATACCACAAAGTATAAAAAAGGTGATTTTCGGGAAAATGCGTTTAAAGATAAAGCGCTACGCAGTAATGCTCGAAACGGCTGGAGGCGGCTATGTTTCCGGCTTCGAAAACCCAAGAAGGAATGTGTTTTTCACGAAACCGTTTATAAGACGTATTCCTTATATCCTCTATATTCAAAAAATGCAAAAAAAATCGATTTTTTCAATCCGCGTAAGCAGAAGACCCCCTTAAATGGAATTGTAGAAAACCCGCGACTAAGTTTTATAATAATAAAAATTGGAGAAAGATGATTTTTTAGATTAATTATAATTTTTTTTAATTATTAATATGAATATTTATATTTTTTAAAATATAAATTAAATTCTAAAAGTATAAATTATGAAAATAATTTAATATTATGTGAACTTTCATAATTTAAATTAAAAATAATGCAAAATAAACTTGCAAAAAAAAACATATTTTCGAATTCAGGCTTAATTCATCCAAGTAGTTTGCCAAACTGCAATACACACAGTGCAACTAGTTGCCCAAACTCTAGGCCCCGCCCCCATAAAATTAAAAGATTTTGATTTATCCCAACTGAAACCCCAACTGTCAAATCAGTTTGCCAACTGCCCCACACACGATGCGATTCAGTGACAACACAACTCAGTTTGAACAACTAGTTGGCCTGTGGATGGGCCCCATTAGAAAAGGTATGCTTGAGTCGTCCGTCGCGCGATATTTTTGTGTTTTCGAAGCGGGGCGGAATCAGAGTCGATATCAGGGAATTTTCTTACTACGCAGTTTGCGGATTGAGTGTGGTGCGGTCGCGGTGCGTTTAGAATTTTTGCAAAAGCACAATTTTTTTTATTTTGAACGATTTCGTTTCGTGTATTTGTATTCTGTTACATTGTGGAAAAAGGATAAGGTGGTTGAAGGGTATGTATTGAAGCGAGACAGATATATATTGTTGTGTGCATTCCTTTCGACCCCCTCCAGGGGTTCTTTCCAATAAGAACAAGAAGGTGATTTCCAAAAAGAACAAGAAACAAATAGACCCCAGGGATAAGACATATTCATGTCTACTGTGCCGTCGAGAAGCCATGGCACTTCCCGTCTTTTTTTATTTTGGTTTACATGTCAATTTTGAAAAAAGTTATGCCTACTTCACTTCTGTGTTACTTTTCATTTAGGGTAGGCCTTTTGTTGTGTATGCTTGTGTGGGCTATGTCGAATGCGGCATTCAAGAAAAGGTTGCAAGTAGACCAACCTTTCCGTTGCATACATTCCATTAATGGAATATTCCAAGTAGGGACTTTACGAATTCATGAAATCGGAATGCAGTATATCTTTGTAGATATTGGAAGCAATATCAATCGATGGCTGTTGGAAGGAATGGTATTGAAAAGTGTCATGCATAACGAACATACACACATTTCCCTTTGTTCATTATCGAGGAAAAATGCTGAAGTCGCAGCCGAACATTCGTCCTGTCGCACCCTCTCCTTCATAAAATCGGGTTTTTTACGATTTTGTTCAGTTTGGAAACGGGTTTATAGCGATAAAAAGCTAAATATTTGTGCTCTAATAAATATCAAGAGTTTGTACGAACTGTGTTTTATTTAAAACCATCGGGATTGGAAAATGCGAGTAATCACCTATCTAACGAGACATCATCGGATGGGAGCGCCGACTTGGCAGTGAACAGATTGATTACGGCGTAAGCACGTGTAGCGAAACAAAGTTTACTTTTTATATTGCAGATGCAAAATTAATATCATATTTCGGACTTGTGATTAATAAAGGATGTTTTTTTAGAAATTATAGATGCGAAACGGACATACGGCATATTTAAAGGGGGAATAATGAAATGACTGGCATTCTGAAACTTTACAACAAAAAAGCGGGACCTCTGAATATGGTGTCAGTATGTTATTTACTAGGAAAATTTCCAAATCTTAAATATAATGCCGTTCAATATAGATTGTTTTCCTAAAAATGCAGGCATTATACCTTCATATTACACTGAATGGCATAACGGCTTCGTAACCTAGGACATCGTAATGTTGAAAGAAGGGATGATTCGATCTAGAAAGTAGACATTACGCATTCGAAGGAAAGTGAATAGAATCGACTCTGCCTACTGGGTTCCGTCAAGTCGCATTTGAACACGCACGCAAGCACACACACACACACACACACACACACACACACACACACACACACACACACACACACACACACACACACACACACACACACACACACACACACACACACACACACACACTTATATATATTATCGGTGGTAGATGTATGCTTGCAAGCTTGCGAGAATGATCCTCATTTATATTCTGGCAAATGGAGAAAGCGCATTCGCGATCCGCAATACGCACGCGAGGAACTGAGAATTATATGGTGCCGGTAGATACATTACCAGCTCATCAAAGAATTAAAGGAGATAGGACGAGTCTTTTAGGAGTGGATGGAAACTGAAAAAAAAAATGGAAAACTGTACTGAAAGTGAAAATGAACAGAATAGAGAAGTATGACCTGATAGACTTCTTGAGTAGTATGGAGGTTATATGGAATTTCTCCACGTGACGAGCACCAGTCGTTCGACCCACTACACACAATGCCCAAATATGGGGAAGCACACTGAGCATGTCCTCTTTCATTTCCGAGACTTGACGTACTTATGGCTAAACTGGAAGGAGCTCCGAGAAGTTGTCAGGAAAGTGAAAAGAACGATGAATGCCACCGACATTAGGATATTAGCACTGAAGGATTCACAAAGGAAAAGTGACATAGAAAAGGCAACGGGTATAGTAGTTAAATGCGTCGTGTGAGGAAAGTGGAAGATCGGTTTTTGGATGTCAGGAGTCGCCCCTAGCTATCAGACGGAGCGGACAGTATCCTTCAATACTGAAATGTATATTTTTGTAGTCGAGCTTTCCCCGTGAGAAACCACCGATAAACACTAAAAACCGTGTCGTGCTTATTATTAGTGTAACTAAACGTTATTTTTAAACTGAAAAGAAGCAATCAAATTTTAATGCACTCACAATTTATCCACTCATACCAAACTACAAAACTACTAAAAATTGCAACAAAGACTTACCTGATAAAAGTAATATAAGGTCCGATATAGCTAAATTAAACAAATAATAGTTGGTTGCTGTATGCATAAACTTATTCCTAGAGATCACAATGCACGTAATAAGATTGCCAAGGACGCCGGCAACGAATATAATCGCATAAAATACCGATATAGTGGCCACCAGAGGTAAGGCATCCCTATGGCTCCTCTTCTGAGACTTAATTATTAAATCAGTCAAGTTATTCACAGACATATTCATGATTTGACTAAAGTTGTTCCAGTCACCACTTAACAGCATTTCCAGCGAGACGCTCTCGAACGACAATGTCCCAATGGACAGGTTGCCCCAATTGGGGACGATTTCTATGCTTCCTGATGTTGTATTCATCATGAAATGTTTTTTATCCTTTTTTATCCTTTTTACTTCTGCTTCGTCTTATACTTATAAATATGTTTTTTTTTATACTTTTTTCTTGTTACAAGGATCTTGTATTTTTTATTTGCAAAAGTTTATGCTCTTTAACTTTTGGGATTTTATAAAAATATGTATTAGTCCCTTTTTGGATGAATTGAAGATTGTCCTTAGGCCCATTTTTATAGTTGAATGAAAGTATAATAATCTGAAAGAAAGGAAGAAATATTATGATAGACTTTTGATCCGGTAACATAGTTGAATAATAAAAAATCTTTGTGGGAAATTCCCACAAAATTTTAAACTTTATAATTACTGAATCAGAATTGACAAAAAAAACTCCTCGCAAACTTTGCCAATTAAATATATTTTATTGCCCATTTAAAATTACCCAGATAAAAATTTAAACAAAAGTTTTAGTTTTTGGTTTAAAACAAGATTTTGTGAAGAGTTTTTTTGGTGTATATCCTGTTCTTCTATACAAACTGAAGATGTAAAACTTTTCTTAATCTTTTAAGTTTTTAAAATTCACAGTAATAAAAGTCGGGGATTTTCACACAAGAATGTTTCGTATTTGCTGTAAATGTTTGTATAGTTGTAAATGAATGCTGGAAGACAATCTAAAAGAAGTTGACCTATATCATCACCATTTGGATGCTTCCAGAAGTTCGCTAATCTTTAAATTTAAACTATTTTAGGGTGCGGCGAATTCACGGCGAATTAAGTCAAAAACTGAATTATGATACCTCAATATTTATTTATCGCTGTTTTCTGCTTGTCTATTTTATTTCGTCAGCCATTAATTGCGTTCTGATTCATTTTTGGGCGAAATTTAACTTTGCGTTTTCTCGGTTTATTTTGGTTTAGAATTTTTATTGATTATTATTATTTATATTTGGAGAAATGCAAATTTTAATATCGTTGATATGTTAAACTAGTAATTTCTATGTATAGTAGTTTTATACAGAGGCATGCCGGTTTGAAATGCGGATTTTTTCAAATAGAGCCGGCAGTGATGTTGATTTTCGAATAAATAAAAGCGATTGATTGGCTCATTTTAGATGAGGATGTATGCATTCAGACGCAAAAGCTTTTCTGAAAGTTTCCTAAAAATTTGAGAGGAATAAGCTTCGCATACAACATGCATGCACTGATTTTGTGATGCGAGCTTTCGTTTACCCTGACTAAAAGCGGGCGTAAGCTACGGTCATGCTGCGCAGTCTACTGTCTGTCTGTTATGGGTTGCATTCGGTAAAGTCATCTGCATGACAAAGTAGTCATTAATTAACTGTATCGACTAATGTCATTTTTAGTTTTTGATTTTTCATGCAAGTTGAATTGTGACATTACCGAATACCATTTTATTGATACAAATTGTTTAATTTTTTGAAAATGAAACTGAAAGCGAATTGTGTATTAGATATATTAATGGAACTTTTAGTTGATTCTCAGCACTATAATCAAAGGGATAGTTTGGCAAAATTGTACAGAAACAAAATTGGAGTTAAAAAAAAACAGATTTTGACACAAACGGAATTTTAATTGAAACTGCGCTATCTGCACAATTTTCGGCATCAATTGACAATAGGTGATATTACCGAACGAACGACACCTGCAGTATTCAATACCGAACTCTTGATTTTTGCAATTTGTCATGCAGATGACGTTACCGAATGCAGCCATAGTCTTCATCTAGCGGTCGGTGCACGTCTTTGTTCACCTGGTAGTCAGGTACTGTTGGCGTCACAGCCTTTGTCGGCTGGTTAGTGGGATTCACTTGTTTCAGGAGGCATAACACTCCAACAAGACTGTCTCTCGCTAGCCCTGACGATTGTGACTCGCCCGGCTGTTAAAAATGGATACCACCCAGATGGATGGATAACACCCAGTAGTGCAAACGCGAGGCCCACTGCCTCCTGCTTATGCATCCACCAGACTACCTTTTACCTTTCCTATTCTTTTTCTATTTTCAGGTCAAGCTTATTACTAGACATTGCACCATGAGTTGAACGACATGACGGTCTGTGGTACAAAGGGTGATAACTAAGCTTGACCATGCCACATAAAAAAATTAAGGCCCATTAAGACCCTTTCAAAAAAATATTTGCAGCAAACTGTTTCTATTTGCTTACATCTGTCACATGACCAGCGTAAGCCGATAGAAACAGTTTGTTGCAGCTGATTTTGCTGCAATGCATTGGATCTGGTGTATAGATCTATTCAAACTCCGGGACACACAAAATTTGAACAGTTCTGCGCACCTCGTTGCCAAATTTTATAAATATTGTTTTATCACTTCCACTATTTCCCCTATTTTAAGTTAAAACGGCAACAGACGCAGAAAAAACTCAACAGAATAATTTGGAAAGGCCGAATGAATAAAGTTAATTTATCTTTATATGTGTTGAGCAGAGCTTTCAAATACATGTAAAACCCCTGCTTAACAGAGTCATTTTTTTCAACATAATAAGCCTAATTTTATACCCCGGCTTCACCGCCAAAATTTCGCAAGTTCGAGAAAATTAGTCTACAGTATTTTAAAATTTCCTTATTTCCCATACATTTTTCACATTTTAAAGTCAGGAAAAAATGCCTGCTTTGGGCCTACAGAACATGAAATTGAGTTTCAAAGTAAAAGCTCGCTCAAAAGAGAGAAAAAAATTGGAATAATGGAATGTCATTCCAGTGAGCTTTTGCATTTCTAGCTTGTGGCGAAAAAGCAACAACAATTTCAAGCACGAACTGAACATGCTAGCCGGTGAAGCCACTTATGCTGATTGAAGTGAACTTGATTAAACTGAGGCCGGTGAAGCCGGGGTATAACTAAAATTATGCGAAATATTTCTTATCCCTAATTTAAAAAAAATGTTGAAAAAATTTCTTTTGAATACAAGAGCATTTTCATTCATAGAATGAGAGTTCTCCGCAGTCGCAAGCAACACAACCTCCCCAAGCAGAAGCGCGCATGCGACGGGCGGAAAACGTCAGCAATCTAGTAATCAAAGTGATAAAAACGAAATTTTTTTTAGTAGAAATTGCTACAAATTATTTCTGTAGCAAATGTGTACAGTAAAAACCTTAATATAAATCAAATATATATGACGTTTTTCATTCACATAACAGGTAAATTTTTAAATAAAATGGCAGCAAGTGATTTGATAGGAGGAGTGAAATGAAGCTTTGTCCGAGCTTTTAAACATTTTTAAGAGCTTTGTACCCCAGCAAGCGCGGAATGTCACGAAGTTTGAAAAGATCTATACGCTGCTATTTAGTGTACGTTTGGCATTAGTTCAACTCCTTCTAAGGACAATTTTATTTTCATAGTCCGAGAGCTTACGTGCCTTATCGTTAATCAGGCGTATGTCCTCCATACCGTATCATCAAAGTGTATCACACTTTTACACGCAATAAAATCACACTTTTGCACGCAATAAAATCTATCCCGACGGGGCTGGTGTCTTGTATGACAGCTGTAATATTACGTCATGATCAGTTTTTTGCAAGAATCATTCTTTGTGAATCGCATTGTTTGGTTAGCTGCCATGTCATGTATTTCGTATGTTCCGGGATAATTTTTTTTATCATATACAATGAACGTTCAACAGGGCAGGCGCTCTGTGTTTTCTTTTATTACTACTGAAAAAGTACGATATAGCAATCACCGCTCTACCGCTCTAGTTGTTTTAAAAGAAACATTGTACGTCAATGCAATACGGGCTTTTCAAAAAACGCATACGGCCTTTCGAATGACAAAGTAGATGTAGATTAATCAATATTCTTTAATAAATGAACTCGTAAATTATTTTCTTTCAGATTAGTTCTTATTTTAGGATCCAAGTAAATCTAATAATTCTAAAAATTATTATCTGCTCACGATTCAGAAAATTAAAAGCTCATACGCGCTTTTGTCAAAGATGCATGCGTGCGATGTAAGTCCGTGTAGTGAAGTCGTCGTAAGAATTTCCTTGGATGGATGGATGGAAGGATCCTGGACTTGAGTAAGTAAGTCAGTCAGTAAGTAAAGAATATGTAGGTACGCCTTGCATCAAAACAAGACTACATAGCATTAGTCTCATAAAGGTCGAAACTAATAAACGTCACAGATATTAAAATGGTGCTTGGAGACATGAACGCTAAAGTAGGAAAAGAAGAAGAGTTCCTAGGAGTCATTTAATCTCTGCCTAGAAGAAGTAATTCGCAAAGTAACCATTGATGGGAACGCAGTCCTGTTTAACAATGTAAAAAAACGACAGGATATGCCAACGACACAAACTGCCTTTCCGGATCGCTGTCATGCCTTACGGAAATATTCTCGGAATTAAAAGATGGAGCCAAACATATAGCGCAGCTAATAAATGCAGCAAGAGCAAGATTCTAATTCAGTAAAGGGTGGCAAGAAGAAGAAAAAATCACACCACCCCACCACCTGGGGCGAAAATAACTTAGAACGGGTAACTGGTACTTCTCGCTATTCCCAGTGATAAAATCCAGAGACACACAGAAAAACCAAAATAAGAATCTACAAAACCATCATACGCACAGTAGCAACGTATGGGTGTGAAGGATGGGGTATGTCCGAAAAACCCGCGGACAAGATGGATATATTTGAGCACAACTTTCAATAAAATATTATTAAACATAATTTCTTAAACAAAAAAGTTAACGAATTTTGTTTGAATTTTTTTGTTTTTACTAGCTGGGATTAGCTACCCAAATTTAAAAAAAAACAGCTAAATTGGTGCAATAGAAACTAAGTTCTTTTTCGAGCGAATTTGAAACGCGCCTAGCATTCCTGGCGTCGCCGAGTTAGCAATCTTTCTGGAAAAAACGCCTTAGTTGCAGTTTTTTGCCAAAAATCTTTAAAAAATTAAAAACCATAAAAAAAATTTAAAAAGCAGAATTTCAATGATTGGATATTGTAAAGAGAGTCTTAGAGCATACGTAAAAAAATCAGGACCAACATGGGAGATTTTCTTTTGGCGCAGTAGCAAATTTAACTTTTTAAATTCACTTAATTGCAAAATGCAAAAACTATTTGACCGACAGTGATCGGGTTTTGGATATAAGTTAAACATGCCTTTAACCATCCAATTCCAAAATTAAATTGGAAAATAATGGTCTCTTCTTTCCTTGTGATAACTTTAAAGTGAGGTACTTTTTTCGCAGTTTTCGGCTATTTTGCAATGCAAAAATTCAAATTTCAAAAATTCACCATTTAGCAAATCCAATAACGAACATAACATGCTCAACAAATTTTTCGCCTAGAAGCCTTCGTTAAGAGAAATTTAACAAGAAAGGTCAAAAGACAGAGAATTTTCAGTGAATTTTTCAGTTTTTGGGCTACAACAAATTCCTGGGAGTTTCATGCTTGCGCACCCCCAGATATTGTTGGGGATGTCATTTCTGACCGATTCCTCCAAAAAAATCCGTTACATGACGCCAAAACCACTGGAAATGCTCCAGCGCCTGGACTATTATATTTAAGCAGTATTTTACGCCCTCAATAAAAAAAGAGAATAAAAGAATCAACCTGCCCAGTTTCAATTGGACCTAATCAAATACGAACTCATAACTTTACTGCTCGGCTCAAAAATATCAAGTTTAAAGAAGCAATAGTGAGATTTTTCGTCGACCACTGATCTGCTGATGATATGGCATCTTATTTTTTTTTTTTATGTGACAGACTAGAGGCTTAGGGAAAGTCCCTTTGTACTGTCGACAATCTATTTTTTTCGTATAGAGTGAATGTCGAACAGCAGCTCTAGCCAGAAGATAGAGAGAAAAGAAGGAAGTAACTGTCACAACCTAGCCGCGATATTTTATTCCACCTACTCACAACAATTTCGCGACTCTGACATCGGGGCGTCGAGAACAACTCGCTGGAGTGTTATGCCTCCTGAAACGAGTTGAATCTCATCAACCAACCGATGGCATGCGCTTGGTGGAGCCGGGAAGGACTAGTGAAGGCTATGACAGGGGAATCAGGAATGTAAAGAGGGAAGAAGAAAGAAAGAAAGTTAGGTAAAGAAAATTTATTTGCTTGAGCTTAAATGAATTTTATTGCTATCGTGTTGTAAATAACAAGGTTATTATGAACAAATAGGATTTTGACGCTAAAGTTATGGTAAGGTGCTCAGGCTCTGACATTTTGATTATCCTTCTCGGAAATATGAACCATTTGAATGCTTCCCTAAAGCTCTGGATGAATATTGGCGTTGGAAAACACCAACGATACATAAACATTAACGATTTGTATAATATATTGGGTAGAAATAAATGTAAAGCTCTACCAGTCTTCCACGCAATGACAGGATGGGATTTCACACCAGCTTTTTTCCGTAAAGGTAAACTCCGGCCTTTTAAATTAGTAACAGAATCGGAAAATCAATATCAATTCGCTTTTCAAAATATTGTTGATGATAACGATGAAATATTAAAGGGTGCACTTGCTACCTTAGAGAATTTAGTTTGTCATATGCATGGAGTCCGTAATTGTAGCAATGTTGATGATGTGAGATTTCATTTATTTTCTACTACTCACCGGGCCAAAAATTCAGACGACAACGTCAAAGAAAATTTTAGGAATTTCGAATTATAATTTGCTTATTACTAAAATTGTGTATGGCGCGCAATTATAAATTTATGCTGTTAAATTACATAAAAAGGTATGCGAGAAAAAAATTTCTTAATAAGATTTCAAAATTACCAATTTACATTTCTGCAAAAGACATGCGCAGAAGAAAACGTTAGGTAGGTAAATAAGAAAGGTCATATCAAAAAATCAGCCGTGTAGGAATAAATTCTCGAAAACGTTGCCAGCTCTCGTACTATAAACTGTGTAAACATTATTTTGCGATGAAATTACCAAAAAACTGATATTTTGAGGGTTAACCCCTTATTAAGCACCTTTAAAGGAAGCTCTCGGCCAAGTTTCAGCCTGTACCCAATCATTTTTAGTACATATTTTACCTGTACTACTATTCTTTTTGATAAAAATAAAATTTTTGCCTACTTTCTGTTCCACGAACAAAATTGACACTTCAATACTTGAATCCCATGAATTGCATTTGAATGAGAAAATTTCACACCAAATCGAGTGTTCACTTTTAACGAATCACTACACTCAGAAGGGTTCACTTTAAGTGTACACTCAGTTTTTATTTACACACCACCCAATGAAACCGAATTTCTTTGCAACATAATTTTAAACCAAAATCCAATATTTTGAATCAAACCTTTATTTCATGCACTAGAGCTTACTACCCTAATATTTAAAAATCTAAAAAATCTCGTAGATTAGAACGCAATTTCGATCTTACAACGTCATACCAAACATCATAATTAAGGTAAGAACTCAAAACCATAACAGCACCTAAACACATAACATTACTGCAGCGATAAACAAACCTTAAAATAGGACACCATCATCTCCTCTTACAATAATCTGGATATAAAACACTACACCTGAATAATAAACTCAAACTGTTAGGAAATTTGGGCAATTTATACAAAATATCCTGCCGTAAAAGGAGCGGGGATAATCATGTTACCTGAAGGCTCAATGATTTTTTGCTTTCCCCAAAAAAAAAGGTACAACACCGGGGAACTTTTTTTATTTTCGTCTTTTTTTATATCAGCATCATTTTCTAGATCGTACTAATAAGTCTTCTCGCTCGAGTAGTAACATTATTTTCCGGGGAAAAAATCCTTCGTTGAAAATTAAGGACCATATAAATGGAGGGAAAGGGACCACTTGATAAATTACTGGTGATTTTTTTGTAATTTTTTTTGTTTTTGTTTTTTTGAACAAGGATAATTTTTCTATCTGTTATTAAATAATGACGATAATGTCTATAGATAATGAATAATGATCGTTATTTTTTTCATGTAAGGAGAGATGCCATGAGATGAGAAATTGTTTTGTGACAGGGTTTTACTTTTTAAATATTTTGTTTTGTTTTGGGAACATTAAATAACAATATAGTTTGACCATAGATATTTTGTGAGTCCCCTTGAAACGTTGTTTATCTAAGAACTGAACTGGACTTGGATAACCCTAGCCTAGCATAGCTTCCTATGTCTCCAAAGAGAAGCAATCTAGTTCCTCTATAGTAATTATGCTATTCCGTGAGCACTCAATCTCTAACTCGGTTACCCTCGGTGTTATAATGACGCCGATAATGACGTGTTTGCTCTACCTTTTGTAGTAATCTGCTAGACCCACCAGTAGCGATTTGGATAACTCTTCGTCACTCTCCTCTCCTCTCTGGGTTCCTTAGCAAATGTGGTCAACGTATAATTTTTTTCATTCCATAGCCGACGAAAGAAACTTGATCATGCAAAAACGATTTTTATCATAAATTACTTTTTCAAAAATTCCCTACCAACCATCTCGAATAAATCCAATTACAAAATTCGCGTTTCCATCTATTTTTATGCGAAACGTACGTGCCAGACGCATCCTTGACGTATCCTTTTTTACTTCTTATTTTTTTTTTTTTTTTTGAAAATAGGCGAATATCAATGTTCAGCAGTAATTTTCCGCCTGATTACGTTATTTTTCCCCACAGAAAAGGGATTCCTCCTCAGAACACCCATGCATGATGACGCCGTCAAACAATTTCCTGATTGTATCGAAAAAAGTGACTAAAGGACAACAGGGTGAGCACAGCGAATCAGGATGGAAACTTACTTTCTTTTTTTGTATCTAATGCCTTTGTTTTGTTCTCGTATGTGACATCATGAGATATCATAGGATATCATAATCTGACTAGAAGTATGCCGTCCAATATGAGTCCCCTCCAAGTATAAATGGAATATTTTTTTATGTTAAAGTTAAGATATCCTTCAAGGATATTCAAGATGAGGAAAAATTTTTTTCTTATGGGGACATTTTAGTACATTAGGCATATTTTGTTATATCAAGGACGACGCCTAGCATGTTGTTTACCTAAAAGGACGGGAGAGTTCATTTATTCAGTGACTTAGGGCTGGAACCATTTCAGTTCATGAAGGTACATATTAGGGCGGCGGGGGTGGAGAGCGACTTATGCTGCCAAAAGATAAATTCTGAAGGAGTTTTTTGTTTTGTTTTAAAAAGATTTATATTAACATAAATGAAGTTTGTTGAACAGCACAAGTTGTATGGAATGGAGTGATAGAATTTTTATGGGTTACTGCATTGCTGAGGAACTAAATGTATATTGACAGTCTGTCATGTCATGTTCATGTGTCATGTTCAATCATATTCGAGAGCAGGCTTTGATCTGAAATTATCGTTAAAAGAAAGATATTGAATACGGCGGAGAAGTGTGAAAATTTGAAGGGATTTTTGTTTAAATTTAGTAGTTTTACTTTAAAGAGAAAGTCGCTATTTTAAAACTAAGCTCGAAATCACCCTCTGTGCTACATGTCCGTCTCGTTGTTGAACTTGTGTAAATTTACCTTAAATAAAAGAGGATAAGATAAGGCAGGAAGGTGATGAAGGAGAAGACGGGAAATCTTTTAGATGCACTTTTGGGAGCTTAGTTAGGGCAAAAGCTGGTTCTGTGTGAAATATTTATCTAGCTTTAAACTTACTCAGGCTTTATGTGGATAAATGGATAAATGGAATTTTCCTCTTTATTAAATAACTAGCTGACCCGACAGACCTATAGTCCTGTCCCAATTTCAATTTTGTTTGTAATCATTTTCTGATTTTGTGAAAAGCTATTGGAAATGTGTAAAGTGAGAAAAAACGTATTTATGGATGATCATTGTAAATATTAACGATTATGGTCATGGTTATTCGATTTTAGGAGAAGTATAGATGTTTTCAAATCCCATGACATTCGGCGAAGGCTGGGGTTCAAAGCTCTTAAAAATGATCAAAAACTTGAATGT
Organism: Thereva unica; assembly: GCA_949987705.1. Classification (NCBI taxonomy): domain Eukaryota; kingdom Metazoa; phylum Arthropoda; class Insecta; order Diptera; family Therevidae; genus Thereva; species Thereva unica. Next base: position 102,340,407 of record OX465283.1, read on the forward strand.
TTTATTTAACTCCTCCTATCAAATCACTTGCTGTCAGTTAATCAGTCGCGACTGCGTATAGCTAGAGGTGGGAGTATATTTCAGGCGGCTTAATGATTAATTTCTATTACAAAATACGAAGTTTATGTTTTAACACTTTGATTACTAGATTGTTGACGTTTCTGGACCTGAAGGGCTGAAACAGTGCATCCCTATAATGACGTGAAAATCCACTAAGAAGCAATTTTACGAAATTCATCCTCTAAGGGGTTGAAATGGGGTTAATCCAAACCGCTGGACTTAAAGGGCTGATATTGTTACAGTACATCCCTATAATATCGTGGATATTCAGTATGCAGCGATTTTTCGAAATTCATGCCTTAAGGGGGTGAAATGAAGTTGAATAGGTTGTATGGGGAAGTTTTTTCCTTTAGTCAAAATTTCTAGAAACTTAGTAAAAATACTCCACACCATAAATAATGAAACACGTCTTTCAGGACTTTTCGTCATTTCACCCCTAAGGGGGTGTAACAGGATGGAAAAATCATCAGATTTTCTTCGAACTTGAAATAACTATACAGCATAAATAATGAAACACATGTTTCAGCATTTCTCGAAATTCAACCGCGCTCACTGAATCATCCAGTAGTTCTCCCATCATATGAATCCCGGCTTAAGTTACTCAACTTAAGCTCCCTTCACAAGCATCGTAAGGTGGCGCATGTTTGATTTATTCATCAGCTCCTTAATAGAAAGCAGTGTTGCCAGATCAAGGGAATCTCCCCTAAATTTAGGGGAATATTAGCTCGCCAGGAGAATTTAAGGAGATGCAATTTGTCAGGGGAGTTTCTAGGGGAATGATACTTCAATATTCTTCATTTAATCGAATCAACTTTGAAAGGCTTCTGTGTTAAAAGTAGAGTCGTGTGGCATGACAAGAAGTTTAAGTTGAAGCACATCCAAACTTGCAACCGCTTTGTTGTCGCTGCCATTTTCAAATGCCTAACTCGAGAGAGCATTCTCCATTACAAACGTTTTTAAATATAAGCTGTGCAGTAGAATGTCAATTATTCAGGATGCAATTAACGTTTGTGTTAACGGCGAAAACGTCTAACTTTGAGCCATCGGCGAAGATGGTGAAATACTTTTCTTCCGAAAATGTGATTTTGCTGTCGAATTTCTCGACGAAAATAACAGTATTGATTGAAAAGCTGTATATAGCGTGTATCTCTTGAAACATTTGACATTTGAATTAACCGGACTTTCCCAATGCAAAATCTAGTGACCAGTTTCAAGACACACACTATGACTAGGGATACGAAATCGGTGGAGAGTACTCGGTTAAATACTCGTGAGTAGAATCGAAAGAAAATTACTCAATGAGAACTTTTTAGTCGTTCAAAAGTACTCGATTTATTGAGAATCGATGAGGACTTTTTGATATTTCTGCAATATAGCGTTTGCATTACTCGATTTTCGGCTGCAACAGATTAAAAATATTTATGTATGTAGCTTACATCCTGAGTAAAAACACAAATAGTTAACAAATGCCACATGGGTATGCACTCTCTTGCTAAAGGTAAGAAATTCTGAAAATGCACCCGCCAGAGGTACGCATGAGTCTATTACAGATATGAATGTATTCTTAATCGACCATTCCAAATGCACAATTTAATGAGCTTTGACTCTCCTTTCACTACATCATTTATTGTGTAAAAATTATGTATTTTACTGATTCCAGGAATTGCTGCGGTGTTTTCAAATACATGATTCAGTTTCATGCCCTCAGAGCTCTTTTCTATGTTTTCCTCCTTCAATTCGATGACTTTTATATTAGAATATTTGTTTCCAAAGTGCCTAACTGCCAACTTAAAAAAAAGCAATGTTGCCAGTAAGTGGAAATAAAAACCTATTATTTGGCTACAATATCGTCTTAATATTCCCAATTTAATTTTTCACATTCAATGTCACATTTCAATGGAAATACCCTAATACTAGTTCAAGGCAACGATCCTAAACATAACTCCAGGTGAGACAAGGTGGTTACTATTAGTGATGAGCAAAAGTGGTCTTGTTCTTGCAGTCTTGTCTTGTTCTTGCACATTTTGCAAGAACAAGAACAAGAACAAGACTTAGTTATGCTTGCAAGAACAAGAACAAGACTAACTGTGCAAGAACAAGACCCAGAGCAAGATTTCTTGCAAGATTCTTGCAAAAATTCCACCTAAATTCATTCTATTAAAAACAAAAAACATAAAATTGATTATTATGCTCAAGTAATTATTATAGATACATGTATATGTGTATATATTTAGCATGATAATTGTAAAAGCATTTGTACATAAGTACATAATGACTTTGCATGTCAACGAGATTCAGAATCAATATTTTTGCATTTCGAAGCAAAATTTTCCGAAAAGATTTAGGTAGATGTTTCACACTGCCTACTCTTTTTTTATCCAATTGGGTGGTCTGTTACTTTAGTTCAATTTCTGGTGTTTAGGAAACTAGTCCTTCTTCTGTTAAATCCATACAAAAGATTCCTCATATTATATTATTATAAAAATAAAGTTTAAAAAACCGACTTCAGGAAAAAACCAATCCCGTGATACACAAAAAAGGAAGAAATAATTGTTGGTAATTCTTAACAGCATTAATCGAATCAGAATGGATTTAGAAAGAAGAATCTATAGTATTCAGTAGTTCAAGTAGTTTATTAGAAAAGAAAAAATGCTCAAAATTCTTTTTTGAGTAACCTCTTTTGCTTTTTGGATGGCAAGGAAACTCGGACTTTTCTCAATGTATGTAATATTTTCAAGGCCTCCACATTGGTTACATCGCATCGTAAGAACGACAGGAGCGTGGGCCAGTTTTTGTATTGCTGCAAAGGGATTTAATAATTTTTTGTGCCCATACACGACATTTCTTCTTTAATGAATCATACTTGAACAACCTAATTTTTTATAATAAGTAATGGGTATAATACTGGTTTACTTTTGCTTCAAAATATTTCCGTTGCAATTTGTTGCTTACACACTTGACAGAAAAATGTCTACGCCTAACTTGTTCCCATATGAATTTTATGCAATTTTTCAGGGGCGCAAACATAATAGCTGCGTTCTTTTTACACCGTGATCCCACTCAGATCATTAACTTTCAAGCAAACCAACAACAACAACTTGATCCAAAAACGATTTGGATCAAAATCTGTGATACAAAAATAGCTTGTGTAACAACCATATCCAAGACACATCTCATTGGAAAATCCAGAGCTTTTATAATTTTGTTCTGTTTTCTTTAATTTTAAGGGTTGGTAGGTCTGCTAAATTTCATAAATTTATTTGGAAAAATGATTGAAAGTTGCCTTTTGTTAATTTTGGAAGTCAATTAAACATTTTTATAAATTCTTTTTAAATCAGAAATATTTTTAATAAGTTTTAGAGACTGATATATAATGCGACAGAACATATCAAAAATCAGAACTACAACTGTAAAAAACTAAATTTCTTCCATGATCCAAGTCCGTTCTTTTATGCTCGGCTGATCTGATCTGGATCACGGTGTAAAAAGAACACGGCTAATAACGTCACCAAGAGCAGTCGTGAAACTGATTTGTTTAATAAAAAAGCCATGTGGAATTCTCACCAAAGGTAGTAAATTTTCGGTGTATGCAAACTTTTGACGCTGACTGACTGACGCTAAAATTATAATAGTTTTAAAATCAATTTTTTGCATTTTGTTGTTTGGATATAATTTTTTTATTAAAGTCTAGGATTTTTCTATAACCATTTTATAAAATCAACATACAATACCTACTACATGCGAGAAAATACCTTGGCCTTGCAGTTTTGTCTTGCCTTGTCTTGGTCTTGCACATTTAATAAGAACAAGAACAAGCCTTAGGTATATTTGCAAGAACAAGAACAAGCCTTAGGTATGTTTGCAAGAACAAGAACAAGAACAAGACTTAGCTATGCTTGCAAGAACAAGAACAAGACAGACTGAACAAGAACAAGACAAGAACAAGACTAGATTAGTCTTGTCTTGTTCTTGCGTTTGCTCATCACTAGTTACTATATAGTATATATACTATTAGGAAGGAGGTTACTATAACTATTAAGTCAACACTGCCACATCCTCCCCAGTTACCAGATCTCAATCCCATCGAGCATCTTTGGGATCTTTTAGAACGGCGGCATCGTGAGCACAGAATTAGCAGCAAAGAGGATCTTAAAGCTAAAATTGTCGAAGCATGGAGTCACTGCCAGTGAAAAACAAAAATTTGTTTTTTCAATTACAAACCGCCTTAAAGAGGTAATCCAACAAAAAGGAGGTCATACCCATTATTAATAATATATTCTATCATGTTGTACGTGCAAATTTTTGATGTACGTAGAATTTTTTTACCTTGATTGGAATTTCTGTGAAATGGAGAAATACTTTTTTGTTATTTTTGCTTTTTTAAATTGAGAATATCATTTGTTAATTTGTTGTAAAAAGTTTAAAAAATAAATATTTTACTTTGTAAGTGAAAATTGCATTTATATATAAAAAAATTTGGTGTACGTATAATTTTTTGATATAGTTTATATTAACATATTTTATCGTATCCGGGCGGTATATTTATGTATTTAAATAAAAAAAAATTAATAACGTCTATTCAATTTGAATAACGAAAGCTGTCAAAATCAAATTTAGCCATCTGAGAATTAACTACCGGACTAATTTGAACATTGGAAATTTTGTGGAACGATTTAGTATTTCGTGGAATGATTTAGCCATTTAGCCAGTATTCGCACACGCCCTAATTATATTTTTTTTAAATATAAATATAAATATTTATATGCTTTTAAAATATAAATAAATTCTAAAAATATAAATTGTGAAAATAATTTAATATTATGTGAACTTTCATAATTTAAATTAAAAGTAATGGAAAACAATAAAAATATAAACTTGCATAAAAATATGTTCTTCGAGTTCAAGCTTAATTCATTCAAAGACTTTGCCAAACTGTAATACACACGGTGCGATTCAGTGCCAACAGAACTTAGTTTGGGCAACTAGTTGGCCCGTGGATGGGCCCCATAACACTTGATCAATAAGTGTATCTTAACACTTCAAATAAATTAGCCCAATTGGTTCTACTTCAATAATGTCAGTTACTATTGTTCTAATGTCCGAGGCATGTTGCTTGTTCCGAAGTTATTATTCAGGATAGCTACCAGTGGCCACCGCTAGGAAATTATGATCGCACTGCCATCAGTCCGGAATAGAATACTTTGCGGCACATGCACGCTTTCATTTCCACATGTTATTCCCCTATTCCGCTGATGACTGAACATTTCGCTTAAACGAACAAAAACAAAAATTGCTGACGAATGAAACACAGGTGAGTGTTTGTAGTAAGTTTATCGAGTACAGTCTTTGGTATCTAAAGTGTCAGAACAAGACTGTTACGATGATAATTCCTAGAATTAAACTAGTTTTTGCTAAATAATATTTGAAAGAACAAAACAATTAAATAAATTGAAAGAAAATTGACGTAGATTTAAACTTCCTATTAAATCTCCATTAATCAACGACCTGCCAAAAATTATTAGATACAGGGCCACTCGGTTGGAAAATTTGTAACGAATCATCATGATTTGAGGTAATTTAAAAAAATACGATAATTTTGTTTTGTATATATTTTATCATATCAAATTAAATTTTTTAGGAGCTTTAATACCCACACAGCAAACATCTGCCACTTTTAAGTCTCCACAAGTCATGAAGTTCAAGTACAAGGCTCTTATGCAATTTCAATGATTGAAGATAATTTTTTGTTGTTGTCTGTTATCCGAATGGAATTTTCATAAAAATTCCTCATTAAGGTCTTAAATGCCTCCTGGAAGAGGACGCAACAATTATGTTCACAACATGAAAAGCTTACTCGAGTGAGGTTTCTGGAGCCATGTCCTTAAGGATGTTCTTATTCATTCCTAATATGGTTAAAATAATCCCTAATTGCTGCAAGGCATTTTTATTTTAATTAAATGAAATAATTTCCATTTCCTTTTTCATGTTTCTGTTGCTCTTTTCAAAAATTAATTAGAATTTTATTACAATTTCAAATCCATGTTGCCAGCATCCGTTCTGTACCAGCAAAATATTGCTGGTCTACAACGACGGAAAAAGGAGGTTTTTCCTTCACTGAAACTTACCAAGGACCTTTTAGCTTATAAACTCCCACCGCTTGTTGCCCCATTGTCCTTATGGTGGGATGAAAAAGAAATATGTGCATAGCAGAGTAAAGGTTCATAATAGTAAAAAAATATTTACCCATCCTTTTAATATTTCTATATATGTATAGCCGATCCAAAATTTTCTTATATTATTAAAAAAGGAACACGATTTTTTCTACATCGGAGACAACATGGGTTCGAATCCCCACGTCAGGTACTAAACTTTTATTGTTTTCCACTTCCTTGATTTATGGCTGTAAGGCAAAACCGTAAAATCACATGCTAACCGAGGACCGTCTATGATGACGTCGTTTCCGTAGAGTTGTTGATAGTCCAAGGAAAAATCGCTATCAACGACCTAATTTCGAAGGGATCGTAATAATACAATGGTGATAAAAGGTTTTCGGATCCAATTTTCCAAATATACACAGAACATAATCCCGAAGAGAAAAAATATAGAAGGCTTCTTTTTTCGGACAGTTTATCCAAACAATATTCATAACACACAGAAAAAAGGTGCCTAATTTGCATTTTATCTTTTTATGTGGTGTTGATGATAAAGAATTTGTATTGATTGTGGCTTTAAAGGGTTTAACAGGTATTTTTTTCATATTTGGGGAGACATGACAAAGGATGCCAAACTTAGCAACACGACAACGGATAGCAGATTTTATGTGGGAAAAGGAGACCCTACTTTGATATATCGCACAAACATTTTGTCTAGAAGTAATATGGTTTTCAGATCAAGAGCAAGATGAATAATATTTTAGGTTAAACATTTTCCTATTTGAAAACTAGGGCTCATTCCAAAAATTTGAGCCTGGTGGGCTGAATGCGGTGGCAAATAACAAATGGAGCTTACTGCTATAAACATTGCATCCTGACCTGAACGACAAGGTCGACTAGGTATAGAATGGGTGATTTCTAAGTTTGTGATTTCACAAAGAGCAGGAAAAGTTAACAGGCTCATCCAAGAACCGAGGACGTGTTTGACAGGAGTGATTTAGATCCAGCCCATCTTACTCAAGCAACACTTCCAGCGCCTCTGTTTTAAGCATCCAAGACCTAACCCAAGTCTTTCTGTTTTACCAGTAGTTAAAAAAGAGTGTGTGTTGACTACACCTTTCAATTACCTTTCGCTCAGTTTCTGGTTGTCCATGGTATCATCATAGTGCACAATTTCCTTCCAGTCCACCGCACATACAGCATCACTTTTTTCGACGTCAATCCTGGGTCACCAAAACTTGTCTACGCTCTTTGATGCTTCAGATTTTTTATCACCGGTTATGAAACGTCTCCCATATATGGGTGAATGCTACGTTTGTTTGTATAAATGGTTCAAAACAGTGTTGTGTTCAATGCCTAGCCCTATACCAATATCGGCACTGCTGACATATGCCTATTTTGCTGGACTTCCTCAAGAATTGCATCAGCTTTAACAGCGATCTAACCATTTACTACTTTTCATTACTTCTAACCCAAATAACTATCCAACCACTGCACTCACTGATCTCCAAACTCTTCAATCTTCACTAGAGTGTTTCATTGTTGGAAAGTAACGCTAAATAATCCTCTGGATATCTACACAACACTTTTCCTTTGTCCTGTAAATAATCAGGATACCCGCACACAAGTTGGATGGACAAGATCATTTGTGAAGATGAGTCAGCCACCACAATCTATTGTCGACCATTTTTGATGTCAAAGGCCCTTAGAAAGTGAAGCACCCACCCACAAAGTTTGTTCGTGTGTAAATGTTTTATAGACTCCGAAACGGCTCATTCGATTAGCAAGAAATTTAGTATATAAGGGTTTCCGGGTACAGCGAGTATTCCTTCGCTATTTTGCTCTATCTAGAACCCTTCGGATATCTATAGTGTACAGATATGGTAAAATCCAAAATTTTTGTATGGGAGGTACCCCATTATTGCTAAAGAACTCAGATTCATTTTATTTTGGTTTTTTTCCCGAAAAAATACGATTCCCACCCAAAGTTTCAGATTGATCGGAGGTGATTTAGTTGCCGGACAATTTTGTTGAAAAAAGAATACTTTTCGCTAAGGACGTGGTTCCCTGAACTTAGATTGAAGTAACTTCGGCTCTATGTTCCCGATTTTAGCAATCTATGACTTTTATTCAAGGTTTCGAAGCCAAAAAGAAAACAAATTCAATATTCTGATGTTCATCGTTTTTACTTTTTGGGCTGTGGTACCTGAAAATTTACCTAGAAGGTGCTTGAACTTTCAACATGCAATAATTTTTTATTTCATACTAGCTGGGACCCGGTACGCCTCGCTGCACCCATAAGCCAGTATTAAGCAATAAAAACCATCCGCTGACTTGATATTTTTCGAGATATGAATTTTTACACAGATGAAGTGTCTCAAAGAACATGGGTCTTGCAACGGCGGCCATGGATCGGTATATTGTGTATACTACAATGCTTATTGTATTCTACTTATCATACCCTGTCAGTTGATACCCATGTCTAGGGGGTTGTGAAGAAAGTGGTACCCCGCCCTCTTGAGACGGCCGCCATGGGTCTATCGTATATTGAGTATACCACATTTCTTATTGCGTTTTACTTATCATACCCTTTCATTTGATACCTATGTTGAGGGGGTTGTGAAGAAAGTGGTAATCCGGCCTCTTGAGACGGCCGCCATGGATCTAAAGGTATATTTTGCATACTACATTGCTTATTGTATTCTACTTATCATACCCTTTCATTTGATACCCATGTTGAGGGGGTTGTGAAGAAAGTGGTAATCCAGCCTCTTGAAACGGCCGCCATGGATCTAAAGGTATATTTTGTATACTACATTGCTTATTGTGTTCTACTTATCAAACCCTGTCATTTAATACCCATGTTGAGGTGGTTGGGAAGAAAGTGGTAATACGGCCTCTTGAGACGGACGCCATGGATCTAACGGTATATTTAGTATACTACATTGCTTATTGTATTCTACTTATCATACCCTTTCATTTGATACCCATATCGAGGGGGTTGTGAAGAAAGTGGTATCCCTCTCTCTTGAGACGGCCGCCAAGGATTTAACGTATATTGAGTATACCACATTTCTTATTGTATTCTACTTATCATACCCTTTCATTTGATACCCATGTCGAGGTGGTTGTGAAGAAAGTGGTAATCCGGCCTCTTGAGACGGCCGCCATGGATCTAAAGGTATATTTAGTATACTACATTGCTTATGGTATTCTACTTATCACACCCTTTCATTTGATACCCATGTCGAGGGGGTTGTGAAGAAAGTGGTATCCCGCCCTCTTGAGACGGCCGCCATGGATCTAACGTATATTGAGTATACCACATTTCATATTGTGTTCTACTTATCATACCCTTTCATTTGATACCCATGTCGAGGTGGTTGTGTAGAAAGCGGTAATCCGGCCTCTTCAGACGGCCGCCATTGATCTAAAGGTATATTTTGTATACTACATGGCTTATTATATTCTACTTATCATACCCTTTCATTTGATACCCATGTTGAGGGGGTTATGAAGAAAGTGGTACCTCGCCCTCTTGAGACGGCCCCAATGGATCTAACGTATATTTAGTATACCACATTGCTTATTGTGTTCTACTTATCATACCCTTTCATTTGATACCCATCTCGAGGTGGTTGTGAAGAAACTGGTAATCCGGCCTCTTGAGACGGCCGCCATGGATATAAAGGTATATTTTGTATACTACATTGCTTATTGTATTCTACTTATCATACCCTTTCATTATGGTATGCTATTAAAGTACAAATTGACTTTTAAGTATTATTACGAATCTTTTGTATGGGAATATAGAGGAGTGTTTTTTTTTGTTTTTTCAAGCAATTTTTTTAATTTTTCTCTCCGTAAGAACCATCCTCGTACTTCAACGAATATTCGAAAAAAAAATTAGTCCAATAGGTCCAGCCGTTCTCGAGTTTTGCGCTTAGCAACACATTTAGCGATTCATTTTTATATTATAGATTATGTTACTCTTCATCGTGCCGTTAAATATTTGGAAAGTTCGCCCAATGTAAACGTTGCCTATGCAACGTATTGACCATCTCCGCTTATAATGTGAAGTGTATTATACGCATACGCAACTGTGATTATTCTGACGAAGTTTTCAATGAAGCTTTAATACTGATGGAGGGCTTTACATATGAAAATTCAAAATCGACACTAGGCAGTAATGCTGGGGAAGAGAGAGACTTGGTGCGAGAGTACCAAATCAACGTAAATCAGCTAAAACAAAACAATTAGTTGCAGATCAAAATAAATCCTACGACAAAAGAATACCACGTGTAGCCAAAGGAAATAACGGGATTTTTTCTTAGAAGCTCCAAGCGGGACGGCAAAACATTTCTTATCAATTCAATCTTGGCGAATTCGAATGCAGAATGAGATTACACTTGCATTGACATCATCGGGAATTGCATCAACGCTACTTGATGGTGGACGTTCAGCGCACTCAGCACCCCCATGAAATTTAACCAGATAGAAACACCTACAAGTAACCAGCAAAAATCCCCATTTTGTCAGTCTTTTACACTTGCAAAATTATAATTTGGGACGAATGCACAATGGCGCATAAAAAATCGCACAAAGCACTTCACAGGGCTTTACGAGATTTCAAAAGAAAAACCAACCGATGGGGAGGCGTTCTGATTTTCGCTCAACTTCAACTTTGCCTGATAAGGCCCCCATACACGGCCAAATTGGATGCACATCGAAGTGCGGATGTACAACCAAAACTATCAATTGTGAGCCGGTTGGCCGATCACAACTCGTTGCGCGCATGGGTTGGATGAAAATCTGGATGTACATCCAATTTGGCCAATTTGATGTATGGGGCGTTTATATCTCGATGAACGCCTGCAGATCTACAGTACACAGCCAAAAGTGCTTAAGTGCAAAATATGTGTTTCGAGAAAATCGCCCTCAAAGATTTTTTTATACTTATATAGAATTGTTCTCAAATGCAATTTTGCCTGTCGGATAACTCAGTAACCACACGGTAAGGCCTTACTAGAATTCCTACTGGGATATGGGACGGTTTGGGAAAAAATCACGCTCAAACGAATATGCATGTCCATTTGCTACAAGATGCCTCTGTTTAAAAACTCCCAAAGGAACTGTTAGACGTTGGAAATGGTGAAGTTCCAATCGATAGCAGAACATTTTATTATTTGATTATTCGCAATCAAAAATGCGAAAAAAATGTCTTTAATGTCTCCTACTGTATGTTGAAATTCTTATCACCTCAACTGCAAAATAAACGGAAGCTGTAGTGCGTACCATTTCACAGGGGACAAAATCATCTGAGTAAAGGCCCAATTATAGTGATTGCCGTTCATTATAATTGGGCCTTAACCTTGGATCTGCGAGGAGCTAAATGTTGAGTATAAATAAATTCGCATAACCTTCTCGTAGTGGCCACTGGAAGCTGTTCTGAAAGCGATTGACTCATATGATCGAGCATACCAAGCCTAGATGTGAAGTTATCCTGTCGAGGGCCTAATTCCAGTAGTTGCAGTGTCGTTTAATGATCTGCTCAGGAAACCGGGCGCACCCAGTTGTATAATGCCTTATCCTGATATGTATGTTCTGCCTACCATATTGACGGGACTTTTATGGATCAATTAGATGTAGAGGGTCAAAGCAAGGAGGGCTGCTTTCGCAAACTAATTTCCAACAGACCGAAGGTTCGACGGCGTTCAGAAATCCGGGAAGCCAAGATGTAGACTCAGACAGCCGCCGGCGCACACTGGGGCAGAAAGCACTTTTTTGGTTCAAAAGTTTCTAGAGACCACAATTTTTAACCAATTTAGATAATTTTTTATTTATTTTGAAGGTAAGATGATTTTTAAGATATCTGTGGAAGCCGAATTTTAATTTTCCCTTCCAAATATGTTGCATCTAACCTCAAATGTAATTAATTTGTGCTAGATAACACTTTACTAGCTTTGATTTATGCGATAAAATGAGACAATTTGATGTAATTAGAGCCCCAGGTGAGGTACAATGACTTTTTTTTTGATTGATTATTAATTATTACAATCAAATTAACTAGTTTTATAATTTAGACATGGGTGGCGTGCATAGGGTGCTTATTAGGGGGGGGGGGGGCAAACTTTCAGGACCCTTTTTAACCCCCTTAGAGGCAAATGCGGATTTTTATATTATTTTATTATTGTTGTACGTTAAATTACGAAAATTTTAAGTGGTCTCCGAGCCTCCTTTTGGGGCCGTGGGAGGTAATATTATAAAGTGCATAAGTGCATTTTGTAATTCACAGCCCTTAAGGTTGCGCACTGGCCCCTTTAGAGGCAAGGGCGGATTTTTTGTTATTTTTTAATTATAGTGTTGTTATAGGGACTGTTACGAACATTTTAAGGGGTCATAGTGTCCCCTACGACTTGTTTTGGGGCCGTGGGAGCCAAAAAATGGCTAAAAACAAAAAAAAATTTGAGGCATATTTGGAAGGGAAAATCAAAATTCGGCTTCCACAGATATCTTAAAAATCATCTTACCTTAAAAATTATCTAAATTGGTTAAAAATTGTGGTCTCTAGAAACTTTTGAACCAAAAAAGTGCTTTCTGCCCCAGTTGAGGCGCTCAGCTTGGAGTTTCTGAACCCTGCAGAAAATTGGCAGCACTAGCTCCCAAGTCATCGGGGAGGAGACAGTTCCATTAGGTTAGAAAAGACCGCAAAAGAAGAAGGAGAAAACCTCCTAGGTAGTCGCTGCTCTGTCATAAGTTTGCAGATCCACCAGAGAGCAAGGGCACACCCGAGCTCCCTTTAGTGAACTCTATCCGATCAGATGGAAGGCGGGACTGCGATCAGGAACCCGGGAAGCTCGAACAGTCATGTGTAAACGACAAGCCACTGTGCAGACCTGCTCAATATGATTTATGTAGTACCTTTGGACCCAATACCTCATTAAAAAACCAAAAAGGCACTAAAGGAACAAAGATATCATTTATCTAGGCGTACATTGATTTGGTTCAGTGCCCTCCTGAGTCCTCTGTGACTACTGTAAATTTGCGAGTTCTTGAGGTACAGCCGATCCAGGCACAAGCAGTAGTACCAAGACTTAATCTTTGCAGAGCCCTCGCTACAAGAAATGTATTACCGAATAATCCGTCCAGATCGAATAAATAGAATACCAGCGGAATTCTTCTATTTAACATTCAGCTTTCAGCTTGAGGATGAGCTTGTAAAATCAATTTAGTGGACTTCCTATCCTAAAATCAATTTAGTGCATTTCCTATGGGTGCTGAAAGTACAAGGCGTTTTGCTCAAAAGATTAGGACAAATTATTCCTCGTAGATAAAAGAGAAAAGGTTTTTAGCCATGAAGAATTTAGCCACGCCTCTAGAGCTTCTGTTCTCTTACTGTATTGATTCGAGCCGTGTTCGCCGATATAAGGCATGATCATTTAGAGCACAATTTCACCAAGACAATACTCCAACTAAAATACGGTACCTCACGTCGGTACGTTCATACCATCATTACATTACGTCATTTCTTATTCGTTGTCCACCAGAGTAAAAATAAAAAATGGGCTTACAGCGGGCGAAGCACGGCTGCTTGGACTTTTAAGGGGAATATAATGGCCATAGAGTTTAAAAAGAGTGCAACCGGTTTTGCTGCTTCTGGAGGAATACTAGTATAGGTACTCGCAATGGTACTTCATTTATTCATCATCAACTATGTAGTAACAGATCAATCTTCTAACTATACCTTCATAAACTCAAAAAATCATTTTATTAGGTAATAACTCAACAAGTGCACTATTGCGGAGTAAAAGCAACCATGTGTCTCGCGTGAACGCATCAAATGTAAGGACAGGAGAGCAGCAAGCGAGTTGGAAGGCGAAAGAAATTAAATAAAAAGAAGTGCGCGGGCCTAAAACTGTAGTTCTTCCCTTGATTTCGTGGGTGAAATAATTGTTTTCTACATACCTTGAGGAGAAGAATCCATTTTTTTAATTAAATAACTTCACAGTAAAATAATAAGCACAACAAATAGCAGTTTCGACAAGGGCTTAAAAATTCTCACAAGGACTTGCTGCAATGGCCACTTCTGCACTGATCCTGCGAAGAGAAAAAGGACATCTGACCGCCATAAACCGGTTAAATGTGTGGCAGGGGTCTCCTACTAGATATTTATCAGGCAAAAAGTTCGAAAATCGAACTTCGATTTTTCGACTTTTGGCCAGCTTTTTGACATTTGCACTGTGCGTCCGTTTGTTGTACATGAATATGTGGTGCGTGTTGATTTATATTTTAGTGGAAAATTTTGTTATTTCGTTCTCGACAGAAAAAAAAAACAGTTAAAAAATAAAACATTTAATTGACGTGGGATGATAAAAAGTTTGAAATGTTCGAATTCGAAGATATGTTCGCCGGAGCACACCATTTTCTCAATAGGTGAGTTTTGTTGGGGAGTAAAAATTGCACTTTCCCTCCAAAAAGTGGTCCTTTTTAAATAGTTAAGTTGCGCCAATTTGATTTATAGTTTTGTCTGGTATCGGTGTTAAAAGAATGAGCAGATTACGATTGTCCATTTGTGTATGTGTCTGATTTATTATAGGGGAACCCAATTGCATGAGGGTGTGTGAAAATATCTCTATATACATGTACACGTATACAAACGTATACCCGTCGGTGTGTGTGGTGTATGGTCGTACTGTCCTGCAACCAGCCTTTTTATGCCCTTCACATGACCGAGGACTATGTTTTAATGACGTTTGGTGTTGGCCCGTTGTAAGGCCATATTTTATTTCTACTTGGGCATTATCCTGGAACCTGTTGGCGCCGAGGTACTAGTACGCGTGACTCGCGTCCAGCTTTGTCGTTTAAATCTTTCAGGATGGTATAGACAGGGTATTGGCTAACAGTTGCGCAACTCGAGATTTGTACAGAGTCTGAACGTTATTTTATCGGTTACCATTCTTCGCCCCGAAGAATGTTTGTTGTTAGCAATTGCTGGTCCTCTAATAATATATTAATTATTGTCTAACAGACTCTCCATAACTTTACTTAGAATGAACTAGGTCAATTATATTAGCTTAAATTCTCTTTTATGACAATTATCAGTGGCCACAAGTTAATGGTTATGCGATCGGAAAAGTTTTGGTAAATGCATATTTTCATAAACTACATGTATGCCAAACCCCTAAGTGAATGAAGTGGCACTAATTATGCCATTAACTCCTTCTAAAATTAACAGAATTGCCCAGTCTTATAATGACATATGCTCGAAACAATAGCAGCACAAATAGTTATACATAATTCATTCATTGACGTACCTAAATATTCCAAACTGAATTTAAAATTAGATCCACGTTCGTGACGAGTTGAAATTCGCTTGTCGTCTCTCTAAAAATAAAACAAAAAAAAAATCGATTAATTTCATTTTTCCAATTAAATTTTCGATCTAAATTTAAAACACAATCAAATTGATTATTATCGGTCGTAATAATGATGCTGGCTTAAAAATTTACGTGCAATTTTTGTGAAGGCAACGAAATACACAGGGTTTTTTTTACATTTAAGTGCAAATGATTAATGTTGCAACAAAGAAAACATAAACAGCATAAGTCTGGTTAATTCTTAATTTTCTTCAGAGCCTATACACTTTCTACGATCAATGACCAGCAAGAAAAGCCCAGAGTGAGTTTCATTAAAAATTCTGACTAGAAGGAAATCAACAAATCTAATTAATAAATTTCCTGTTAACATCCATCAGTTTTGTTCTGACACTTAAAAAATAAATACCAGTGTTAATCATTCCCCCACCTCAATACCTTTACTATACTTATACTGAATGAGCTACTCCAAGTAATTATAGCCGAGGGACCAGAAGTAAACCTGATGCTGGTACACGCAAATAATAATTAATTTACTGTCAGTTACACGTCTATATTTTGAGCAGCAGGAATTTCTAAAGGATTCCAGAGAGGAAAGCATCGAACCACTTTCACTTCAAAGATTTAGAAAATCCTTTGACGGGCACGAAAGAAACAAACAAATCAAGTTTATCAACAATATTTTTCTTTGTGAGGAATTTTGTACATTTTTGTGCTTTGGGAAAGAATCTTAAAAATTATAATTCCTTTAAATTTAGAAAAATTTAGAATTGTATAAACTGTTGTCCGCCGATTTTCCTGCAGGTTGTCTAAAAAACATTTGTTTGTAGATTAAGCGTTATTGTTTTTGTGAAAGTACAACGCGAAATGTATTTATTTTAAATACCATTGACGAATACGTACCAAAGATTGTTAAAAGCAATAAATTATCGGAGCTTTGGCTTGACAGAAACATTCGATCTCTTCGCAATCAAGGAAAAAATTGTATAACAAGATCACAAAGCACCCTAATGTAATTGAGGAATTGAAACTGGAATTCAATAAGTTAGCCTCAGAGTTTAATCTTAGGTCACGCAAAGCCTATATCGCATACATCAATTCCGTTGGAGATAGTATTATAAAAGACCCCAAAATT
Source organism: Thereva unica (assembly GCA_949987705.1). NCBI lineage: Eukaryota > Metazoa > Arthropoda > Insecta > Diptera > Therevidae > Thereva > Thereva unica. The sequence continues at coordinate 102,357,128 of OX465283.1, forward strand.
TTTTTCGATTTCGTTAATTTAAAACGAAAGACATCAGGCTATCCCTCAACAATGATCTCATGCCCCAAGTAATTTGTAACATGTTTGCGGACAGGTTCAGCGAAATTTACTGTCCCAACTCTGTTCCAAGGCACACTGATCCAACTGATGCGCACACTCCAATTCTCATAGATGATCTATCCCTGTCGATTGAAGATATACTGACTGGTTTAAACAACCTTGACCCGAAAAAAGGTCATAGACCTGACAAGTTTCCTACGTTGTGGAAGAAATCCTACCTCATACCAATCCATAAGGCGTCTGATAAGCATTTAGTGGATAACTACAGAGGTATTGCTATTTTATCAATAATCCCCAAACTATTATAAAAACTTATCCACGACATGACTTCTCCTTAAATCGAACTTAAGATTTGGAATAACAGGTTCTGCTCTTGAATGGTTAAGATCATATCTTAGCGGAAGAACACAGGTTATCAGATTTCAAGGATTCCTTTCAAATGAAATGTAAGTAACTTCCGGTGTTCCTCAGAGCAGTCATCTTTCCCCTCTTCTGTTCAATACATTCATCTCTGACCTGTCCAAGAAATTAGAGAATATCTCGCATCTCTTTTACGCGGACGATCTCAAAATATACAGTGTCATTAAGTCCCAAACAGTCGTATCCTTTATTCAGTCGAATCTCAATGCATTACAAAACTGGTACACCACTAACAAGTTGCATCTTAACATCAACAAATGTCAAGCAATTACCTTCTCTAGGAAACATAACACACAGCAGTATTATTATCATCTCAACGACACGGTGTTGAATCAAGTCGATCAAATTGTCGATTTAGGTGTTGTCCTGGACAAAAAACTTAATTTTAATTTGCACTATGATAATATTACTGCCAGAGCCAACAAACTTCTTGGCTTTATCAAGAGAAGAGCTAAAGAATTCGACAATATTTGGATCACAAAAACTCTCTTCTGTTCTGCATGTCTCATAAGTAGCGACAGGATCAATTCAGAAGAAGTTTATCCTGTTTCCTCTGAGAAATACCACTACCACCCTACACGGAGAGGCTCAAAGTGTGGACCTCTTGCCGCTCTCTTCTAGGAGAAAATTTCTTATCGCTTCTCTCACCTTAGAAGTCCTTAACGGCAACCTTAAAGCGCAGCTTTTCTCGGATATGATCAAGTTCAATGAAGACATCCGACTTACAAGACATACGAAACTGCTCAAGGAATATCCGCATCGGACCGAGTATGTAAGGAATGAGCCCGTTAACAGATGCTGCATGGTCTTTAACAATTAAAGATCATGTTACTCCTCTTCTATATATAAAGGATCTTATAAAAAAAGACTTAAATCCTTCCTCACATCCTAAATTCTAACACTCTTTAGAATTAACTAATTTATATGCCAGTGTTTCTTTATAAGTACATACACAATGTTTATTTCTGTTGTATTTGGTTTAAGTATGCCTTGTTTGGCAAATAAATAAATGTTAGACCCCTTCTTTCAGCGTTGGAAAGCGTCTGACAGCTATGTGAAGTTCCAACTCATTAAAACCAATCCCTGTATCGACCATTTTTCCTGCATTCTTTCAAAATGGCTTTCGTCCTAAGGTTGGATCAGTTTTCAGTTTTTTCATTTTTTCAACTGTGGTTCGGGCTAGGGTTGCTTCTTCTTCTGCTTAAGTCACCCAACGTTGAATGAATCTCATCACCCTCATTTCAAATCTCCTCTAATCCACGTATACATGTGCTCCACAATATTTTATGGGGTTAACTGGATTTTAACTACAGTCTTTACTTTGGTCCTGCATGCGGGACTCTTCTAGGCCATCGAAAAACTACGGTCTCTCTTTCGGTTCAACAAGTCTTGGGCAGTAGGCGCGTTTCCTGAACCCAAAGATGGCAGAGATACGCTGTTTAACCTTTGCCCCAACGCCAACTGCGCTATTTGGACACAGTAGTGATCTTAATTGGACTCATTTAACTCTCTCTCAAACATCTAGATAGATCAGCTCCCGCTAAGCATCGGATAGACTATCTACCTTCAGACGACCATCGTTTTTCCTTCTAGTATATAACGAATCATGGATGGCCAGACCTTGTTAGTATGTGAATTAGTATCGTACCTAATACACTGGCTGGAGCAATAAACACTTTACATTTAAAATTAGTTTTTACTTTTTATTTCATTTAAAAATAAAAGCGTATTTTTTAGTTTTTTTAAACTGTGTATATTTGTTTCTTGAGACTTTAAACGAATTTCAATTACGAGTCCCCAGCCACTTTTTGACATATAATTAAGTCCCAAAACAAGTGCTTATTTAAAAAAAAACAGTTAATTTCCATCTGAAAATTTACAAACACAAAAAGTACTCCACCAAAAAAAAAAGCGAAATTAGGAAGGACTTGGTTGGTCCATCCATGTTTTATGGCAGCACAAACAAAAATGGCAATCAAAAAAACGCGTGATGGACAGCCAAACTGGCAGACGGACATTATATCTCACCCAAACTGATCCCTGAGGTCAACACAATGTAAAGAAAAAGGATTGAAATCTATCAAGGAAACTTCAAGATGTCCATCGCTCCCCATAACCGTTATCAATTACCCTTCAAGCCAATCTCAGTTTACGGTTCAGTTTCCAGCTGATTTCTTTGGCTTATCGGACACAAACAAACAATTTAAAAAAAAATAAGTGAAAGGACACAATTTTCTTTTTGTTGCAGGATATCCTGCTATCGATTTCCATTCCCGTTTTTATGTGGAAAACAGCGAAAAGTTTAATTGGGAGTAGCAGAAATATGCAAAATGATTTTTTGTTGTGCTTTTTGAGAAGGGCAAAAATATTGTTGCCGACTTGATTAGAATTAGTAATTTCATTTTTATTGCTTTTTTCATTGGACTGGAAACAATGAATTTATTTACCGTTTTCGTGACTAAAGAGAATTTCAATTTATTTCACCTTTATACATTGCTCATCTTTGCAACCGGAGCCCAGTCCTGACATTTCCCGACTGCTCCTTTAACCGATACCGATTCTGGGCAGATATTACCAAGTTTGGCATGTCGAAGCGCTGCATGTATTGGTCTACGCCATCCTTTTCAGCGAAGATTTGGGTTATCTCGCTGTCCCTTCACATAAATCCTGGTAAAGAGCAGGCCCAATTTTTGTGCCGCCCGCTCCATCTAGGAGTAAGTGATATCAATATCGTCCGTGTAATCCCATATTTTTGTGGGCCTTTTGAGTATTGTGCACCTAGAAATTACCCCAAATCGTGGATCACTTTCCATAACTCCAGATTAAAGATCAGACAGGAAGGGTCGTGTTCTTGTCGTAGCAGAGGCCATAGAACGCAACTGAAAGCTCATCTTAGCTACGACAAGTACTCGACCCTTCCTCTCTGATCTTTAATCTGGAGTTATAGAAAGTGATCCGCGATTTGGGGTAATTTCTCAAATAGAAGGATACCCGATTAGCAGGAGAATAGATGGAAACAAAATATAAGACGTTGGTCGTTATGTGTAGTAGATTTGTTCGAAATGACATACGCAAAGTCACCTAGATACCCCTGATAAAGTCTCTCGCAGCCAAATAAATACAGACCTTCAAAATATTTTCATTAGTAGGTACTTCTGGAGACGTCAGAGATCGGAGCCACTGGTATGGTGATGGATATACCTGGGCGACTAATCGTAAGGTTAACAATGACCGATCCAACAACTAAAGTAAATATCTTCGGACCATGGTCCAGTCAAATATTTTTACAGGAAAAGCAATCGGCGTATTCACACTTTCGCTCCCGTTCAAGTTCCGTGCCAGTGTGTGAATACGCCGAATGCTTTTCCTGTAAAAATATTTGACTGAACCGAGAGTGGACTGAGACTGGACCGAGAACGTCACGATAGTGTGGAGCGACCCTTAAACGACAAAGTGTTTGTCTATCTGGACGATGCTTTTATCGCAACACCAACGTTTGAGGAACATAAGCTCATATAGAACGAGGTTTTAAACAAAACCGTGAAGCAATTCTTGTAATTAATTTCGGAGGGCTGAATTGAAATACTTGGTTTATTTGGTAAGACAAAACAGACTGCATGTCGAGATAATGTACAAGGGATCCTAAACATGGTAACTCCTAATTTAGTCGAAGGCGTACGGCATGGTACAGGCGGTTTGTACCCAATTTCGATTCGTTAATAGATACAATCACGGCGTTGAAAAACAAGAAAACCAAATTCATTTGGTCACCACAGAGCGAGGAAGCGTTCTTATAAGCGAAGTACTGTTTAGTCAGCGCGGCGATACTTATGTTACATGTCAAAATTTCGAACTGACACCACGGGTTTTGGTCTAGTAGCAGTCCTCACACAGTACATTGGTAAACAGCATAACATTATTGTGTATTTAAGCAGTACCAAGTAATGATCGTGGTCAGTTATCAGCGACTGCGATTGGCGATGCACAGCCAATAAGAATTACCACGCGGGCCCCATCCAAGACGGAAATAGCAACCGCAATTCATGCGATGGTCAATGGTAAAGCAGTTGGAAAAGATGGCATCCCGCCAGAATTGTTGAAAGCCGATTCAAGCCTCATAGCAGATGCGCTTCAGCCAATCCCGGAAATAGCATGGAACACCTGTACCTTTCCGGAGGATTGGGCGGTAGGTATCATAGTCAAAATACCAAAAAAAGGAGGTCTTACAATATGCGACAACTGGAGAGGCATCTGTTTACTATCTACTGTGGGAAAATTTTGTCCCATATATTACTATCTAGGATAAGTGAGGCAGTTGACCGAACGCTTAGGAGGCAGCAGGCCGGATTCAGGAAGGGCCGCTCATGTATTGATCATATCAACACCTTACGAATAATAGTGGAGCAGTCTACTGAATTCCGATCTCCCCTTTACCTTGCTTTCGTAGATTATGAGAAAGCGTTCGACTCGGTCAATAGGATCTTTATATGGCAGGCACTACGGCGACGTGGACTGCCTGATAAAATAATGGAACTGATAAAAGTCCTATATAACAATACCAAATGCAGAGTTCTCCATAATGGAAAATTATCCGACAGCTTTGAGGTGAGTTCAGGAGTACGACAAGGATGCCTACTTTCGCCTTTACTATTTCTTATAGTAATAAATGACATCCTTCTCGGCGCTCTAGATAGTAGAACAGGCGGCATACAATGGGGTTTGTTAGACCGCCTTAAAGTTTTCGACTACGCAGATGATATCTGTTTGCTGATAGACACCAGGACCTCAAAAACATGATTAACAATTTGGCAACAGAAAGTAGCCAGCAGGCTTAAGGCTAAATCCAACTAAAACTAAAGAAATGCGGATAAATGCAAACACCATTGAACGGACTGCGCTGAATAGCCGTGACGTGGAACTGGTCGATAAATTCTGCTACCTCGGTAGTATTATTACCGAAAATGGCGGTGCAGAAGAAGATGTCAGTTCCAGAACAAATAAAGCACGAGGCGCATATGCATGCCTGTCCCACATATGGAGATCAACGGTGATTTCCACTAACACCAAATTGCGGCTGTTCAACTCCAACGTTAAGGCAGTACTTTTGTATGATTGCAAAACATGGAAAGTCACCCAATTCATAACAGGGCGCCTACAAGTCTTCATCAACAGATGCCTGCGTCGTATCCTAAAAATCCGCTGGCGGGATAGAATTTCAAATGAAGAACTATCGCGCCGTGCCGGCCAAGAAAGGATAGACGACCAAATCAGGCGAAGGAAATGTGATTGGGTTGGCCACACCTTGCGACGCGAGAACGAAAATCTAGCCAAAGGCCCTTTACTGGAATCCGCAAGACTCCCGTCGAGTAGGAAGACCTAGAACAACGTGTAGGAGAACCCTACTAGCAGAAGCCGCAACAACTGGGAGATCCTGGTCGGAGCTGAGAGCTGTCGCGCAAAACATAGTCCGCTGGAGGGCAACTGTTTCCGCCCTATGTCACATGAGGGATTAAAGGAGCGCAATGATGAAAAAAATGAAATGAGTCATCAGCGAAATAGGGGGAATAACATGCACGTGCCGCAACTATTTCGGACTGATGGAAGTGCGATCATAACCTCCTAGCGGTGACCGATGAGAGAGGATAGGCTAATATGCTGGGTCTAGACCCTTCCAAGCAAGGTCGGCGTGAGACTGATAGCCTCACCCGGAAAAAGAATTATTACTGAACGAGCAACATTTGTGTAGGTTGAGCTCGTTTGGAGTCGCATTTTATCGTGTCTTTCTCTGTGGGGTTGGAGCGGCTCCAGAATTGCACTAAAGTTCAATTTTGTGCACTTCTGGAGTTTGCTTTGGATCAAAAACGGTCAAGCTCAAGTGTTTTAAAGTGCCGAGTTGCACCCTTTTTGCAGTGAACGACACATTTGTTACGAGAGGCCATGACCCGGTACCGGCTGTAGAGCCTCTAAAGAAGAAGAAGAAGTAATGACCACTTTCAGTATCAACTCCTCGAAAGCTTTGCACATCTCTAAAAATCGTTCTCCATCTGCAACTGATTACTATATGCTCCAGTCTGGTTTCTTATTCCACTATTTGACGATGCTTAGTGCATCTACCTGTGGCAGTAGTTTCCATTTAATATACTAAGTAGGGGGCCTCGGTAGCCTAGGGAGTAAGGCGTCTGGCTACTATCCCAGAGGTCCCGGGTTTCGAATCCCGGCCAGCCCCACGGTCCTTCGCCTTTTCCACTTTCCCACCTACATAACTTTCCTTCGTTCTTCTTCCCTCTTTACATTCCTGATTCCTTATGTCATAGCCTTAGTTAGCCCTTCCCCGCTTCACCAAAGCGCATGTCATCGGTTGGTTGATGAGATTCAACTCGTTTTAGGAGGCATAACACTCCAGCGAGTTGTTTCTCGATGCCCCGATGACAAAGTCGCCGTTGGTTGGTTGGTTGGTTGGTTGGGAGTAGGTGGACTGCAAAATATCGCTGGTAGGTTGTGACAGTTCCTTTCTTCCCCGACTAGAGCTGCTGTTCGACATTGCACTCTATATGAAGAAAATAGATTGTCGACACAGTATAAAGGGCGTTTCCTGTGACTCTAGTCTTTCACATAAAAAAAAAAAAAAAGTAGCAGTAATAGTAGAAGTATTCATCTACTATAAGTTGATAAAAGCTGCAAAAGTCAGAGAAAAGTTCTCCAATGTCGTTAGTATGGTCCGCACTAGAAAATAAGGGCATCTCAAAATCATCGTTTTCATGCGCAGTGAATCTCAAATGCCGACAAGCGAGCAACATCACAACGCAAATTACCGGCTCATTTATATTCTCAGTATTAAGGAACGATTATATTCTGTCATTCATCGTACCAACGATGTCTCCACCTCATTCAATCGTGTGGAAAGCTCATGTTTGATCTTGTCATCAGGGTCTTTAGTGTGAGTCTACCATTCTACGTAGGACTAAATTGTGTTAAAAATTTTCCAAACCCCACTTATCCCAACACATTGAAATTAATTATATTCTAAAAATACCCCAAAATATTCCCGGAAAAAAGTTGTAATGTGTTTTACATTAACATATCCCTTTACTAAGATCGCTCCTTAATGCAATTCTACTGCCATCCATTAAGCAGTTATTTTTTCCCTCAATTCAATCAACATCTTGAGACACTTGCCGGCGTTATTAGATGTAACACAAGAAAATTCAAACACAAACTGTTCGACGAAAATGTGTTTTTCTTTAAAGTACCTTAAAAAAGGACCGCACTCATACCCACACGCACGCACACAAAGGAGAATTCGAATGAAAAAAGACTTACGAGAAAACTCAATATCCTCTAATCCCTTGAAAACAATATTCTCGTCGTCAAAGAAAAATGCAGAAGAGACATGGTGGAGCGAGGTAGAAGCAGTGGGGATGACGGGGACTGAGAATGGAAAGAGTGGAGAGTGGCGACGGAGTAGGGAGATAGATAAAAGGAGTTGTGATAAGAAGTAGCGTTTACTCAAGCAGGAAGCAGGGCAGGTTTGCAAGCAATCGATTTCCACCGTTCTCTTAAATGCTGCCTCGTTCTTAGATTTCTTGGATCCTTATTCTCGTCCTTCGGCGTGGCAGCAGCAGGAGTCTGCCTCTAGTGAATATAAAAGCGAGTAAGTCTTTTAGTATTTTTGACTTTAGATAAATAAGGATTTCGAAGTTAAATATCGCGGTTAAAATGTATCGAAAATTTTTGGGGCAATCCTAGTGTTCTCTCGAAAGACGATAAAAACAATTTTCGGTTTCTGTATAATGGTTGGGGATTAAAGTTTGAAAGAAGATAGCCCGGAAATGGATTCGCTAAGATTGATTGAGGATATATGTAGGTATGTACGTGTAACTGAAGTTTCAGGATCAAGGAATTACTTTCGGTTCGATTTGGTATTTAGGATCATGTTTGAGTTTGGCAGTAAACAATAGTTTTGTTGTTTTCACAATGAAGGTTAAGTTAGTACCAGTTCGCACACGATTAGAATATTAATTTAATATCATTAAATCCAGCCATTTGCAAATTAATTATTACAAAGGGAAATGGGGGAATCCCTTAATTTGTCATCAAGAGAAATTCTGAACGGTAGAAAATTTAAAGCAAAAAAGCGTCAGTGTCCTCTAATAAACTCTAATTGATGGTAATTTACGAAAATATTGATGTAATTATGAAAAAAAATCACGTTCCAAAAAACACAGTCTCAAATGTTCAAAACTTGCTTTAAATAATTTTTTTTGCTCTCAATACTATAAGATCAGTGGCGGAAGAACGTCCCCCAAAGGTCCCCAAGGATGTTGAGGATCAAGGAACCTATCTCCTTGATCTTTTCCTTACTTCTCATCCAGCACGGTACTCCGTCACAGTTGATTCACCTCTCAGCAATTTAGACCAGTTAGAAGAACTGTAAGGCATTTTGGAGGCGAATTGGCTGGGATTTGTGTTTCCGAAACAAAACATCAATTATGTGGAGCGTACAAGAGCTTCCCGAGTGAATCGCTCCGTGTAGAGTATATAAAACTAAGAAATTCTTGTAAAGCCACCATCAAGAGTGTCAAAGCTTCATTTGACCGTACATTGAGAAGGAAACTCCTTAATGAAGCCTCTGGTAGCAAAAACTTCCATTCCTTGGTAAGCTGCATCAAGAAGAATTTCACTACATCCATAACACCTTCCATCATGCACGATGAGAAGGGGATAACAGACAGTAAATCCAAGGCTGATTTATAAGCATCTCTTTTTACCTCAAATTCTTCATCCGAAACTGATATGTTACCCACTGTTCTCGAGAGCAACGCTCATTTAATGGACAGGGTTTTTTGCTGGACTCGCGAGGTGAACAGGTGCCTCAAGGAGATCGATATCAACAAGTCCACTGGGCCCGATAATATACCCCCTATCGTCTTTAAACAATGCGCCTCACCTTGGGCTAAACCTCCTCCGGAGTTTACCCAGACTCATGGAAACTTGCCCATGTTCGGTGACACCAGCCTTCCCTCCAACTACCACCCAATAGCAATGGCTTCTGTTCTCTCCAAAGCCATGCAGACGATCGATGATCCCTGGATCATTTAGTTTAGTCTAGTCTGGTTGCTCTAACAAAAACTGGTTCCTAATATTAGTAAATGTGAGATCATGACATTTTGTAGGAAACGTGGTGTTATGAAAAACAACAAGGAAAGCAAATTGGATTTCTCCATCCACTGTGGAATAATTTCTCGCAGTCATCTCCTACAACATCAAAGAGTTCAAACGCACATCACCAATTTCTTTAGTTCCCCCCGTACATTCTATAACCCTTAATCTGTTCGTCCCCGGTACTAAGCTTACTGCTAGACATTTCACCATATCGTGACAAACAGTGGAGTTCCGCGGAAGTAGGGCATTTTTGACAACATCGAAAGTAACACAAAATGAGCGTAGTCGTCTTATTTTATTCCAGTCGATAGGCACCATCTACAGGAGTTCCGAGTTTTTTAAGTTAATCTTTTAAATAGTACTACAAGTCAAATGAGAGTTCCCATACCCTGTTCAGCATGCTTTCCTTGTACTACCAGTTGTTCAACCAGTACCAGGAAGCTCGACGGTGCTAATCCGCGGCACCAAACTCACTAGCGATGGTTGTTTTTGGTCTTGCTAAATGTGCAAGAACAAGATAAGACTGCAAGAATAAGACCATTTTTGCTCATCACTAGCTCTGACATCCAAAACCGTCTGTTGAGGCCCTTACCAGCTCGCTGTATAAAAAACTGTTCCACCGAAGTAAAACTCCTCGACTCCGAAAACCGAATAATCCTCCGACCGAAATAAAAATCCTCCCATCTTTAGCCCACCTTTTCGAGAATAATATAATCTAGAAATTCATTTATAAATAGAACAGCTCAACTTTTTCAAACTGCCTTAGACTCATCAAATCCTCTTCCATCCTTTAAGCTAAGCTACTAGACATTGCAATATGCAATATGATAGTGCAAAATGGTGATTACAGCTTAGTTATCACATAAAAATTGTTGACCCTTTGACCTTGAAAAAAAAAAAAGATTCTTCTCCCTAATCGACCGAGATTTTTAAAATTATTTCAGCTTTCGAAGAGTTATTAAAAGTTTGAATGCCCAAGATTGAACTAAACCTTAAGTTGCTAAAGGAATTTGGAAGATCATCAACCACCATCGTGCTAGCAAGTGCATTGTTAATTCCATTTTATATTTACATTGAACAAATAATTGAGAACAAAAAAAATAAAGGTAAAGCATAAGCCAACATGGACGTGGGTCGCGCAATAAACATACTTAATTTATGTTGAACAATACAAATCTTAATATAATTGTCACGAAATCATGCAGTATCACGACGTTACAGGCAATAAAAACTACCACAGGTGATCAGAAAAGTCTTGAAAAAATGTAATTAACGATAAAAAAAGGTAGAATCGAAAGTGGTTTATTATAATTCAAAAACCAACAAACATGTAAGATAAAAATCTGAAATTCAAAAAAGGCAGCCACATTTCAATTCGTCTAATTATAAATAATGCAAAGACGTAATTTCTTCTATAATTGTTCAGTCCGTAAATTAATTTCCGAAAAAAGAAATTAATAAACAAAATATGTAAACAAAAAATCTTAATATCTAAATTTAGACCATTAATTTTCGTTGCCATAAATATTCTTAATTGTATTAAGCCTTCACCCATGATAAAAAATCTCGACTGGTTTTCATACCTGGCAAAAAACTTTAAGAAATGTAAATTACCTGCATGCTCCCGGATTTTGTAAAAGCGGATTCTTTGAAATCTCGGTGCACAGGTGAAAAACGAATTGGAGACAGCAAAAAAAAAAACGTGATTATAAATATTGAGAGTAGTATACATTTTTTCAACTTCGTAAAACTCCACGAAAAATGTTTGTTTTCAGGAAAATGTCACCTAAAACCGGGTTAAAGTTCGGCTAATTAAAAGCCAAAAAAATCAATTCAATCTTCGTCAGACAGAATAAAAAATTAAAGATTGATAATTGCCGGTTTATTGTGTTTATGGCCAGGAAAATAAGGTAAAAAATTTACTTTCGCGTGTCGCAGATTAAGTGGGTTGTCGTGGTCGGCGGAGCAGCAGGGCATGCGTTTGTTTTTCTGCTATTATCATACAGTATCGACTTTTCTTCACCGGTCACCGAAGACATGAAGGTAAACAAGTTTTGCCGAATTTAAAATCCAGTTTTTTTATAATCATCACCGAAATTACCGATGAATTTTCAAATCACGCTAGAGTGCTTCCTCGATCGCAGCACACACCTGGCAAGGTAAGTGATTATTCTTTATCATAAAATATTAAAAATCACTTTTCCATGTCGATTTGGACTTGTGCGCCCTGGGAAATCAGAAATTGGCGACAGTGCGGATACCATTGAAGAAGAATCTTTTGGGAGCATGAAGAAAACGGAAAAATCACCGATTACCTGGCTGCATTCGTAATAAGCCGCAACGATGCAGAATTGCATTCGATTGGAAGCTGATGTTTTATTAATTGCAAATCGCTCATGCGGATTTTCCGCAGATGGAAAGACTCCTACAGTGTGGTTGTTATGAAAATGGAAATTTATCAATTTTGCCGGATTTATATGTCAGGTAATTTCGCTTTAAAAGCGTGTCTTCATATGGAAGCGAAGCAATTAATCTTGCCGGGAGTAACTTCTGTGGAAATAATACCATTTTTTCTTTCTAATTAATTAAATGTCATCGATTGATCGGTTTAAATTGAATTTATTTCAGGAAATGACTTACAGGGAGGATTATAAAATGAAATATTTTTATAAAGGTATTCTTATGTAATCTCTTCAATTTGGAATAAACTCCATTTCAAAATTAAGACCTCGAAGTAAATTGAATGTTCATGCCATGGTCGAATCAAGTATAATTGACCAATAAGCTTCTCATTACTGGGGCATATTATTATTGGAATCTGCAGAATGGATAACACCTTTACTTACATACTCCTACAACCAGCATCCCATACAAGCATTTCGCAACTGGTCGTCCCATTTGGCATCCATAGTACTCCATTCAAAACGCGCGTTTGGGTGTTCCAAAATAACACCGTTAAGAAAATCGAACCCTGAAGGTTTTTGGGGTCGCTGATCACGAAAATCGGGGTTAGGTCCTGCGGTCCTAAAACATGGGCGTCACCCTTAAAAATGAAAAAAAAACCCTTTTTACGGGTTTCTCGCTATTATTTCAATAATAGCTGCGTTCCTTTTCTACTATTTAGTACTTGTGAGCAAAGCAGAAAAGGAACGCAAAATTTTCTGATTTGAGTAAAATCTCACTTGAAATTTTTGACGTTACTTTAAACTTTACAAATAAAAAATTCTTAAAAGAAGAATTTGTGCCACAATGGAGAAATTAATGCGATAATTTCTAAAGTAAAACGAAAGATATTGGCCTCGATTCCCAGATCCGACGGGAGGGAAGTGAGTTGCGGATTTGACACTTTCCGATTCTCAGATCCGCAACCCCGAATTTCTTTTTGACATTTTCCGCGCTGTAAAAGTGTGATCCGCAACAAATTTTCTGCGGATTTGAACGACAAATGCGCCTGAGATAATCCGACATCATATATTTCATTATCGCGTGAGTCTTCACTCCGAATTTTCGATTTAAACCAATCCGGGACTGCGGATTTGAGAATCGCAAAGTGTCAAATCCTCACTCACTTCCCTCCCGTCGGATCTGGGGATCGAGGCCAATAATTTTTGATAATTATACGACTGAAGTTTTATTTATGGACGTTTTTATATGAGCAAATCAGCTCGACACAAATAAAAGCCATCTAGCGGGTAATGGTGTAAGTGAAAATAATTCACAATAGACTCGAAATAGCCGCTTTCCCCCTAGCGGATTTCAATTGTGTAATTGCAAGTGCTATGTACTCGTTTATAAGAGCAAGTGTAGTTGCTAGTACGCAAATGTAAAAAATAGTAAAAATTAGCAGAAAAGGAACGCAGCTAATAATGAAAACTATTGCAGGGGTGCAGGTGAACGATATCGGCAGGAGGGGGGCAGACGTAGGAGGGCGGCAGGGGGCCGATCAAGGCGACGGCGGAAATTGCAAAATAAAATTTTAATGCAAAACAATGAATTTCAATTTTTTTCAATTAAAATTTTAATGTAGGAATACTGCAATAAAAGACTAGCCTGCTACTACTAGTGTGCTTTATAGAAACCTTAACCGCAGTATTATTATTATAATTATTTATTTATTAGCATATAGTACGCAAGACATTAGTCTTATGATTGTACTTATAAAAAAGATACATAAATTAGCAATAAAAAAAAACAAAGTTAAAAACAGAGTTACAGCTATAAAAACCAAAACAAAGATACAAATTTTTGAAATTACTTAACAAAATAAGAAATATTAAAACAAAATAAAATTAAAATGAAGTGAAATTGTGTTCGAATTCTAATTTGCTATTCGGCCAACCAAGTATTCGATGAGACACCTTTTGAAAACGCTGCTCGATTCCGTCATTTGTATGCTAGCAGGAAGAGAATTCCATAGTTGAGCGACGCAAACAAAGTAAGAACGTTGTCCTGACAAGAGTCCAAAACGCGGAATAAGTACATTGAGGTTTCTAGGTGATTGAGACAACTGAATAAATTCAGAAAGGTAAGATGGTTTACGTCCACGTAGAATATCATGAAAGAATTTTAATAGCCTAAAGTGCAAGTAGACATGAAAAGGACAACCTAGGACGTTAGATGAATAAGGTGAAATGTGATCATGCCTACGAAGATTATATATAAAGCGAACGCAATCGTTGAAAGCCACAGTAAGTTTCCGACCACAAGAAGAGTCCAGAGATGGAAATACAACGTGGCCGTGCATTAGAAGAGGCAAGACTAGAGATTTAACTAATCTCAATCGGAGGACATAATTGAAGGGTTGTAAGTCTAAAGGGTCTAAGTGCCAAAAAATCAAAAGTCAATATTTTTACAAAAATACAATCTATGTGGCAGGCCTAATAATATCCAAATGGGTCAAGGTGCCTGTTTCTTTTAAAATTTTATTCACACACAAAAAAAATTGTGACGGGGTGTAAGTGCCAACGTGCTTTTTATTTTGTTTTTTTGTTATATCTCCAAATAATAAAATTGGCACTTAGACCCTTTAGATTTACAACCATTCAATTTAACAAGTTACCGTGCACACGCAGCTTCCTCAAGACTCCATAAACTTTGCCCAGTATTCCTTGTATATGGTCGCAACAGGTCATTCTGTCATTTAGAATAACCCCAAGGTTTTTTACTTTGTGCACACGTCCAATGTGAGTGTGGCCCAGGGAAACATGTGGAAGGTCAAGGTCAGAGATATGGGAGTTGGAAAAAACTATAAACTGGGACTTAGCAGGGTTGAGAATCAAGAGATTAGATTAGAAGAAGACCAGTCATAGATGTTTTGCAGGTCTGCGGTTAATTTACTTAATCCAAACTCAAGCTTATCTTTAGGCATTGTGAGATAGAGCTGTACGTCGTCAGCGTACATATGAATATTAGAGTTCGTGACAACCGCTGGAAGATCATTAATGAATAAACTAAATAGAAGCGGGCCAAGTATCGACCCTTGGGGAACACCATCTAATAACTTAGCAGGAGAAGAAATAGAGTTTAGTAGTTTAACCTGTTGCGAGCGATTGGTTAAGAAACTATGCAAAAGCTTAAGAGCGGATGACGAAAAGCCAAAGCGAGCGAGCTTCACTAGAAGTAGGGAGTGGTTAACTTTATCAAAAGCTTTTGAAAAATCTAATAGAGCGAGCAAACATACGTCGCGATCATTTAGAGAGTGCCCTATATCAGTGGTAATTTTAAGAAGTGCCGTATCACAGCTATGAGATTTACGAAAGCCAGATTGGAAAGCATGAATCACCTGATTTCGTTCACAAAATTCGAGGATTTGAAGTGCAATTAGCTTTTCAAGCACCTTGGCGAGAAATGGGAGGATGCTGATAGGTCGAAAGTCCGCGGGACATGTCGGGGTTGCACATTTAGCAATCGGCAAGACAAACGCATGTTTCCAGGAATTGGGAAACTTGGATAGGGTAAGGCAGGAATTAAATAGATGAACTAGAGCAGGCAGGATACAAGGCATAAGCACTTTAAGGAATCTAGGCGGGATATTATCACTATTAGTAGCGTTCGATTTAATTGAGTATACTGCACTAATAACTTCAGTCGAATCCACACAGCGGAAACTAAAATCATCCCTTAGAGCAGGAGGGAGTAGAAGTATGCATCGATATGGTGAGTGTGGTCTAGTTGTTCAAGATAACTGCAAGGGTTTCGATAGAGTTATACTAAACCCTGAACCTACTATGACGTACCGTACGTAACCTAAAGTACGAGCATCAGTGCTCATATGGCATTGACCTCAATTGACTTAATAAGCTTGCCGAATGATCGTTAAATTCTCAAATGTTACGTAAGGTGCTGAAAGAAAGGCACAAAACGTTAGCATCCTTAAGCGGCATCAAACCCCAAGCAATTTATCGGTTAAATTTTTGTACTTTATTTTCCTGAGTACTTAAGCTATTTATAGTTTTTCCACAACTTAAATAAATCGAACAAATCGCTTAAATCTACATTTACAGAATCCCTTTCACATTTGTTATTTGTCACTTTACATTTTCATTTACGGCTATCTGTCAAAATTCGGTAACTAAACTAAAATTCGTTCAGGGTTCGCACGGTACGGCACGCAGACATTGCACTATGGCAAGATTCACGAAATAATGGAATATATAGCAGAAAAACACTTATTGACTTGGTCATCACGATATCATCGGAACCTACACACTCGAAATTTGGCAGTAATGTTTCTTTTGTTTAGTACAGACCCGCTAAGAAAGGGTTTTGCAGAAATCCACTCTCAAGGGAGGTTGCGGGTGCGTTTTTGAACTAGAAGTTCTACAGACCACGTATACCAAGCCTATTATGTTATATCCTCATCATCTGTAGCAATACAGCCTATTATTGGCCTTGGCTTCCTCCAGCATTTCACTCGATACCCTTCGGCTCCTGACTAATGCATTCCAATAACGTACGCCTAACTTTACTAAATCTTCCTCAACGGAGTCCATGTATAGCGCTGACCTGAATTTCGCTTTCCATCAGGGATCCGATTTAACACTATTTTAGCAGGATCGCTATCGTCAAGCCTTTGTACGTGTGCCACCCTTCGTAATATACTTAATTTTATACTTTTGAAAATGTCGGGTCCCGGCCAGCCCCAGGGTCCTTCGCCTTTTCCACTTTCCCATCTACATAACCTTCCTTCTTTCTTTTTCCCTGATTCCTCCTGTCATAGCCTTACTTAGCCCTTCCCTGCTCCACCAAAACGCATGTCAGCGATTGGTTGATGAGATTCAACGACTGACATATAGGAATGGACTGCTGATTGTCAATGCTGAATGACACCATTTTTCCACCATTTTTTAAGTAAACAAAAATTTTTCTTCGAATTTAGGAGGAAATAAGTGATAAGATGTTTGTTATAACTTATATATTTTTTTTGCAGTTTTTTCATTAAATAAATATATTTATTCCAAAACTGTGACGGTTATTTCCCCTGTTTAACGAACTTTTCAAAATAGCTCGAGAGTGAGACAGAAGAACGAAAACTATACCTGTCTATTTTTTTCTTATCATATTTATATCGCTGACATGCGCTGACTGATTTAAATGATTAAAGTTCATTGGGATTTAACGTGGGAGCGAGACAGCAATAGTTTTTGGTGCCATTTTTTGTATGGGATTTTGCTCATTTAGCAGTCCATTACTATATGTCAGTGGATTCAACTCGTTTCAGGAGGCAAAACATTCCAGCGAGTTGTTTCTCGATGCCCCGATGTCAGAGTCGCGATAGTAATGGTTAGGAGCACTGACATATAGTAATGGACTGCTGATTGACGATGCTGAATGGCACCATTTTTCTCCAGAAATAGAAAACCTTTTTCATGCAAACAAAAAAAAATTCTTCGAATTTAGGAGAAAATAAGTGATAAGATGTTTGTTATAATTAACGGAAACAAATTTCCATCACTCATTTTTATTTATTAACAGTTTTTTCACTAAATAAATGTATTTATTCCAAAACCGTGACGGTTATTTCCCCCGTTTAACGAAGTTTTCAAAATAGCTCAAGAGTGAGACAGAAGAACGAAAACTATACCAGTCTTTTTTTTTTCTAATTATGTTTATATCGCTGACATGCGCTGACGATTACAGTTCATTGGGATTTAACGTGGGAGCGAGGCAGGAATAGTTTTTGGTGCCATTTTTTTGTATGGGATTTTGCTCATTTAGCAGTCCATTACTATATGTCAGTGTTGGGAGTAGGTGGACTAAAAATATCGCGGGTAAGTTGTGGCAATCCCTTCCTCCTCGACTAGAGCTGTTGTTCGACATTCCACTCTATCGAAGAAAATAGATTGTCAACAGTATAAAGGGCTTCTCCTATTTCCTTCGCCATTGACCGTTTTCGCAGACACCGCCAAATATTGTGGGTAGAATTTTTCTTTCACAAGTGCCTAGAGGAGTTTCATCAGCCACGTTCAAAGTCCATGGCTCTGATCCAAACATCAGAACGGGATTGATTAGCCTGGTATATAGTTTATACTCCTCTGGACAAAATGCGTGATGTAAGATGTTGTCGAAAGCCAAAATAGCATTTGTTAGCAACGTTTATTCTCCTTTTGATCTTCGCTGTCTCGCCACTCGTCACCTAGCTATACGGTGCTAAGACAAGTTGATTTTTTAACAGTTTCTGTTTATATGAATCTATTGTAATATTTTACCTTGTGGTTGTGTATCTTTTTGAAGTGCAGAGGTTTTTGCTTCGTGGATGAGTGATCCCATTTTTTTCGCAGCTTTTTCCAGTTTCACACTTGCAAAAGACCTACCTTAGAGCGGCATCAACAGCGTAAGCCAAATCGGAAGCACTCACGCTTGACGGCGTCATATGCTTGCTTGAAGTCTATATATAAACAGTATGTGTATGTGTTGAATTCCCATGATTCCAGAATTCTTCTTAAAGTGGAAATATGGTTTGTAGTGGAACTACCTGATCGAAAGCCACTTTGATAACTACCTAGTTGCCTTCTGCGATGGGTACAAGTTTGTTGTACAAAATAGTGGATAGTATTTTATGCGCTGAGTTGAGGAGGGTTTTATCCATATACATAGTTCTCACATAGAGTAATCTTCTTTTTTATGCAGAGGCATATCACACCATCCTTCCATTCAAGTGGGATCTTTTTCTGACGTCAGATCGATTAAATAAGCTTGTGTATTCCGTTCCTTAACTCTTGGCCCCTACATGTCCACATCTTAATTGCTATGCTTTCTTTTCTTGGGGTTTTATTGTTTTTGATATTCGTTATAGCTTCTGTAGGCACCTCACTTTCATTAGCAGCACCAGAATCTCTATCGTTATCGGCTGGTGCGTTTCTATTCTACTGGTTCACATCATTTTCACTCTCATTTTCGTCGTCTCTATTCAGTAGCTCATTAAAATACTCCCCCCATCTTTCTAAAATTTCTTCTTTTTAGATCAGGATATTACTGTTTTTATCCTTACACATCGATACTCTGGGTTTAGACTCTTTACGTTGCTTGTTCACTTTCTCATTTCGTTATTATTCCCGAGTTTGTTTATCTCTGCCATTTGCGTGCGTTTTTCATTTCGTCGTTTTTCCTTATAGATCGCTCCGGAATTTCTAGTTCTGTATCTTTGCGGCATATTAGCATATGCTTAATTCTTATCTTCCGTTACTCTAGCGCACTCTTTTTCGAACCAGTCTTGACTCCTTGCTCGTATTTCATAACATAGCTTGCTTGCTGCGGCTTCCTTATTATGGTCCTTAGTTTGGCCCACTCCTCTTCAATATTGGTATTCGTTAGCCGATGAACCGAACCTTGTATTTAGCTCTGCTGCATATTCTTCCCTAATTTGTTCTTCTTCAAATGTTATTACACAAAGCAATAAAAATAGGTTTTCATAAAATCCTCCCAATTTATCTTGGGCCTAATTGAGTTTTTCTCTATCAGTTGCTTTTTAGTTCGGTTATTACAGAAAAACTCGATTCTATAGGCCCAAGATAAATTTGGAATGAATGACCTACTGAATCTTTGACCGTTTAGTTTATGAATTTTTGACTAAAAACAAGGGAGTTATAAAGATTTAAGTCGAGCTTCAATGTAAATTTTATGATATCCCGAGTTATTCGAGCGGAAATCCGGATATATCAATTATAGCTCATTATCTCCCATAGGGAGTAATTTTCGAAAAAAATCTGTAAAGGCGTTTTTTGTGTAGATTTTCGCGCTCTACAAGCTGTTCCTATAAATTATTTCGAAATTTTGAATGTTATTAATGGAATATCAATTTTCCGAGTTTCCCCGAGAATTTTCCCACTTTCCCTAGCTCTTCGCGTGCAGAACAATTTTTTTTCTTAAAGTACTCTTCAAAAACTGCTCGTGTGCCAAAAATCCTTTCTATTGGTTTTATTGTCAGGTTAAAACCCCTGGCTCCTGGACTAATATGACAAATATAGAGACTCATCTCAGAGGAAAATACGAAAATGGTTGCATCTTCGGTCATCGAATTGAGATAGGGCGGGCCCGGCAAGAGCTATACGCAAAGGAACATTGTCATCCTACTATATTATACTATGAACTAGTGTATTTATCCTATTTCTTAAATTAAATTGTTCTGTTAGTTGTACAGAATTTGATTTTACAAAGTTAAACTACTCTAAAAACCAATCACCCAACATTTATTTTCCAAGTTATATACAGGAATAGGACTTGCAGTTGGAGTCGCAAATTTTAGGGCCCGACAACGCAGTCCTGGTACCTGGTAGAAAAGATGATTCCTAAGCTTGTAACTAAGACGTAAAAGCTCTCATCATTCTAGTCACGTGTAATTAACCTCTTTCACATGTAGGTACAACTATCCTCCGAAGATCTTTCCTCTGCAACGAGTGATTCTAATAGTAAAATTTAAAGAACAATTTTTGGGCCAAAAAAAGAACACAAAGAGGCAAGTTTCCAGGACGCGTTATCAAAGCAATTGCGAATGGGAGAATTCAGCTCAGCCACAATTTCATTATTTTGAATTCTACTTTCTAGTATGAAGCCAAACACTCAAAACAAGATATAAAAATAAATTCCCGTATTCTTCCACCAGGATTATGCACTTGCCATTTGTAAGTCAATTTTAGCCCCCATAAAATTTCCTGACCTTCTTGAAGCTATTTCTGCAAGAATTAAAACTTCTGGAAATTCACTTGAAGCTACTGTTGCTTTGGAATTTTACTTGCTGGTGGACACACGACCACGTAAAACCTATCGCGAGTTTATGGTTTCTCGTATGACAGCTGTAATTAAAGCCAAAATTAGGTTTTTCCAAGACATTTGGATGACTATGATGTTACTGCAGCGTTTCATTTAGACATAGTATGGGCCAGTTGTTGTACAGCTCGAGTTCCTTACAGAGTAATAACGTTTCATTAGAGAATTTTTAGAATTTCCAGGCTATTAGGTTATTAGTTTCATGTCAACCATTTATGCTAGCCTATCCCCTCGTTTTGCTAAGCCATTGCATTTCCAAATAGTTTCATAAACTTGTTTGTTACGAGTCAACCTCCCACCGATAATACGTGACAACCAATTCTAAATTGTTGTGTTCATTAAAATAATGCTGTGATGACAGTTGTGTTTCTTGTTCTCCGAAATCACTAAACACGAAAGATATCTCAACACTGGCTGACGTAAATTTGATTGACAAACCAAAACAAAAAATCGTTTACGTAATCCTAAACACAACAACAAGACCCGACAAGGACTATCCTTCATAGTTAGCAAATCCTGAAAATATACATGACCAAGCCATGCAATGTGGTTATCACAGGAAAATACCTGGATTCACACTCCATTTGCACTTCACTCAAGAGGAAAGGACTCACCTCATCTGCCAACAAATTCTGCAACGTTTAAGCCCCGGGGACTCTTAATACGAGGATGTTCGTTAAGAACACTCGTACTAAGTAATGTAACAACTCCCTTGCTTGTAGCAATGTTTTTTTGTATGTTTTATAACATAATATTTGACCTAAAATGAAAATGTCTGAATTAAATTTGTTAAACAATTAAAACTTGCGAGGAGTTTTTCGAGGTCATTCTGTGCATAAAAAATGTTATTTTATACACTAACGTCGACTGTAGGAAATGTATTATTCTTTTTCCTCAAAACGACGACAAATGACAGGAAGGGCATTAATAACTTTTATGCAGGACGTTATATAAAGTATTAGTAATGCACTTTCGCCAATTCTGGATTGTTATTATATTTTTGTAGTAAAAATCTGTGCAAGAAACAAACCAACTACGCCCAGTCCTCGAAATATTATTTATTGCACATCAATGAAGTTGTTGTTTCGGCATATCACAAATTCCAGTGTTTCAATTTGGCAAAATCATGGATTACTCGGCAAAAGGGCAGTCGATAATTTTTTTTAAGTGAAAGTCGAAGTACTAGTTTTTCTCATCATAGTTTAATGCCTAGTAGTAAGCTTAGCTCAAAGGATAGAAAAAGCGAAGGATAGGATTAGAGCAAGTTTGGGGATGAAGAGGGAGGAGGAGATAAACCTTGCGTTTTATCTTATGGTTGCTATTGGGATTTGTTTTAAAAGAAAATAATGCAATTCGAATACCGGGGTTTTCAATAAAACATCGGTTTTAAATTTATATATTAGACTTCTTCTATTAGCTACCAAAAATTACGATATTAAGTTATCCGGACAGGTATTATCTATATATGTATATCAAATTGAATTATTGTTTTGTATGTAATCGATGTTTGAAAAATTGGCTGTATGAAATGACTGATTGAGTGTTGCTTGTGTTAAAAGACCGCAATAGCAAAGTTTATGTACCTATATAGTTTTCATGATTATGCCTGTTTGTATTTTTGTAATGGTGCTTGAAGAAGAATTGTCGATATTCCTATTGGAATTTTTTTTCTTCGCATTTAATTGATATGATTTGTATGTGAAATCGGTTTGTCTTATTAAATGAAATAAAAAAAAGTTAAATCGTTCTAAAAAAGGATTACAGCAGCGATAGTGGTGTCAAATTATAAATGCATTCGTTGGAGTGCGTTTACATGGTACTCTCATTGGGCTGGGGGGGGGGGGCTTGGGCGTACACGGGTCAATAGTTAACACTTGGTTAACCGGTTTGTTATCATACTGTCGGGGTACATGGGTCTTGCTTCACCAAGATTAACTCATTGGCTGCATTCGAAAATTCAAAAAATCAAATTGCTGCAGCCGGCATACATATCCTGCAGCCGATTCTGCGATACTGCCAATTCTGCGCAGCTGGCTGAATTTTCGAATGCAGTCATTAACCTTAGATGGGATATCAACGGGTATGTTCGAGTAATGTTTCTTCATCTATAAGTCATTTGTGTATGTTAGTTCAGTTTTTAAGCAAAAATTTTTGTTGAACAAGGTACAACACTTCCTTCTCCTCCTTCAATATGGTCAGCAAGATTTGTTTATAATTTTGACTTGCAATCCGCGATGGGAGGAGATTGAATCATTAGGCATGATAGATGGGGAATATTTAAAGCGGTATCCAAGAGCATTGATTTCTGAAAGAAACCATGGCTACCAGTTTTATCGTCGTCGATTGAAGTTAATGGCAAATAGATAGCTTGGAAGGTTAATGGTCAGGATTTTGAAGTTGACAATGGTTTTGTCGTTCCCTATTCGACATTATTGTCCAAGACCTTCAATGCTCCCATAAATGCTGAATTTTGCATTCCGTCAAATCAATCAAATACATATGCAAATATGCGACGAAAGGCAAATACGATCGCCAAAATAGCACAATATTAAATAAATTTTTACTTTTGCCATTCGTAAAGATATCCGATTGTGTTTTTTTTGGTAATCATCTCGACAATGGCTAACGTATATATTTTACAATGGATAAAGGCCGGCACACACATATCGGCACTGCGTCCGCACCGCATGACGGCCGTGTGTCGAACAACACACGGAGAGAAAGTAAACAAATACAATTTACCAGTCAGTTCCCACCCGTGTCCACACCGCGTAAAATTACTTGAGTTTAGTTTTAGCGCGGACACAATGCGGATATGTGTATCCCGGCCCTATAGTCCATGGAAATGATACTTTAACATTGCAAAAATGCAGGACAAGGTTTTATTTTTGGGATGTGTAGGGGGGTTAGTGTGAGCTTAAGTTTGAGTTTTCGGGATTCTAACCCCCCCTCCATCTTGGAAAACGTGTGCAAATGGTTTTTCCACTATATCTCCGAAACGGTACATCTTATATCTATTATATACAATTTACTATCTACTAATTTTGTGGTAAAATGAATAATTAAGAAATTATAAGCCTTAGAACACAAAAAAACCTTGTCCTGCATTTTTGCAATGTTAAAGAACCATTTCCATGGACTACTAATGCTACGGGAAGCGCTAAACGACCACCATCCACCACCTTGACGGGTGCAGCGAGGTACCATTTGGTCAAAATTATATAAGGAGATCGAGATATCTGCGATGTTATAAAAAGTCACGAAGTAGAAATTGAGACATGGATCTATTACATCACTCAATTAGATCGTCGGGTGGCTTACAGGTGGCGCCACTATTGGCAAATCTATATATCAACCAACCTTCAAACGATATGTGTCAAAATTTCATAACATTCCGACCATTTCCTTAAAAATCACAGTGCTTTCAGTGACGATACTGTTCAAAGCAAAGAAAAATCTGAATTTCGTGTGTTGATTGATACAGCATTTCTTTTTAAAAGGAAAAACTACCGTTCAAGTAAAGCAATGACTTGAAAGATGTTATTCGGGCTCTGTTATATCGAGACATATGATAGAGAAGTGATTTGCTGGCTTTAAACGCGTCCAAACAAACGTCGAAGATATTAAAGGCTCTGGTTGCCCAAATACGACAGCAGTTCTAGAAAAAAGAGTGCGCAAAATCGTTTTGGGTGATCGTAAAGTGAAGTTCACTATTTTGCATGAACCTTTGTGCATAACAAAACTCTGTTTGAAGTAGGTCCGCGTTTGCCCACGTTGACCAAAAACGGATTATGATTC
The DNA here is from genome assembly GCA_949987705.1 of Thereva unica. NCBI lineage: Eukaryota > Metazoa > Arthropoda > Insecta > Diptera > Therevidae > Thereva > Thereva unica. Next base: position 102,381,833 of record OX465283.1, read on the forward strand.
AGCTGTTTAGGCGAATTGTAAAGATTTTTTCATGCGATGTGACAATGGATGAAACATGGATTCGTCCCTACACTCCAGAGTCAAATCGGCAGTCAACTGAGAGGACAGCAACCGTTAAAAGCCGCCCAAAGTGATCAAAACCGCAAAAATCTGAGGTGAAAGTTATAGCGTCTGTATTTATTACATATTGCTTATGTAGCTAAGGGCGAAACTGAGGAAAAACGGCCCAAATGAAGAAGAAATAAGAGAATGCATTGTGCCAGAAGTCGATTGCACCAATGGCAAAATCGCCCGAATTGCTCCGACTTCTCCTATCGATTATTACTGTTCTCAAGTCTTAAAAAGTGCTCACCGGAAAGAAATATGGCTCCAATGAGGAGGTATCACAGAAAAACTGAAACGTTGAGTTCCCGTGACAATGTAATTTGACAATTTTGTAAAAAAACATCAAGCTGGCGGACGAATTTTGCAATTGTGTTCCGATTCCATTGAAAATCGGTCCCGGGGGATTTTTATGGACACAAATGACGAATCTGTAGTCAAATTTTGAAAATTCAAAATGACGGATGTTTTTGGCAAATGTGTTCTGAATCCATGAAAAATCGGTATCGGGGGGGTTAGGGCCACAAATGACGAGACTGTGGTCAAAATTTGCAAATTCAAAATGGCGGCGCCAATATGCCGGTACGATTTTAGCAATTACAATTCGATATCACTGTAATGCAAACTCAGATATTTGATGATGACGATTTACTGCGGTGGAGCCGTTATAGGAAAAATGTTCCTATTGAACTTACTGCAAAATCAAATCAATAGATGGTATGTAAAGGACGGAGTAGAAGTATGTGCATTAACGGGAGTAGCAGTTGCCTGTACATAAGGATGGTCGTATGACAGGAATTTATTCACTGACAGGAAATTTTGCGGGCAATGATGCAACAATGAATAGAAGGTGGGTTTTCTGATTGTCGACAAAATATCAATGCTGTCATACCATATGCTCTGCATGATTGATTTCCATCTTAGACAACTCAAAAATCACGATGACGAGTTCTTTGGAGGAATAATTGTACTATTGTTTCGAGATCTCTTGCAACTGCCTCAAATTAAACGGTCTGGGACACCTATATATTTAAACAGTTCGAGCACCTTCAGCCAGCCACGCATCTTTGGCATTTATTCACGCTTTGTGAGCTGACTGAGAACATTCCTCAACAAGGAGACAATGCCTTCACTGATTTGCTAAATGCACTTCGAATTGGCGAACTGACATCCGAGCATTTTAGTGCACTTACGGGAAGAGTTCTTCAAGATGCAGTTCGTGAGTCCGCTATCGATAAGGCGTTAAGAATGTATCGTGTTTTTTATTAGTTATCCTACGAACCTGTTGAGTGGTTATGTACCTTCGTATAAATGTACCATATTTATATTTTTAAATCATACATAAGAAAAACTAATTGAGATGTGGGTTCGACCCTTTCGGTCCACACGATCAACTTCCCAGTATGATGGATGTTGAATATTATGATTGGATATTTTAATAATAAATGAACAATAGGCAATATAGAATATATGTATAATACCGAGAATTTGTCACAATTGTTTATCAATATTTTCGCTAAAATGTCCAACTAAATGTGCGCACTTACAAGATTAGGATGACGAAAATGTATATAAAATTGACGTATTAATGTTTTTCGGCACCTCAATGAAGTCGATATAGTTTTTAGTTCGCGCGGTATCGTGCAGGTACAAAAATCACTTAAGTCATTTAAACCAAAAAACCGCTGGACCGAATATTATAAAAATCTTTTCAGTTTATATTGTCGCTAATACGCTTCGAACGGCACCTCAAGTAAGTCAATATCTTTCGTGGTTCGGGCGATATCGTGCAGGTACAAAAATCACTTACGTCGCTTAAGCAAAAAAACGGCTGGACCGAATTTCATGAAAATCTTTTCAGATCATATTTCAGTTAATACGCTTCGAACGACACCTCAACGAAGTCGATATCAGTTTTGGTTCGCGCGATATCGTGCAGGAAAAAATGACCACATCCGTACGCACATACACACACACACACACATACTTCCTCCCAATTTTTTGCTTAAAATGCTCCTGGGACCTTGAAAGATGAAAATACGTTGAAATTTTCGATTTCGATTTTCGGACCGATTACAATAACTTCCTATACTGGGAAGTTAATAAAGTTTCTACTTAAGTTGTCAATATGTTTTGTTTCTTATCTGTAAAAATTGGAAACCAGTTTAAACCGGTTTCTTTCAAAAGTTAAAATTCGAAAACCGGTTTTTTAAAAAGTCGGTTTTTTATAAACCCTAGTTATTATATTAGTTCAGGAATACTGCCTTGAAGGGCTGTTCCACACGCTTTGAGGCTAGAAGTGAGCGCTTTCGGTTGTACCGTCAAAATTACGCTCGGAAGTTCAGACGGGAGTCTTGAAATAGACTTCTACTAAACCTTTAATCTTTTAATAACTAGCATGAGACGTACTCCGAAAAGACAACAAAATCATTCCTCAAAGAAGCAGTCGAAATGTTCCTTCCTGTTGAAATAGTGAGTCAATCAGATTCATTTAATATGAAGACCCAGCAGAGGAGGCAGTATAATATTTATTTGTTTTTATGTATTTTTTAATAGATGTTTTCTTTTATACTACTATGCTCAGTTTTTGTAGGAAACTCGTGACTATACTAACGTTATTAACCAAAATATAGTTGATTATATAATTCTAAGACGTTTTGGATAAAGACAAAATTTTGTCCGGATTTCGAAGTTAAATACTCCTATGTGCGGCAGCGGGATCATAATGCAATTTCAAAGTGGAATGCGACACCAACAATGTTGACTGACTTTTTTGGGCTGTAATTGATGCTATAGGTGAGGACGACATATATTCCAGAAGGAAGATACCACCTGTCACACAGCTCGTGAAATCGTCACAATTGCGTGAAAAATTTCCTGGACGTGTAATATAGTGTTGGGTAGGACACGATTATAAAATGAGTTTGTAAGAGGAACCTCTTTTTCCTTTTGGACCATGCCATTGTATTGCTAGCACGTCACGTAGTGAATGGCTCAAACGTTGCGATGCGGGTGGATCTATTGCGTTGGCGAAAGAGGGGATACGATAAATGATGAAGAATGAATGGGAATATTAATTGTCGTGCCTATGAATTTTAATTACAAAAACATTCATTAAATTTTTGTAAATTTTATAAGGAAAACATATTTACAGATTCAAAATTAAACTCACTAAAATTAATAATAATACGAAAATATTTTATTTGTAATAGATAGAGATTTAAAAATAGTATCTGTGACACTTTGTTGCCACTTAACCTATTTCTTCTTTCTACCAGAACTTGACCCGCTTTAGAAAACAGGCGTTCAGAAGGCACAAGAGTTGCAACGCTGCACAGTCTTAGTTTAAAAAGTAAAAATTGTCTAGGATATTGACCTTTTCTCGAATACCACCACTTTGCTGAGTCTTTGCTTCAGCGGTTCTACAAGGTTTTCATCTAACTCCCTAATGGTTTCAGTTGTTTGATTTGTGGTTGTTATTAAATCACACACCTGTTTATCAAAATCATCCCAAATACTAGACTCCAGCTCCGAAAGCGGAGACAATGTTGTAGTTGTAGGTACTGACATGGCTTCAGAATCAGGGTTTTGAATCTTTTATGCATTAAACTGACCCAAAGTAGGTATGAAACCTATGCCTCCAGAAAGTATATTTCTATTTTACAATTGAACCTCGCCTAAAAAGAACTAAGAAATGTCTCTCGAGTACAAAACTTCACTCCCTTGACAAATGTAAGAATTGCCTCTTCAATACAAAATTTACCTCCCTCGAAAAATGTAAGAATTGCCTCTTTAGTATAAAATTTCACTCCCTCCAAAAATGTAAGAGATTTCTCTCCAGTTCGTATTTACAATCTCACCACGGCTCGGTTTAAATTGGATATTTTACTGCCGCAAAAGAAGCAAGAAATGCCTCTCCACTTCGTTATTTATAATCGCACGATATACGCTCATATCCCAGTAGTACATTATTTTTGAACCGGGACATTTAAAAAAGTTGAGGCCTCAGTACAATTTACTATCGTGTACGGGACAAATGAACTGCCTCTTGTAAGTCCGGCTCAACTCTAGTGTAATATCTCGATATGACGACTGCGATTGGCCACAGAGATCGTGTAACCAACTCCGTTAGACAATCGTTTCTTATGGGCTACGTTAAAGGTCGAGTAGACACCAATAGTCTAGCAAAGATTCAATCATTCAAAGACAATATTAGAGCTGCTAGAAGAACAGTTTGTAAAATGAGCATAGGTGGACCATTTGTCATATATTATATTCCATTGTTATTCAAAATGACACCTCTTGTTGAAAGACCCTATATTATATTTTAACATATAAACATAAATTGTATTCCCAAAATAATGATTAAAATTGTACTAATACGCGTGCGAATGAAGTTCGTCTCGTTCATAGCATGTTGACTATAATAAATTATTGGAAATGTCAGCTTAAGTCCGTAATAATTCATCATAATAATATCTATTCTCTGCCAAAAAAATCTATTTTATTTATTGGTTGACCTTCATCCACGCACTTGATATCATTTTATAGCCATTAACCTTTTGCCACGTGCGGCGCGTGTTCTACGAATCAACACCCAAATATTTTAACAAAAGTCCATTTTCGATATTGTAAGTAGCTATCTTATATTAACGAGTCTCTTAAGAGGCAATCTGCGACCCAAAGATTCATTAAGAAAACAACGAACGATACCTACTCGAGGAACCAGTCCAAAATCAATCACCATCTGTTGCTGTTCCGCCTGTTATAATCTTTCATTTTCTGATGACGACCAGATCCTTGGGGGCATTCCCCCCAAAAAGAAGTATACTACTCCCCTGCAACTTTCCTTGGTCCTTCAGCCCATTGAACCTTAAAGGCGCATGTTACAACAATAGTGTTGGGGCCTTGTAGCCAGCTTCCGGAGGTCCTTTTTTGATGCAGTTAAAGTTTGCACAAATTTAAATGGAAGTTTGATGTGGAAATAAAGTTTGCCTGCAATATACTTGTATGGAAAACAGCTGCAGCATTGTTTTTATGCAATTGTTTTTTTTTTTTTTTTTCAAAACCACATTCCCCTAGCAAATACACTGTGATTGTATGTATAAAGTTTTGGTATTACATTTCGCATTTTAAATTTAAGTGAGTTTTTTCGTACCCAAAATGGAACTTTGATCCTTTCAAAACGCGCTCAAGCTCGACTGTTTCTATTAAAGTCACGTCAAATCTCCACTAATGGATTGTAACACGTGCCGCGAAACTGAATTTCTTTTGCATTTCAGACTCTTGTAGCGCCAAGTAATTTTTTCCCACAAAGTCTCTGTTTTTTCATCTTGTTATTATCACCTGAAATAGTCGAAATTTTTTCTCGATTTGTGTTCGCTCTCTACGTGTAAGTATTTTTCCATATCGCGGAAGAAGAAAAAAACTACTATAAGGAAACGAGTTTTGACGTCCATTCGCAGATTGTGAATCTTGGATTTTGCTTTAAGAAAGAAAGAACATCTCGAAGTAGAACTTAAAGCCACAAAGAAAAGTTCGATACCAAAACAGGTTTGAGTCCAATGAACAGAAGGAAGCCATTGAAGATTTATTTCTGGCTACTCTAGCCAGAATTTAAAAGATCCTTAGTCCTTGAGTCCTGTTGCTCAGATACACTCGTTTTTTGCCCAGAAAATCCCACAGCAAGTATATTTTGCTACTGTGTTGGTTTACTTTGAAAGTTTCTCCTTTTTTATTGGGAAAGGAACCAAATTGTTGTTCAATCTGCGATTTATCGGACTACACTGTAGCGAAACGAACCGTATCTTTGTGGGGCTGTAGAAGAATGTTTTTTATTTGTTTTTAAATGAAATTTATGTTTTGGGAAAACTTTCATAGTTTTTTGTTTAATTTGTTATTCAACAAAGCACAAAAACAAAGAATAAAAAAATCATGCGGCTGGACTAGATCTTTAAAAACGCATACATCAAAGTTTTTTTTTTTTTTTTTTTTTTTTCAATTCTATTGTTTACATATGTATTTCTGCAACAAAGACACTAAAAAAATAGAAAAAAATCTGCAATGAATACAAAAAATTTGCAATATCATCGAAATCTTATTGTTTTCCCCCGAATAAGTTCTAAAGCAAATAATGCTGACGTTTTAAAGGAGCACTCCCAACAAATCCAAATAAAGGTAAAATAAAATTAAAGTTACAAAAACAAAAGAGAAAAATGTACAAATATCTTATCAGCACTTTCACGCCCTTTGAAACACATGGAGGTTTCTTCCTTGTTCAAATACAGCAGCAGTTTAGGTAGACCTCACCAGCAATTGGTAGCACAACCCTTGGATACATCCTCAAAGTTTAGAAGTACATAAATCAATGTGGTTTTTATATCAAGCGAGTTTAAATTTTTGCCTAAATCATTGGTCTCACCTACACTGTAAAAAAAACTTTCAACACCCTACTGGAAGCTTTATCCCCAAGCAGTTTTGTAAATTTACAGTGCATATTATTTGGAATATTCCTAATCCTCGTCGCTGGTGTAAAGTGGATTACTGGCCGAAAAATCAAGTAGGTACACGATGCTATGAACGCCGTCCAACGTTGGTCGCTTGATGGTAGGACGCAACGTGTTGGCGATGCACGAACTAGGAGCGTCCAATGTCAAGTGTCCAACGTTGGTGCTTGGACACGTTCGGGCCTTTGTCGGTATTGAATCAAAAGTTGGAAGGCAACAATCGCATGAACGTTTACCACATCGTGTAGAGCCGGCTTTAGTCACACCGAAAATGGAAATTCGCCGCGTGGAATGTACGAACAGAGCATCACGTCGCGTCGGTCAAAAGGAAACCATAGCAATGGAATTATTGAAATGCCAAATATCAGTTGCTGCGCTATCAGAACTACGACTTACCGGATCAGGGATATTGACGATAGTCCCGCCAACAATCGACGAAACCATGACGCTTTACTATTCCGGCGGTGAGAGACGACAGGCCGGCGATGGCTTTATGGTCGATCGACGGGCTGCCAGCAGCGTTATCGCATTCTAACCGATATCCGAGCAAACGCCAAACGGCGGTTATCATCGGCGGAACGATCAAGCCCCATATCGTCCCCGTTTATGCGCCAACCGAACCCAGCACGGACGCAAACAAGGACGAATTTTACGATCAGCTTCAATAGACGCTGGATATGATACCTCGAACCGAATTAATAATACTTGCGGGTGACTTTAATGCACATTCAGGTTCAGATCGAACAGGCTGGGTAGGAACGATGGGCAAATTCGGACACGGAATAATTAACGACCACGGCTTACGCCTCTTTTCATTCGCAGCGTCAAACAATTTGATCGTTGGCAACAGCATCTTCTGCTATCAACTCAAGCACCAATTCACCTGGCTGAATCCATCCGGAAATAACGGCGATGTTAGACTACGTTTTAATAAACGCAAGATTCCGATCGATGCTCAAAGCCCGATTGCGAATCGGACCATTATCTTGTTCGAGCGAATTTACAGATGTGATTACAAAGAGCGAAGAAAACGGCGCCACCGCGAGCCAAGAAGAATTGGGCGAGCCTACAGGACCGAACCAAGGACGAGAGTGTTCAACAGCATTATCCCGCAAATCACGGCGCTCGCAATACCGGACGATATCGATGTAGAAGAAAGGCAATTATCGGAGTCCATTATCTACCCACCGGACCTCGTCGATCAGCGGAAACGAATGAAATACATCGAAGATTGAACAAAGAAGTTCGACAGAAAATGAAATCGGAGCGAGAAGCGTACTGGAAAAATGTTGCGGAAGAAGCGGCGTCGAGGCACGAGTACCGGACGCTGGAGCAGACAAATCATCACAAACGACAAAATCAAAAAATCGGATGGAATTATTCGTGGCCTCTCCCCACGGGCACCTGCAGCGGTGTAGAAAATTCAACTACAAGCCGCCACAAGGTCCAGCCCCCGAACCGCCGATTATCGAACTGCCGACGAATCAGTTTCTCGATACCGAAACGACAATTATCGAGGTAAAGATAGCAATAAAATCGCTGAAAAAGCGCTGGGAATAGATTAAGTAACCGCTGAGTTGACCAAAGCCGGAGGTGATGTCTTATGACAACGACTTCATGTCCTCATAACACAACATATGGCATTCGGATTGTGCCCCGTCGGCGTGGAAAAAAGCGATCGTTGTCCCAATTTTGAAAAAAGGCGACAGTCGGGAATGCAAGAATTATCGCGGTATTAGCCTCCATTCGATCGTCGGCAAAGTATTTACAAATATCATACAATCGAGGCCACAGAAACATCAAGAGCAAACGAGCCGGAAAGAACAAGCAGGATTTAGACCACATCGAGGATGCATTGATCAAATATTTGCTCTGCGTCAGTTAATGGAAGAAAGAATTCGTTGCGGTCAAGGAACTGTCGGCGTTTTCATCAATTTCAAATCCGCTTTCGATTGCACCGATTAGAACAGCTTGTGGAGAGCCTTGGAAACCGAACACGTGTCATCATAGCAGCGTTCGTGTTCGAAGTGACTTGTCCGAGGAGGTACCGATTCAAACGGGTGTCCGACAGGGAGACGCCACTTCGCCAATTCTCTTTAATGCTGTGATCGACGCGATTATGCATGAAACATTCGATGTACCATGCGGAGTTCGATACGACGACAACAACTTCGTAACCGACGTGATGTTCGCCGACGATAGCGCCGTGTTCGCCGACACGGATGCCGGAGCAACGGACATCTTATACGACATTTCCCGCATCGCCCAGTCATATGGGTTAAAAATCAATGCGGAAAAGACCAAAGTGCTTACAACAGACGGTTCGAGGGTCAGTGTTGACGGAACCCAATCGAACGCTCAAGTGAGCATATCGAAACGAATAAATATTACCATCGAAACGAAAGTACGCCTTTACCAAACGTTGATCCTTCCGATTCTTCTTTATGGATCGGAAACGTGGATACTGCTCAAGCCGGACGTCAACAGCCCGAGGTTTTCCAAATTCGATGCTTGAGGCAGATTGTCCGGATTTCACCCCGCGATCGCCTTCGAAACGAGACCCTTGGACAAAGATGCGATCAACAGATGAACAAGAAATAATGGCTTGCAGCTAAAAATCCAAATCGTAGCTTGTTGACCAAACATCTAAGAAGGTACGAAAAAAACTAACTCAACTGTCTTCCTAGCGATCCCAAGGGCAATGCTAAATAAGCAATCTACACTAGCTAGCTAACGTCATGATGAGACTAGCAACGATCTGATTCCTCTGAAGATCATTCCAGAAATCTCCTTGATCTTATTTATTACTTGAAGTAAGAATCTTAACAGGTCTATAAGACATGCTCCTATTAAATAGCATCTGAAGAGCACCATTGAATTCTATACCGACCCTGTAGATACTGTCAAGGAGATAGAATATGTCCTCTACTATTGTGTTTAGAGATATGAAGGCTCGCCATACAGAAAACAGCAATTCATATAGAAATGTGGAATACTAAACACTAAGGATGTGTTCCTTTCTATTTCCATTTAAAGGAATCGGGCTTCACTAGAATGTCTGCTCTGAGGCATCTGCTTCAATCACAATCTAAATCTTGCCTGATGTTGTCTTTGATAAATATAACGTGTCTGGATATCCCTTATACTACATCATCGATTTTCAAGAAATCAAACCTGTGCTTTACCATTTAATGAAATTTTTGAACGAATATCCGAATTTATTCTTTTGACCGGAATTTCAAATCGTTGTTGCAGTTGATATCAACGTTCTTAATATGAATTGGCTACATAAGTTACTCAAATGAAACGTATTTAGGACCTAAAAAGCCCCCTAAAGAATGTGCAGACGTTTTTCGAATTGAAAAAGAGCAGTTAGTTACCTGTCTCCTTACTTGTGGTCAATATGTTTGGCAAAACGTAAGACTTTAAATGGGAAGTGTGATCATCTACTCTGCTCTAGTGCACAGCTTAAAGGAAATGTCTACCGGTCCCGATTGTCAGCCGATGTCATCCAGTTTGGCATCCTTACGCTTTGAGCGTCCTGGTCTACGTCATCCTCCTCGCTGTCGCACGGTAGAGGAGCACGAGTTTGATGTGGTAAAATCATTTTCTTACCTTGGGTCAATTAGTAACAGTCTGTATATCAAGAGTCATTCAGACTGTTCAGGTCTTCGATAATCATTAAGACACATCGAACAAATGTATCAAGGCAACGAAATGGGGAAACCCCGAATTTAGCCAACTGCTGACGTATCAATTTGCCGCCTAATATCTGCTCTTCACTTCCCAATATTGTTGTAATCAGCAGCATTGTTGTAATAGACGAAAAAAATCATTGTAATCAAGAACGTCAAGACCAAAACTCGCCTGTCTTTAAAGTGCTGAGAATAATTCTAATATGCTATCAATTTAGATCTGACCAACAAGAGCTGTCAGTGCAGGGCAATGTATTTTCATAGCATCATTTGATCCCTCCTTCTGCATCGTCAGAAAGTTCGCCGCCAAATTTCATTAATTAAAACTCAACTCAACTCAATTACTATTCAAATTATTTTGTAAATCTTTATTTCGTGATAAAATTAAAAATTTATTTGATTTCAAAATTTAAATTACGATAAGGAAGAAGTTAAGAAGTCTCCTAGATAATTACCTCCTTCATCCGCCTCCCAAATCGTCCTTGAATCCACAAACAGATAGCGCGGCAGCCAACAGACACTCCTGTATAAATCCACTATATAGGATAATAAGGACGAGGATCTCAACATTAAAGTTTAACATAAAAATTATTGTGGCTTGGTTCAGCTCATGACGGAAATTCAAATTAGAATAACCATTGCCAAACATTTCTCCGGGGATTCTTCCAAAAAATTTGCAACAACATCGGGCGGAAATGATTCCATAAGAAGGACTCGAAAGGACGACCAAGTATACTAATTTTACTTCCTAACTTTCATTTCTAGAAATTTCTTCCTTCGTTGACAGATTCGTATGTATTTACGTGGGCGCGCATACATCTACACAATTGTGTTTTTGTCGAAAGAAGAAAGGAAAATTCACTTTTCTTTTATTGTGAATTATTGTAGACTTTGAAGGAGAGTCTTTGCATTTGTGTCAATTTTGATTTTCTTTCAATTCTTTTTTTTTCTCTTTAAATTACTTTAGATATAAATTTGACGAAAAAAAACAATTGTCTGGAGAGCGCTAAATTAACAACTTATTGCTGCTTCGTTCCTTTACAAAAAAAATATAGCTTAAGTTGCTTTTGGGTATTTTGTTTACGTCATGACAACAGAGAAATCTTTTGTAAGGCATTGATACTTTTGGAGTTATATGATTGAATTTCCAAAAGCACTCAAACAAAGAATATTAAAGTTGAGAATGTTTTTGTTCCAAAGTAACATCTTGGACCAACAGCATGCATAGTAGGTAGGGTAAGCGTCTTTAAGAAAGGCACATGGTCAATAACCCCTCCTCTTCCAAGAAGGCGATAAGAAATTTCACGAACCAACTAGAGAATCTACTCATAGACAGAAAAACAGCTTCCAGTATCCTTCAAGAACCTGCAGAGGAGCGGATTGTGAATCAGACCATTATTGTCTACTAAATAAAAGCTAAATACAAATGCCGGCTGACCATCCAATTAAAATGAAGCAGCCAGACCTAAAAAGAAGCATCTTCGAGAACAAACTTTATTGAAAAATATGAGGTAGCCCTTGGAAAAAAAATTATTGTGTATTAAAGAACACAAGGCAGAAGCGAAACATCGCGTACATACTTATGTCTATATGTTCTTTATTATTGTATTTTTTTTCTTCATTTGCTCGTGTCTTGCATTATAATCTAAAATATGAATGAAGCCATAATATTTTAACTCAATTGATAGATCATAGTATAATGAATAGTACAGTACAGTGCAGTACAGTCTATAAAAAGCAAAAAGCCATCTATTTTTAAGTAGCTAAAGCTTGAATTTCTGGCGGAAATTTTATGCGTATCGCCCAATGGAACATCAGCTAGTTTCAAGTAGTAACACTTTCATGTACACTGCTGTTATTCGCAGCGTAAGCACTTAAATTTACCCTTTTTCAGTTTTTAGTATGCTGGTTGTTATTATGGAACACGGCCATAATCTCAATTCTGGCAATATACATTTTTAATACAATTCAAAATTTATCATATGGTAACTGGAGATAATACATAGATGTAAGGAATTTTGCGATCCATTATCACTGAGCAAATATCACTTGTCTAAATAGAAAACAATCCTGTTTGTAAGCCAAAGAAAACCATTAAATGTGACAGCGGATCACCTTCAATTACAAGTTAAATGTGATATTCAAAATTTACTTTAAAAATATTTTTCAAAAATGATCTCTAATGTCACACTTTAATTGTAACACTTTGTAGTTAACTAGCTGTCGATATGACAGTTCGAAATTATTATTCCCTAATGTAATTGTGAGCCCACGAGATGACAATACTCAAGTTATTACATATGTACACAAATATATATTACCAAAAACACTTTTAGTATTAATTGACAAAAATCAAAAACATTTAACTGGCTTTACAAAAACTTTTTCTTTTATAGTTCATACACATTCTTAATTTTTTAAATAACCGACAAAAATCAAAAACATTTAACTGGCTTTACAAAAACTTTATCTTTAATAGTTCATACACAATCTTAATTTTTTAAATAACCGACTCCTCAGATTTACTTTACCGATGCCTGCGCCATCTATGTACAAATTTAAATAAATTGTAAATATTTTCCTGCTGGTTTAGTAGAATTTGTTTATATGGCATCACTTAATGTAATGTAATGTAAATGAGTGAGAAGGCAACTTCCGTTTCGTACAACTGTCCTTGTTTTCGTTTCAGTTTTCTGAATTCACTCGTACTGGCTCGAATTAATTCAAAAACCCCGGATCGAGAGCTGGAAGTTTCACTTCAATTATTTCGCTGCTTTTACAAAAATTTTATATTTAATAATTAATACACAATCTCATTTTTTTAAATAACCGACTCCCCATTTTACTTTACCGATGCCTGAGCCATCTATGAACAATTTAAATAAATTGTAAATATTATCCTGCTGGTGCGGTGTGTGTCATCACTAAATTTCCGATTATGTAAATGAGTGAGAAGGCAACTTCCGTTTCGTACACCTGTCCTTGTTTTCGTTTCAGTTTTCTGAATTCACTCGTACTTGAGCGAATTAATTCAAAATCCTCAGAACGAGAGCAAGGAAGTTTCACTTCAAAAGGATAGATTCAAACCTAAGTAAAACTTATGGGACTAGAATTGAAGAGAAGACCCACAGATGTCGCGAAGGAAACATGGGCGCCGGCAGAATTTTTGTCAGGGGGTGCAAACAATTTTGGTTTCAAATTTTTAAAATTCAGTTTCGTAACTTTAGATGCACAAAAATTTCGTATGTAGACTACAAACCCATAATTCTTCTTCCAAAAAATCCATTCACAGAGGTAATCTTGGGGATTAGGGTTTAAAAAATCCTCAATTTTATTTCTGAGACCATAACAAAGCCCTATTTTCAATCTGGAGATAGCGTTTTAAAGGAAGATTTGGAATCGAGATCGAAGAATTTCTTACACATCTCGCATCAGATTCAGAACGAATTGATTCAAAAGTGTTTTGATGTTTTTCAAGGCAAGATAACGCACGAAGCAAAAAGCGCATCTGTGTTTTTTCTGTCTTAGCTAACGAGACTGCTGATATTAGTGGAATTGAACAATTATTATTAATTGGTGTTCGTTATCTCCACTGCGATCAACAAAACGGAAAACCAATAATTGGTGAAGAATTCTTGGGATATGTACCTTTGGAAGAATTAAACTCCAAATATATTGTGGAAACTATTCTCAAATTTGTGGACGATTGTAACTTGGATTTAAATCGACTCGTTGGCCAAGGATATGAAGGGTATGCTGCAATGGTGGGTCATATTAGCGGTATTCAAAAACAAATTAATGACAAATAACCAATGGCGTTATTCTTCCACTGTGCCAACCATATTTTGAATCTTGTCTTGACCTGAATTATGTTTGCGTAGTAAGAAATACCTCTGCTACAACAAAGGAAATCATCAATTTTTTTTAGAGAGAGTACGGCCCCTGTGCTGAATGCCGAGTCGTGATTTGTGACAAGTTTTTTGAGTTGAAGAAAGTGACGTTTTAATCGAATTACGATTTTCAGCATAGTGGCCTAGAATGGAAGTGCTAAGTGCGAGTTTAGCCCCCTATGCTAAAAATCGCAATTCGTCTGAAACGCCACTTTTTTCAACTCAAAAAACTTGTCACAAATCACGACCTGGCATTCAGCACAGGGGCCTACACTTCAACGTCACAAGATTCCTAATGTCCCGCTGCTTTGTGAAACGAGGTGGTCAGCAAAATAGATTGGCATCAGAGTATTTTCGGAAAACTTTGCAACTATCACAGAAGCTTTGAAAGAACTTTCGGAAAACGCACCCTATTCGAAAAAAGAAGTAAAAGCACATCAACTCTACGCGACTGCCACAACTCCAACGTATGTCATAACTCTCCTAATGATTGCTAGTTACTCGGCTAAATCGGATTCCAGCCTCACCGTAACGACGCCCTGACAGAGTTCTCAGCCATCTTCGCAAAAGCTCAACAAATTTGCGATTAGATGTTGAAATAAAACTTCCTCAAGCTACTACAAGCAATAAGCATAGATCAAATCATCCGTCTGGAAGTGTAGAAGACTTCTTCAGGCGTTCTATATTTATTCCTTATTTGGACTCTCTTATTTCTTCTTTGCGGGACCGATTCTCTTCTATCCACGAAAGAGCATTTCCCTTCAACTTCATCCAGAAGCTATGAAAATGTTGGAAAAACCAGCATTTATCGTCATCGCAGAAAAGATAAGTAGCCTTTACGGCCATAATTTACCAAATTTTAAGGCCGAGGCTATTACTAGGTATGAAATGTGGTCAGTTCCCAAACGAATCCTTGGAAGATGCAGATTTGAATTTAAGGCAATCAAGATTGGTCTTACTCTTCCAGCAACAACATGCAGTATCGAACGCTCATTTAGCACGTTACGTCGCGTAAAACATTGGAATCGGTCTACGATAGGAATTGCAAGGCTTAGCGGACTATGCATGCTCAGTGTCCACAAAAATAGAGTGCAAGAGAATGCTGAATTCATCAACAGCCGTATTAACGAATTTGCAAGACGAATGAGGCTTTTGTTCGAAAGGTGAAGGAAATAACTTTACTGTATCTATAGGTTATTATTGATTGAGTATTGTTTTTTAGTTAAATTAAAAGGAAAACAAAGTATAATAAAATATAGTCAATATATTACTTAAAATAATAATAATTACATGTAATAATTGCATTATAAAGTTACATTAACTGTATTAATTCTGTGATTTATTTACAAATGATTTGACCTCTCTCATATAATCTGAAGTTTCTAGTCTATTTAGGCCTTTAGTTTAAAAGCCAGGGGGGTGCAAGTGCACCCTCTTCCCGGCGCCCATGGAAGGAAAGTATAACAAACGCGGAGGAAACTGCTCACAAGCAGAACAAATGAATTCAATGAAGAAAGAAGAACTACATACCGGCCGGTGTCGATGGCTATCTCAGCGATCTATGGTCCGATTCTGTGCTATTGCAGATTATTATTATTATTATTATTTATTTAAATACCATGTACACAAGATAGAATCTTATAGCTAGTACATTTATTAATACATCGGTAGGATACGAAAGAGTAATAAAATAAAATAAAATACAAAATACATAAAATAAAAAAAACTACGTAAAAAGCACATAATTGAAAAAGTATAAAGAGAAGTATAAAAGAAAGAAAATTTATAAAAGAAAACTCGTATTTGCGCTTTAAACAACCCTGTTCGAGATATGCTGGAAAAGACGCTTCCTAAAAATGCCCGCTGAATCAATGCGCTGGAGATCAACTGGAAGAAAATTCTATAGCAACGCCGCGAAGACAAAGAAAGAACGTTGTCCAATCAAGGTGCGAAATTGTGGAATAATTAAATTATTATTTCTGAGAGATTGTGATGCAGATGTGTGCAGATGTTTCCACTTCTTACTTATTTCTTTCCTCTTTACATGGATTCCCTACTTTCGTCCATAATCATAATAGGCAATACCGCCATCTTCTGTTCAACATTCTCTCGCAACGGATGGGAGACGGTAGAGTTAAATGCTGGCGTTGGTGGCTCTTTGCTACGGCTGCATCTTGTATAGATTTTTTCAAACGCCGTGACACAAAAAATTTGAGCAGTTCTGCGCACCTCGTTGCCAAATTTTATAAATATTGTTCTATCATTTCCCCATTTTTTAGTTAAAACGGCAACAAACACTGAAAAAACTCAACAAAATAATTTGGGAAGGGATGCGCGCATGCCGAATGAATAAAGTTAATTTATCTTTCTATGTGTTGAGCAGAGCTTTTAAATACATGTAAAGCCCCTGCTCAACAAAGGCAGTTTATTCAACATAATAAGCATAATTTTACTTTAATTATGCGAAATATTTCTCATTTCTAAATTTAAAATAATTTAAAAAAAAATGCTGAAAAAAATTCCTTTGAATAAATGAGCGTTTTCATTCATAAACCGACAGTTCCCCGCAGTCGCAAGCAACACAACCTCCCCAGGCAGAAGCGCGTATGCGACTGGCAGGAAACTTCTACAATCTAGTAATCAAAGTGATAAAAACAAAAATTTCGTATTTCTTTAGTAGAAATGCTACAAATTATTTCTGTAGCAAATGTGGAAAAACAAAAACCTTAAAATAAAAAAATATGTAAAAAGGGACGCAATACGCAATCGTGACTGATTAAATGGCAGCAAGTTGTTTGATGGGAGGAGCTAAATAAAGTTGGGTCTGAACTTTTAAAAATTTTTAAGAGCTTTGCTGGGGTAGATCAAAGTCTAGAAATTAACAAGTCTTTCATCTTCATATGGTTAATGAGTGAAAGGCGAACAGCTGCATGCACAAGTTTTTCAAATGACGATGTCAGGCTATCAGAGAGAGAATGCAACATTTTTATACGAGCTGGAATACAACCATAAGTCGGAAAATTTTATAAGTTTATATGGGGATGTATTGGTGCATATTTGCTCGTTTGTTTTGATTTATGAAAGAAAACAGCTGATTCAATTTTCTTTCCTTTTCTGTTATGCATACTTTATCGTAAAGAGAGAATCTGGCTTTGTCTGGCCGAGTTCACGAAGTATGCGTTGAGTTTTGCTCAGCAGTGATGTTCATATATGCACGCACACAATCAACGGTCGGAAATTTTTGTATGAAGATGAAAGACTTGTTATTACTAGACTTTGGGGTAGATGCGCGGAATGTCACGAGGTTTGAAAAACTCTATAATTGATTCGGTCTCTAGTTGCGGCGATAATGTTCCCGATTAAATAGTTTTGGTATAGATGTTTCCGTGACACCAAAAATTTGATAAGTTCTGCAGACATCGTTGCCAAATTTTATAAATTTTGTTCTATCATTTCCCCTCTTTTAAGTTAAAATGACAACAAACGCAGAAAAAACTCAACAAAATATTTTGGGAAGGGATGCGCGCATGCCGAATGAATAAAGTTAATTTATCTTTATATGTATTGAGCAGAGCTTTTAAATACAACCCTAAGTGTGGCTTGGAATCAAGCTTAATATTTTTGTAAGTTAGATGGAAATATTTGAGAGGAAAGTTCTGCGAAGGGTATGAGACCCAGCCAATGAAGAGAATGAACGGAGAATACGTTACAATCAAGAATTTTATGGCTTATACATGGAGTGTAAACTATCGACACATGAAAAGCTGTCGTGCTTATCATGTTCAAATAATAGATGACTCAAGGATACCTCGTTTCTACTACCAATTGGGAAAAGACCAGTTGGCAAACCACGGTGAAGGTAGGAAGACAATGTGAAGGCTGATGAAGCAAACAACATAATAAATTGAAGGTAAGCTGTGGAACAGAGAGACTTCTGGCGAAGAATCTTTGTAAGTAATATTCATAGAATGCCCTGTCTTTCCTTCACTAGGACTAGTCGCACCTCGCTGAATGCGACGATGGAGGCTCTGCTCACAGTCACTCTATCCTTACAGTAAATAAAACAATCGCCATAATGGCGACACCAAGGTTGAGAAATATGACTATGATCTTCAACGAGGACATTCTACCATTGTCACTATTATGGAAGAGAGTCGGAAATGCGAATTTTCAAAGTTTAAAGTCTCTTCGGTGAACATTTAAAAGAGGCTATCGTAGGATCCGTCTACATCTTGCGTGGTACTCGGACCGCTCCAAGGTATAGGCAGGTTTAGTTCCTGATATCTGGTGTGAAAATCCCAGGTTAACCAGATTTCTCAGCTTGTGCATCCGGGCTTATGACTTTAAACCAAAAGTGTACGACGTTTACCTAACACTAACAAGCGGTCCAGTGTGCTCACAGCCAAACTGCAATCACATCGATAGGCTGGACCTAAGGGCGCGCGCACACAGAAAGCGGAGCGGAGCTTATCAGCTCTGCCCTAACTTTACATTAAAATACCTATTACTGCGCACACTGTAAGCTGAGCGGAGCTGATCAGCTACTGGCGGAGCGGAGTTGATTTTTCTTGCTGGTTTTGTGGCAATTGTCTCAGCGCGTAAAAATGATTCCGAATGAAAAATTCTTTAGAAAAATTCTTTATATGGAATTCGAAAAGGTTTTCTAGGAAATTGGGCTGAAGTAAAAATTTTATTTAGGTGTTGTACCTATATCCTTTTTTTTTCTTAAAATATATTGTTTTCGTAAAAATGAATTTTCACATAAAATACTTCTTTGCAATTTTGAAGATACCATTTTAAATCAACTCGTATAATGAATTATGACCCAAATAATGAAGCAAACATAATTCTACGTAAATTCCCAAATGCTTTTCTCCGCTCCGATTTTGGTGTGCGCACCGATAAGCTCAGCTCCGGTCACTCGGATAAGCTCAGCTCCGCTCCGCTTTCTGTGTGCGCGCGCCCTAAGTCTGATAATACATATGTTCAGTTTAGTTATTCTGAACCGCATCACTCATATTTCAGTGCCGAGTCACTACTGCTGTGCAGGTAATAAAGGTCAGACCGACGGGACGTAGGACTTGAATCCTAAAAGCAAAGTCGACTTGTTTAGTTCGTTCTGTCTTGAATAGACAAGTTTTCGTGGGAGGCCCAGACTACAATCTGAGATAAAGGACCAAGTGATGGCCGCTGTGCTTTTTAACTCTATACCTCATTAAAATAAAAAAAGAGCCATGTATATTTTAGGATTTTTTTTGTTTAGAACGGATATTTGTTGTGTGACATGGTGAAGCTGATTACAAATGCCATTTCCACTGACAATCATTTAAAATACTTCCATTGCCAGCCCATCCAAGCAGATTGCCTGAAATTGATAAGAATTGGTCCATGATGAAATAATCTGTGATATGTACAGTGGTCTTCTTTAACGCTGTGATTTATAACTAGTTTCGTTAAAGTTCTGTCAAATTATAAACGATATTAATAACAATTTTCTCTTTCCTTTTTCCGCCTTCGTCTTTCACCGATTAAACTTCTTTATAGTTTACTTCCAGAAATTCAAAATAACATATCGCATTACCATAAAACACATCACATCAACATGAATTTAAGCTTACACGCTTCAATGATAAGAACGATAAACACCCAAAAATCAATTGATTTACTCACTTCCGATCCTTATCAAAATTCTTAATATCGAAAAGCAACGAGCTGAAAATAACCTCATTATAAACAATTTTCAGCCAACCTTGTGCCATGCCCAAAAACTTTTCAAAATCATCGGGTTAAAGTCATTGAATAAATTTCGTCTCTAAAAGAAGTTCGTCACGCGTCCCACAACACAAAAAAAAATAAATGTTCCGCAAGGATAATTTTGCTCCAAGGATCCCTCCCAAAAACCCGGAAAGATATGTACGACAATGTAATATATACATAAATTCATAATTTACATAAATTTTGAGCAACTTTTTGCCAAAATCATTAATAATACTTACTTTTCACATGTATTTGTAACTCTTTTCAGTACGGTGGCGTGTCCTTGTCATTTTACAAACGGCATGGCAACACAAAGGCGGCCTGTTATCTTGTTAATGGCCTGTTTATCTATGTTATCAGGTGAAATCCCCCTTAATCCTTTTGTCTTTAGGGTGAAAATAACACGTCTGCGATACTTTCCATAATCCTCGAGGAATATACAATGCCCGGGGCGTAATGCGATGGAGCGCAAGTGTTGCGGAAAATATCCTCCAAGTTTCTCGCAAGTATCCTTAAGCCAAAATGTTAATATCTTAATAACGTCTTAAGGGAAATTATATCTCGACACAGAGAGACACAACACGCCAATTTCGTACACAAATCCATTTTGAAATCCCCAAAATAATGCCATCAGAGACAAGTTGATGTCGCCTTGTGTGAGTCCTTATCATTTCGTTCTGGATGAAGGGTAATAACACAGGATGTGTGCGTCCCCAGTATATTTTCAGTCATGTACGACGAAGAAAAGGATCGCCATGCCTACAAACGACAATAGTGTCAACATTTAAGAGTTTTATGCATTATCAAATCTGTAACTGAAGGCATTGAAGTTCATTTTTGATATGCAAAAGGATGCCGTATGTAGTCCTTGTTTAACGGACCAAAAACATCATTGTTCAGTTGGTTACGCTGTGACGGAGGAATAGATCTGCTTGACGGGTTAAGTAGCCATGGACACTGGAATTTACATGCTCAGTGGTCAGCCGCGTTTGACGGATAATATGTGAAAGAATTCCTTGGAAGGACGGTCTCGGTTTAATCCATTTTTTGTTAGACATTTTTTGGCGATGTTTTTGGTATTTATGCAAGATTTGCCAGGAATTTCGTGTGAAAGGATTATTTCGGGAATATTTTCTTTGTTACTTTTGAATGTTTGAATAAAGGAGTTAAGTCCCAAACATCCTTCGTGGGGAATAACAATATTTTATTCAGGTAAAATCCTCAGATAAAAGTCCAAGGACGGCCATTATTCGGAAAAGTAGAAAAACGTGACGCCCCATACTCAAGTTCACAACTTTGAAGATGAATTATGAATTATGCAAAATTCTGAGTATTATTAAATTAGCCAATGCTAGGTCTAGGAAAAAGTTGAGGGCGTTTTCCCACAGATGGTGTCAATTACGAATAAGTCACGATCCACTGACTTCAGGGACACCACACAAATGCCCTTTTGAAAGGTGAAAATTCGAATGTTATTTTGAGTGCAGTGGTTCAAAAGTTGCTTGCGTTTGAAAATAGAGAGAATATTTTGCAATATTATTACGACAAAGGACGCGAAAGGCCGCTGCGTACGCTTATGAAAAAATTATCTTGTGTCCAGTCAAGATACTTGTTTAAAAAATACTGTGCGGAAATTGTTCGTTCTTTTTTGATCTGGTTATAAACTGCGGCGTAGAGAACTGTTTGAAGCTCACCTTGACAGATCTAGACCTCCCTAGGCTTATGGTTGACCCAATAGCCGGCTCCAGAACGACAAATACAATGCCAGAGTTCCGTCTGGCAAGGATACCTTCTTTTGTATTAACTTCAAGATCCTGATAGTCTATATCAGCCAAGAGTGACCGGAGCCGAGAACGCCAAGCTCTGTGTCCCTAACTAATATGGATTTGGCTCTATGGCCCTCTAACGCTCTGGTTACCCTTGGTGAAATACTAGAGCTTAGAGGAAAACTCCACTCTATTGTCGGATGTTCTATCTAGGAGTGCAATGCCAAGCAGCGTTATCTAGTTGAAAAAAGTATAGAGTTTGAACTGGAGTAGATTCCACGTTTATTATGCTTATAGGCGACAGGCAGAAGAGGGATAAATAGATTTCTATAAAGACCACGGCGCTGTATGGAATAGTACCACAAATCGACCCGTCTTGGAAGAACACTCCTAAAAACTTAGTAACTTTCATCATATCATCATCATCAAAGCAATGTCTGATCTGATCGTAGTCCTATATGGACGACTGCAGCGAAAATGATATTTTTCTGTCTTGTTGCTCTTTAAGGATACAACAGATGTTGTATGGAATTCTGAATCTGTCCGCATGTTCCTATTGGGCAGTGTTCCTATCGACACGATTCTGGCAATGGCCTTAAGGCCTCCGTGCATTGGTGTGTCTACAAGATTTACTTCTAGTGTAGCCAGCTCAGTCTCAATGCCTTGTTCTATATTATGTTCGTTGTCCTTCCGAGTCAAATAATAGAACTCTTTTTTACAGGGTTTGGCATGCTTGAATAATGTATTTCTAGTGCTTTGCCAGCCCTTGCTTATCCCATAACAGAATTAGTTTAGCTGCTACGGGCCTTGGGTTTCTCTGTGTTGCTATGCATGAGTTGAAAATTGCCAGAAATTCGCTCTGTCAGGGCCCGATCGAAGGGGGAGCAGGCCAAGCAAATGCCAAATATTGCAAAAATAAGTGGCGGCAAAATTGAAGCCGCCCGACGCGACGGTTGCACGGAATCCTCAATTTTCTCTCTAGAAGAGAAATTTCTTATAAATATTAACATGCTTCCAGCTCGACAAAATAGTATTTTTTCTTTAAAAAGCCGATCGTCTAATAATTTTCTTAATGTTGTCTCCTAAGAAAATTATAAGAGAGAACTTCGGGCCGATCCACAATGAAAGCATCAAGCTTCAGCTGACTTTGGCTTCATTTAAGGCCTGCTGCTTGAAGCTGTGAATGTGAATCATTGTACACACAATTCTTTAATCCTAAGTTATAAAGCTTGAAGCTTTCATTGTGAATCGACCCTTCAGCAAACCAAGTCAAAAGAAAGAAGAAGAAATACCTAATTAGGAAAGAAGGAATCAAACTCTGAAATGTAATGATTTTTAATTCAGAGTACAAAGAATTTTTTTTACAGATTTTACATTTCTAAACAGGCAACTCTTCTCGTTCTGTTTATATTTGACGGGGACTCCCCACAAACGCTGAGATAAGAAAATATTGCCAGTAGTTTTAATAGTTTTGGGGATACTCTTTTATTCTACATTCCTACAAGCGACATTTGAGGGTAATCCGTAAAATATCATATATAAGCAAAAATTGAATCAGTTTATCATTACTGTTTCTGAAAACTCCTTGTAAAACGAGTTTACACCTATAAACTTATTCAGTGATTACACTCAGTGCAAAGTGAAAAATTACACTTTTTTTGCTTCACTTTTTGAGATGTATCCATTCAAGTAGAAATTGTGTTTACAATTATATACATTTTATGGAAAGTGTAAAGTGAAGATTTTTCTGCAGATTTGATATTCTTAAGGAAAATGTCCTCGTATGAAGCTAGTGCGAGAGCTCGAATTAGGAGATGAGCGTAGTTATAGAAACTTTCTAAGACTGACGGCTTCGGATTTCGACTTTTTACCCGATAAACTTAGTTCTGTTTTAGCAAAAAAGACACGTTTGTGAGGATAGCTCTTCCGGGAAACGAACGCCTCCGATACCTGGCAACAAGTGTTTATTTGGTACTACCAAAAATCCCTCCTCGCATAACTTTCATTCGCTCCATTCGCTTGTTCATTAAAAAAAAGTAGATATACTTGTAAAGTGGAACTACATTTTACAATTTAACGCGTTTACACAACTCTACTTATTAGTGGAAATGTACACTTAAAAGTATATATACACTCGAGTGTAGCGGGTGGAAGATATGTTTACACATACATATAAGTACATTGTACATTTTGCGAGTGGAACTTTACACCTCTACACAAAAGTGTATAAGTGGAAACGTAGCTTAAGTGATATAAAATGAAATAGTCCAGTCAAATAAGGCAAAAACAGGGTCAACCTGAGAATGAGAGGTAATAAGTTAAAAATTTGTGTGAGCCTTTGTTTTCGCATTCTAAATGATGTGCCAAAAGTCTTATATAATCTTGTGTCTGCGTCTTAAGATATTAGAGGTTGGTTAACTAAAGTTTTTTCATTAAGGCCCAATTATAATGAACGGATTTGAGCGCAACAAAACGGATTGAACTGTCAAATTGGTTTTCCCAACATACATTTTAGACCTGACCGATTATAATGAACGCATTCAAGCGGATTCGGTCGGATTCGGTCGGATTTTTATAAGATTAGAAATTCCCGCATTGAACTGACAAAAATTTGATAAACAACGATGAAATGCAAAAGCCAACGTAGTCAACGAGGTTAAAAATTATGAAATTATTTATAAAAAAGCCAAAATTGGCTATAAAAACAACAAAATGAGGAATTTTTTGCACTCTTGTTTACAATAAACTTCGACGTTTGAATCCGAGCAGATGCGTTATTATAACCAGTCAATTTCCTATTCGATCAAATGCGTTTTTTGACATTTCAATCCGCTCAGATCCGTTCATTATAATTGGGCCTTTAGATAAATCTGAATAAAAATGTCTTATACGGAATTACAAGTGCTTGAGAAGTGTATGTATGATCAAACGAATAAGAATAATATATTATCAAATATAGTGTATTTGTGTCCCTAAAATACAGAGAATCTCGCTGGAAAATCTCCAGTCGGCATTTCTTAGAGTATGGTTTCCAAACTTTATTATACTGCGGCCCTAATCCTTGGGGCCCCCAATAAAATATATAAATTTGCATACTAGGCGGGGTGAGCCATTTAGATTTAGACCTTCGGTATTTTAATTAACTCCGGCATTTTTTAGTTCATTTTGACAAGTGAGCAAGATTTATTTAGGATATTCTCTACCATTTATTTCAAATCCGTCTTTGAATTTAATGTCGATTGAATAATTTTCATACGATACGCAAAAAGCAGCTGGGCGTTATAGCAGCTACTTCGGCTCGTATGTTAGCTTTGAGTTTGTCAATGGTTTTCGGCTCGCTGGCATAAACTTTACTTTTACAAGAACTTCATCGTAGTGGATGCAGTTTGGCAAGGTACACCATCTTGTTGAAAAAACATGTTCATTGTTTCTTAAGTTAAAGGGACATACGTAGGCAAGATTAGTCCAGGCCAGCGAACAGAGGCTCAAGGGAAAAGAGGCCTACGGCCATACCCAGCATGAGTCGAAACAGGTTGATGATCATGATGAAAATATGATACTTACAAACATACATATAAACATACGCTCATGAGCATTGTATATTTGTTCAGAAGCCCCCAGTCTAACCCCCAGACTAACATATGTGAATATTATATAAATCCAACAATACCACATCCAATTGTTATTTTTTCCTCGATTTAGTGGGTGAAGTAATTGTTTAAACAATTTTTTTCAGCAATGCGAGCCTGAAACTGTTACATGAAGTTCCCTTACAATATATTACATTAAATTTACAGTTTTGCACGACTTTCAAAAGTTATTTCTAAGAAAGATATAGAATTAGTGAAGTTTACGGAAAGATCGATGTAAAACTCCGATTATCCGAATTAACTGGGATTGGCGTAATTCGGATAATCAAAATTTATTTCGGATAAGCAAAAAGAGGAACATATAGTACATTAAAAACCAGAATTTAATAAGCTGCTATAAATTTAGTAATCACAAAGTAATCTCTAAGAAAATGTTAAACCATGGAAAGTGATTTCGAAATTATGTAGAACCGTTCACACTGCATTGAAATCATTTCGTTTCACAGCTTCTTCATTACGCATGCCTTCGCAATGCCCACAGCTTCTTTATTTTATATTTTTGTTGGTTTGCATTTTGAAGAATGTCAGGTTTGAGATAATTTTGAAATCATCCGACTCAGTGCGAGCATGGTATTAGTTCCTGATTCTAAAATTTTTACTA
This sequence comes from Thereva unica, assembly GCA_949987705.1. Lineage (NCBI taxonomy): Eukaryota > Metazoa > Arthropoda > Insecta > Diptera > Therevidae > Thereva > Thereva unica. Next base: position 102,407,800 of record OX465283.1, read on the forward strand.
TCTATCGATCTATTCTATACTATCGATTCGGAAAATCGGCGTTTTCCTGTTTTTGAAAAATGTTGTTTTTGGTTTTTCGAATTTTCATCGATGTTTTTCTATTATGTAATTTTTCCCATATTGTTAAAGTCGTCCTAAAAATTTGGAAAATCCAAATTTGTCCGTCAACTTTTTTAAATTGAAATAGGGCATTTTTTTAAATTAAATTCGTTAACAAAACAACAAAATAACTTTAAAAGGATTGCAGGTTTTGCAAAATATAAAAATGTGGATTTTCATCAAATTTCATTAAAATGGGATCAATTTTGTGGTAGATAAAAATGAAAAATCGGCTTTTCGCGTTTTCCTCCATTTGTTTGAGGTTATGTCGAAAATATGGCGAGGCTTGTAGGCGCCCTGTGATCAATTGGGTGACATTTCGTGTTTCGCAACCGTACAAAAGTAGTGCCTTGACGTTGGAGTTTAACAGCCCCAATTTGGTGTTAGTTGAGATCTTCGTTGATCGCCATATGTGGAACAGGCATGCATATGCGCTAAGTGCCTGGAACTGACATCTTCTTTTGCCCCACCATTTTCGGTAATAACACTACCGAGGTAGCAGAATTTATCTACCAGTTCCACGTCACGGTTATTCAGCGCTGTCCGTTCAATGGTGTTTGCATTTATCCGCATTTCTTTAGTTTTAGTCGGATTTAACTTAAGCCTGCTGGACTACTTTCTGTTGCCAAATTGCTTAACATGTTTCTCAGATCCTGATGTTTGTGGGCCAGCAAACAGACATAATCCGTGTAGTCGAGATCCTTAAGGCGATCTAGCAAACTCCATTGTATGCCGCCTGTTCTACTACTATAAGAAATAGTAAAGGCGAAAGTAGGCATCCTTGTCGTACTCCTGAGTTCACCTCAAAGCTGTCGGATAATTTTCCATTATGGAGAACTCTGCATTTGGAATTGTAATATAGGGCTTTTATCAATTCTATTATTTTATCAGGCAGTCCATGTCGCCGTAGTGCCTGCCATACAAAGCTCCTATTAACCAAGTCGAACGCTTTCTCATAATCTACGAAAGCATGGTAAAGGGAGGATCAGAATTCAGTAGACTGCTCCACTATTATTCAAAGGTGTTGATATGATCAATACATGAGCAGCCCTTCCTGAATCCGGAAGCCTCTCTTATCCTAGATAGTAATATATGGGACAAAATTTTGCCCACAGTAGATAGTAAACAGAAGCCTCTCCAGTTGTCGCATATTGTTAGGTCCCCCTTTTTTGGTATTTTGACTATGATGCCTTCCGTCCAATCCTCCGGAAAGGTACAGGTGTTCCTCGTAATTTCCAGGATTGGCTGAAGCGCATCTGCTATGAGGCTTGAATCGGCTTTCAACAATTCTGGCGGGATGCCATCTTTTCCAGCTGCTTTACCATTGGCCATCGCATGAATTGCGGTTACTACTACAGTACACAGCCAGAAGTGCTTAAGTGCACAATATGTGTTTCGAGAAAATCGCCCTCAAAGATTTTTTTAGATACAGAATTGTTCACAAAAGCATTTTTGCCGGTCGGATAACTCAGCAACCACATCTCAGTTTAAGACAAGCTGTTTAGTGATTTGGTACAGCACCTTACTGTTGCCTGTGTTTGCCGCGTTTTCCGCTTTTTCTGCGAGTTTCGCTTTATCTGCTGCCTTTTATCACGCCGGACACTTCTATTTATCTCCAGGTGTAATTGGGAATATTCCCGTTCAAGTTGATAACGTTTTTCCGGGTCGCTTGTGGAGTTTCCGTTAAGGGGTCCCTAGACTATCAATAATATTGTGCAATATTTTGATTTGCTCAATAATATTGACGGTCTGTGGGTGATATTGAGGGATTGCACAATATATTGAGCGGATCAAAATGGATTTGATATTTATTGTACAAAATATGTAAATAAATACAGTGCTGCAGTCTGTAGTTAATATTGCGCACTATTTTTCATTTTTAACTAAATTTCGTGCCGTAATCGTTGTTCGATAGATAAAAAATCGAACTCGTGTTGTACGGTGAGAAAAAGACATCTAAATTAAAATAAGAGAAATTAAAATTATGTACATACATAATGATTCATGAATTAAAATTATGAGCTTAATAATAATTCTAACTTTAAAATTATTATGTTTACTATTCGAAGGCTGACGTGAACTGATTTATTGCACAATAATGTTGATAATCTGGGGCAAAGAAGGAAACCGTCAATATTTTCCTCAATATTATTTCACAATATTATTGATAGTCTAGGGGCCACTTTATTTCCCTTCTGCGTTCTTTTTTTACCAGGTTGAGTCCGAGATCCAGTGTTGTTGGTTTCTTTGGACATAACCGATGCTCGCTTCCGCAGCCGTCAATATAGCGCCCTTTGTGGTACTCCACATCTCTTCAATATTTGTGTCGTCAGAAACGGCTCGATGGTTTAATATTTGTTGCAGGTCCCCACCAAATTCTCGCTTTTTGACGCCCTCCCGCAGAAGGTCTACGTTAAACCGTCAACGGGTTCTAGCATCATGTTGCACGTTTCTGATTGCGGCGATTTTAAGGCGAATAGTTGCTACAACCAAATGGGGGCTTCCAGTGTCTGCTCCCCTGAAACTCCTGCCATCCTCAAGAATAGTTCTCCATCTGCGGCTGACGGCCACGTGATCTATCTGATTTCTCGTTCTACCATGGGGCGATAGCGAGGTCTCTTTGAGTTGGTGGGAACTACAAAAGTCAACGAAAAGGTCACCAATATTTGAAATATAGATTTTTTAATTCTTTACAACTTCTGTTTTTAACTTTGTTCGATAGGAGATCTACTTTTCCCAGAAATCGTAAAAAACCACGTTTTACCCCTAAAAACCCACAGTTTCGCACCTCAACCCCGTCTCGTGCACTGCAATCGGGTTTTCTTTGTTTATGTACCGCTAAGTACTGCTAAGAATTTCAAAAGCGCTTTGGGACTGCTCTAATAATGCCACTTGTTCGCTTAATCAGGAAATTGGGAATGCAAGAGAAGGTCCAAGGGAATACAAGAGAAGCTCTACCAATATACCGGCTCGCAGCTGAGAAAAATATGGTTGGTACAATGCAAGAATAATTGAGTATGTTTTTAGGGTTGTAAGGGGATTAAGTACATAGGTTTAATCTAGCAAGAGCACATAATTTTAAATGCCTTGTAAATAGTGCTTAGAGCGATCTGTCATCGTTGGGAGTTTTTTCAAGTGCACTCGAAGTCTTTGTTTAAACAACTTAAAGCGCAAAAAACATAATGTAGAAGAGAGTATCCGTTGACCTATTTTTAAGTCCATGGTTGGTGCTTGTTCGAACATTTTTTATACAAGACTCGAAGTCGATCGCAGCCTGCCCAATATTCTTTAGTCAATATAAAAGATAAAAGTGACGCCTGCAGTATCACAATTACGTGAATTGGGAGAATAAATAAAAATCTTATCTTTTACAGTCTATTAGCAAGATAACTTCATTTTTTTCTACAAAATTCCTTCCTATCTTTCCGCTTTCTTGCTAATATCATTAATTACACATAGAATCCCCTGGGGAATGTGCCTTGAAAAAAAACCTAATTTTTGTAAGTGCCCATGGCAGTAATTACCTTAAAATATTTTTCACCCACTTTAATTTCTCTGCCAAGAGCCTTTTACTTCCATCCGAGAAATAGCCGGCATTTCCTAGCTTGGTCTATTTCTGTGCACAGTATGCAAATTATTATAGACTATTCCTAGGAAATAACTTGGTGACACAGCATAAAAAAGGGTACTTTTTAAAGCTCCATCATCCCCCATTTTTTATTAGTGTGTTTCATGCAAACAGACGAGTGAAAAAACCCTGGGAATTGATGTACAAGCGCTTCTATGAGGCTTTTATGATGATATTGTTTGAAGGGTTGAAGGGGTGTGAGGCGCACTATAAACATTCTTAATATTTATGAAATACTTCCAAAAACAATGTAAGAATGTTTTTGTAGGCATTTTTTACCGCCGCGGATCATTTGCATACCTGTACACTTGATCCAGGCTGATACCAGCCACAGCAATCATTTTACAAAGTATGGCAAAGAAAACGAAAACAAATCCGCAGCGGGGGTGAAATGACGAAAGGCTAGAGGCTATGATTCTCCTTTCCGTGCAGGCATATTTTATTGCTAAAAAATACCTTATGTTTTCTAAGAACAAATTGCTTGATATGATTCTGAATGGGGTTGCTTTGTCTTGTTTTCGTTTTCGTTGTAGGTGGCATGGTAAACAAATATTTAGGATGGTAAAATGGTTTCATCTTTATCCAGTGTTTTTCAGGAATAGATGATGCCTTTCTATATTTAATGGCTGGATTAACCTTTAAAAGGAATTTCCATTCTAATAATAGGCACTATTGCGCGACGTTGTACCGAAAGATATATTCTGACGTGCTGCAGAAGATTTTTTAAAAGAGCTGTAGGAACCCAGTAGGAAATTTGGGAGATCTCCCTAGAGGGTGAAAAAGGAGCCATCACAAATAAGAGTTTCAGTCATTGATTAGAAAGTTTATACCGTGAACTGCGTTTATGTTTCATAATAGTCTCGGTTTTTTTTTACTATTTCGTAGTCGTGTGTACCCGGACTTCTGCTTTCTTCAGATTGTCTTTCTGCATATATCCGCAGCACGAAGTCCAGTGAAAAAATTGTGCAATTAAAATTAATTTGTTAAAAATAATGTTAAATTAAAAATATTTGGAATACGTAAATATTGTGCTGATTTATGTGTTTGTTAGAAGTTGAATCAACGGTCAAGGAAGCTGTGTACAATTTTCAGCCATTTCAATTTCAGATGCAGACCAATTGATTAGATAATATTTCAAGCTAAGCACACAACAAAAATTATAAATTTTGTGGCAGCATTTTTCAAGATTTTTTGTTAAAAATAAGAGTTATTTTTTTCCACCAAATTAATCCATAGCTCTTGGGGGGAATGTCCCTCATTACACCTTGTATCCGCCACTGTATTAGGGCTACTGTTGGATTGGATAAGCTAAGCGTAAGTGCACCATGCAGAGTGGAGGAAATCATAAGCGTGCTTACTGGCTTATAGAACTCTGGATTAGTGATGAGCAAGACTTTTCTTCCAATTCTTCCTTTTATTGTTCATTTTGGTCTTGAACAAGACAAGACACGACAAAATAAGACTCCAAGATAGAGATAGCAAGACTTTTTGCTCATCACTAAATGCCTAAAGTCTTTCAGTGATGAGCAAAATGGCTTCGAAAAAGTCTTGCAAAAAGTCTTGCAGTCTTATCTTTGTCCTGCTAAATGTGCAAGCATACACGGATCATAACATCAACGCAAAAAACTGTGTTTTTATTAAGCTCTCGGCATACATGAGTATTCCCTTCACCGAGAGTAAGTTTATTATCCTTACACGAGATATAAATGTGTGCACACCTCAAACGAACGAAGAAATATGCCAATATTAGACCAAAAAAGACGAAGATAAGAAGATTCATTAGGGCATGTGTTAGTTTTCACGTTAAAAATTTCTGTTCAAAAAGTTACAATAACTTCCTCTCTTCCTTTTGCCCCTTTATCCTAAAAACCGGTTTTGTAGTGTTGCCGTTATGATCCGTTTATGCCACCCCATTCAGAGCGCTATAAGCGAGTATGCGCTATTCTCTATTTTTCATTTACACTGCCGCACTGTACGTACTACCCTAAGGAATGATTTCAGTTATTTTAAATTCCCCCCATTTATTAAAAGGTAAAACAAAATCGGTTTGAACACTTAAAACGGAACCAAAAGTGGAGACCTCGATATCCGATATCCGATACAGAGATCCCGGGTTCGAATCCCGGAAGCACCACGGTCATTCGTCTCTCCCACGTTTCCCACCTACATAACTTTCCTTTTATAGTCTTCGCTAGCCCTTCCTCGCTCTACCAAGCGCATGTCATCGGTTGGTTGATGATATTCAACTTGTTTCAGGAGGCATAACACTCCAGCGAGCTGTTTCTCGATGCCCCGATGTTAGAGTCGCGATAGGAAGAGTGATGGGCAAGACTAATCTTCCAGTTTTAACTTTGCTTGCACATTTTGCAAAACCAAAGCTAGACCAAGATAAGACAGGACTACAGAAGAGTGCAAGATCAAGATAGCAAGGTTTTTAGCTCTTCACTAAGTGCCAAAAGTCTGAAGTGATGAGCAAAAGGTCCTAAAAAAGTCTCACAAAACGTCTTGCAGAAAGTCTTGAAGCCAAGACTTTTCGCTCATCACTGTAAGACTTTTGGTACTTAGTGATGAGCAAAAAGTGTTGTTATCTTGATTTTTCAGTCTGGTCTTGTCCCTGTCCTGTATCGTCTTGGTCTTGCTTTTTTTGCTAAATGTGCAAGACCAGTCTTGCTCATCACTCAGGAATAATGGTTGGGAGTAGGTAGAATAAAATGTCCCGGCTAGGTTGTGGCAGTTCCTTTCTTCTTCTCTCTCTTCACTCTTTCTTCCGCATAGAGCTGCTGTTCGCCATTGCACTTTATACAAAAAAAATAGATTGTCGACAGTACAAATGGACTTTCCCTGAGCCTCTAGTCTTTCACATAAAAAAAGTGCCGCAGCAGAAGATGAGGCAGTGTATTTTTGTATTGATCGGAAATCCTGACTGCGGAACCTTGTTGCACAGTCGTGTTGTTCTATCTATGGATGAATTCCTTGAATGAAGACAAAAATCGCGCTAGTTTCTCTTAACCGAATCCCTGCTTTAATATGTACAGCTGAACTATTTCTCAAAGCGGTGACACAATAAAAATAAACAATTCTGAAACATTAATCTCTCCATATTACACTAATAACAGATGATAATCCTTGCTTTCATAACGTAAACTGTATCACACATTTGATTTCATTTCGAATACTCTTGCCATGTTTCATTCTCTGAATGCATGTGATAACTGCCACAAAACTGCATGTCATGCACTAAATTAGAATTTGCATACAAAGTCTGAGAGGACTGCTGCCAGTTAAAGTGCAATTTCGTACAAGCTTTAGGATACATTTCCCGTACATAAACTCCTAAAAGGCGACATCAATTTATTTTGTGGCTAACGTCATCGTCGTGGCTCTTTCTGTTGTTTTATAGAATGTGTGGTCCCAAGCTGAAGATGGATTTTAGCTTTTGTAATTTACAACCCATCATAAAGTCAAGGATTATAATTTTATTATCCTTGAACACATGTGCGGGGATAATTTGAGTCAAGAATTAGTATAACTTTAACAGAGAACTAATTTTCATTTGGGGATTTTTAAAGAAATTGAAACCATTTTGTTTTATTACCAGTAAGTGGTTATTTTTAGAAAACAATTGTTGTTCAAATTTGTTAATTTCTAAAACTGTTAAAAATATTCAAAATAAATCAATAATTTTGGAAGGGGAAAATGTTATAAAAATAGAAAATTTATACTCGTACAAAGCTGACTAAGAAGTAAAGCGTAAAAAATCAATTTGATTTAATTGGACTTTTCTATTTTAAGGCTGTTTTGCGACAACTTGTTTAAATTTTATTGAATTGCTTTGCTTTAAAAACGCGCTTTAACAGAAATTGATTAGTCTAAATTAGGAGAAGTTAGCTGTTGTTGTTTGAAAAGGTGTAGGTAAACCACTCGTAGTACCGTTGTTTTTCCAACCACAACAATTCATAAATAATAATTGCGCAATCTATACTATTATCCTTATTAGCTAGAAGAAAATTTATATACTCAGACGATATGTCCCTTATGAAATGGTATTTTTGAAGTTATACTTCTTTAGGCGCGCTTTGAAAACATTATGAGAGTAAATTTTGAGGAATTCGCAAAACAGGAATGCGGAACACAGGAATCCGAGCAGGCGCAGCTCGGAGGATATGGGCGAAGGGGTGGAGGCAGTGGAAGGCAAACATTTCAACTCTCATTCTTCATGAGCACTGTTATTATCATTATTATGGGCATATGAAAATTCGTAGCCGATGCCGGTTCACGATGTCGATGGGTGAAGGGGCTTTTATCCTAAGGCTATGGAGAGAAATAAATTACATGTCCAAGTCTTCAGCTAAATGAGAGTTTGGTTAATTGCTACCGATAATATTAAAAATGGTTCCGGATAACTGTCGAATCATGGTTCTCTAACCTAGAGGTAGACCACACTAAGGGCATATTGCAAGAAAACACATTTGTCATATTTAAAAAAAAACATACGAATGAAAATTTGAAGGATATGTTGGAAACTGACTTTTTGTTGTTGATTCATAACTTTGAAGCTGGAAGGACTGACAACCTCAAAACCCGGTTTCACCTTTTACGCTCCTTATTTTGGTGGGAGAAGTGAAAAATACACCATCGAGATGGTGGCTACGTGGAATCGAACTGCACGCCTATGGACGAAAGTACGTCTTTTCCGAACGTTGATACTTCCGATTATTCTTTGTCGACCAAAAATGTGGACCTTGCTCAAGCCGGACATCATCAAGCTCGCCATGCTTGAGGCAGATTCTCCGTGTCACGATCGCCTTCCAACAAGACAGTTAGACAAAGATGCGACAGACACTGATCGAAGAAGAAATACAAAAACGTCGACTACGGTAGTTTGGACATGTTTGCCGAACGTATGATAACAGCTTGCCAACTAAACTTCTCTGGCGAGACTGTCCAGCAAACTGGAGCAATTAGCGATGGGCACCAAAGGAAACTGGGCTAAAGAATATCGAGGGCGACTTAAAGATTCAAAGATTATCAGTTATCGAAGCTCAAGATGTCGCCAAAAATCGTTGAGAATGGAAATGAATGGTGAATGGAGTTCGGAATCTAGGAATACCGACAGCGGACTATCCGTTGCGGAAACGTCCCATTCGGACCGGATCAAAGAAGAAAGAAGAAGAACCTCTGGACGGTAGCCGTGCACCCGACTGGCTATCGATTAAGCTGCACGAGAGATTTTTTAAATCCTTAAAATTTTGCTCTATTTTATAAGGTCGTCGTCGTTTATTCGTTTATTCTGCTAAAGGCTGGCCTACTACGAGAACAATGACTTCACGTGTACACCGAAAAGCACTTGTTGTCTGATTATTGCGGTGACTTCTTGTCTTAGTTCATTCTATAATAGTTCTTTGGTGGTCATTCAAATTATAAAAAAAAGAAAAATATTCTTGATATGCGTAGTCCCCTGTCTCTGCCAATGAATAATTTATTTTTTTGAACCTCTGCCAAAAACAAATTTAAACACTACATTCTGTCCATGTCACCATCTTATCAGTACTAGTCATTAGCTCTTCGTTGAGTACAACAACCACAGAATTTAATGTAATTTTTACATGCTGAATCGACGACAGCCAGTCTATTTATATATATGTACGTATACCTGCGGCATAACATACTGACTGTTGACACTGAGATGGGACAGCGTGCTATCTTGCCAAGCAATAAACCTTTTCAAACCACTTACAATAATCTCAAATGCATCCGAGTCAACTTTGTGACAGAAAGTTCAAACTTTCTTTATGGTGAAAATGTATTCTTATCTTATCAACAGTTTCACCTGAGAACTTTTGCAAGAGAATATTTTTAGCTTCTATCGATTTTTGTGTTTTGTGTGTTTTTTGGGGTGTGGAAACAGTGACAGAAGTCACTGAACTGAAAAATCATTGTCCAGAATTTTTAATATTAAATTTTAAATTATCAAACAAAACCATACTAATCGTATAATGGACAACAACCGAAATATGTATTTAATAAAACATTAAGGATTTATAACAATTAATAAAATTCCTTGATTTAATTTCATTAAACAATTTCCGTAAATAATTAAACAAAAATGAATTTTCTGCACTCAGTTTAATTTGGATTGAATTAACAAAGTTTTTAATTAGATTTGTTTACGGCAATGGTTTAAGGAAATTCCGGATGTTTAGTAAAAAATTAAAAAATTAGAACCACCTTTTTTCAGATTTATTTTTGTCCAAAAAAGCAACTTTTAAAGTTTTTTTTAGTAAACCCAAAAAGATTTGTGAGATTTTCTTGTCGGATAAATTTAATTACAAAATTTATTTTTATCTCTCCACTTAAATCTTGTCTCAACATTAATTCGTTACTCACAAGCCTGGAAAGAGAAGAAAAACAAATTTTAACTTTTCCATTCATCCACGATTTTGTCCTCATTACAGGATCTAATCCTTCATTATAATTCTCCTACGTGGACCTCAAGTTCATGGAAGGGCTACGCAGTGCATAGTTTTACATAATTTGGAGCACTTCAGCCCAGCCTCCTTCGTCTACCACCTACAATACATTTCCATGCGACTTTACACAGCTGATTCCTTAAGGACGAATTCGTGAAAATTTTGCCCCTTCTCCTTTTCTAAGTTCATAATGTCTTTACACAGAATAAGGAGCTGGGGGCGAAATATCCCCACCTATCTGAGTATTGCTCGTCACGAGCCTTTAAATGGCGGTCCGCACAAGGGTGATACTAATCAAGAAAAAGGACTCTCTAGGATTTTGCGAATAGGAACCCTTATTGGTGTTTTCTTCGTTAAGCACAAGATAAAATCGCTTTCTTGTAGGGCAAGAAAGGGAATTAAGAAGCCATCAGATTGATAACGAAAGAATTAAGCGGCTAAGCTTTGATGTTGCGGTTTATTTTCTTGTTAAAATTTTGGCTGGACTTTTTGTCCTGTTTTCCGTTTTGGTGTGTATTTTTCTTCCTCTTGGTTTCATTCATTTGGAAATCCCTTTTGATTCTGATGTTGTTCTTAATTAGGAATTAGGGGGATTTTTACGCTATCGAGATAAGCCCCGTATTAATTTGCTATTTTTGTTTTTATTTTACCATGACCATGACCAAAGTAATAAAACGTAATGAAAGAAATATAACTGTTATTTTATAAAAAAAAAACATTTTACCAATGAAACTTGGACCAAAGATAGTTGCATCATTATAATTGCAAGTGATCATGGTGACGTCCATTCGAGAGGTACTAATTCGATTCCACGCAGCGCCATGAACCTAGCCCTTTCGACTTCTATTACTCTGATGATTTTTACACCAACTCCCTCCCTCCCAACTCCCTTCTTCCCTCGCGTATAACAACAAAATGCAAGGCAGCCATGTTCTGCTGAAAAGGCAGCGTTCTGCCGCGGTGGTATTGGATGGAGGCGGCTGAAATAAACCCTTTTCTTTAGCAGCTCTTTTGTATTTTTCTTTTCTCGACTAGAGCGTACGGTAAAACATTGCACTCTACGCTGGATTTTCTATTTGCTATGCCAATGTTTTACCGGCCAATCTTGATTTTATAATGACCGGTAATTATCGAAAACTATTACCCAACTAATTTCGGTAATTTTTTGCAGGCATTTGCATAGGAAGGAAGTTTCGATGAAAAATGGATGTACATACATATATAGCAAAAGATTTCAAGTTGCTCTTTCTGCTTGTATTATTCCAGGAATTAAATTTCAGCGTTTTTTTTTATTAGAGTAAACAAATACAGAATAAAACATAGAACAGACTGTCTGTCGTATATTTAAGCATAATATTGTCCCTGCCGTTCTTTTTTGTCATCATGATGACTAAAACAGTGAGAGACTTTATAATTCAATTCGTTCAATTCAATTTGTTTAGAACGACAACGGCAACTCTACAGTAAACAGTATTAAAATTTAAAGCAAACAATAAAGAAATTCCTTATTCTTTAATTCGAATACTAATTTCGTTGGTTTTCAAATATTGCTTATGGATCGAGAGCAAATCGTTTCGAGAACAAAAATTATATGGAGCTATTACATTCAACATAGAACTGAACAGATAGCGCGAAATGTATTTATAGTACATTTGTTAGGGGTTTTGACCTCTAACTAACTGTTAGCTCACGAAACTTTTTTTAAAAAATAGTTTTTAGTGAGTAGAATATGTTAAAAAAAAGTTTCAGAAAATTCTGTGTTTGGCTAATATCTCTTAAACGGCAAGTCCTATCATAAAATATTGCTTACAAACTTTGTAGATCATGCGATAATCTACAAAAAATTATCTAATACATATTCCCGTACGAATCGCCGTTCATGAGATATCGCACTTTTAAAGTTGTATAGGTCATCAGACGTTCAGTAAACCCTCTGTTGGACTGCCTGGCTTATATTTTCAGGGGTGATTCGTAGAAGGTTTTGGAGAATGAAATTGTTCTAGATAGGGGGCTATCCCCACTATCCACTAACTAGAGGGTGTTTACGAAAGAAATATTTATATATTTTTTTAATATTTACTTAAGCTTGAATAACTCCTAGATTAGTTATCGTAGAGCAACGTTATTCGTCTTTTAGGTAAATGTGTAATCTTTTATATGATATTAAGAACGGGAGCTTGAGTGACTCCATTTACAAGATATATTGGTTCAAAATATGACCAAAATGCTAAAATATTGGAATTTTTCTATAAAAAAAACGAAGAATATTGGGATTTTGATCACACTTTTTAATTACATATCTTGTAAACGGAGCCACTCAAGTTCCATTCCCTCCACCTGCATCTCCCTTTTCCACGCACTCAAAAAGATAGCAACTCGTTTATCAATGACAATGCTTACAATGCTCAAAATGGTCCCAAAAATCATATTTTCAACCAAACCTATGTTTTTTCATTATTAATACATTTTCCGGGGCCATTTTGATCATTGTAAGCATCTGCAATCGACATTAGTTTACATGTACATGATAGTACAAACTTTGGAGAACATTTTAAGCTCTCGAACGTTGATCCAGCAAAGCCCATGGGCCAAAAGGAGCGTTTTTATAAGAACGTCTTTTTTTACAAAAAGTTAAATTTCAAGGAAACTTCAATATTTCGCAATAAAAATAACACCATTATTTCAGCCACTAAGAAGCAATATTTGTGCCAAATAACAATATGTAAGAGTATGTAAGTGGCGTTAAACAAAAGTTATTAACAAATTAAAAAATCTTGAATTTCGACAGTTTTTCCCATTTTTCTCTAGGTTTTGTGCCCTAACCTATAACTCAATATACATCATTCGAAAGATAATTTGAATAGCTACAACTTTGTAATTTGATTTTTTCCATCCGAGGCCACGTTTTACTTTTATTGTCTAAAAAGCGTTTTCTACACTTTCCGGGATTTTTTAGGTTAGGTTCGCCATTCCAAAATCCTAAAAAGAAAACGCTATCGTTTTTAGAATTTTTTTTCCTATATGACCATATTTTATGTTTGCTGTTGGCAATTAACGCAAAAATTACATGGAGCTATTTTAGATTGATTGGACTGTAGTATTCAAGGGCAGTTTATTGTTAACAGTTCAATCAGAAATACTCCACAGAACATCGTAAAGTCTACGAATACACGCAACTGTTAAATCGACGGACAAAATTATATATAGTAGATGTGGATAGATGTGTTCTTAATTACAAGAGGAAGGTCATAATGAAAATGTCAAACAGAATGGGACCAATAATAGAGCCTTGGGGAATACAACAGCGTAGGAATTTGAGCTCAAAAAATTTATCCTAGATTTTAACAATTTGAGAACGCCCAGATAAGCAGCTTAGAAAGATTTTCGCAACAGTAAAAAAAGAGCCAAATTACTACCTAATAGCTACCAATTGGGCCTCGGTAGTCTAGGGTTAAGGCGCCTGACTACTATCCGAGAGGTCCCGGGTTCGATTCCCGGCGGTGCCACGGTCCTAGCCTTTCCCAATTTCCCACCTACATAACTTTCCTTCTTTCTTCTTCCCTCTTTGCATTCCTGATTCCTTCTGTCATAGCCTTCACTAGTTCTTCCCCGCTCCAACAAGCGCATGTCATCGGTTGGTTGATGAGATTCAACTCGTTTCAGGAGGCATAACACTCCAGCGAGTTGTTCTCGATGCCCCGATGTCAGAGTCGCAAAATGGTTGGAAGTAGGTGAAATAAAATACCGCAGCTAGGTTGTGACAGTTCTTTCCTTCACTTGTCTCTCTATCTTCCGACTAGAGCTGTTGTTCGACATTTCAAAAAATAAAATACATGGTCGACAGTACAAAGGGGCCTTCCCTAAGTCTCTAGTGTGTCACATAAAAAAAAACGCTGTTACTATTACTACAATATTAATTTTTTGACGTGAGAACATCTTATAAATCGATGAGTATAGGAAGTCATTAGCGCAAATAGACGCGCCACCTAAAACCAACTGACCGGCTACTCGAGTTATAAAAGGTCAAAGGTCACGATAATCAGTTTTTCTCAAAAATCTCGTAAATTATCGGTTTAATGAAATTTTTGGATAAGTAATGATTGTTCGTGAAATAAATCTGCATAAAAATATAGTCCTATACGAAATTTACGTAGAACCAATGGTCGGAAATTATTTGTAAGCCCAAAGAGAAACCCGCTGATAAATCTCCAGTTGCATTTATTCAGAGGTTTGGCACTTTTTTTATATAAAGTGACTTGGCTATAATGTCTGTAAGAGCTTTACGTGATCTCCTTAAGCAAATGCTTTCGAGAAGTGTAGTAATGTCAAGAAAATTGTCATTGCTGTGTGCAGATCTAAGGCAGGCTGCTATTTAAAAAGAAGACAGACCTCTTCACTATATATATATATATAGATTTTCGAGGGATACCGAATCAGACCACTATTTTCGGGTCCCCTTTCGTCCCTCTGCCTAGAGTCATCTTATTGGGGTTGCAGTGGGTTGTCCCATTGCTCCCTTGCTTCGACTCCCCTAGTTATCGCAAGCAGCTGATTGAAGGGAGTCTGCCTCATGTCCTCCATCCAATGGAGTCCAGTTATGGCAGCCCTTTTTCTCGCCACCGCCGGACAGTGACACACTATGTGTGTGGCCGTCTCAGGTTCCTCCAGGCACATCCGACAGGTGTCATCCTCCAGAATTCCCATCCTTTTTAGGTGATACCTGAAACATCCGTGTCCTGAAATCAGTGCCACCAACCATCTGAGGGTTCTCCTTTGCATATGCAGGATCCTTCTTCTGGCTGCGGTAATCGGCAACGTAAGCACCATCTTAGCCTGCCTACACGTGGTCGTAGCGTCCCACCGTCTCCGGTGTTCCTCAGCGACCCATTTCTCGATGCAGTTCCTTACCAACCCTCTGCCAATGGCAGAGTATGGCTCCGGTCCCCAGAATTCCGAGGTTGACGCCTGTTTTGCCAGGTTGCCAGCCTTTTCGTTCCCATCGATGCCTGTATGTCCTCTAACCCAAGCTAGCGTCACGTTGTTTTGTTTCGCACACCTGTTCAGCTTTTGGACACATTCCAACGCCAGAGACGCATTAATCTCTGTCTGATTCATGCGCTTAATCACAGCCTGATTGTCCAGTGCTATAAGGATACTTTATCCCTGCACCTGACCATCATTTATGTGATCCAGCGCGTGCAGCAGAGCAAGCATTTCCGCCTGGTAGACTGAGGTGTAGTTCCCCAAAGCCAGAGAGCAGGTCAGATTTAAGTCCTCTGAGAAGACTGCCGCACCTGCTCTGCCGTCAATCATGGATCCATCCGTGAAGATATATATGTCTTCCGGCCTCCCTTCCGGGAGCGTTCCGTTCCCTATGAGGGTTTTATGATACCTTTCGGTCACCCTCATTTTTGTGATCCCTTCCATGGGCATCATGAGCTCCCTAGTCCCTTTGATGCGATCCAGAATCTTCATGTGCCCATATAAGGCTCCTGACGCCTGCCATGCGGCATCCCGTCTCATCCGAATCGCTGAGGCTGCCGCAGTCTTCATCAACTGGAGATCTAACGGCAGCAGACCTAACAGCGCCTCCAATGCCGCGGCGGGTGTGGTGCGGAAAGCACCGCTCACACCTACGCTGGCCATTCTTTGCACCTTGTCCAAATGCCTCTTGACGGTTTTCTGTGTGACTTTAGTCCACCAGACCACCGAGGCATAAGTTATGATGGGTCTCACCATCATGGTATATGTCCAGTATGCTAACCTTGGTGAGATACCCCACCTTAGTCCACATACTCTTCTGCACTGGTGAAGCTCTTTCCACTCTTTCCATTGTTTTCAACAGAAAGGATGTTAGACTGACCGGCCTGGAGGACTTCGCCTCGGTGTAGTCCTTCTTGCCTGGCTTAGGGAGAAATACCACTTTGGTTTCCCTCCACACCGCCGGAATGTATCCTGTTGCTAGACAGGTAACGAATATTCCCCTAAGCCTGGGTGCAATGATTTCTTTGCCCCATTGGAGCAGCGCAGGGAATATTCCGTCACGCCCCGATGTCTTGAAGGGAGAGAATGTGTCTATTGCACGTCTCACCCCTTCCTCTGTCACCACCCCATTAGCCTCCTCTCGGTTCATCCTTGTAGCCATTCTGTTACGAATATCCCAAGATTTACCCGAGATATAGCTGCCCGGAAAGTGAACTTCCATCAGGATCTTGTTGGTTTCCTCCAGCGTCTCCACCATCCTCCCCGACGAGTCACGAACGAGTCCGACTTTGGAGACCGGGTCCCTGGAGATCATTTTCTGAAGTCTGCTGGCCTCAGATATGCTCTCCATGCTCGAGCAGAAGTCCCTCCACGACTCCCTTTTCCGTCGTCGCAGAGTTTGTTTCATTTCTCTTTTCTTGGCTTTGTAATTCTCCCAGGCAACCGGGTCATTGCACCTCATCGCTTGGTTGAAAGCCCTTCTGACCTCTTTCTTCAGTTTCTCCAGTTCCCTACACCACCAGGGTGTGGGATCATGGTCATCCACTGACGTAAGAGGACACGCCACTCGAAAAGCGTTCTCTTTCGCTGTCTGCAGGACATGCAACTGAGACTCTGCTTCTCTTGTGGTTTTCGGTGCCCTTGGCACGCGTTCCCCGAGATTCCTGCGCAACATTTCAGTATATCTAGACGTGTCCGTGTTGCGGGGAATTCTCGTTGTTCTAATTCCGTCTCCCCTGCCCGGGGTTCCGTACGCTATCTCAAATGAAATGGCTCTGTGATCTGACATAGTCGTCCGATCCATCACCTCCCAGTTGGTCAGTCTTGTCAACATCCGGTTGCTGCATAGAGTTATATCAATGACTTCCCTTCGTCTAGCATCGACGACGGTTGGTTCTGCCCCTCTATTTGCAATAACTAGATTGGGACACGGGCACGCGAAGAGAACTATAAAGAGCTCAGAAAAGAAGAAAAGAGAATTCACAGACGGAAAAAGGAAGCCTGGGAAAAAAATCTCGTCTGTGAGCTAGAACAGTACAGAGAACGACGGCCGCACCAGGCGCGGGAGTTCTACCAAAGAGTCCGCAGTATGACGCAATTCACACCACGTTGCACATACTGCAAGGACAAAGAAGGGAATCTGGGGCCGGTTCGTGTATGGCGAAAACGAAAAATTTTTTTCGTCTCGGGTTCGTGTAAGTCGAAAAAATTGAAAATTTTCGACTGAAGCCGACGAAAGCCACTCGAAAGCTCTTGGGTTATCGAGTTTTTGCATTAGGACACGAACAATTTTCTTTCGACCTACGCGAACGCTAAAATTTTTGTCGACAAAATTTTTCGACTTCAAATTTTTTTCGACCGATTATCGTCGTTCGCCATACACGAACCCGCCCCTGATCACCGATCCTAAAGGCATCTTGGAGCGATGGGAAGAGCACTTTCATGAATTGCTAAATGGCGAGCTAACTGAGGATTCGGAGGCTCCACCAATATCTGATGACAATGCTATGCTGCCGCCACCAAGCATAGAAGAAGTTAGCAGAGCCATCTGCCGGCTCAAAAACAACAAGGCCTCGGGTGCAGACGGCATCGCAGCGGAGCTGGTTAAATATGGAGGGCCTACATTACACCAAGCGATTCATGAATTAATTGTGCAAGTATGGGAGCAGGAAGTGATGCCAGAAGACTGGAGAAAAGGCATCCTCTGTCCGGTACACAAAAAAGGAGATATCACAGCGTGCACTAATTATCGCGGTATAACGTTGTTGAGTACCGTGTATAAGATATTCTCCGCTATCCTACAAAACAGGATGCCCCATACGCCAGAAACATCATAGGCCATTACCAGTGTGGCTTCAGCCCAGGCAAATCAACGACTGATCAGATTTTCACCTTGAGGCAGGCTATGGAAAAATGTCTAGAGTTTCAAAACTCAATTCAACACCTCTTCATAGACTTTAAAGCCGCCTATGATAGCATAGCCAGGGTAGAACTCTACAAAGCCATGAGAGAATTCGGCATCCCCAACAAACTGACAAGACTATGTAGGTTGACCATGATCAATGTGTCAAGCCAAGTAAAGGTATCCGGAACACTGTCCAGACCAATCAACATCTATAATGGACTCCGACAAGGGGACGGTCTGGCCTGCCTCCTTTTCAACCTGGCGTTGGAGAAAGTGATCCGAGATTCGGGCGTGACATCAAGGGGTACAATCCTCCACAAGTCCACCCAATTACTGGCTTACGCAGACGACATTGACATCATTGGAAGAACAACAACAGCTGTACAAGAAGCTTTCACTCAGATTGAGCAAGCGGCAGGAAATCTGGGACTGCACATTAACGAAAGCAAAACAAAGTACATGGTGGCCTCGTCTGGAAGAACACCTAACATTGGTCCCACAATCAAGGTAGCGGAACACGAGTTTGACGTGGTAAAATCATTTACCTACCTTGGGTCAATAGTAGCAGCCGACAATAGCATGGAACCAGAAATACGCGCACGACTGCTAAAAGCCAACAAAGCCTACTATAGTCTGTCAAGGCTCTTCAAATCCAAATATCTAACCATAACGTCTAAACTTTTACTATATAAGACGATGATCTTACCCGTTCTCACATATGCATCCGAAACGTGGGTGCTTAGCAAAATGCACTCAAACCTCTTGGGCGTGTTTGAGAGGAAAATACTTCGGATGATTGTTGGCCCCGTATGTGAGGAAGGACGATTCCGGAGACTCTACAATGACGAGATCTACGAGCGCTATCGCGACATAGATGCTGTGAATAAAATAAAGCTCGGTAGGCTCCGGTGGGCAGGGCATCTAGCTCGTGTGAGTGAAGATGAGCCTGCTCGGAAAGTTCTCTGCGGTAAGACCTATGGGGTGCGACAGCGGGGGAGGCCCAACCTTCGCTGGAAGGATGGCGTGGACCAGGACGCTCAGAGTTTAGGGATGCCAAACTGGATGACATCGGCTCAGAATCGGGACCGGTGGAAAGAACAGTTGCGCGAGGCCAGGACCGGATCCCGGTTGTAGAGCCGTTAAAGAAGAAGAAGAAGATTGTTGCATTCCACAAATTCGAGCAAAGCCTCTCCTCTATGGTTGTCGTTGGTGCTTCCCCACACCGTGTTGTGTGCATTTGCGTCGCAACCAACTATTAACCCTGTGCCTTTTCGCCACAGGTAATAACCAGAATTTCCAACTCCCTGGTGGGCGGAGGATCTGGCGAATCGTACGGAAGGTAGGCTGAGGCTAGAATGAAAGCCCCACTTCCAGTACCTACGAGTACTGCTGTGAGATCTGGTGTGCACAAGTGCGGCAGTAAAACCGCCTGCACTCCGTGTTTCACCAGCACACACGTCCTCACTCTTTCATTCGCATTGGGAACGTACAGAGTGTCAAAGCTCCCAGATAGTCCCCTAATCCTACCCTTGTAGATCCAGGGTTCCTGTATGAGAGCAATATCCAGCTTCATCTCACCTCTTCACTATAATAGTTTTAAGAATTTAGGGGGAACCCAATCGCCTCTGTCTTTATTGAGTATAGTGTAGAAAGAACTTCATTCTCGTCAATGCACTGAAACGAAAATCCATCAAAAGAATGATTTAGTTCGAAGGAAGATGAGTTATAGATTGCATCGGAAGCGCACGAAAAGAATGTAATCAGGATATCGGGACCGAACCTTGCTTTGAGGTAATTTTAATCAGGAGCTCCAAGACTGCGGAGGTTATTCCATAGCTTGTTCGGAGGTAAACTTGTATCCAGTATGTTACTAAGTAGGAGCTGAACGTATTAACGGTACTGTTCTATTGCGAGCTCTTTTGTACAACTTGTGTACTTCCTCACTACACACTTTCGACATAACTGTCTGTCTAACTCATTTGCAAATTGCATTTTTCTTTCTCTCTGTGCCCTTGCGCCTCCTGGAATTGTCCGCCTCTAGGCCCGGGCCTAGTGGTGAATCCAGCCCTGAATGCACCGACAAAGTTTTGGGTGCCAGGAGATTTTTCATACGTGCCAATTTTGGCACACGTGCTATAAGCTCGCCACCCCTGGCCTATAGTAAACAAAATTTGAATATTTTAATACTTTATTGATAGCAGTTTAGACAAAAATTAAAATTCAATTAAAAATGTATTCTCTTAGTGATTAATAAACGGTTTTAGTCTGTTTCTATAAGAGAAGTGTTAGAATAAACAAAATTTGCAATTCCAAAAAATGTCGGGGATTTAATTTTATAAAATTGTATATCGTATATATATTTTTAAGCTTTCCCACTATTAGCAGCAATATTACAATGTTGAAAAAAATGCATTGAACTATTAAACAATGCAAAATACTTGAATGGAAAATTTCAAATCAAAACAAATTTTTCATTTGTTTTCACAAAAAAATGCAAACGTCAATAAAATTCAAGAATAAAACCAAAACAAAAAAACCGGAACGAAATAAATTTCGGCGCTTCGATTTTGAACTTTGTCAGTAGGAAATTAATTATTTCAGACTTAATTAAGGCTCTTTAGAATAATTTTATTTCATTTGGGGAGCTAAACTTCTCCAAGACCTCCAGCTAAAAAAAAATAGGTTTCAGACAACACATGACATCACCTGAAGGAAAATAAAAATTTTAATGCGTTTTATTCGATGTTAGAACACTTTTTTTGGAAGCAAATTTCTACACTTATTAAATTAGGATTTATTGTTTAATTCGTTTTTGTGTTAATATTGGTGGCGCATGTTTTTATTAATTAGTTTTTTGTGGGCAGGTTACACTTGGAAATATACTTAATTGCTAATTCGTTAACTAATAAATATTATATATACATATGTTCAGGATTTGCATAGATTTCCAATTGGATTTGGCAGAATAGTTTTTTTACACACGCAGAATGTTTTCAATTTAGCAGAGGTGATTGTGCTTCAAAGTGCCGCATATGCAATGACACCAATTTTTACATAAGTTAAGAATCCTCATTAGGTTGTAAATATAAATTGCTGTAAAAAGAGAATAAAATCAGAGTTGTTGGAATTACATTGGGCCAATTCGACCAGGCTAACAAGGCTTTTATATTCCCAACTACTCATAAATTTACAAAATGCTCCGTTTACAACACACAACCAGCAATCCAGAACGAAAATACCCACACAGAAGCAAAGGAGGATCGGTGATAAAATTAGTTACTACTGACATCTATGAAAAAAGATGAAAATATGAAAGGATTCTTAGAGCCAGCACCTGCAAAATGTGTAGCTGAAGCAAGAGGAACACAGATAGTTCAAACAAGATTTCTTCATGACATTGAAATGATCACGAGTCCAGAAAATATCTCTTCAGGATCTATTGGACATATCACAGGCAAAACTTGCAGAACCAGAGGTGTAGCTGGTTCCCAAGCAGCTAAACCAAAGCAATCTAGTGACAAAGCAAACTAGTTGGGATGTGGGTTTGACCCATTCGGTCCACACGATTAACTTCCCAGTATGATGAACGTAGACGGAATAAACTGTCTTTTTACAAAATAGTAATATGTTTAGCACTAGTGGGAAATGGACTAGTATGAGAACTGGTGACAAAGTAATCCTGAGAGAAGCTAGTTTAAATAACTGTAATAGTGGAAAATCCACGAGAATTTGTTTTTCCTGAACTCTAGCAAACAAACATTTCCTTTGTACTTTGTTGGGTACACTAAAGCCAGTGTTCGAATTCTCTATTGAGCGAGGTTGTGAGGTTATGAAATTTTTTCATTCATTTTTTCGTTAATATTCTTCTTTCGGCATCTCAAAGAAGTCGATATAGTTCCTGGTTCGCGCGGTATCGTGCAGGTACAAAAAACACGAACGTCGTTAAAACAAAAAAACGGTTTGGCCAAAATTTTATGAAAATCTTTTCAGATCATATTTTGGTTAATATTCTTCGAACGGCACCTCGACTTAGTCGATACCTTTTTTGGTTTGCGCGATATCGTGCAGGAAAAAATGACCACATACGTACGTACACACACACATACTTCCTCTCAATTTCTTGCTTAAAATGCTCTAGGGACCTTGAAAAATGACAATACCTTGAAAATTTCGATTTCGATTCTCGGACCGATTACAATAACTTCCCTATACTGGGAAGTTAATAAGGACATCATATTGTCGAAATCAAGGTGATAGAAAATTCGTTTCGTTGGCTTGAGTAGAAAAATTTTCCAGTCTTAACATTAGAATGCTGTCTCAGCAGTGGCGGATCCAGAGGGGGGCCATGGGGCCATATATCACCTCGAAAAAATTATCTTGGAAGGCGAACTTCAGTTAAATTTCGGATGCTTACTGGAGATGTAGTTTTACTAGACTTCTTGGTTTCAGTAATTATTCTTTGCGATGTCCTGGGAACTACACAACCACTCCACTCAGTATTCTTCTGCACTCTGAGCCGTTAGATTTGGTTTGTGAAAATGATGCTCTTCAAAATATGTCGGCTGTTCTACAGTCACACCGAGAAAAGGCAGCTGAATGCTTTAAAAATCTTTCCGAAAGAAAGAAGGAAAAGGGAGCATCATTTCCTGAAACTGATACTGTGACATTCAGCTATTGTAACAAGGATCAGTATCCTATCATAAGCAAAAGGATACAGATATTACTCACACTTCCATCAAGTGTTGACAGCTGAAAGGTCCTTTTCAACAACATTACGTCGTATTAAAACTTGGCTGAGGACCTGTATGGGTGAAGGCAGGCTTACGGGTCTAGCCCTGCTAAATATTCACCATGATATTCATGTGAATATTGAATATATTGTCGAAAGAGTTGCTAAACAAAAAGCAAGAAGGCTTAATTTTATTATTTAAATAAATAAAAGGTTTACTAAAACAAAAACTTTGTGTTTTTATTTATATTCGACTGGATGTGTCTCAGAGTAAAGGCCGAAACGTTTTTAATATGAGCACCGGCATGAAATTTTCGAGGACCACACTCTCGTTCGAGACTCGATGCGATGCTCGCATTGGACATTTCATTTCATTTTTTTTTTTCATTTCATTTCATTTATTTATTAAAGTTACAGTACATCAAGATTACAATATCTTATTCCGCTGAAAGCGTATGTACTTTAGAATTATATAAACGGCAAATTAAACAAAAACAATTATGAAGTGTAAAAATTTTTAAATAATTGTTCCATATATCTACTGAGGTTTTAATTTGACAAGCACCTTTTTGAGTGCCACAACCCGGTGCGGTGCTCTCATTGGACCTTGGCCTTAAGACACTGGAAATTCTTAAGCCAAGCATTCGTATTTCTTCGCCAATACTGATGAAGTTTTAATTCGAGAATATTGCATTGAGGCAATTCACTATTTTATTGCGTGGAAATTATGAGTCCTTATTCAAAACAGCCGTCAAGAAAATTAACTTGCTTGCTACAAGAATTTGATATTGATCGTCCTTTCAGTGAGAGCTGGTTATTAATGCACGATAGATCCATCTATAAATTAGTTGGGTTGTGGGTTTGACCCTTTTGGTCAGAGGTAATCCTAAGAGAAGGTAGTTAAAATAACCATAATAGTAGTAAATTTTCAATTCCCTAGAGAATTTGTTTTTCCTAAACGTTGACAAACGAACATTTCCATCGTACTTGATTCGCTACACGAATTCGTATTGAGTGTGTTGAAGCGCAAGCGCCACTGATACACCAGGAAGGAAATGACTACATTTGGAAATTCGAACCAGAGGACGTAGGACGCGGGAAACAATACCCCATCAAAAAATTGCTGATCTAAAGGCCCATTCAGATACGGCAGCAGCAGCGGCAGCAAGTTTGGTTTTACTAGCAATCGCTGCTGCTTTTGTTGTCATATGACCACCATTAGCCAATAGGAACATTTTGCTGCCGCTACTGCTGCCGTATCTGAATGGACCTTTAGCTTTGATTCGTGATATTTGGAAGGAGGAACGTAATTTTTGCACGAATTTTAACGAGTGTTCAGATTTTGATAAGTGTTGTCTGCTATCAATCTGCTGAATCTAGAAAAGAGAACTTCATTTAAAACGGATTTCACTTAAAAGAGTTTATTACATATTAGAAAAAGTAATCAATATAAGATGCTTGTGACCCTTCCCTTAGCCAAGGTTTGTTCATTTAAACAAAAAAAAACGACTGTGCGTAGGACCACACTTTAGAAGTGTTAACTTCTATGGCTAGTCTAAATTTCCAAATCAATTTTAATACAGGACGATAAGGATCAATATATTTTATTTATGAATATTCTGTTAAAGTTTATTTAATTGTTACTTATATGCACTCACTCCAAAATGTGTTGCAATGTTTTGGAAATTAAACTATTTGTCTTAAACTTATCACACAAAGTTAGGACGATGGATGACTGGGATAATGTAGTTTTTAGTAAAAATAGTAGATAATATATAGTAATAAATACATAGTACATAGTTCATAGGAAATATATAGTACATAGTACACAGTACATATCGTCGGGTTGATGCAATAGTCACGAAACGGAAATTTTTGGTATTTTAAACATTGTGCAAATATGCAAAAAAGTCATATTATATTCAGCCAAAGTCACGGATCTAAATTTTTATGGGAATCTACTGGATTCAATTTGAATTTTTTCAGAACATAGTACGTAATATGCAGTAAATTGTATATAGTACGTAATAGATAATATATAATACATATAGTCCAGTGCAATTAGTAAATGAAATTGCATTTCATGATGTACGAAATTTTTTTTTTGGAATTTGTTTGGGTACATCTGACAATGTTAAAACCAAGTTTGTGGGGTCGCAGTGTGTTGGGAAAAGCCGCCATCTTGAAAAAGAGGTAGAGGTCGTTTATACCAAATAACCAGTTTCCATGCAGCTGAAAATGATCACTGGAAAGGTGTTGGAGAATAAAATTATCTACAAAATGAGCCCTCAACGAGGTCTGCAAGTTGATTTGGCTCAAAGTTATGGCCGCTCAAAGTTCAACGTTGATCATGTGGTTGGGGTTGAATGCAGTTTTTTGCGATTAACTCGTAAGATATTAATTTGTGTGGGTTAATGCCGATTACCAAACTTAAAGTGTAATAATTACCTTTAGAATAAGCCCTTAGTCATCGTTCTCGCTTGTATGGTTTGCGAGTAATCCAACGCCAAAATTCGTACTGCACGTGCCTGAAATAACTGATAACGCCATTTTTTTTTTGAATATCTCCTTAACGGTTGATCATATGATAATGTAGTAAGCAGCAGAAATACGGGTATTAAAATATCTTTCAAATGGGCTGTTGACCGAAACTCTATGTCGTTTCATGTTCGCAACATAACGGGTGAAAAGTCAACAGCGAAGGTTAAGACACTTCTCGACGAATAACTCGCTTCCAGCCAGTTTCGCGTGTCGGATGAATTAGAATTTTATGTAACGCCATGAATTATCTATATTTTGGGTTATTATTATTATTATTATTATTTATTAAAATTCACTAGTACATAAAGATAATTATAATCTTAACACGCTATAACACGTATGTACATCAAAAAATGGATAAAAGTTTATATAAATCAAAATAAAAAAAAAATTAAACTAAAAATTGGCTTAATATTAAGATACGTTACATAAGATAAAGAGAGAGAGAGAAAAGAAAAAAAAAGAAAGGAAGAAATGTTAAAGAGAAAAAACTAAAACTAATTTGATGGAAGATTATTGACTTGTAAGGTAATTAGATACAAGCTTCCTGAACACATTCATAGACCTCGCACTCTGAATGGCGTGTGGCAAATTGTTCCACATGCGAAGAAGTGAACAAAAAAGGACCTTTGCCCAACAAGGTGATGGACTCTGAGCGGGATAAAAAGTATTTTCCTAGTTGTACGACCGCGATGAAGATACTCGAGGAGGTAGGACGGACGTTCAAAGCGCTGAAGTTTATAGATGAATAATACTGCCTTGAGGGAAAGGTATTGGTCGAACGTGCAACCCAGGATAGAAGAGCCGTAAGGGCTTATATGGTCAAATCTGCGGAGGTTATACACAAACCTGGTACAATCATTAAAGGCAACGTTAAGTTTGGCCCGGCATGATGCATCTGGGGACGGAAAGACTGAGCTAGCGTAAGTAAAGTGAGGCAGCACTAAGGATTTGATAAGCTTTCACCGCACACTTGCAGGCAGAATGGACGCGAACAGCCAGAGGCGGCGCAAATTACCGTATATTTTAGATAAAGTATGATCGGTTTGATCACAGCAGGTTAGTTGTGTATTCAGGTAAACACCTAGGTTCTTGACTCGTGACTGGTAGGGTAAGGTTGTATGCATAAGAGTAATAGGCGGTAAATACGAGGTGTCTAACTCACTCCTGTACATTGCGATGCATGTAGACTTGGCGGCATTTAGATGTAACTGATTTGTTAATGACCATTAATATACTCGTTCGAGGTCAGCATTGATGTTGTAGAGACAGTTTTCCACTAACCCAAGGGGACTATATGAATAAAGCTGAACATCATCCGCATACATGTGGAGTTTGCAATCCTTGACAGAATTACAGATATCATTAATGTAGATGCTGAAAAGTAATGGCCCTAGAATGGAGCCTTGCGGCACCCCACATGTAATTGGTGATGGATCAGAGATAGAATCTTGAAACCATACCATTTGGGAACGATTACTTAAGTAATTCCGAATTAAGGAGATCGCTGAGGGGGAGAAACCCATATAGTTTGATAATTTAGTTTCGAGAAGCTTATGATTGACACTATCAAATGCCTTGCTGAAGTCGAGAAGCACCAGAAATGCAATTTTATCACCATCAAGAGCCATACGAAGGTCAGTAGTTACCTTTAGCAGCGCAGTTTCACAGCTACTGCTTTTCCGGAAGCCGGACTGTGTACTTGACAGCAAAGACCACATTTCACAGTGGGCTTGGATTTGCCATGACATTAATTTCTCAAGTACTTTGCCTAAGAAACATAGGGTACTGATGGGGCGATAATCAGAGGGGTTTTTCGGGGATTTGCATTTGGGTAAGGCAATTACTTTCGCTTTTTTCCATTGACTTGGAAAATATGATTTTGTGAGGCAGTTATTAAAAATGTGTGTAAGATAGGGGAAGATCACAGGAAAAATGTACTTAAGGAAGGTTGGCGGAAGATCATCAAGTCCAACAGAATCCGACTTTATGGAGTAAAAAGCTTTGTGAACTTCAGAGTAATCCACATTGCGAAAACTGAAGTGCCTAAGATTGCCATCAATTATTCTCGAGCAGGAATTGTCACTGGTATTGTTGACAACCGTGGTAAAATAGTTGTTTAGTTCGTTTGCTGTGAGACTACTCTGGGCTGCACAGTCATCACCATGAATCCCAAGTTTCTTTACGTTAGCCCAAAATTTCTTCGAGGGTAGGGATGGACTGAGTTTAGCTGAAAAGAACTTCAGTTTAGCTTTGCGTATAGTCGAAGTGACTACATTCCTGACAGCTGTGTAAGCTCTACGGTTGGCTTCAGTTTTATTTCTCTTATATCTTCTAAACAAGTATTCTCTCTCAGATATAAGACGTTTTATTTGAGGGGAGAGCCAAGGTGAGGTAGAGGGAAGTATGCGTTTAACTTTGATTGGGGCAAACGATTCGAGAAGGTGCTTGCACAGAAGGCTAAAGTGTGCTACTTGGTCTTCAATGTCATGAAACCAGAAAACATTGTCCCAAGAAAGTACGGAACATTCATGTAACAGATCAGGAGTGTTAATGGCCTTATAATCACGGTAGGAAAGAGTTTTATTCTCACTGCTTTCAATTGCGAAGTTGAGGGAAAGATATAGGATGTCATGATCAAGATAACTTGGGGGGCTGATCTGATTGTGAAATAAGACATTCCCTCTATCCGACACGAAAAATATGTCCAGCAAGGATGGATTAGAGGTGTTACAGTACGTTGGAAGTTGATTGATTGGCTTCAGGTCAAAAGTTTTGAAAAAGGTTAGGAAATTATTGCGCAGAGAGCTGTATGATAGGATATTGACGTTAAAATCTCCTCCAACAACGATGCTATCATAATTGTGAGTTGCTTCGGAGAGCCACATTTCTAGTTCACTGGCTACAGGTAACGAGAATGTGCGAGGAGGACAGTAAACCACGGTCGCAAGGCATTTTCTAACACCACACACAATTTCAACGCTAAGGAATTCCAGAGCATTGGATATAGATTCTTTTACCTTGAAACAGCGGAGACCTTTTTTAACATAAACAGCGACGCCGCCACCAGGACGATCCTTCCGATCGTTTCTAAATAAACTGTACCCATCGATTGATACAGATATTGAAGGAACATGATCGCGAAGTGAAGCTTCGGACACTAACAAGACATGGATGTTGGACCCAAGAAAAATTTCGCGCAGTTCATCAATTTTATTACGTAGGCTTCTCGCATTGATGTGACAAAAATTTAATCCACGAGCCCTATTTTGAAATATGTTGAGCAAAGTTCTAATTTTGTTCATGTCAAAAAGGTAAGGTTTTACTACCTAGGTCACCAGTGCGAAGTGGCAGAAAGTGTAAAGGATGCGCGATGTTTGAAAAATGAAGTTCTAAGACCAAGCAATAATAATCCATCATTACAAAAAAGAAAACTGAAAAAGTATAAAAAATGAAAACGAAAAGAAAAGACAAAAGAATGGAAAAAAAGAAAAATATAAAAAAAAGAAAAAAACCGTGACTACTAATCATTACAATAATTAAAAATAATTCTAAAGAAATTTTGAAAAATCAAGAGAAATAAAAACAAAAGAGAAAAAAAAAACAAAAATAAAATAAAAATAAAAGTTTGCCGACGCACGCTAAAGTTCCCGGTGATGCTCTTTGATGCTTCTCCCGAGCTAGGTTTGGCAGAAACAGCTTCATTGAGATCAAGGACAGACTTGAATATTTGCGGACGTTGATTTTTGTCCAGTTGAACGAATATCCGGCCTTGGCGAGAGAACACTGCGGTGACGAGGTTTCTCAATTGCAGCTTTCTTGCCGAACGAAAAATGTCTTCGTTCTTTGGCGACAGGCTTTCGCTCAAACGAACGACGCTGTCAGATGTGAATCCCAGGTTCAGTTTATTTAGTCTGAGAGTGCCATGCTGCCGGGCTTTTCTCAGGAACTCCTGCTGCTCGTTGGCCGAGCTGTTGTTATTTGCTGGGTTATTTAACAACTTTGGAAAATTATAATAATGGGAAATAGTAGCTAAGAATCATCATTTTCGAGGTTCTAAAAGTGAAGTTTTTGATGAGACTGCCTCAGATGCGGAAAATAACAAAATGTGAAATGTAAGGTAAAACTTTCTGTCTTTGGAATCCGGGACACATAACGTGTGCAAAGAAACTTTAGTGATGGTCAAGTGAAAGCTGTTTAGGAAAAGGTGGTGCAATCAATTTTAAGAGGAGCATTGCAAGAAAAGACAAAGAAAGTGGGAAATTACTGAAAAATATCTCGACCACCAACATTCATGTGAGGTGCTAAATTCGATACAAAGTTAAATTAAATTAAATTATGTAATGCTAATATACAGACAGCGCTCCAAGTGTTTGCATTTGCTAAATGGAAATTAGGCGCTTTAGGAATTTCGACCAATATGAAACAATGTCTGCGACATCTTGCCGTCACGGCGACTTCAACTTTTTCTGTGGCAGGGTGGTAGATACAGCTGATTGTAATTAAAATTTATCAAACAAGTCTACGCTCATTCTGTGGTAATTTAAAAATTTTAATGTTTCATGAAGTCGCATTTCACGAACTAAATTATAATAATTTTTCCGATTCTTAAGGAGAGTATTCACCCGACAAGTTCTTTATTTTTAATAACAATATTTTTAGATTTTTTAGCCTTTTTGTTTTATATTTTTTATTCATATTTCAGAATTCGTCGGAAATGTAAATGCGTATTGAAAACCAGCGACAGAAATGATTAGCTGTTCTGGGGCGCGGCAGAAAAACGTCGGATATGTAAATCCACCTGCATTAGAAAAGCATCCACCTGCTTTAGACACCATCTGCCTAACATTAGGGCATTTTTATTCATGTTTTTTGACAGCGACAGCATTGACATTTTGAAAAATGCAATAAAAAGAGAAGTAAGAAGCAACAAAACAAAATTCACATAGAAGCATATCTGAAAGTTTTTATTTTAAAATGTTTCGCAATAAGGAGACAAAAAATATCTTATATTAAACCAGAGCATTAAACATGTGCATGGTTCGCCATCTATTAGATATTAGAAAATAAAAAACTAAGAGGGTCGAGGCCAAGAAGACCATGTAACATATATTAATGGGCTCGTTCCTTGCGTTCTCAGCGATGAGAGTATTGCTTAAGCAGTTTCGTATGCCTTGAATGTCGAACTTCATCATTGAATATGATCCTATCCGACAAGAACTTCACCTTGAAATCGCCGATTAATGTTCAATGCGGAAAAGGAACCAAAGCGTGTTGAGCCTGTTGGTATGGAAGGCTTCGATAACACAGGCCAACAAATTTTAACTTGAAAGTTGATTTCGATCTGAGAGCTGATTTTGCATAATTTTGATCTGCTGAATTCAAAACCGAGTGCCATTTTGCCCTATCACGTAAGACTTTCTATCAATGTTGAAAATAAATTAATAAAAAATTTGTTCAAACAAAACGTTTCAAACTCTTTATTGAATTAGCCACCAAAACTTCAAAAAATGAACAAATCCAAATCAAAAATTTTGTATTGGCCTGAGTAATCAGCCGAGATTGCGAACAAAACAAATTGGTTTTAAATAGATTCGATTCCAGGATTCTTAACTTATTGTCTAGGACAACACCTAGGTTTACGATTTGATCGACGAGGTTTAATTTTTTTTTTTTTTTTTCAAGATAATATTGCTGCAGCTGTACGCTTTTTTCTGGGAGAAGGTTATTGCATGGCAAAGAGTTGCAACTTTTAGATGTTTCGAGGAATTGCAGCTTGTAGATGCATTAAGTTCGTCTGAAGGAATAATATATCGGGGTGGGACCTTATAACGCTATTTATTTTCAGTTCGTCTGCATATAAGATATGTGGTATATTTTTTTTATTTTTTAATTGCAAAACAAGGCATCCTTAAACTTACTACAGAAATATCCAATGCATATCATATTATGACTAAGGTACAAACCGTATGTTAATCTTTGTCAGCTTAAGTCTATTTTAAATTTATGGTAATAATTGTGACGGTAGTAGGCAGGAGAAGCAGGCCTTGTGACTGTTAAGTCATACAACATCTGTTGATAGGTTCGTCCTTTGCATACAAGAACAAGACTCAGCTTGCAAGAACAAGAACAAGATTAACTGTGCAAAAGCAAAACTCAGAGCAAGACTTTAGCAAGATTCTTGCAAAATTTTCACCTAAACTCATTCTATTAAAACCAAAAAATATAAAATTGATTATGATATTCAAGTAATTATGATATAAATACATGTGCGTATATGTATTTACTTTTTAGTACGAAAATTGTAAAAGCATTTGTACATAAGTACATAATGACTTTGCATGCATTGTGCGCAAACTAGTGATGAGCAGAAATGGTCTTGTTCTTGCAGTCTTGTCTTGTTCTTGCACATTTAGCAAGACCAAGAACAAGAGAAGGACTTAGTTATGCTTGCAATAACAAGAACAAGATAGACTGAACAAGAACAAGACAAGAACAAGACTAGATTAGTTTTGTCTTGTTCTTGCGTTTGGCCATCACTAATAAGTTATGCCAATTTGGCCACATATCCAGGGTTTGAAAGCAAAGTAAACTTACAGCAAAGCTCATATGAAAGTGAAAGCTGTTTGTTCCAAATTGCTGCGAATGCTGCTGCTTTCAAATTACTTTCAGGAGCATACTGGTCCGGCTGCAAATGCTTCGGCTTTAAAATACTTTGCTGTGAAAAGCTTTCTGTTTGCTTACAGGGGCCCGTTTTTGTAATACGCTTATTCGCAAACTTGAATTTCGTAAAACGAAAAATAAAATAACGAAAATTTTTAATAGTGGTTCACATATTACGAACAAATCAAGTTCGTAAATTCAATGGTGTTCGTAAGCATATTGAAGCGGCGGCTACTAGCTTATGGCTAATATTTATAGCGCTTGGCTGCATAACGGCCGTGAATTGTCAATTTTGAAATTATTGCAAGATTTTGGTAACTTATCAAGTTACTAAATATGTCTATTTGGCGTCATATTTTAGTCTATGGGAAAAATAAAGAAGGTGGAAGAACTCAGCAGCATAAATATATTTTCAAACGAAAATTGCGAAACCCTTTGGCTATGTCAAATAAGGAGTAAGGGATAATTCAATTTATTATGTAAAATAATAAATAAGTTTTTAGTTTTATTCAGCGTTTTCGATTATCTAAAGAGGCTCTTCTGTTCGTACTAGAAAAAATACACATATTTCTTTAGGTCAACGAATAACATACATCCCACCTGTACTTAGACTAGCTGTTACTTTAATTGTTCTATCTTCTGGTGGGTACCAAAATACGGCGGGAAATGATTTTACTTGTCCAATATCAAAAAGTATGGTTTCAATTATATTACAAGAAATATTAATTAAAATTGAGAGCAAGTTATGTCCGCTTTTCATCACAACAAATGCAAATAATGCAAGAAACTAAAGAGTGGTTATATTCAAAAAAATTCTCTTAACACAATTTATTCCATGTTTCTAATATATTTTACGTGTAACTAGTCCTTGCCAAAGTACGAACAACTTATAGGTGGCGTAAGGCATCGTTCGTTAATTTACGAAAATTCATTAAGTTTTCGTATTACATGGACAACAAAATTGAAAAACGAAAATTAGCAAGTCGATTTTACGAAAAAGCGTATTATAAAAACGGGCCCCAGTTTTTCAAAGCTTTCCTCTCCAAAGCCTGTGAAATAATTTGCTTCCTTCAGCTTTTATTTCATGGTACAACTTTATACAGTAAAATGGTACTTTTGTTTAGAAGGGTGGAAACGTTTTTTCAATGTGTATGTGAAGCATTCGCAGCCGGTCCAGCATGCACCAGTATTTGTAGCAACAGCATTCGCAGCTATACGAAATAAAAAAGCTTTCACAGCCTACAGCAAAAAGGTTGAAAATATGATTGCTGCAAAGCAAAGCAAAGTAAATTTTTGTGATCTTCCTGCCAGCAAAGCAAAGTCAACAGCGACAGTATTAAAATTGCTGCAGCAATTTAAACCCATACCGCACATATCACCTTATCCATTTTAGACCTCCTCTCTAAAAGTTTACCGTAAGAATAGGCTTTGTGTGTGTTTTCCACCAGCGAAAGCCTACCTCAGTCAGTTTGTGCAGCTCTAACAATCAGTCAAAAATAATACTATGATTAGTCCGCGTCTTTGCAGTTGTTAATTAGACACCGACAATTAAAGATTGTTAGTCTTTGCTTTGTTTATAAATAAATGCATAATTATTTTGAAAAGGTTGTTTGGAAAGTTCTCCATGAAAACTTTTGTTCGTTGTCTTGGTTCGGTCGTACAAAACCATCCTAGGAAACTAAGAACGTCTCTGAGCTTAAAATAAACTTCCATTTTGCATTTAACTTGCAAAACCAAATACAATCATTCGTTCTAGACTCAACTTATCCCAGAGATATAACACAAATCGAAAGAATACACTCACTCTGCCAGAACCAGAATGTCAAAAACAAAGAAAAATTTTATACTGCAGAGACCAATTGAGGATCTTGTAAGCCGTGAATTGTACAGATAACCTCAGAATACCAAAGTAAAGGAAATTAAGGAAATTTGTGTTACATGGAATACCTGGAATATAAATGCAGTTATGCTGTGAAAATACATAAAAGTTCAATACAACTTAAACTTCAGAAGTTTTAACAACTTTTCACATTATAATTAACCATTTGCACAGCGGTTTCAAAAGCAGCTTCAATTAAGGTGCTTAAGTACTCATTAATAAAGAATTGCAAATATTCTGCACAATGCACGTCCAACGACTAATTTAGAAAAGGCTCACAACGTGCAAGAAAACCGCCGAAGGCACAGGCCCAGTTATTAGGTGCTATAAATCAAACTATTCACTAACAGAATGTGCTAAAGTGGAAGCTGCTTGTGGTGAAAGTTTCCCTTATATCCTTCGCAGCACAAAAGGCTACTGGTCATATATGCAGGTGACACTTTGCCACAAAGATCACGAGTTCAACTTGCTCCCAGAAAACCTTTGGTACGTGCTCGGTGGACGCCGGCGGAAATAATCTAACTTGAGTTTTTAAACCTACAGAATATAACATTAGAGGTAACATCTGCCTTGACTAACCAGAACGGGCTCCCGTGAAATTGCATTGATAAACAGAAAAAAATGAATACCTTTTAGGGCAACACTCGACCTCATGTGGTGACGACCATTTATAATAAAGTAATGTATTTTGAATGGGAAATTTCGACGTCTATTCAATGTTCTCCAATCCTTGCAATGATAGATCCCTGTCCATTCTCCATCTGGAGGACTATATTATAAAGGAGCATGAGAAGTGTCGTTAGTGTGATTCTCAGTAAAAACGTGTTTTAATATTATTTCCATTTATTTAAAAAAAAATCTTATCTACATTTAGAGTTTGTGAAAAAAATTAATTTACATAATTGTGGGTGTCGCTAGCCGGTAGGTGTTAAGACGTCAATCTAGTCTAGTCAAAGCAGACATTAAACCTCACGGTAAAAATCCCTGAGAGTCCTAAAATTAGGTTAAACTATAAAAACATCATTACAATTTGAAATCGCTAAAGCTTGTCGCTAATGTTATTCATGCTTAAAGTGATCTTTCGCATGCAGCCATCATATGAGTGCGATATTTGCGATAGACTTATCATTTAAGGTAGCCCATATTTGGAGCGATACAAAGGAAGAACAATTCGTCGCTTCGCAAGAATAGTCGCACAACTCACAAACAAATGAATTTACAGGGGAGCCATTTAAAAGTTTTTAGTTTTATACAAGCCATTGTCATGATCTTGGATTCCAGCGGGTCTCCAGCGGACATTTTTGGAAGTATTAATATGGAGTTTTACCACATAAAAATATGCGGATTTAGCTATACATTTTCAAAATAAGCTCGAATCTGAACATTTTTGAGTTGTGCCACTATTCTTGCGTAGCGACAAATTGTCCTTCTAAACAGACCCTAAAGAGATATTGCCACAATTATGGCAATCATCATGAAATAGTTGCCAAGCCAGGTCTAGCGCAAGAACAAGACAAGACTGATAGTCTTTGTCTTGGTCTTGCACAGTTAGTCTTTGTCTTGGTCTTGCTTAGCTAAGTATTGGTCTTGGCCTTGCTAAATGTGCAAGACCAGGACAACACTATAAGACCAAGACCATTTTTGCTCATCCCTACTTGGTACCCACAGCCGAACCAGGCAGTGCGTCCATTAGGCAACTACGTTCGGGAAGACTCAAAGAGATCTTCAGACTAAACATCACGAAACTGAAAAGTTTGTTTGACTTCACACGTAAATTCTTCAATGAAACCGCTTGCACGCAAAACTTTTAGTCATTGATACTGTTCAAAAAAATGCGCTTATCTTACATCCACTTCCTCTTCTTTTATCTACAAGGACAGGTGATAGCTCTAAATGTAAGGCCACCTTACTATAGCATCTCGGTTCGCCTAGAATTCTAGTTACCTATCCGACGCACATTTGGACTGGACCCGAAAACACATTTGATCCTTCGTCCAAAATAAATGCACCTCCCCTTTAGCTAAACTAAAAAATATCTTGTAAATAAGCCAATCATACTCGTGAAGTGTACAAATGACTCAAAGAGCTTGATTTCAATAAATCCACTGGACTATTTATTTCAGATGACGAGCAGTATGGGTTTAGACTAAAAATATCTACTGCCGAACTTCTGGCGTGTGTATAAAAACAGCTCGGTCAAAACACGCATCGCTTCGTCCTGGTTGCTTTAAAAATCTCAATGCTTTTGCCAGACTGCTCTGCAAGCTTCACGCTATTATTATCGGCTTCGTTCAAGAGAACTGTATCTTTATGAATGATCTGTTGGTCCTTTCGAACCCAGATCACAGCTTCGCTGATGACGGTACTCTGCTTTTATGATATTCTTTCGACAATGCAAGATAGGCACGAGACAGATATTGTCAAAACGAATCATTGTCTATAATCTCCAATTAAACTAGCCTCATTATACCACCCATTTCCGTAGACGATATAATTCTAACAGCTAAACCAACTTTTGAGATCCTCAGCGTAAGCCAATGAATAGAGGATTTACAATCGAATCGCGATAAATTTTACTCCAAATCGCCAAACTAGCATTCCAATGTTTGAAATTTCTTAACACTCAACAGTCCTGGCTCCAGTCTAGAAGTCGTAGATGCATTGAATACAAGTCTTTTATCTGGGCTGAGACATTAAGGTCATCGGTGGTGGAACTTTTTGCCCCTCCATAGAATCATTGGGTCACCGTAGGACTCTAGCAATACTAACGAAATTCTATCGTTACTATTAACGGTTGCTAAACTGAGACTTGGACTTTGACTTAGGACATAACGGAACGAGTCAACACGTTTGAGAGAAAAATTCTCAGATGCATAATAGGCCCAACCAAACAGGACGGAATATGGCGAAGGAGATACAACAACGAGTAGTATGAAAATTTTAACGACTCACAACTTCCAACATTAATAAAAATTAACAGACTGAGACTAGCCAGCCACGTAATCAGGATGGAGGACAATCGTATCCCAAAACGGATTATGGCATCAGAAATTTCGGGAAATGGGCCAGTATGTAGTAGACCAAGGAGATTGATAGACTCTGTGACGGCTGACGCGGAGGCAATGCTCTACATCCGGAACTGGAGACATGCTGCAAGGGGCCGTCAAACATGGAGAAATACCCTAGAGGAAGCTGGCTGGGTGGAATACAAGCCTAGTCCACTTGTATCGCCCCGCGAAAGCTGCAGTCTTTCCTTCTCCCACATATTATGACTAGAAGTTCGTTTGTTAATAAAACAGAGCGGCTGTGGAACAATCGTCCACAATCAGTATTTCCGAAGTTGAAGAAATTTCTTAATATGAATTGTATGAATTGAACACGATGGACTGGTAGTACAAAGCGATGGAAAGAGTAATATCGGCAAGCAATATTCACACAACGCATGTTCAGCGCTAGTGATATATTGTCGAAAATTGTACTGAGAAAACTTTGGGAAAAACACTAGAAATAAAAGACGTTCAAAGCTATGGATAGATGATACAAAAGATAAGAGGTACTAGGAACGGGAAATTCAAAGCATATCAATTGTGATCGAATCTAAACCCCCTCATAGCTTGGGTTGATGATGATGTCGCCCTTTCTACAATTCACTGCAACGTCATGGCTACAGTCTAGAAGTCGTAGATGCTTGTTCTACTGGTAGTTTACTACTGTTGGCGTCACAGCCTTTGTCGGCGGGTTAGCGGGATTCAATTGTTTCAGGAGGCATAACACTCCAACAAGACTGTTTCCGGTTGACCCTGACGATTGTAACACACTGGCTGGTAAAATGAGCTCCTACAACACAAGAGTACAAACACGAAGGTAACAGCCTCCTCCTCATGCATCTACCAGACTACCTTTAACCTTTCATAATATTTTTCTTTCTTCAGGTCGAGTTTACTGCTAGACATTGCACCATGCGTTGTCGGACAGCAAGCTATGGTTGAAAAGATAGTAAAAAGAAGAGTGAAAGAACGCTAATTGTGCTTTTTAGCTTTTTCAAAAAAAAAAGCTTATACTAAGGCTCTGTCCGTCTATCTGTCTGTCCGTTTGTGACCTTCTTTCATCTCTGAAGGTACTGTCGCTACAGACTTGGGCCATATCTCAAATTGTAGCTTTTGATCAAGAGACCTAAAACTGAGGAAATGGTCTGGAAATTCCAACCGGAAGTACATATATTTAACGACAAAAAATAGATTTCTAATAAAGTACATATGGGTCATTCTGCGATAAGACGTAATATGTACGGCATCCACTATAAAATAACATTTTTATACTACATGTTTTCATTTTATGCAATAAATCACAGCATCTTAATGTATATTATAAATAGCACTTTAATTAAATGCACAATTAAAGTACATTTTCCTGAAATTCCAAATTTAAGTCTGAAAATGTCTCTACCCTGGCCTGTCCCCTTGACGTTTTTAGTTATACATGTTGACAGTACATACCTTCTTTGTCGCCGTTCCTAAATTACAAGTACATTAGAACAAATTTAAACAAGTATACTTAGGTATTATAAAGGGAAAATACAACAATATTTGTTTATATTCAATAATTTTCGAACTTCAATTTTGTCCCGCTTTTTTTGCGTATCTACCCTGGCGAATTTTGGTCCGTTAATTTAAACAGAAGTATTAGATGACCATGTTCTAAAAGGCGCTCACGGACGCGTGTCAACATAAAGTTTGTAACACTAAACACTCGAGCCGTTAAATCGCTGTCATTTGTAGTTGGCGCGACGCGACAGTGCAGTGTAGTGGCTTCGCAAGGTGATTGTGTCTCTCCCCTGGTAAGTCGTAAAATTTATAAAATTCATTTAATTTATTTGTATTTACTGTCTAAATTCAACAATACAGTAATAGTTAAGATGTGATATATAATTAGCCCAATATTAACTTATGTCAGTTAAAAATTTTAAATTTATCACGAAATCGTCTCTCCCCTGCCGTATTTCCCCTGGCAAGGCAATTACCAGGGGAGATACTCACTGACCAGGGGAAATAATGTGGATGGGTCATAAGATGTTTGTGCAAATTAATTCAGAAAGTTATCAAGAAACGTTGTAAATTATTATAGTAAAAGAAAAGGAGTATGATAAAAAAGTGTTTTTTATGTGTGTTCGTGGATATTTTGTTTGTTTCTGATCCGATTTTAATGATTTTTTTTTAATAGGTTTTCCCTCGAGATTGGTTACATAATATTGTTTCAAATCATGATACCACACAAAAGAAGAGGCATCAAGTGAAGTAAAGCCTACCTGTTATTGTTCTGTGTCACAAAATTTGTTACATTCACCTCCAGCTATATGGGCTCACTTACAGCCAATTTTGAACAGCATGCCACCGAAAGTGGAAATTCTGCATTTTTGGAGCGATGAACCCGTGACACAATACCGCAACAAATATATGTTCTACTTTCTTGTGACTCATTTGCCAGAGTAGCAGAGGAGAATAGGAAAGGTTATAGGGGGTCTGGAGGGTGTAGAAAAAAATGACGATGAACCTCACGTTTGAACTCTAAGGTGTTGTACGAGTTCGGAAATACTGACTGCGGGAGATTATTCCACAGTCGAGTTGTTCTATTCATAAACGAATTTCTAAACCGTATTGTGCGTGAACGAGGGGGCTGTAGGGTATGGGGGTGAGCCGAGCGGGCTACTCTTGTGTTGCGGGAAAAGTGTTGCCGTGCAGGCAGGAGGTCCTGAATTTCAGTGGAACAGTCGCCATGGTAATAGCGATAAAGTATGGAGAGGGCTGCTACATTCCTACGGTGGCTTAAGGTGTCTATGGAGGCGCGAAAGGGGCCATCACCAATGAGTATGAGGGCACGATTTTGCACCTTGTCGAGACAAGCCAAGGTGGTTTTTGGGGCGCCTGCCCAGATATACGAGTTGTATTCGAGGCGCGGCCGAATGTAGGATTTGTATATTGTAGCCAATGCGGCTGGCTGGAGGAGGAACTTGCATCTCTTGAGAAATCCTAGGCATTGGGAGGCTTGTTTGGCGATTTGGAATATGTGATCATTCTATCGCAGATGCTGCGTTAAAGTTACCCCTAGGATGTTGAGAGTTGAGTCAGCCGTTAGATTCTCTTTATCCACTGAGATAGGAGGAAGGTCGGTACAATTTTTATTGGAGATCAGACAGTACTTCGTTTTTGTGGCATTGAATTCGACGCGGTTCATTTCGCCCCAATGAAGAATCGAATCGATATCCCGGTTGATCGAAGTCGACATCAGTTGACGGTGGTAAAGACAAGGTCTGGCACGTGCTTGTCTTATATTGTCGAAGGAGTAAGAGAAATTCAGATTACCGTCATCAGCGAAGCAGTGAAGTGGGTTGGAGGGGATTGAGAGCTGATCATTAATGAAGATTAGAAAAAGTGCGGGTGAGAGAATTGACCCCTGGGGAACTCCAGCTGAAATGGCGTGGGGGTTAGATTCGACGCCGTCCAATACTACCTTGATTGAACGGCCTGAAAGAAAGCTCTTAATCCAGTTCCTTAGAACTAAGTGTATACCAATAGCTTGGAGTTTATTCAACAGAGCTGGGTGCCATACTCTGTCAAAAGCCTTTGATATATCTAGAGCAACCAGACCAGACTCGCCAAAGCTGTGAATGCTTTGGTTGATACGCTCGGTTAAACACACGACCGTTTGGAATTACCATAAAGCCGGACATGGTAAGGGGGCTCCTGATGGTGTCGGTGCTGTTTATAAGAGATCAGCAGACCGATTGGTGGCTAATGGCAGTGACATAGCATCTCTGCGCCAATTATCAGATGCTATCCAGAAAAACTGTCCTAGCATCAATGTTCTCCTTATTGACGACAAAAGTATCTTAGAGAAAGACGCTTTGCTTGTTAGTGCCAAAGAACACATAAAGACTTTCCCAGGTACTTTGCGTGTCCATCAGGTATCATGGAACATTGAGGATCCAAAAAAGTTGAAAATGAAGTCTTTAAGCTGTTTTTGCAATGAAAATATAAATTGTGATCACTTCCATCTTGGTGTTAAGATTTACTCATCTCATAAAACATCTCGTTTCCGAGTTAAGGATGTTTACGGATCGGATTCAGACTCTGAGAATAATAAAGAGAAATTCCCTGAAAGTGAACAAATCATTACACCAAAAGGTGGCAGGCATCAGGCAGAAGATGAACCACAGCCGTCGAGATCCAAAAAAACATTGAGGAACTGCGACTTCATTCTGGTTAAACTACAATCAAAAAAAAAGAGTACCGTTACGTGGCTATGTGTAAGGGTTTGGAGGAAGATGAGAAGATTCAGGTAGTTTTCTGTAAAAAAGGGGACAAAACTGGGAAATTATTTAAAGTTGATGAGCAAGATATTTCATTTGTCTCAAAGGACCAGATTGTCGAAACACTCCCTACACCAAATCCCATTTTGAAAGGGCAGAGAATGTTCTACTCCTTCAAAAAGTCGGTGGATGTGTTTGAGAAAGCTTAAGCATATTTATATTTTTTTTTGTTCATTTAGACAAGAGAAATGCCTTTTAATTTGTTGTTATTTTTTTCTTAGTTTATATCATCAGAAAACTTGTTAATTTAATGAAAGAATACTTTATTATTTAGTAAAGGTACTATATCATGTTAACTTACTTATATTTTTTGTCACAGACACTAAAAAAGCTCTAGTTTTAGATTTAAAGAAAGGCTGTAATACCAAAATGATACTCGGTTTATAAGTTAAATACAATGTTAATAAAAGTTTGGTTTATTCATTGATTTATTACGTCAAAGTCTCTCCCCTGGTCAAAAAAGTATCTACCCTGATATCCATGTCTCTATCCTGCCCGATGTATTTACCCTGGCCTTCTAAAAAGTAACTAAATATGTATAAAGTGACTGGCCCTTACGTGAATGTGTACATAAGGGTGCTAAAATCGTAATATATGTGATTAATCAAAAAACTCCAACTTTTCCCCTTGGCCGCATCTTCTATGAACTCAAAACCTCTTATCGTAGAATGACCCATATATCGGTAGCCTAGAGCTAAGGCGCTGGAATCCCATCACGGGGAACCAAGTTCAATCCTCGGCCGCGCAATGGTGAAATATAATTTTTTTTTTACTTCGGTGGAACATGTTTTGAATCTATCACTAAATTATATTATTTAATAATGATATTTAGAAGAACATAAACATTTACTTAATTAAAAGTAAAAAAATATCATTTTCTTGATTTTTTATGGTCATCCAGTCAGAAATGTCATTCAACAGAAAGAATACCACGAAAAAGCGTAATTAGTGGCTAGTCTCTAGGCACAGCATCCCACTAGTTTTATAGGGAAGAGTCTAAGATTGGGTGTCACCCTTTATACTACCAGTCCGTGATGACGTTTACTTCATGGTGCAATGTCTAGTATTAAACTTAGCTCAAAGATATAAGAAGGATTTAACAAGATAAACCCTTGACATACTGCAGTATCGAATTAACATTGAAGTATCATTCGGCTATGAATAATCACTCGTGGCCAGTGTGTCACGTCCAATGTTCATTTAACGCAACTTAAGTCCTCATTCGATCGAATGAAGTCAATCAAATTAACTTCATTCAATGAAGAAAGAAGTGAAATTGGGAAATTATCGAACAACTTTCCATGAACTTTCCAGTATAATTTCCAACTGAAATACATAACTATCAAACTATTATTCTTATTTTAGAATTTTAAAAAAAGTACGGGTCACTGTAAATATCTGTTGTTCTGCCTCAATTAATAATATTTTTTTTATCAAATGTAAAGGCCAGTTTACATCCCAGACTCAAAGTGGAAGTGCAAATCTGAGATCCTTTATCGCATAAAAGGAAGATAGTATGGTTCTGTCTCTGCTTCACCAAAGTGACAACAGCAAACGAGAGCATCAAAGTAGGGGTCTACTCTACTTAACGAATGTGTACACCGAGAAAAAGCTTTCAATTTCGTTAAATTTCAATTAGATTCCAATTTCGTGGTTTCTTATGATTTTGTTCCATAATTGTCTTGTTTTCGAAAATTCCGTTAATTTTTCTTATTTCAAAAACGAAATGAGGAAATGTTTGAAACTAATAAAGTTGTCTTTTTACTATACACTAATTTAATATAACTATCAGAAAGGCTTTGCAGCTCATTCAATTATTTCCTGTGGACCGTATTAAAAATTTTACGTTTGACAGTT
Source organism: Thereva unica (assembly GCA_949987705.1). Classification (NCBI taxonomy): domain Eukaryota; kingdom Metazoa; phylum Arthropoda; class Insecta; order Diptera; family Therevidae; genus Thereva; species Thereva unica. Next base: position 102,450,920 of record OX465283.1, read on the forward strand.
GTAAAAAGTTTCGAGCTTTCGACGAGCTTTTTCGAATTTTAACGAGTTTTTCGATGTCAATAGGCTCATAGCAAAAATGGTACTGAATGACGTTTCAGTAGACGAGATGTATAATAAAAAACACAATAAAATTTAAGTATAAATTAAAAGGTGAGCCAAAAAGTCAAAGAGATAGAATCATCTGCGCCCAGTTTAGAAATCGCTGGGTTAGAGCAAGAGTAAATACTAGAAAGCTTAGGAAAAGTCCTTGGTTTTAGATCCGTTAATCCTAAATTGCATGCAATAGTTTATTTTCAGTGGAGACACAGAGGTCGCATTTTTTTATTGGAGTAACTACATCGGTGTACTTTGGAGTAGTTCCAACTACTCCAACTCATATATCGGAGTAGATGATTAGTGCAGTTACGATTTTTTGGCAAAAGGTGGCGCCTTCAAAAATCTTTGGTTATGTTATTCACCTTTTCGGTTATGCCAATCATTAAAGGCGTTTTTTGAAGTTGCCATTTTAAATGTATGACTGATGAAATGACTTAAAAATGCAAGTTCAAAAAATATAGAAACTTCTATTTTTATGCAATTGGTTTTATTTTGAGGTTTTAAACTACACTGCGAAAAATGCGTTTCATTTTCCATCTACTCCAAAGTACACTGCTGTAGATACACCAGGAAAAGGAAAAACTCCTAGTGTATGATTTGTTTTAAATTTATTGCTTATCATTCAATTGATCGGGTTGCCCTTGACACAAAAAACCAGGACAAATCCGGGGAAACCTGGACGTATGGCAGCCCTAGTCAAGGGGATAAGGGTAGTTTGAAGGATACAGTGAGCCTCACTTACAAGGGATACGGTTTTTCTTAGAAAAGGTGGGAGGAAAATGTAAACACAAAGAAACATGACGTGGGGTGAATTCGAACCACGGACCTCTGCGATGGTAGTGGGGTCGATATCGAAGCCGCCTAATTGTGATAATTTGGATGGATGAATTACTGAGAATTAAAGAAAGATGAACAAATACGAATTTTCCATATACACACAAGCATTTAAAATGACTTTTTCACCAACAATAACATACCTAAAAAATTACACTAAATCTTTAAAGTTGATTGCATTTAGATATTCTAATTTTTCTTAATCTAACCAGTCCTGGAATTTCACAATGAAGACATATTTCCTTATGCAATTTGGTTTTTTCATCTTGTCCTCTGTTAAATCCGGGTTCAACGTTCAACCTAACTGAGTACGTCTGTTAAAGCGTCCAAAAAATTTAAATTTAACATTATTTATTTCCGGATAAAAACTTTCCTGCATTAGTCTGAAGCGGCATTTCAGCAATTAAAAATATTTTATTGTAAATTTTTGAATTTTGGGCATATATTAGAATATTTGTGGAATGACAATTTTTTGACCAGATACACCTAAAAAAGTGCTATTAAAAAATGATAACAACGCTAATAAATTTTTTTGCTGAAATTGGAATCTTTAATTTGGAATATCAATTCCTGTCGCGTGGACTTGGAGGAGGTCGAGTGTAGCATCTTTTGTTAATTTTTTATTGGATCTTTTCACATAGTGACTCAGAAGAAGAAAAAATGTTTTTAATGCTTTAGCCTCTCGTATGAATTGTTTTGCATTTTGTTGTTCTTTTTTTTTTGGAGGAGATATAAGATTTATAACATTAATATATTAAGTTTGTTTTTTATAACTTTATTCGAAAATCAACAAAAACCAGTTTAGTAATAACAAAGCAAGTCGTTGAATTACTTATTTTTGCATATTTTTACAAAAGCGCACGCTTAGAGCGCGATCGTATCTGAATATCTAGATAATTTTATTTTTGGATTTTTATTTTGCTTGATTTCGTTGCGGAATGTTCCAGAACATGTTTCTTTGCAGAGGATTTCGTATTTCTATCGTTCTGGAACAGGTGGTTATAAATTCCACTGGATTTAATCTTAAATTGTTTTGTTTATATTTTGCAGAGTGTGTAACACTCTTTCTTCTCTGAAATTTCTACACTAATAGTCGTTAATAACAGTGGAATTCACAAAGAAATTTTTCCTTTTGTTGTTGTTCTAAAACACCTCGCTAGACTATTAATCAATCCGAAAAACTACTGTCCTTAATCCCTAAAAGGCCTTCTCTGTAGTCCAGAGTCAATGTAGAACAACTCAATCAATAAGGAAAATATATTCTTTTCATTTGTATACCATAGAAGACAACTTGAAAGATTAATGGTAAAATCTCGAATTTAATTTGGTTTTATAATTTTGTTCCTCTTCGCGACAGTTTTTTCGGGGATGACTTTTCGATTCCCAAATTGACGTACATGAAAATTTTTGCAAAATAATCAAATGACGACAGTTCGATGACTGTTGTTGTATCTAATAATATCTCTCAAGACATTCATTAACAGATCAATACAAAGTTGCAGACTATAATTCTTTTGTGAAATATGCTTCTTTCTTTATCAGTACATTAGTGAAGTACCGATCCTTCTGATGCCAATGACATCCACAACAACTTATCTCACGGAATACTGCTCCTTTTTAGCTTTTTCAAAAAAAAAAGCTTATACAGAGGCTCTGTCCGTCTGTCCGTCTGTCCGTCTGTCCGTCCGTCCGTCTGAAGCCTACTTTCATCTCTGAAAGTACTGCAGATACAGACTTGGGAAATATCTCAAAATGTAGCTCTTGGTCAAAAGACCAAAAACTGAGAAAATGGTCTGGAAATTTCAACCAGAAGTATATTTAACAACAAAAGTATATTTAACAACAAAAAAGAGATTTCTAATAAAATCCATATATCGGTAGCCTAGAGGTAAGGCGCTGGAGTCCAATCCCAGGCGAACCAAGTTCAATCCCCGACCGCAAAATGGTGAAATAAAAATTTTTTTTTACTTCGGTGTAATATGTTTTAATTCTATTTCTCACTAAATTATATTATTTAATAATGATACTCAGGAGAACATAAACATTTATTTAATTAAAAGTGCAAAAAAATCATTTTCTTGAGGTTTTATGGCTCTTCGGCGGCTTTATAAATCATTAAGAAATTTCGCGGAAATAATATAAATTATTTATTTGTTTATATGCATATTTTATATGTTGTTCATTTTATTATTGTTTATAGTCATGTAGGTGGTGCTGTAGACCAAAACAAAAATTTAATTTTATCGAACTTCGCTGTGGATTTGTCACAAAAAATATGTATGATTTAAACGAAACATTTGGTAGGTTTAAAACGAAAAGTAGATATCTAATTTTTACCAGGGCATATAAACGCTTACTGAAATGAATGAAAATTTATAAATTTAATTGCACGAACGATGTATTTAAGACCGTCCTTATAGTCCATGAATATAAGGAAGTGATTTTTCTCAGAATTTTTAATATTTTACAAAAATTTTACAAACGATTTGCCCCATATCTAAAAAATTTTGCAGCCCTTTGTTTAAAAGCATATTTTTAAGTTTTTATTAACTAAATTTGTATGTATCTCTTCAGAATAACAAAACAAAAGTGGGATGTTGTGCCTAGAGACTAGCCACTAATTACGCTTTTTCTTGGTATTCCTTCTATTGAATAACACTTCAGACTGGATGACAATATATTAAGTGAAGATTGTGAAGAATTGCGAAAATATTCGAACAAATAACTCCAAAAACTAACGCATCTTTCATGGAGATGCTGCTGAAAGAATTATACAATAATTGCCCGCCAAGAATTTGCGAGAATTGATATATTTTAATTGCACGCCATCTATGACAAAGAATAGTGAACACCATCTATGGCAATATTAAATTACTCTTCGTTTTACCTATGATTATCAATTTCCATAAAATATACAAAATACATTTCATAAATAATAGAAAATCTGTTGTCATAAATCAGTTGTTTACTTCCTTCTAAAGTTTATACATATCTTGCATTGGAATGTACCTTTTTATGAAAGCATGAATAAAAAGGTTTATTGCCACATAACTACATGTTAGTGTTTGGAGTAATGGGAAGGCGCTAGATCGGGGTGCGAAGGACCAGGGTTCGATTCTTGATGAATTTGAGTACTTTTTTTTTAGCTATGATGATTTATTGTAGTATAATAAACTAAGCCTGCGTTTATGATAAAATCTCAAAGCGGCGACTAATTAAAACCTTTGGGACATATTCAATTGTGAGCTATAACTCAATCTATAATAAGCTAAATAAGCCAAATCCGTTTTTAACTAAAACTTTTATTTCACGTTGCATTGATTTAATTTTGTCATTGGCCATGGAGATTCATAAGTATTACACTGACCAACGCTATATATAATTAATCTTGCAAAGTTTTTGTTAAAGGCTTATGTAGGTTATAAGTTGTGAGACTTTGCGTAATCTAAAACTTAACAAAGTATTTAACAAACACTACCAAAATCATCATAACTTAAACTAGTGGGATGTTGTGCCTAGAGACTATAGCCACTAATTACGCTTTTTCATGATATTCTTTCTGTTGAATAACACTTCAGACTGGATGACAATATACATATTAAGTGGAGGTTGTGAAGATTTACGAAAACAATCCAACAACTACAACACATACAAATACAACTACATATAATATTGTTAAAAATTCGGCTTACCGCACCTTTTGTTAACCGACTTCAAAAAACGAGGTGGTTACTCAATTCGACGTGTAGGTATTTTGTAGTCCTGTTCACGCATAACTTTGTAACCCAATGACTTTTTTGCCTTTTTTTTGGTTCATTTGAAGGGGGAGTTTCCCACGGTGGTCCTGTTATTTTTGGTATTGGTATTGGTGGTATTTTTTCGAAATTCTGATAAAGGAGTTCGAAGTTAGGCATAAAAAACTGTTAAAATTAGTTTAACCTAAACATTTCATAGGCACCGAACAAATTACTTTATTGTTGTAAATCCGGCAGCAGGCCGATGGTGGAGCGGGTAGAGCGTCGGATCCTCGGTTCAGCGGCGTGTAGCGTTGAAGGTTCGAGCCTGGTCGGGCAGCATTTTTGTTTTCTTTTTCTCTTTTTCTTCTTTCTGAAATGATTTATTAGCATATTAGTCAACCACCGGTAGTGTCTGCCATGGCGCAAGGGCTACGGAAAAATCCTTCGTCTGTGGGGCTGCGGGTTCGATTCTTCGGCCCGCGGTGCTTTTTTTTCGTCATAATAATTTATTTTTTTATGGCGACAAGGGAAATTTCATGTAGCGCCTACTTCGATGCTTAAAAATTTCAAAATAAAACGGAAGTTAAGTGTTATTTTTTGCACTGTTACACGAACTCCTCGCTAGAAAATAATAAATCTGCTTCTAAAAAATTAATTATTTGTTATAAATTTGCTCTCATCACTTTCCTGTTGTTTTTATTTTTAAATTACGTCTTTCCGACCCCCGAAAGTATGCAACATGCCAATCCCCGAAACAACATGCCAACACCCGAACGTATGCAATAAGAAAATTAAGAAATTTCCCAAAACCTCGATAGAAACCCCGATAAAACCTGGGTTTTCAGATTTGTATGGGAAAGAACATTGATTATCTATAAGTAGATGCCATTGATTATCTATAAGTAGATGCCATTGATTATCTATAAGTAGATACGTAACCTTGTTTGCGGGCTTTGGACATAGATGGCCTTACTTACACTGATTTCAAAAATCCATGTTAAAACTGAGACTCAAGAGCTTTCGAAATATATAAAAGCTGTCTATCGGTTTCGCTGCTTATATACATTGAACTTTTGAATTCATGTATATAGCAATCGCATGAATTGGGATACTTGCGATTGCGCCTGCCGTTCTTTGAGACAAAATTTTCAGAATTTTTGTTGTTGTGTTGTTTAAAAACGATTTTTCAGGTTTAGGGAAAAATTTGGTCGTGGAAGATTTTTATTTTTTTTTTATTTTTTTATGAAATCATTTTTTTTTTGTCTGCAGGTGGATACGGTGCCGCAAATTTTAATTTCTGCTTTGTACAGAATATAAAAATTTTTCTATTTTCGACCAAAAGTTGAGCCTGAGAAAATTTCAGTCAAAAGTTTTAAATTACATATGGAAGAGGTTTTTATCATATCGAGCCCTTCCCGCCGTTTTATCGTAACCGACAAAAAGTAAATTTTACAGGAGAAGGTTTTTTTACTTATTTTTGTATCTATTATTTGTAATGGGCTGAAATTAGTTAGGCTAATTATTTTATTTAGGCTAGTTTATTATCCGATTAATGTCAAAATTGGTGGTATGTTTCGAAGGTTAAATTAACGTCGTTTGCGGTAAAAAACGAATTTTCGCAAAAATGTCGCTTACGATAAAACGGCGGGAAGGGCTCGATATAGTATGCCAGGCAATGAAGTATTTTGCCTCATCATTAAAATTTAATGTTTAATGATATGGGAAAAGTAAAATCTTTCTTTATGTAAAACCATTCCATGCTAAACTGTCGCTCCAAAAGAATATTTTAAAATTTATAACGCACCAGGAATTGTAAGTGCTTTAATAAGTTATAATAAGTCTTGTGCACTCTCTTCCACACCACCTAAGAGGTCGAGTACAAGGCGCATTTTTTTATATCGTGGTGTCCCCAGTAGGCATAATTCACGGCTTTCAATCAAAAAGATCCTTTCGCATTCAGGCATTGCTTTGGATTTAGGACCTTGGCTATAATGATAGATCCACATAAATATATCATCCTGGAACTGTAAAACAATTGAATCCTTCTTTCCAAAATTTACAGACCGGCTTTACTTAGTATTAACTAGTTTTGTTAATATTCATCCTCTCATCTTTACAATTTTTCCGCAAGTGCTTGTACAGGGTCTGTCACGTATGCTAGGACTCCTAATAGTTTGGCGATATAAAATTTGTAAATAGAGTATTACTAACACCCTATATGTAACAAATCAAAGGCTCCCAGCAGGAAAACTAGCGAGGGGCTACTCAGGTAACCCAAGAATTCATTAATGATTTGTGCAACCGCTTACATGCTAATTGAAAAATTCTACTGCAAATTTAGTAAAATGGAGGTCTTTACATTGTAATGGATAGGTAAGCGACTAGGTAATGACTTGTGAAATACTTTCGTTGGAAATGTGATGTGCTTTTATTATTCTTTGTCTTGTCGAAGCCTCTCTTCTTGAGTTTATTCCGTCCTCCAAATTCGTTCGGTGTGGATCGTGCAGTGCAGTCAAAAAGATATCTTGCTAGTAAAATTCTCACCAAATGTAGCTGAAATGCAATGGTAATTTTGGATAGTAATGTTTTTAATGCTAAAAAGGGTAGCCAGAATTTTATTCTGCGTGCCATACATGGTAATCTATGTATTCACTTAATACACTTCACCTCTGAAATAAGTCCTCGTTTGTAATGCCTACAGTAAGTACTTACCGCCATAGGACATCCCTATGTAAAAGTAAGCTATTATTTCATCACAAAGGTAATGGGTCCATCTCATTATCACCTCGCTTACCTAGCCATTACATTTCCCGCTGGGTTGTAAAAACGGAGAATATTTAAACACTTTTATCAGTTTTATCCCGTAAACTTCCGAAGTTATCGTCGAAGGCGAACTGACAATCAATAAATCTTGGTGCTTTCTGTGTAGATCAACAAATTACTTGCTAAACATACAACATTCTATCGCCACTATCTCAGTACCATCGAAATAAACCCTCTCCTGACTGCACGGCAATCTTATTCCCTCAGCACCAAATTAGATAACTCGTCTCACTCCTTCCACCTGCAGCCCTCTTTTCGGGCACTCTACAAAATAGGAATTCGTTTCTAAAAAGAACAACTGGATTCTGGAATAATCGGTTAGTATTTCCGAGCTCCAACATCCAAGAATTCAAACGCAGAATTCCTCGTCAATTCCACCTCCCAACGATCATAATGGTTAACCTATTCCACCCTTGTACTAATCTTACTGCAAGACAATGAACCATGATATGACAAACTAAATAATGGACTCGTTGTACGAGAGTTATTTTGGGAAATTTGTTCAAAAATCGTACAACATTTTTCAAGTTTTTTTTTTTATTTGATTCAAGGGTGGGATTCACCGCATTGAAAAAGAGGTTATAATAAATTTTCCAATTTATTTTTGATATTATTTCATCAAAAATAAAATTTAAAAACATAAAAATATTTGAATCATTTTTCAAATACAACCTGTATTATATGTATTGAAAATGACTTATTTCTTCTTAACAATACCAAGCAACCAACCTGCAATCCGGTAGCAGCAACAATTACCCAAAACGTAGAAAAAAGCTGCTGTATAAAATTTATTTTTAAAATATTACTTCCCTTTAATTTTATCCCCTTAAAGGTAGAAACAGATTGGCGCGAATTTTGTCGCGGAGGCGGTGTCCGTGGCGGCAAAATCGATTAAAATACACGCACCACCATATATGCTACCACAAAGGCGCGGAGGCGACTTGTCGCGCGGACAAATTCGAGCTATTTCGAATTCTGCCGCTGGTCGCCCAGTGGTACCAACCATGACGAGCTGATTTAGTACACATTTTTTGCTTTGAACTGCTGTCTGCCTGCAAATTGACAATTTTTTCGTGGCGGTTATTTTTAAATTTAATTCGTGATTTTTTTTTTAGTTTTTTAATGCAATTTTTTATCAATTATGGGGCATAAAAAAGACTGTGTTTGCAGGTAATTTAAAACTAATTATTGTAATAAAATCAAACAAAAACAGTCAACAATAAAAAAAATTTGTCTCTATTTAGCAACTCAATGTGACGGTTAATTTAAGCTTTTGGAGATACTTCAAGGTTATTTTTTAGTGAAATATTTATATTTATCCCAGAGGAATTTAACATAGCATTAAAAACTATAAAATTACGGAGATGGAGGAAAAACAGGAGCCAAAGTAAAAGTAAAGTATTAAATTAATTTCTGGGAAAGTTTTTAGTTAAAGTTTTTGGTCAGATAAAATTTGAATTAAAACATGCTGAGGGTTCAAGCTGGAAATATTGATGATAGATATTTTAGGCGGAAACGCGGAAGGAGAATTTTTATTACTTTCTAATGATGTAATATACATAGTTTAAACTTTCAGGTTGTGAAGCAGGTGGTATTAAATAGGCAAAAATAGGTTTTACAGAAAAGAGACGAAAGAATTTTGATCCAAAACGCAACGTTTGAAATTTTAAACACAAATGATATGGAATTTTTAAAACTAAGCTATTTAAGTGATTTTAGGCAGGTCCTATAAATGGGAAAAACAATTCCGAACAAACCCACCCTTTTAATTTTTCGGGTAATATTCGGTGAATGGAAAAATACCATTAAGCAGCCCAATGTAAACAACAAATCGCCCATTGTTTTCTTACAGGTAAACTTATATAACGTAATATCATAAATCAAGTCATGGAACTACCCTCTTTCAAATCAAACCCTTTAATTTTTAAATTCTAAGCCAGTAAGTTTGGGTACATGGGAAAATGTCATTATGCAGTTCAATGTAAAAAACAAACCGCCCATCTCCTACTTGAAGGTAAAATTATCTAATTTAGTACCATAAAACAAGTCATGGAACCACCCTCTTTCAAATAAAACCCTTTAGTTTTTAAATTTCAGGTAATTTTCTGTAAATGGCAAAATATTATCTAACACCTCAATTCTTCCTTTTTTAATTCCAAGTAAATTTTACTTTATTCAAATATTGAAAAAAAAAACAATATACGTATATATATTGAAAATAGCTTAAATTTTTATTTCTAGATAAGAGCACAGTTATAATTAAGGATCATGTGTTTTCACATAATAAATAATTAAAAAAGTACAAAATAAATTCATTAAGTTATATTTACACTAAAAATTTCAAGTTCATTTATTTAAATTCCATCGTCCGTTAAATTCCGTTAAATTGTCCGCGCCGCGCCAATCTGTTAGCTAAGGCGGAATCTAAAATCCGTCGAGCGGCGCGGCAAAAGTTGTCGCGCCAATCTGTTTCTACCTTAATGCTTGATAAAATTCGGCTAGATTAAATAAAAATCAACCACCTTCGCAAATAAATATAAAATAGAGTGCATTTAATTTGATTATTATAATTATCCTTAAAAAGGAGTATATTTTATATTTATAAGGATGACAAACATATTTTATTGCAGTCCTAAAATTTCCTGCTGATTTTCATAATCAGCCACCAAAAAACATGAAGAGAAATGGCCTCGACTCCCAGATCCGGCGGCGCGGAAGTGAGTGCGGATTTGACACTTTGCGATTCTCAAATCCGCAGTCCCGGATTCAATTAAATCAAAAATTCGGAATGAAGACGAAATGAAATACCTGATGTCGGATTATCTTAGGCGCATTTGTGGTTTCGAATCCGCAGAAAATTTGTTGCGGATCACACTTTTAAAGCGCGGAAAATATCAAAGAGAGATTCGCGGTTGTGGATTTGAGAATCGCAAAGGCTCAAATCCGCACTCACTTCCGCGCCGCCGGATCTGGGAATCGAGGCCATAGTTTCAAAACGGTGTTTCGACACCTCTCCCCCTCCCATTCCTTTGCGTTGCAAATGGACTTTTCGCTAACTAATGCAAATAAGTCTCATAAAATCAAAAAGTCCGAAATCTGAAAAATCATGAGATTCGATATCTCAAATTTGTATACGGCACCGCGCCCCAACCAAAATAAATTCAACTTCATTTTAATGTTCCAAGAAAATACCTTCTTATGTACACATTATTTCCATCATCGATAACCCTCAGCTTTTTTATTATGTATTATCGAAACTCCAAACCAAAGCTTCCAAATCTTGCAAGTTTTACCGAAAGCACAAACCGCAAAAAGAAAACAGACGCTAGCGCCGCCAAACATCAACACCCGCCATCCTCACAGGTCCCATGATTACGCATCTACTTATAGATAATCAATGTAGATGCGTAATCATGGGACCTGCGAGGATGGCGGGTGTTGGTGTTTGGCGGCGCTGGCGTCTGCTTTCTTTTTGCGGTTTGTCCTTTCGGTAAAACTTGCAAGATTTGGAAGCTTTGGTTTGGAGTTTCGATAATACATAATAAAAAAGCTGAGGGTTATCGATGATGGAAATAAAGTGTATATAAGAAGGTATTTTCTTGGAACATTAAAATGAAGTTGGCTGGGGCGCGGTGCCGTATACAAATTTGAGATATAGAATCTCATGATTTTTCAGTTTTCGGACTTTCTGATTTTATGAGACTTATTTGCATTAATTAGCGAGAAGTCCATTTGCAACGGAAAGGAATGGGAGGGGGAGGGGTGTCGAAACACCGTTTTGAAACTATTTCTCTTTATGTTTTTTGGTGGCTGATTATGAAAATCAGCAGGAAATTTTAGGACTGCAATAAAATATGTTTGTCACCCTTATAAATATAAAATACACCCCTTTTTAAGGATAAGGATGATTATAATAATCAAATTAAATGCACTCTTTTTTATATTTATTTGCGAAGGTGGTTGATTTTTATTTAATCTAGCCAAATTTTATCAAGCATTAAGGGGATAAAACTTAAGGGAAGTAATATTTTAAAAATATTTATACAACAGCTTTTTTCTACGTTTTGGGTAATTGTTGCTGCTACCGGATTGCAGGTTGGTTGCTTGGTATTGTTAAGAAGAAATAAGTCATTTTCAATACATATAATACAGGTTGTATTTGAAAAATGATTCAAATATTTTTATGTTTTTAAATTTTATTTTTGATGAAATAATATCAAAAATAAATTGGAAAATTTATTATAACCTCTTTTTCAATGCGGTGAATCCACCCTTGAATCAAATCAAAAAAAACTTGAAAAATGTTGTACGATTTTTGAACAAATTTCCCAAAATAACTCTCGTACAACTAGTCCATTATTTAGTTTGTCATATCATGGTTCATTGTCTTGCAGTAAGATTAGTACAAGGGTGGAATAGGTTAACCATTATGATCGTTGGGAGGTGGAATTGACGAGGAATTCTGCGTTTGAATTCTTGGATGTTGGAGCTCGGAAATACTAACCGATTATTCCAGAATCCAGTTGTTATTTTTAGAAACGAATTTCTATTTTGTAGAGTGCCCGAAAAGAGGGCTGCTGGTGGAAGGAGTGAGACGAGTTATCTAATTTGGTGCTGAGGGAATAAGATTGCCGTGTATTCAGGAGAGGGTTTATTTCGATGGTACTGAGATAGTGGCGATAGAATGTTGTATGTTTAGCAAGTAATTTGTTGATCTACACAGGAAGCACCAAGATTTATTGATTGTCAGTTCGCCTTCGACGATAACTTCGGAAGTTTACGGGATAAAACTGATAAAAGTGTTTAAATATTCTCCGTTTTTACACCCAGCGGGAAATGTAATGGCTAGGTAAGCGAAGTGATAATGAGATGGACCCATTACCTTTGTGATGAAATAATAGCTTACTTTTACATAGGGATGTCCTATGGCGGTAAGTACTTACTGTAGGCATTACAAACGAGGACTTATTTCAGAGGTGAAGTGTATTAAGTGAATACATAGATTACCATGTATGGCACGCAGAATAAAATTCTGGCTACCCTTTTTAGCATTAAAAACATTACTATCCAAAATTACCATTGCATTTCAGCTACATTTGGTGAGAATTTTACTAGCAAGATATCTTTTTGACTGCACTGCACGATCCACACCGAACGAATTTGGAGGACGGAATAAACTCAAGAAGAGAGGCTTCGACAAGACAAAGAATAATAAAAGCACATCACATTTCCAACGAAAGTATTTCACAAGTCATTACCTAGTCGCTTACCTAGCCATTACAATGTAAAGACCTCAATTTTACTAAATTTGCAGTAGAATTTTTCAATTACCATGTAAGCGGTTACACAAATCATTAATGAATTCTTGGGTTACCTGAGTAGCCCCTCGCTAGTTTTCCTGCTGGGAGCCTTTGATTTGTTACATATAGGGTGTTAGTAATACTCTATTTACAAATTTTATATCGCCAAACTATTAGGAGTCCTAGCATACGTGACAGACCCTGTACAAGCACTTGCGGAAAAATTGTAAAGATGAGAGGATGAATATTAACAAAACTAGTTAATACTAAGTAAAGCCGGTCTGTAAATTTTGGAAAGAAGGATTCAATTGTTTTACAGTTCCAGGATGATATATTTATATGGATCTATCATACCCATGGTCCTAAATCCAAAGCAATGCCTGAATGCGAAAGGATCTTTTTGATTGAAAGGCGTGAATTAATGCCTACTGGGGACACCAGGTGGTGGTGTGGAAGAGAGTGCACAAGACTTATTATATTTATAAAGCACTTACAATTCCTGGTGCGTTATAAATTTTAAAATATTCTTTGGGAGTAAAGTGCGACAGTTTAGCATGGAATGGTTTTACATAAAGAAAGATTTTACTTTTCCCATATCATTAAACATCAAATCTTAATGATGAGGCAAAATACTTCATTGCCTGGGATACTATATCGAGCCCTTCCCGCTGTTTTATCGTAAGCGACATTTTTTCGAAAATTCGTTTTTTACCGCAAACGACGTTAATTTAACCTTCGAAACATACCACCAATTTTGACATTAATCGGATAATAATAATCGGATAATAAAATAATTAGCCTAACTATTTTCAGCCCATTACAAATAACAGATACAAAAATAAGTAAGAAAAACCTTCTCCTGTAAAATTTACTTTTTGTCGGTTACGATAAAACGGCGGGAAGGGCTCGATATGATAAAAACCTCTTCCATATGTAATTTTAAACTTTTTACTGAAATTTTCTCAGGCTCAACTTTTGGTCGAAAATAGAAAAATTTTTATATTCTGTACAAAGCAGAAATTAAAATTTGCGGCACCGTATCCACCTGCAGACAAAAAAATATGATTTCATAAAAAAATAAAAAAAAATAAAAATCTTCCACGACTAAATTTTTCCCTAAACCTGCAAAATTCGTTTTTAAACAACACAACAACAAAAATTCCGAAAATTTTGTCTCAAAGAACGGCAGGCGCAATCGCAAGTATCTCAGTTCATGCGATTGCTATAATACATGAATTCAAAAGTTCAATGTACATAAGCAGCGAAACCGATAGACAGCTTATTTCGAAAGCTCTTGAGTCTCAGTTTTAACATGGATTTTTGAAATCAGTGTAAGTAGGGCCATCTATGTCCAAAGCCCGCAAACAAGGTTACGTATCTACTTATAGATAATCAATGCCCAGGCATTGATTATATACATTGATTATCTATCAATCTAAATAATCTATAATCAATGTTATATACTAAGTAGATATGGACAAACGCGAGTCAAATTAACTTCAGGTTACGGCACCACGAGCTGGGGGCGCTAATATCGCAGGGTTTTATGCTCCGCTATATATGGTTAGTTTCCGAAATAAACTTTTCCTGGTTTATGTGAAAGCCCTTTGCGCATTTGAAAACAAAATCAGAAGCTACGGCTTTGGGTTTAGTGGCTGCGAATCTAAAAACAGATTCCTATGCGCTTTTTCCTATTGGCCTCGATTCCCAGATCCGACGGGAGGGAAGTGAGTGCGGATTTGACACTTTGCGATTCTCAAATCCGCAGTCCCGGATTGGTTTAAATCGAAAATTCTGAATGAAAACTCACGCGATAATGACATATACGATGTCGGATTATCTTAGGCGCATTTGTCGTTCAAATCCGCAGAAAATTTGTTGCGGATCACACTTTTACAGCGCGGAAAATGTCAAAAAGAAATTCGGGGTTGCGGATTTGAGAATCGCAAAGTGTCAAATCCGCAACTCACTTCCCTCCCGTCGGATCTGGGAATCGAGGCCATTGTTTTGTTAGGGAAGGGCAAAGAGGATGAAAAAATGATGATGAATTCGTAGCTGATGGGTGAAATTTTACAATGAGGGAATGAAATGAATGGGCGAGATAATTTTAATGGGAAATTTGGCATCAAGGGTTTTTTATTATGTTGAAAAAATTGAAATGGGTTTTCAGGGATTATTCCATTTTTTAAATTCTTTTATTTAACTTGCACTGTTTGTCGTCAAATCTTGGAAGTTAAATTTGACCCACTTCCCGGTTTCGGATAGAGCTGAAATTTTGCATACACGTTTAGTTTGGATGACAATGCAATCTGGCCATTTTGTAAAAATATCAAGATAGCGGTTCCAAAATGGCGCCCGCTTTTATTTTACTCACACTGTTTGTCGTCAAATCTTGGAAGTTAAATTTGACCCACTTCCCGGTTTCGGATAGAGCTGAAATTTTGCATACACGTTTAGTTTGGATAACAATGCAATCTGGCCATTTTGTAAAAATATCAAGATGGCGGTTCCAAAATGGCGCCCGATTTTTGAAATTGTGCTCCGCGGTCCTTTGAAATGGGTATCAAATGAAAGGATATGACAGGTAGAACACAATAAGCTATGTGGCGTCATTCCAAATTCAAAATGGCGGACAACACTTACACTGTTTGTCGTCAAATCTTGGAAGTTAAATTTGACCCACTTCCCGGTTTCGGATAGAGCTGAAATTTTGCATACACGTTTAGTTTGGATGACAATGCAATCTGGCCATTTTGTAAAAATATCATGATGGCGGTTCCAAAATGGCGCCCGATTTTTGAAATTGTGCTCCGCGGCCCTCTGACATGGGTATCAAATGAAAGGATATGACAGGTAGAACACAATAAGCTATGTGGCGTCATTCTAAATTCAAAATGGCGGCCAACACTTGCGCTGTTTGTCGTCAAATCTTGGAAGTTAAATTTGACCCACTTCCCGGTTTCGGATAGAGCTGAAATTTTGCATACACGTTTAGTTTTGGTGACAATGCAATCTGGCCATTTTGTAAAAATATCAAGATGGCGGTTCCAAAATGGCGCCCGATTTTTGAAATTGTGCTCCGCGGCCCTCTGACATGGGTATCAAATGAAAGGATATGACAGGTAGAACACAATAAGCTATGTGGCGTCATTCCAAATTCAAAATGGCGGCCAACACTTACACTGTTTGTCGTCAAATCTTGGAAGTTAAATTTGACCCACTTCCCGGTTTCGGATAGAGCTGAAATTTTGCATACACGTTTAGTTTGGATGACAATGCAATCTGGCCATTTTGTAAAAATATTAAGATGGCGGTTCCAAAATGGCGCCCGATTTTTGAAATTGTGCTCCGCGGCCCTCTGACATGGGTATCAAATGAAAGGATATGACAGGTAGAACACAATAAGCTATGTGGCGTCATTCCAAATTCAAAATGGCGGCCAACACTTACACTGTTTGTCGTCAAATCTTGGAAGTTAAATTTGACCCACTTCCCGGTTTCGGATAGAGCTGAAATTTTGCATACACGTTTAGTTTGGATGACAATGCAATCTGGCCATTTTGTAAAAATATCAAGATGGCGGTTCCAAAATGGCGCCCGATTTTCGAAATTGTGCTCCGCGGCCCTCTGACATGGGTATCAAATGAAAGGATATGACAGGTAGAACACAATAAGCTATGTGGCGTCATTCCAAATTCAAAATGGCGGCCAACACTTACACTGTTTGTCGTCAAATCTTGGAAGTTAAATTTGACCCACTTCCCGGTTTCGGATAGAGCTGAAATTTTGCATACACGTTTAGTTTGGATGTCAATGCAATCTGGCCATTTTGTAAAAATATCAAGATGGCGGTTCCAAAATGGCGCCCGATTTTTGAAATTGTGCTCCGCGGCCCTCTGACATGGGTATCAAATGAAAGGATATGACAGGTAGAACACAATAAGCTATGTGGCGTCATTCCAAATTCAAAATGGCGGCCAACATTTACACTATTTGTCGTCAAATCTTGGAAGTTAAATTTGACCCACTTCCCGGTTTCGGATAGAGCTGAAATTTTGCATACACGTTTAGTTTGGATGACAATGCAATCTGGCCATTTTGTAAAAATATCAAGATGGCGGTTCCAAAATGGCGCCCGATTTTTGAAATTGTGCTCCGCGGCCCTCTGACATGGGTATCAAATGAAAGGATATGACAGGTAGAACACAATAAGCTATGTGGCGTCATTCCAAATTCAAAATGGCGGCCAACACTTACACTATTTGTCGTCAAATCTTGGAAGTTAAATTTGACCCACTTCCCGGTTTCGGATAGAGCTGAAATTTTGCATACTCGTTTAGTTTGGATGACAATGCAATCTGGCCATTTTGTAAAAATATCAAGATGGCGGTTCCAAAATGGCGCCCGATTTTTGAAATTGTGCTCCGCGGCCCTCTGACATGGGTATCAAATGAAAGGATATGACAGGTAGAACACAATAAGCTATGTGGCGTCATTCCAAATTCAAAATGGCGGCCAACGCTAAATTGTGGAAAGCTTATAATAGACTAAAAAGTAGAAAATATAACCGATCAACTTCCAATTTTGCACACACTCGTAGTTCGGGTGGTTAATGTGTATGAATGATGAGATGAATAGTGGAGTTAAGGGTGAGTTGATAATAAAGAAGCAATACACGTTACAAAAAATCACAAACAAACACAGAGATGCTGCTGTCAACTAAATTCAACTACTCAAATACTGAACTCATGTCCGTATGCATAATTTCAACTAAACCCAGGTAGCAGAGCTGAGTCGAGTTCAGTCAACCTTAACCCAACTCGACTCCCGTTTACATGTAGTTAGACTTGGGTTCAATTTGAGTTCAACTCATCATGTATAAGTACTAAATGCAATCTGACCTTTTTGTAAAAAAAATCAAGAAGACGGTTCCGAGATGGCGGCCGTTTTTGCAATTATGTTCCACCGAGCCCACGACATGGGTATCAAATGAATACAGTAAACTGTGTGACGTAATTTTAAATCTAATAGAATTGCCATCATAAAATGGCGGAATACATATAATAAACTAAAAAGTAGAAAATAAAATAAATGGTTAAAAAAAATTTTTAAAAAAAATTCTTTTCATTAACTAAAAAATGTATACTGAAAAGTAAAAAATAAAAAATATTTTAAAGAAAGCGTGAAATTTCAATTTTAATGAAAAAGTTAATTAAAAGAATGGCGCATTTTTCATCAAAAAATTTTGTTAGAATTTGAAATTAACAAAGCAAAAAATTGAGGGTTATTGTAAATCTCACGCGATTTACAGTTATATTTTCAATTTTTGATGAAAAATGCGCCATTCTTTTAATTAACTTTTTCATTAAAATTGAAATTTCACGCTTTCTTTAAAATATTTTTTATTTTTTACTTTTCAGTATACATTTTTTAGTTAATGAAAAGAATTTTTTTTAAAAATTTTTTTTAACCATTTATTTTTTTAAATGAGTTTTGAATGACAAATAGAATTCGTAGAAATTAGTAATTTTTACGGATAATTGTACTACAATTGAGATATATAAATAATTTCTATTTATGTGGCATGGTGAACCTTTTATACGTAGATGTCAATGAACCTTGCGTTTGATCTGTGAGGTGTTATATGGTTTCAACAACACCGGCTGTTTGTTCTATTTATTAACGAAGGGATGGTATATGTAGTGGGCCTGCGATAGGCCGAGTTGGCTGTCTTGGGAAAAAAGGTGCATGTAGGTAAAAGCGGTAAAAATTAGCGAGGGCTGCAAATACTACCGTGGCTTGAAGGGTCTCTAGAGGAGCAAAAGGGTGCTATCGCCAATGCACCTTCTTCGTTTTGCACCTTCTCCAGCCAAGGCAAGCTAGTTTTTGGGGCACCTGCAATACAGGTTCGCGTCACGCAACCGTCAAAAACAATTAAATATATAGTATTTTATTACAACAAAAACTAGGGATTTATAACGAGTTAAAATAAATTGAGAGGACTATTAAACCAATTATTGTAATTACAACCAGACGCATTTTGATAAAGATTAATCCGAGGCTGAAGTTCTGTTAATTTATTTTTTCCAAAGATGAAAGAATAATAATATTAATAATGTTACAATATTGCTAACTAAATATCTAGGTAGCCGGATGCTCCCGAAGTATCGAGGTCATTGATGGTGGCTTGTGCCGTAAGGCTCGTGAACTTTTGGTTGGGGTCATGTGTCGTATGGGTTGTGGCCATGGGAACATAACTTCTGCCCAGATATACGAGTTATGTTCAATACAATTCCATATAAGGCGGAATGTAGGACTTGTAGATTGTAGAGGGTCGCCTGCTGAAGGAGGAACTTGCATCTCTTCAGGAATCTGATAATTGATAAGCATTGCATTGATAAGCTTGTTTGGCGATTTGGAATATGTGATTACTCCATCGCAGATCTGGGACCTTATTTTCTATTGCAATATTGTTATATTTTTTCGAAACTGCCGAAACCGTATTTTATATTATACAATATTGACATTTATTTTACATGAAAATTTAACAATATTGGTAAATTTTTACTTGCAAGCTGCTTCGTCTTCTAATCGGATTTAACAATATTGTAATACGGAATGCCACTGAAGATTAAATTACGTCTAAAAGTACGAGTCCACCAAAGGCATTCTCTCTTGGCGTGATAATGACGTAAAAAGATGATGTTCCAAATGTGCATAGCTGCGATATGCACTTTCTTCGTGACGTCATTTTGCCGGCGAGCAAATGTTTGTTTGCTTTGGTGGATTTGTATCTTAAGATGTTAAGAGATGAGTCAGCTATTAGATTCTTTTTGCCACTGAGATAAAGGGAAGGATGGTACAATTTTTTCGAGGGATGAGAGTTCACACTCTATTAGACAAGGTCTTGCCCGTTCTTGTCTTATATTGACGAAGGCGTAGGAGTAACGCATTGTGTCATTGCCAAAAGTATGAACTGGGTTGGAGGGGATTGAGAGCATATCATTAATGAATATTAGAAAGAAATCAGGTGAGAAAGTCTACTCTCGGAAAACGCCGGTCGAGATTCGACGCCATCCCGTACTACCTTAATTGAATGGCCAGAAATAAAGCTCTCAAACCAGTTCTTTAGTACTGAGATGTGCGTTAATTTTACAGTTTTACAGAAAGCGTCGAATTTTCCACCTGTGCAAAGGAATTTGCACGCACAACTCTGCGCTCAAGTTTCTGCAAAAATGTATGCAATTTTAAAAAGAGGCGGCTTTTCTATCCACTCAATCAACTCAATAATTTTTAAAGCTACAACTTTTAAGAAAATGACCAGCATTTAATAAAAAATTCACCTTTGAACCAAAAAAATAGTAAAACTGAATGAAAATATTGTAGATATGTATTAAAGAACTTGTTAAGAAACTGGCTGATGTGCATTTAGTGTTTAATGGTGGGTCTACACGAAAGAGGGGTTTGCCCGTCTTACTTTGATGTTTGAATGAAATGGCCGGCGGAATCCTTGTGCGGACCATGTCGACGGAATGTTTTTGCGCACATTTCCAGCAGCTTTCCTTTGTTTCACAGATAAAACTCAATGGGAAATCTTATGAATAGCTAGCTATAAGGCTCACATGCCCAGCTACCTAGTAAGATGAATATTGAATATCACGAAGGCCTTTAAATTAACGGTTAATTTATACATACTAAAAAAGCTGGTCGTCCCAAGCAAGAGGATGTGAGCCCTCATCATTCTTATAGCTACACAATATGTTTGAAGTTTGGCTCTCGTTGCAACCTGAACATCAAGAATTCCAACTTGTTTGCAACAACTGAGTTTTTGTGTCGACGGACCCGCCACTAATTATAGGTTTTCATGGCAGGCTTCCAGTTGAATAATGAATCCAGACTGGTTTGTTCTTAATAATTTAAATTATTTTTATTTCCAATTGGATTATTTTCATTAATTTTTAAAATTTGATACTATCAGAAGTAAGCAAAAGGGTAGTTTTATTGAAGCTACCATAATTAAATGAACGGGTGGTGGAGTGGGATATTCATATACATGTACTATATGAAATTCTTAGAATTTTAGATAATTATTTACGTTATCACCGCACCCCCGCAGGAGGTAGGCTTTGTAAGGGGTTGACCAGAGCTTGTTGCTTTTGGAATTAGCCGTTGGTCACCGGTTGGTTATTCAGGGTTAAAATTTTGTAAAAGTAATTTTTATAAAAAATAGCAGTTTAATTCTCCCACCAAAAACTCACCGCATTTTTGGAGTATTGCGCGAACTTTTGCGTCTGATAAAGTAAACAATTACCCTTAAAACAAACATTTTAAAAAATCTTTCAAAATCGGAACTCTTCTTTTTTCATTGACGACTACCACTCTTGAGAAATATGAAGTAGGGTTTTAAACGAAAGTTTTTTATTGTTTTCTATTATTGCACGCAAATATGTATACATATGTATATTCACATTTTCAAATAGTTTGCTCAATTTGCTCTAAAAGCAATAATAAAATCAATAAAAAAACTAGAATTTTGTTAAAAACAAACTTATTTAATTTTTCTCAAAATAAAAAAAACACGATGCTAAATTTCCCATTAAATCTCTCTTCCCATTCATTAATTTCTTCATTCATAAATTTCAGCCACCGGCCAAGAAATCATCGTAGTTTCAGCCCACCCACCCCCTTCCAAAACAAAACAAAAGGAATGCCCGCACAGGAATCTATTTTTAGATCCGAAACTTTTGGTTTTTCTTCCAACATGCGTCAAGGGCTTAAATGCTTTTTTAAATTCAGGCGCAAACCCGTTTTTTTATGTTTTACTAAAAAATAGCAAAATTAAAAAAAATGTATATTTTATGATTATTATGCACTAATAAAAAATTATTATTATTAAACTAATGTTGTAAACCCATTCCCATTAATTTTAGAGGTTTACAACAGAAATTCGCAGCCCTAAAACTTAATTCAGTGTAACTATCGCCATCTAACAAGACAACCTGAAAGATGCTTGTCCATATCTACTTACCATTGATTATCTATAAGTAGATACGTAACCTTGTTTGCGGGCTTTGAACATAGATGGCCTTACTTACACTGATTTCAAAAATCCATGTTAAAACTGAGACTCAAGAGCTTTCGAAATATAAAAAAGCTGTCTATCGGTTTCGCTGCTTATGTACATTGAACTTTTGAATTCATGTATATAGCAATCGCATGAATTGGGATACTTGCGATTGCGCCTGCCGTTCTTTGAGACAAAATTTTCGGAATTTTTGTTGTTGTGTTGTTTAAACGATTTTTCAGGTTTAGGGAAAAATTTAGTCGTGGAAGATTTTTATTTTTTTTATTTTTTTATGAAATCATATTTTTTTGTCTGCAGGTGGATACGGTGCCGCAAATTTTAATTTCTGCTTTGTACAGAATATAAAAATTTTTCTATTTTCGACCAAAAGCTGAGCCTGAGACAATTGCAGTAAAAGTTTTAAATTACATATGGAAGAGGTTTTTATCATATAGTATCCCAGGCAATGAAGCATTTTGCCTCATCATTAAGATTTGATGTTTAATGATATGGGAAAAGTAAAATCTTTCTTTATGTAAAACCATTCCATGCTAAACTGTCGCACTTTACTCCAAAAGAATATTTTAAAATTTATAACGCACCAGGAATTGTAAGTGCTTTATAAATATAATAAGTCTTGTGCACTCTCTTCCACACCACCTAAAGATCGAGTACAGGGCGCGTTTTTTTATATCGTGGTGTCCCCAGTAGGCATTAATTCACGCCTTTCAATCAAAAAGATCCTTTCGCATTCAGGCATTGCTTTGGATTTAGGACCATGGCTATGATAGATCCACATAAATATATCATCCTGGAACTGTAAAACAATTGAATTCTTCTTTCCAAAATTTACAGACAGCATAACAGGGACAGGCTGAAGTGTACTATAAACCGGCTTTACTTAGTATTAACTGGTTTTGTTAATATTGATCCTCTCATCTTTACAATTTTTCCGCAACTGCTTGTACAGGGTCTGTCACGTATGCTAGGACTCCTAATAGTTGGCGCTATAAAATTTGTAAATAGAGTATTACTAACACCCTATATGTAACAAATCAAAGGCTTTACTTCCCAGCGGGAAAACTAGCGAGGGGTTACTCAGGTAACCCAAGAATTCATTAATGATTTGTATAACCGCTTACATGGTAATTGAAAAATTCTACTGCAAAAGTAAAATGGAGGTCTTTACATTGTAATGGCTAGGTAAGCGACTAGGTAATGACTTGTGAAATACTTTCGTTGGAAATGTGATGTGCTTTTATTATTATTTGTCTTGTCGAAGCCTCCCTTCTTGAGTTTATTCCGTCCTCCAAATTCGTTCGGTGTGGATCGTGCAGTGCAGTCAAAAAGATATCTTACTAGTAAAATTCTCACCAAATGTAGCTGAAATGCAATGGTAATTTTGGATAGTAATGTTTTTAATGCTAAAAAGGGAAGCCAGAATTTTATTCTGCGTGCCTTACATGGTAATCTATGTATTCACTTAATACACTTCACCTCTGAAATAAGTCCTCATTTGTAATGCCTACAGTAAGTACTTACCGCCATAGGACATCCCTATGTAAAAGTAAGCTGTGGAATGACCACATATTCCAAATCGCCAAACAAGCATCGCAGTGCTTGGGATTTCTTAAGAGGTGCAAGTTCCTCCTCCAGCCATCGGCCCGTGCTGTTATCTATAAATCTTACATTCGGCCTCTTCTCGAATATAACTCCCTCGTTTGGGGCGGCGCCCCAATAACCACCTTGGCATGGTTAGATAAAGTGCAAAAAAGGGCGCTCAAATTAATTGATGACGACACCGCCTGCTCCACCATCGACCCCTTGAGCCACCGTAGGAATGTAGCAGCACTGACAAAATTTTATCGCTACTATCATAGTGACTGTTCCTCCGAGTTAAACGCTCTCCTGCCTCCACGGCAATCTTATACCCGCAACACCAGATTAGCCCACTCGTCTCATTCCCTTCACCTGCAACTACCCCTTTCACGCACTCAACAAGATATGAATTCGTTTGTTAATAGAACAACTCGACTGTGGAATAACCTCTCGCAGTCAGTATTTCCGAACTCCTACAACATCCAAGAGTTCAAACGCAGGGTTCATCACCACAAAACCCCCCCCGTACCTTTTAATCCTTAACCTATACCCCCCCCCCCTCATCCCTCCCCCGTACTAAGCTTACTGCTAGACATTGCACCATGACGTGACAAATGACATGACGGACTAGTAGTACAAAGGGTGACTCCTAAGCTTAGCACTGCCACATAAAAAAAAAAGCTATTATTTCATCACAAAGGTAATGGGTCCATCTCATTATCACCTCGCTTACCTAGCCATTACATTTCCCGCTGGGTTATAAAAACGGAGAATATTTAAACACTTTCATCAGTTTTATCCCGTAAACTTCCGAAGTTATCGTCGAAGGCGAACTGATGACAATCAATAAATCTTGGTGCTTCCTGTGTGGATCAATAAATTACTTGCTAAACCTACAACATTCTATCGCCACTATCTCAGTACCATCGAAATAAACCCTCTCCTGACTGCACGGCAATCTTATTCCCTCAGCACCAAATTAGTTAACTCGCCTCACTCCTTCCACCTGCAGCCCTCTTTTCGGGCACTCTACAAAATAGGAATTCGTTTCTAAAAACAACAACAGAATTCCTCGTCAATTCCACCTCCCAACGATCATAATGGTTAACCTATTCCACCCTTGTACTAATCTTACTGCAAGACAATGAACCATGATATGACAAACTAAATAATGGACTAGTTGTACAAGAGTTATTTTGGGAAATTTGTTCAAAAATCGTACATTTTTCAAGTTTTTTTTTGATTTTGATTTGATTCAAGGGTGGTTGACCGCATTGAAAAAGAGATTATAATAAATTTTCCAATTTATTTTTGATATTATTTCATCAAAAATAAAATTTAAACACATAAAAATATTTGAATCATTTTTCAAATACAACCTGTATCTAGGGGTGGTTGAAAATGACTTATTTCTTTTTAACAATACCAAGCAACCAACCTGCAACCCGGTAGCAGCAACAATTACCCAAAACGTAGAAAAAAGGCTGCTGTATAACGTTTATTTTTAAAATATTACTTTCCCTTTAGTTTTATCCCCTTAATGCTTGATAAAATTTGGCTAGATTAAATAAAAATCAACCACCTTCGCAAATAAATATAAAAAAGAGTGCATTTTATATTTATAAGGGTGACAAACATATTTTATTGCAGTCTTAAAATTTCCTGCTGATTTTCATAATCAGCCACCAAAAAATATAAAGAGAAATAGTTTCAAAACGATGTTTCGACACCCCTCCCCCTCCCATTCCTTTCCGTTGCAAATGGACTTTTCGCTAATTAATGCAAATAAGTCTCATAAAATCAGAAAGTCCGAAAACTGAAAAATCATGAGATTCTATATCTCAAATTTGTATACGGCACCGCGCCCCAGCCAACTTCATTTTAATGTTCCAAGAAAATACCTTCTTATGTACACTTTATTTACATCATCCATAACCCTCAGCTTTTTTATTATGTATTATCGAAACTCCAAACCAAAGCTTCCAAATCTTGCAAGTTTTACCGAAAGAACAAACCGCAAAAAGAAAGCAGACGCTAGCGCCGCCAAACATCAACACCCGCCATCCTCGCAGGTCCCATGATTACGCATCTACTTATAGATAATCAATGTGAAAGAACCATATAGTTCATTAAAAAAACACGGCTACTATATGCCATAAAAAAATGAAACAAAATTCCCCGAAGGAAATTATAAAAAATAAATTATTATGACGAAAAAAAAGCACCGCGGGCCGAAGAATCGAACCAGCAGCCCCACAGACGAAGGATTTTTCCGTAGCCCTTGCGCCATGGCAGACACTACCGGTGGTTGACTAATATGCTAATAAATCATTTCAGAAAGAAGAAAAAGAGAAAAAGAAAACAAAAATGCTGCCCGACCAGGCTCGAACCTTCAACGCTACACGCCGCTGAACCGAGGATCCGACGCTCTACCCGCTCCACCATCGGCCTGCTGCCGGATTTACAACAATAAAGTAATTTGTTCGGTGCCTATGAAATGTTTAGGTTAAACTAATTTTAACAGTTTTTTATGCCTAACTTCGAACTCCTTTATCAGAATTTCGAAAAAATTTAACGGGACCACCGTGGGAAACTCCCCCTTCAAATGAACCAAAAAAAAGGCAAAAAAGTCATTGGGTTACAAAGTTATGCGTGAACAGGACTACAAAATACCTACACGTCGAATTGAGTAACCACCTCGTTTTTTGAAGTCGGTTAACAAAAGGTGCGGTAAGCCGAATTTTTAACAATATTATATGTAGTTGTATTTGTATGTGTTGTAGTTGTTGGATTGTTTTCGTGAATCTTCACAATCTCCACTTAATATGTATATTGTCATCCAGTCTGAAGTGTTATTCAACAGAAAGAATATCATGAAAAAGCGTAATTAGTGGCTAGTCTCTAGGCACAACATCCCACTAGTTTAATTTTAGGTTCATTTTTCTATAGGAAGTGATGGCAGTATCTAAATGAAATTCTTAGGGTTGATAATCTGTACCGTTAGGAAATGTATACTAGACAGTTTTATAATTATTCAATCATGATGATATTAGTAATAGTTTAGCCAGAATTACTAAAGTTTATGGCAAAAAGAGAGCTAAAACAAAAATGTACTAAATGTCTGGAAATCTCGTGCAACTTAATTTTGAAGTTGCGAAACCGGCAGAAATATATCCTCAAATAAATCTGGACACACCCATCATAATCCACTGATCGTTGATCGTAAACAAAAATTGGCATATCGACATCCGGCTGTCTGCCGTCGCTCTAGTGGGATGATAAGTAAAATGTGCCATTCCTGGAATTAATTTTTATAAACTAAAAAAGACGAAAACAGGTGAGCAAGAAATTGGCGAGAAACTTAATTGAAGCTAGGCTATCAACTTTTCACCAACATGCATGCAGATGAATTCGATGTATACGGAGATCCTCTATAACTCTGCGTTGGCTTGTTAAGGGTGTAAGAAGCTATCTTGTCAATATAATTAGTTCTTGATTAAACTAGATCATACCAGCTTGAAAGCTTGGATTATTTGTCTGCTAGTGAATGAATATAACTTTTGGAACAGTGAGGAATTTCTTCAAAGAAATTCTTCTGCTCTACAACTGAAATCCGCTCCTGGCCCCTCGCAACTGTTCTCCCTACTGTTCCCGATTTTGAGCCGATGTTATCCGGTTTGGCATTCCTAAGCTCTAAGCGTCCTGGTCTACGCCATCCTTCCAGCGGATGTTGGGTCATCCTCGCTGTTGCGCCCCTCATACGAGCCTACCGAGACATTTATAGATCTCATAATTGTAGCGTCTCCGGAATCGTCTTTCGTAACATAAGGGGACAAAAATTCTCCGAAAGAAAACTTGTCCGATTTTTGCTAAGCATCCACGTTTCGGATGCATATGAGTACGGGAAGGCCATTGTCTTATATAGTAAAAGTTTAGACAGTATTACGACTTGGATTTGAAAAGCATTTACAGACTGTAATAGGCTTTGTTGGCATTTAGCAGTCGGCCGCGTATATCTTTTTTTTATGTGATAGACTGGAGGTTTAGGGAAAGCCCCTTTGTACTGTTCGACAATCTATTTTTTTTTCGTATAGAATGTCGAACAGCAGCTCTAGCCGGAAGATAGAGAGTAGAAAGAGAAAGAGAGAGAGAGAGAGAGAGAGAGAGAGAGAGAGAAAAGTAGGAAGGAGCTGCCACAATCTAGCCGAGATATTTTATTCCGCCTACTTCCAACCATTTCGCGACTCTGGCGTCGGGGTATATGAGAAACAACTCGCTGGAGTGTTAAGCCTCCTTAAACGAGTTGAATCTTATCAGCCAACCGATGACATGCGCTTGGTGGAGCGGGGAAGGACTAGCGAAGGCTATGACAGGAGGAATCAGGAATGTAAAGAGGGGAAAAGAAAGAGGGAAAGTTATGTGGGTGGGAAAGTGGAAAAGGCGAAGGACCGTGGGGCTGGCCGGGATTTGAACCCGGGACCTCTGGGATAGTAGTCAGGCGCCTTACCCCTAGACTACCGAGGCCCCCTCTCTGGTTCCTTAAGGTATTATGGGGAGGTCAATTGGCTGGGGCTTATTAATTTTTTCTAGTCCACTGACTGGGATTTGTGTTTCCGAAACAAAAACCTCATCTATGCCGCTATCCGTATTACCAGGCTCATACAGGAAGGAATTCATTTAACCATTAAAATCACCATCAGGAATGTCAAAACTTCATTTGACAGCAAGTTGAAAAATAAACTCCTTTATGCTACCTCTGGTAGCAAAAACTTCTGGTCCTTGGGAAGCTCCACTAAGAAGAATTTCACTGCATCCACAACTCCTTCATTTATCCACGATGAGAAGGTGATAACAGACAGCAAATACAAGCCCAATTTATTAGCATCTCTGTTTGCCTCAAATTCCTCTTCACCCGAAACTGATATGTTACCCCCTGTTCTCGAGAACAATGCTGATTTAATGGACAGGGTTTTTTTGCAGGACTCGCGAGGTGTACAGACAGATACAAAAAATCCACTGGTCCCGATAATATACCCCCTATCGTCTTAAAACAATGCGCCTCACCTTTGGCTAAACCTCCTCCGGAGTTTACGCAGACTCTTGGAAACTTGCCCATGTTCAGCCAATACCGAAAAAAAGTGACTCCACCTTTCCATCCAACTACCGCCCAATAGCAATTACTGCTATTCTCTCCAAAACCATGGAGACGATAATCAACATAAAGCTTATGGGATATCTAGAATCCACTACTTATCAACGACAAACAATACGGCTTCCGACAAAAAAGATCCACGGGCGATCTTTTAGTTTGCCTTACAGAACACCTCAGTTGAAGTCCGCATGGACCTGGTGAATCTGGTCTGGTTGCTTTGGATATCTGTAAGGCTTTTGATAGAGTATGGCACTCAACCCTGTCAGCTAAATTCAAAGATATTCGAATTGACTCACTTCTATATACGTGGATGGAGAGTTTCCTTTCCGACCGTTCAATTAAGGTAGTATTGGATGGCGTCAAATCTGAATCTCACCCCTTCTCTGTAGACGTCCCTTAGGGGTCAATTTAAGTCAAGAATAAGAAGACCGCCTAAAGCTCATGTAAGCTCATCGGCGAGAGGGAAACACACGAGGCAGTGCCTCCGATGTTCTTGAGCTTCCACAAACTCGAAGGTTTCCCGTTAGTCTATAGGAAAATTACATCTGCTGGCCTCCGCCGCCCAGATCGGTCTCCTAGGCTTAGGTTAGACAAAAATAAATGCAGCTTTGGGCGCGTTTAGTACTTGGACGAGGACCGATTGGCAATTACCGTGTGGTGTCGGCATCACTGCTTAAAAATATGTACATAAGACGATGTGGTATCGTTCGAAACTGATCTACTTTTATCAAAGTGCTTGACACCAACAAATCTACGGAAATCAATCTGTAAAAGATACTGAAGAAATGCTCATGAATTTTGGAAAATTTTAACAACAAAGATGCAGATGGTTTACAGCAGCTGACACCTCCATCGAAGTATATGTATTGCTTGTTTGCTTTTTTCCTAGGCTTTGAATAGAGTCACAAAAAAAAAAAAAGTTCTAAAGAAAATTATCCTTTCAAGGCCTTCAATCAAGGTAGTATTGATTGCGTCGATACAGCAGAGCTGGGCCGGTCTTACACGAGGCAGTACATTTGTCCCTTAATTGTACTAAGGCCTCAGTTTTTCGAGATTCCCCGGTTCAAAAATAATGTTCTACTGGTATATAAATGTGTATAGAGATGAATGAGGTATGATGTGATTATAAATAAGTAGTGGTGGGTTTATTTTCGGCTAAGTTTCCAATTTGAAATGAGGCGAGGTAAGGTTGTAAAATATAAATATATGTACATCGTGAAGGCATAGGTTTCTTACACTCGTAATCTTACTCTGACTCAGTGTAATGAATATTAGAATCAAACTCGTGAAATAAACTCCTCAATGGTATTTTTTTTTTATTTCTTCAATTTGCTTGTATTTGTCATTTTGGCATTACAATGGTACCTCGCCTCATTTGAAGTATGACCTTGTCCTGGCTCAAAAGAAAAAAAGACCCAAATACAAACTCATTTTATATTCGAGTCCTTGTTTTCAATCACCTCTAATCTAAATCACATTTTAACTGAAGACCGTATTCTGCCTTACTATTACGTTTTCAATAATACATGCCAAAGACATGGCAGGCTTTGTCGTCATGATGGATTCAGCTCATGTTTAGTTGGACATGACATGGATCAATAGAACGCATCTTAGTTCCTGGTCCTGATTGGAACTGCAGGAATCGCTTTAAATAAGTATAACACAGACTAAACGAAGTATCGATTAATCTTCAAAAAAACTTATCCTTTTGCATTCCTACCCTCGTTTCAGTGGACGGCATAACACTATCAGAGGATACACGATGGAATTATCACATTCAAGCATCGCAATGTTTGGCACTTTTTAAGTTTCAGCTTCGGACTGCAGCCCAGATCGAAATCTCAAAATCGTACATTCGGTCTCACCTTGAAACCCAATTTTTTAAGGTACTTGAAGAACTGAACATTCAAATGCCATGTTTTGCACTGGCATCGAAAACCAACAACGACCTTATATGTGACTCAATCAAACGGGGCATTGAACGCTCTCTAGATTGAGAGATTGATGCCTCCAAAATTAAGTACTGCCTTATCTTGAACAAAACCAGGATTTGTGAGTTTCATGTGCAAATTGTATAACTAATGACCAATCGCTCTCATAGCATATAATGTACTAAAGATAATATTGTCTAAGAATATGTGATGGGACGAAAACACTAATTTTGCCTGGGATTACAGAGCTTTACAGCAATCACATTTTCGATCATTTTGCTTCAGGTTGTGAAAGCTTTCTTGTTTCATGTTGCTGCGTATGCTGTTGCTTACAATTACTGGAGCATGCTGTTCCAGCTGCGAATGCTTCACATACAAATAAAATTTCCACCCCTCTAAACAAAAGTACCATTTTTATATAAAATTGGACCGTGAAAAAAAAAACTGAAGCAAGCAAAGTATTTCACAGGCTTCGGAGAGGAAAGCTTTGAAAAACTGTAAGCAAACAGAAAGCTTTTCACAGCAAAGTATTTTAAAGCCGAAGCGTTTACAGCCGCACCAGTATGCTCCTGAAAGTAATTTGAAAGCAACAGCATTTGCAGCAATTTGGAACAAAACGCTTTCGCAGTCATCAGTCAAGTAAGTTTAAAAACATGTGCTTTGCTTTAAGTTTGCTTTCAAACCCTGCCCTTTAAACTCGGCCCCACTTTTGCCAAACTCCTGCATTTTCAAGGGGTCAAATCTAGGATACACTGTTACCTCCCGTACTCTCTCCTTCAAGATTTCAAGCTAAGCTTGCTACTATTGTAAAGCTAAGTTTGTTACTATATTGCACTAAAAAGTAACCAATGACATGACAGACTAGAATAGTGCAAAGATTCATTATTATAACTACCACTTAAAAAATAAACAACGCGTTTGTTTGCGTTTACAGAGAATTGCTACCTCACGTTGACTAAATTTTAACTATTCCTGAATGACAACTATTTCTGAAATGACAAATTCTTTAGTAGAAAAACAGTTCGGTGAATTCGGTGAATGAACGAACTGTGGGAGTTGTCCCAAAGGACATTTATTTGCCCATTCAGACTTGTTAGACCTTGATGTGTCTTACTTAAAGCAATAATGCTAAGAAAACAACATTAAGGAGATACTAAAATATGCATGGATCACAAATCCCACAGTGCCACATACTGAATTATTCATCTATGAAAAAGTGCAATGTCACCATTGTTTCGCTAAAACTCTCATGAGGGTAACTATACACTCTGTCAAAAAAATAACCAATAATAATGCTACATTTTGACATTTACCTTGTAATTGGTCCACCTTCGGGCAGCAGTAATCTCTTAATTGAGCGACTTCTACATCGAACGTAAAGTGAAAAATTAAAGCCTTGCTTTACCTGTTTTTGATTGCAACAATTTCAATGACTTCACAAAAAAATAGAGTAATAGGTATTTGTACAGGTAATCCTGATCCACACTAGCTAAGGAGGAGCTTTTTTGTTAGTATGCTCCTCTATCAGCATTACAGTACACTCTTAAGTTCACCTGGCTTAAAACACCTGAAATCAGCGATGCTTTTCATGATTTTACCAAATTTCGCGTCAGATTTGATTGACGCTCAAAAACAATGACATAAAAACTTTTATGTTGTGTGAATGTCTTAATTCTTTATTTTAGCAACAAACAATTCCTGTGTTAAAATCCCCTCGACAATTTGGTCTTTGATCTCCGAAAACCGGCTTTTAGCAGTTTTTTATGGGCCATATCATTGGCTACATACCTTGCATAAATATTTTGTACTGAACAAAGTGAATTTCCTGGAATTGATGAGATTTTTGTTAATGGCGATGATAATAAAAAATCTTCCACTGTTAGAAGAATTTTTTAATCTCTCATTGTAGTCCTCTGAAATGCATATAGAATTTGTTTTAGAAAACGGGCGACACACATGCGTTCTAATTTTAATCAAAATTTGTAATTTGTGTGTTTTTACATGGAATGAATTTCAAGTTCTATCGCTAAATTAATACAGCGAAATGACTTTGATGATCAATGGGTGTGAGTGTATGTTAGCCGGAAACCTGAGTGGTTTCCTGGGCGATTGCGGTTTTTTATAAGTATATTTAATTTGATTAAAGCTTCATTAAAAATCAGGTTTTGTAACTTTGATTTGTAGTTCAAAATCGAATGCCTAGAAATATATATTTTTGTTACAAGAACATTCAAAATCAAGTATTGCCAGTATTCCTTCACAATTTATTGTGGCCATGATACCAGTCGTTGGTAGGCACAGCTTATATGATATAACTAATGATAATAGTGGCAGACATTGAATTCACTAGTTTAAATGTAATGGTTTATTGGGGCTATAACGTTTTTAAATGGACATTCACAAATCACTCCAGGAAGGAGGGACTACCACTCAAATCGATCATCGTCCAATCAAATGTGCTCATAGCGAGAAGAGGCGCATCGAGCATTAAAGCAATAAGAGGTGGATACTGTAAATCAGATATTATTATTTTACTCTTATTCGGTTCTATGTACTACAAGGATCCTGTCCTCACGCAACTGCTCCTTTCGCAGGCCCTCAATCTAAAGTGCTATACAGTTTGTTTCTATCTAGCTGTGTCACCAAGTACCCTGGACTGCACTAAGATGTTCTAACTTATCTGGTTAGCCTGCATCAACTTGTTGTTAAACAGGTAGTTATTTTACCTTATTCTTATTCTTAGTTGGTAGTTGGTTAGTTGGTTAGGACACGATTATAAAATTAGTTTTTAAGAGGTGCCTCTTTTTTCTTCTGAGCCAGTACAATGTCCCACTTCAGATGAGGCGAGATGCCATTGTAAGTACGTAGTAGATCCACGATCCACCAGGTGTTATGTCTCATTTCAAATTGGAAATTTTACTGTCCCAAAAGAAGTAAGAGGAGCGGCTAACGAAAACATCGGAAGGTAATGAGGCCAATTAGTTACTACTACCAAAACTCGAGAAGAGTCGCTGCAAACGAACACCTACCAAGTCCTAATACCATCTCCCAAGGTACCTCCTGGGGAACTTCTTCGGAAGGATCTGACAGGAGATGATCAAATAAATTTTTTTCACATTAAATTCACCTATTTGGAAATCAAATTAATCCTTTTGCAAATAAAATTCACTTTTTTACAAATGAAATTCGCCCTTTTGCAAATCCCCCTTTTGAAAATTAAGAACTCTACATTATATATTACTAGTTAAAATCCGGCATACCTTTGCTGCACCCATAAGCCAATGGGTAGCCTCGAATTGCACATCTTCCTTTTTTAAGATTTATGATCCCTCGGGTGACAGGGGTCCTGAGCCGGCTACCTGACCCCTAGCTAGAGCATGCGTTGTCGTAAAACTCGTCGCATCTACCCAGGACAACGCAAAGAGTGCCCGAGTGAATTGGAATTTTTAACGCATGCACAGGAGCAGGTAAAATATGCTCGGTAGATTGGAATTTACAACGCGTGGGCAGGAGAACTTTGAATGTGTGCGTTTAACAAAAATATGTTTTCATGTAAGAAAACTTGCGGGGTATTTTAGCACAAGTTTTAAGATATCTATGAAAATTTGTAATTATTAAATTATTTCGATCTTGACTTTTTCCCAAAGGCAGCCAGAAGAATTTTATTTTCGGATAATTTTCGAACACATATCTCCTAAAAAGAAATACTTCTGGCAGCCTATATATAATATTACTTTAAAAGGTTTTAAGATTAATTGCAGCCTGGAGGGCTTTTGTAAAGAAATGGATTTTTTGTCAAGTAATGGATTTTATTTCTGAAGTTCGTTGCGCATATTCAAAAGAAAGTTTTTTTTTGCTAAGTATATTTTTCTATATTTTTTTCTTTATTTCTTTCTGTTGCTTTTCTCTGTGAGCTATGGAGTCCCATTTAATTACAGAATGTGTTAGTGAACGTGGTCGGAAGGAATTGATGTTCCGTAATTCGCGATATTATTTTGCTCTTACGAAGAAAAACGGAGAGAATATGTGGCGTTGCACAGTACGCAAGTGCACCGCTCGTCTTTACACTCGGACTGACCAACACCTCTACAGCAGTCATACACCTGATTTATAATAAATTGTAGATAATTTAATTCTAAACAAAACATCTCCTTGCAAATTTTCTGTAAGATGTACTGTTACGGAAATATAGTGGAACAATCATTTGCACACCTTTTCCAAATGGGGGGATCCCGAAAACTCAAATTGAAATTCACCTCGACCCCCTCTACAGAACCCAAATATAAAAGCTTGTCCTGCGTTTTTTCAATGTTAAAGTACAATTTTCATGGACTAAAAACTTTCTTTTGAATATGCGCAACGAACTTCAGAAATAAAATCCATTACTTGACAAAAAATCCATTTCTTTACAAAAGCCCTCCAGGCTGCAATTAATCTTAAAACCTTTTAAAGTAATATTATATATAGGCTGCCAGAAGTATTTCTTTTTACGAGATATGTGTTCGAAAATTATCCGAAAATAAAATTCTTCTGGCTGCCTTTGGGAAAAAGTCAAGATCGAAATAATTTAATAATTACAAATTTTCATAGATATCTTAAAACTTATGCTAAAATACCCCGCAAGTTTTCTTACATGAAAACATATTTTTGTCAAACGCACACATTCAAAGTTCTCCTGCCCACGCGTTGTAAATTCCACTCTACCGAGCATATTTTACCTGCTCCTGTGCATGCGTTAAAAATTCCAATTCACTCGGGCACTCTTTGCGTTGTCCTGGGTAGATGCGACGAGTTTTACGACAACGCATGCTCTAGCTCGGGGTCAGGTAGCCGGCTCAGGACCCCTGTCACCCGAGGGATCATAAATCTTAAAAAAGGAAGATGTGCAATTCGAGTGCTACCAAGCCAATAGAATGGCGTGCGCCAAAACAATTGAGAGTCTCAAAATCGCCTTTTAGTTGGCAGTAAGAGTCCCAAATCGCACAACGAAAGTACATTCGAAAAGAAAAGTGTCACTACGTCATCACCCGATCATTTATATTCACAATCACAATTCAACGGTCTCACAGCCACTCTTGTCGTGGTCAGATTGAGGGAGTGTTGTTGCTCGTAACAAATTTCGAAAGGGAAATTACAATGCACGTGTGCTTGGATTTTATCCATACACGAAATGTTAATGTGTGTGGAATTGTCATTTCCAATTTAAAGGATCGGCTAACATACTTATTTCTTGTACTAAGCTTGATTTTGGAAAAGACTTCCTCAATGGTCTTCAGCATTGGAGAATATGGTGGTAGAAAAAGTAAAGTGTGTATTTTCTTACCCACAAAATGTATGAATAGTAATAGATTATAGTGTGTCCTGGATTTACTAATATTATTATAGAAGTATACTTAATTTTCAAACGGGTGAATTTGATTTGCAAAAGGGCGAATTTAATTTGCAAAGGTGAATTTTATTTGCAAAAGGATTAATTTGATTTGCAAATGGGTGAATTTAATGTGAAACAAACTGTAGCGAGTTCTCTGCACCATAAAACATAGTTTAAAGTCGGTTTCCGTAAAAATGCTACGAATCGGCAAACAATGCCCCGGAACCGTATGGGTGACCCAACGCTTTTCGAAAAAGGACACGAATCGGAACATGGAATGTAAGCACACTGCTTTCTAACTAACTGGAACTATGAGTCCTTCTTATATTCGGGCAGAAACGAAACCGAAAGCCGTTGGAGTGGCATTGGCTTGATTAGCTTGTCACCAGTTTCTGAGAGGATTATTTCCGTGCGCCAGCGTACCAGACTAAAAAGTACTACGGTAGTCCAAATACTATGCTTCAACTGAAGACACACACGATGAATAAAGGAAAGAAAGGCATCATTGTTTTAATTGGAA
Organism: Thereva unica; assembly: GCA_949987705.1. Lineage (NCBI taxonomy): Eukaryota > Metazoa > Arthropoda > Insecta > Diptera > Therevidae > Thereva > Thereva unica. Next base: position 102,487,347 of record OX465283.1, read on the forward strand.
ACTTAAACGCACAGGTCGGCCACAACAACACCGGCCTTGATACACAATTGGAAACCAAGGCATAGACCAAGTCACTTCTGTAGCTCCCACCAACTCATGGGGGGTGGAGCATATTTTTGTCACAAGAAGATACCACCAGAGTATCGCCCGATGGTAGAGATAGAAAAGGAGACATATCACATGGCCGTCAGCTGCAGATGGAGAAATATTCTGGAGGATGTCAGGAGCAAATATGTACTAGAAGTGGCCAATATTTGGCAGTTTCAACTCGCAAAATTGCCGCAATCAGGAACGTCGCCCTAAGTAAGTAATCTGTGTTTAGCATATTGAACAATAACAAGTACCATCGAGCGGCTTCGCGCTTCGGCTACATGAGCGGCTATAGGCGGCTCTGAGATACGCGGCTACACGCTACAGGGGTCGTCCACTGCAAGCTTTTCATGCTGCTCAGTTTCAAGTGAATTTGACATTCAAATTTTGTGATTTGTAAATATAGTAGGCTTTGGAGAAAATTATTTCCTGATTCGAGCGACTACGCGCGACCGATCCAAAATAATTTGGATTCGCGCGGCACGCTCGAATACGCCTATAGCCGCCCGCTCAAAGTCGCTTGCAGTGGACGATGTTTGTATGAAATTCTTTATGTTGGATCTGTCGCGCATAGCCGCGTGTAGCCGCTTATGTCGCCGAAGCGCGTAGCCGCTCGAATACGCTTCTAGTGGACGACCAGCCTTAGGCATGGGCTTTCACATAATAAATAATCCGCATCCAGAAAGACCATAAAGATATGTCAGCTCAAGTTCAAAAACTTTTAGAGGAGGATCAATAAATTTGAGTATCACAGATAGGAAATTTGAACATCTCTTGTCAGTTCATGGAAATTATACACATTTATCTAGCGATCGGCTTTGACAGATCGTTATTTGACTTTCAACGCTTTCAGTATGATGAGTGTAAAAAGTGTTGTGATCAGATTGCTTTTGAACATGTCTGGAGAACCAGAAAAACAGTTCATATCATAACTGAGAAAGTTATATAGATCTATCAGGAGGATGCCGAATGTAAGATACAATCATTAGAGTGGTTATCACGGCCGAACAAATGTCACGTCTATTATAGCCGAACAAATGTCACGCAGATTATATAGGAATGCTAAAAGAACTATTCTAGAACTGAATCTTATTAATTTAAGGTACTAAAAAATTAAAATTGCAATAATAAAAACGACCCAAAAACTTAGGGGTCGTCCATAAATTACGTGAGGCGTTTAGGGGAGGGAGGGGGTCGAGCCGAATCTCACAAAATCTCACGTGGGGGAGAGGGGGGGTCTCGGCAAATATCACGTAATTTTTTTTTTGTTTTAAAGAAACAGTGTAAAATGCCGAGAAAACTGGGTTAAATTAAGTAAAACATGTTTCTCCACTAAAGACCTCCATTCACTTACAGGCCGCCGGTAGGCAGTGGCCTGTCAGACCAGGTCGACCAGCACGACTAACAGTCTAACTGAGGGATGATACTTCAGGTACCCGCCAGACAGGCCGTGGCATGCAGGTGAAATCATGATTCTCTACAGACACACAGGTGAAAACGACTGCTCAGCATAGCTGGTTATTAATTCAAGCGCAAAACACCGCGCCGTGAACACCCGCAAACAAGCGCGAACGCCAGTGTGGATGGTTTTCACGCTTAGCTCGCCCCTTGCTTTCTGTTACGAGTGGATGCAGCGTGAATTCTTCCCGTCAATTCACGGCTCGAGAGTGAATAGAAGCTCAGATCTTCAGGCCCGAACTGACGATAAATTCGATTTTTGTCAGCTTTCTTGAGCTGTAGGCATTCTTGAACTTCAGACCATACAGTTGGCGGCCGGTGAGTGTATGGTAGTACTTGGCCTCAAGGCTAAAACTTTCAGGCCACGGCCTGCCGGCGAACTGTGTGTAAATTGGACCCTTAAGATGTGGGTAAGTCCTACACAAAAAAATTACTCGATTGTTTCACGCGACTCGTCGAATGCTGCATAGTGCGAGCCAAGTAACACTGAACCGCGAAAAGGCCATTAGAATTTAGTGCTACAAGAAAGTACATGCCGAATTTTAGCGTAATGAAATGTTGGATGAGTGCTCACGTTTTGGTAGTTGTGTGTCCACCACAAGCGGAAAAGCGAGGAGGGCAAGCAGTCCGAATTATCAGTTATCTCAAATAAAATCTTGCACCCAAACCCCCCCCATTCACACAGATGAACTTTTTACACATATTTCACTAGATTTCACTACGGTTACGTACACGGATTTTATACGCGAGGGCCTTTCCTGCAGTTCTGTATTCAAACTCTGTGGTTACGACCGTAATTTCGTATTTTGAATGTAAATACTATGGATTTTATAAAATTTGAAAAATCTCACGTGAGATTAGGGGGGGGGGAGGGGGTCGGGACAAATCTCACGATATCTCACCAAGGGGGGAGGGGGGGTCGAAAAATCGCAAAAATCACCTCACGTAATTTATGGACGACCCCTTACATCAGCAACATCACAACATCAGCATTGTGATAAGGTGCCAGAACATTCCAGGAAACAATCCAGGGATCTTTTAAGAGAATTTTTCTTGGAAGTATTATATCAACCATCACACAGACAAAACAAAAAAAAGGAACACTGCTTGGTGTAGGGCCAATTTAGTCAAGTTCAGGAACTTAAAAATAGATGCTTCAGAGCGCTTCAAATGTAGGAGTAGAAACAAATTCAGTCACAGTCCTTAGTAGGATTTTTTTAGTAATTTGGCGGCTTCCAATGAAAACGAATTTATAAAAAAATTGAAGCAATTCATATTCCGTCTACGTTTAAATGTATTAAAATAAAGTTAAAACAATTTACCATAAATTATTCTCTAAGTATATGTAATAGTATACCCAGCAATGTCGCACCGGTTTTTTATTTTTATTTTTATAGCCATTATTCATTTGCCGCAATATTGAAAAAATAAGTAAAGCGATTTTGAACGGGTCAATATTCTTCCAAAACAGAACATAAAAACACCATATCAAAAACCAAATAATATAAGGTTTTATTTTTACAATAAAAATGATTGTTTATTAAAATTTCAACAAATCAACGAAATATTTTTTATAAACAAATTTTTCTTCCCGATTAATAAATTCTAACAAAAAAAAAACATGTTTTTAGTTAAATGTCCTTGAAGCTGTTTAATTTGGCAAGCCACTTGTTTATTGTGTATAATTTTATAAATTTTTAGCGGAAATCGTACCGGCAAAACGTTCAAAAGGTGAAACTTTTGTGCAAACGACGTAATATAGCATTATTTTAGTATACTAATAGGCACATATTTCTGTGACCAAAAAACAATATTCGATATAAAATTATAAACTTACCGTGTTCAATGTTAATATGGAAATGTCCCAATTATAGTTTTAGTGTTATAAATTTATAATCATTTGAAAATTTTATTTTAATATAATATTCACTTATTGTTTACTTTTTTTTATTATATATATTTATTTTTCTAACTTATTTCTTTTTTTTTTGTAACAATTTTTATTTCACTTATTTTTATATTTCACTTACACAAAATAATATTAGAAGTTTATTATTATATAAAAAAACGAAACATTTATTAATTTATGGAATTAATTTCACTACCACGAGATTTTTTTTATATTTTGTTTGATTAAATTCTTGGAGCTCTTTCACAAGATTTTTATTTTAATTTTAAGAAAATCAAAAATCATTTAATATGTTTTACTAATCACAACACGAGAATAGCCTTGAAAAATTGTTGAATGTTATTATATTCCACCAGAAGAAGGTAAATTCAATTTTTAGATCGTGATGTATTGAAAATTTATGCGCCTTTATACACATGATAACACAATATAATTTCAAATCAAAAACGATGCTGGAGACAGTATCCAAATGGGCATTAAACGAACTCTCATAGCAATGTTCCCTTGGGTTTCATCACCAATATATATGTATATGCAAACAAAACGTCTACAACAATATCAGAAATGAGCATGAAAATGTGAAAATTTCAAAATTTCCATATTTCAGTTTCCTGATATCTTGTCGTTGTGCATTTACAACCGTGTGTTTTTCCTCTATCTGGCATTGCTCTTTATCTATTTATATTTGTTTGGTTGGTTTTTGTTTTATATCAATGTGATGTCAATATCACTGCAATGGAATATCTTTCTGATAAACAAAAGCAATTCCGTTTTGTTTTTCTTTTTGCACAGAACAAATCCCGATTTCATGTGAACCGCATGATTTTCAAAATGTGACTAAACTTTTCGATATTCTTTCGGCCTACCATAACCGCCGGTTTAGTCTTTAAGAAGAAGTACCAGCCTGGCTCTGTCAGACTATAACAAAACGCCGCTATACACCCGAGAAGACTTCTCAAGTTTTTAACAAATCACAATAAAAGCTTCTCAATGGTTCAACGAAATTATGCAAAATTTCAACTTCGCCGCAAACGTGAAAAGCTTTTCGCCGCAACAACGAAAAACTAGCAGAAACCGACAATAAGAGCGAGCAATTTTCGCAAGTTGGTCTCATCAGACAAAAGCTTTAATATCTCAGAGAAGAGAGATGCCGGCTTGTAGTTCACTCTTCCACAGTACAAGTTTCTTTGATATCAAATAAAAATGTCTTCAATTAACGGCCACCAATCTCGATGACCAGTTTTCAATCGAGCGATACGAAATTCGAAGCATTGAAATTCTTCGATTTCCACCTGGACCTGAACTATAAAAGGCTAGACCCGTTTAACCACTTCCGTACGATATTTAAATTTCAGCAACAGTTCGCCATGCAGGAGTTGCATTTTTGCGACTTTTATCATATCCCAGAGATTACTACAAGGGCATTTATGCAAATAATTTGAACTAGTGGAAATTTTCTTTATCAAAATAGAAAGTTCTTTCTGGGATTTTTTCGATATTATTAAAACACCAAAGGCCAATGACTACTACAGTCGTCAGAAAAATACAGAATCAATAACCTTCAAAATAACACAATAACAGACAGCAAATATTATGCTAAGATTTGAGTTTGACAAAGAGACCATGTAAAATATTGGTCTATTACTTCGCCTCAGACTAAATCGTCCAAATGACTCAAATGACTTTGATACCTAAACAGCCCATTTCTATTGACTAATCGTATGATTAAAATTTCAATATGTAATTCATCATACTAAAAATACGTCATATTTCAAAATGAAAACTAAAGAAAGGCCTTATTATGATAATCCGTGGCCATGCATTATGGTTTATTAGTTATTTATGAGATATTTAATAAATTTTGCGGGTGTGACTCGGCATTATGCTAATCTTGCTAGACATGCCAAAATAAACAAGGAAAATTAATGTAACGGTCAATATAACATCCTATCATCCTATCAACTAGCAAATAACTCACTAAGTAACTCGCAGTCTTATTTTGATATAGAAGAAATCAATCAATGATTGGTTAAAAAATTAGATGTTCTGCAAAATTTTTTTGAAGATGTTTAACGATGGATATTTTTTTTTGTGTATTTTTGAATAAATAATATAATACCAAATTCCTGAAAGGCTCTTGTCTAATCCGAATATGTACTCAGTTTATTGTTGAAAATCTCTCGAAAAATAAAAAATGTTCGAAATATTTTTGCATAATTTTGTACCTACTTAGATGGCGTTAATCCCTACTACGCTACGTTAAAGGCGGCGGTCCATAGAACGCGTTTCGCGCGTCCGTTCAAAGAATTTAAACATGTTTTTAATTAGCAAGTGACCCAGTAAGCATTGCAGCGACGCTCGAACGCGCAAAGTTGGCCAATTTTCAATTTTTGACTCGACTTTCAAGCTTTGACATGTCTGTGACATTATTCTGAACTGAAGCTGGTTTGCGCGAAGTACAGTAGAAGAAATTATTGTGTTTTTTGTTATTAGTGGAGTCAGATAAGCATCAAATTTTAGTGAAAAAGGAATTGCTTCGAGTGTCAAATTTTTTTTTTTTGGAACCTGTTAGTTATATCAAAGACTATACGAAATGGCCATTTTGTACCTCTAGCAACCGCCGCTACGTAAGTTATCGGCTATTATGTCAAAAATTTACCATTTTGGTCGTTTTTTCTAAATTTAGATGCGTATTATCTCGGCATGTGCAGGTCCGAAAAAGTCGTATTTTATTTATTTTTCGTAAAAATTGACGAAAAAATGCAAAAATTGTCGATTTTCGATTTGATTTTTTTCACTTTTTTTCAAGTTTAAAAATTTTTCTTTTTCACCATCATAAAGTGAATAAAGGAACTTACATTTTAAAAAAAGTAAGAACATCTTAAGATGCGATGCACAAAACTGATAGGCCAATCAATTTTCAAATTTGAAGTCAATTTTTGGGACTTGTATAAGATATGTTGATTTCAAATTTTAACCAATTATTTCTCGCATTATAAAGTATAACTGTTACGGCGTCACTTTCCTAATACCGATCAAAGACCAGGTATTAGGAGGTGATCGTCGTAATAATTAAAAAATAGATGACGTATAGGATAGGTGCCGGCTGCTCTAAATAAAAGAGGCTTGGTTCGTTTAATACAAATATATTCTCTCCTAAATCTTACAAAATCTAATTAACTTTAACTTATTTTTATATGTCAATCTTTATTTAATTTCTTTACTCCAAATATTCTTAAACCTATTTTCCTTTCCCCTGTTGTTCTCCAGTCGCCTTGTGGATTCTCAGGTGGACTTCCTTCTAAATCCTTTTCGGCCTTGGTCTCCTCAGTATTTATTGTTTAGCCTTGTTGCTCGTGCTGGTTTATTTGCGAAGACGTTATATGTCCCAAATGAAACCTCGTGATTACGCGGGGTAATATCCAACGTAATCAATCTGCCAATTAATTCAATCTACCCTGGGCGAACTTTGATTGAACCTTAATTGACTTTCAACTAGCACGTAAGTTTTTCAGCTACTATAAGGTCAATTTCGTAGTAGAAATTATCTCATATAATTTCTATTGACCTTGCCTGAGTTTCAATGTTGTAAAAGAAATTACCGCGAGTAAAAATCTACTTGAAACTCTATCTGTGGCCGTGTGTGACGTCTATATACTCAAAACAAATTCAATTCCGTAGAAGAAATTATACCATATAATTTCAATTGAATTTGTTCGAATCTCAATATCGTAGAAGAAATTATCTCGTATAATTTCAATTGAGATTCTAAAAATTTATCTAAATAAATAAGTTCAATTTCGTAAAAGAAATTATCCAATATAATTTCTATTGAACTTATTTGAATTTCAATATTTAAAATAAATAAGCTCAATTTCGTAGTAGAAATTATCCAATATAATTTCTATTGAACTTATTTGAATCCCAGTTTCGTAAAAGAAATTATTTCCTATAATTTCCACTGAAATTCTCTATCTCGTAGAATTAATAAATTTAAACCGTCACCTGAAAAACTAACAACAATTATGTGGCTAAACTAACACAAAAGTCAGCGGCGAAAAACCAACCAACTATCTAAATTCCCTAACAAACGATATTCGGAGAAAATCCTAAATATCGCCAGCTAACCTTCTCGGCGTAAAGTCCAAAGAAGATTAAAAATTCTGACCCATGGTCAATAGCTTTATCCAGCATCTTCTTCCTGGTGCTGGATGGTGGCGCTGGGTGGGAGAATTTTTCTTGCAGTTTTTTGCAAATTATTCATGCCGTTTTCCACATTCCATTTTTGTGGATCGTGTTTATACTGCGTTTACACGCTGTCAATTTTTGACACTAGTCTAATTGACATTTTTTTTGTTTTTATTTATTTTGAATATCGGAGGTAAGTATGTTTTGTGTTTTTTATTATTAATTTTGTATTTTTAGGCATTTCTTTTAATTTAAGGAGCCTGCTGGTAAACCTGGTTAAAAACAGGTAACTTTCTTTCATTTATTTTTTAATTCATTTTTTAACAAGTATTTTGTTTTGCAGGTCAAAACATTCTCCCCCCTTGTTGATGGATCGCATCAACACAATTTATTTTGTGTAATGAAACATATATTTTTATTTTTAGTTCAATTTTTAATGTTCATTTTTATTATATTTCTTCGTGTGTAGATTTGTTTAATTCAATAGATTTATTTTCTAAAATTCATGTTTTTATAGATCTTAACTTAATTACTACCTTTGATATTCAGCTTTGGTCTGAGTAATTGTACCAGAACATCTTAGTGCCTTTTAATTTTAGTTTAACCATTCGATTGGGCCCTAATTTAACCGTATATCGCTGCCTCTTAAAATTACGGATTTTGTCGTAGGGTATTGATTGAAGTTGTGCATATGTAATCGTAAATGGTGTCCCATCCTGCGTCGTCATATGATACTTCTTGTTATCTAAACAAGAGGGTGCAGCGCTGGCGTTTGACACGGATTGCTCTTGTGCGGCTTCTCGCACAGCTGGTGCAAAATACGGGGGATCGTTTTCCGGTGTACAAACTGGAAGGTTTTTCCCAGGTGTGGTAGTAATCTCATTGGTAGATGCCTCCATGTCTGGTTCATTAACTTCTACTGAGTTGTCGTGTCCATCTTCCGGTGGAAAACCTGGAAGGTTTTTCCCAGGTGTGGTAGGAATGCCATTGACGAATGCCTCCAGAGGATCGTCTTCTATATCCGCTATTGGTTCGTCCACCTCAAGTGAACTGGCGGATAGATCATCTTCCGGTGAAAAACCAGGAAGACTTTTCCCGGGTGTGGGAGGTAAGTCCTCGTTGGACGCCGATGTATGTGGCGGAGTCCGTAAGTCCCACTCTCCATGGAAAGGGCTATCCCCTAATACCTCCTCGAGCTGCTCGTCATCGAGTGGGTAGAGCTCCAAATAATCGTCGAGCTCTTTGAACATAATTTCTTCATTAACCGACATAATTGCTTGTTTTTTGTTTTCTTGTTTTTATTAGCGCTGAAATAATAAACTTAGTGTTACTACGAGTTCATATGTCTTAACTTAAACATAGATTTGAACGGACGACATGTACACTTCACTTAACATGCTGACATTGGACAAAGTTTGTTAATAGGTCTTTTGAAGGTGCTCGTGCTAGTTTTGACGGTGGCTACCCTCACTTGTCCATCTGCTCCAGGATGGGTTTCTAGTATCAGACCTAAGGGCCATTGACTAGGTTGCCTGTTGTTATCCATAATGATAACAACTTGCCCAACTTTCAAGTTGGTTTGTTTTGTTTTCCATTTTGTCCGTTGCTGTAATTGTAGTAGGTATTCGTTCGACCATTGCTTCCAAAAACGTTGAAGACTTTGTTGTATTTGTCTCCACCTGTCCGTGTATCCAATACTTTTTCCGGTTTCCTCTGGTTCCGGTATGGCCTTCATATGTCTGCCAATTAAGAAATGTCCAGGGGTAAGTATTTCCAGATTTGATGGATCTGCTGACAAAAGACACAATGGTCGGGAATTCAAACAGGATTCTATTTGGATGAGCAGCGTATTCAACTCCTCAAATGTTAGTATTTTATCACCCACAGCCCTTTTCAGGTGATGTTTTACTCTTTTCACCCCTGCTTCCCAAAGCCCTCCAAAATGTGGGGCTGCAGGGGGATTAAAATGCCAATGTATTTCATTATTGGCTAACTCTGCTGTAGCTTCATTTGCTGCGCTTTTTATAGCCTTCCTTAATTGGCTTTGTATTTGTCTGTTGGCTCCAACGAAATTCGTGCCATTGTCCGAATATATGTTTCGGCACTGACCTCTGCGCCCCATGAATCTCCTCAGAGCCGCAAGAAATGCTTCAGTGGATAAGTCTGATGCTACCTCAATATGCATTGCTTTAGTCGTCATGCATATAAAAATACAAAAGTATCCTTTGTATATCTTTGACCCCTTGTGCTTTGACATCTTTAAATCATACGGTCCTGCGTAGTCTATGCCAACGTTCTCGAAGGGATGAGCTCTAGTCACCCTTGCACTGGGGAGGTCTCCCATTATCTGTTGGGGCTTCGATGCCCGATACCTTGTGCATTTCACACACTTGTAAATGCGTTCCTTCACGGCTGCCATTCCATTTATGATCCAAAATTGGTTACGAATATTCGTTAACACTAACGAAGCTCCACCATGCATCGTTACCTTATGATAATAATCGATGATTATGTTGGTTATATGGTGCCTTCTTTGTAGAATTATCGGATGTCTTTGGTCATATTGTAAGTCGGAATTGTGCAACCTGCCCCCGACTCTCAATGTGCCATCATTGGCCAAAAACGGGTTCAAACCTTTCAGTGGGCTTTGCTTGTTAATGGCTCTCTCGGATTTCAAATCTTTATATTCGCTCGGGAACATGGTTCTTTGTACCATTCGAACCAACTTCGTCCTCGCTTCGTTTATTTCTGCTGCTGAAATCTGCGAATCTCGTCGATGGTCTTTATTTTGCATGTTGTATATAAATCGACAACAATATGCAATGACTCTCAACGTCTTAGTGTATGAAGAAAATTTCATCCACCACTCAATTTCTTCTGGTTCCATCATCATCATTGCCGTGGTCGAGGTTTTTGCTTCCATCTCGGTCTTGAAGTCTGTAGAGGTCTCCTTTGGCCACTTATGTTCCGGTTCCTGTAACCAGCTGGGCCCGTGCCACCATAATTTGGCCTCATTTAATTTCTCTGGCATCATTCCTCTTGATGCTATGTCGGCTGGGTTCTCTTTCGTTCGAATATACCGCCAAGCCGTATTTGACGCATTCTCGTGGATCTCCACTGTGCGATTCGCCACAAAGGTTTTCCACCTTCTTGGCAACCCTTGTAACCATGCAAGGACTACCTTTGAGTCTGTCCAACATTGACTCTGTATTTCTTTCAGATTCATATCTTCCTTAATTTGTTTGATTAAACGACTCAGAAGTACGGCTCCGCATAATTCTAACCGAGGTAGTGTAATCGGTTTGATGGGAGCTACTCGTGTCTTTGCCATGAGCAAAGTTGTGGTGACGTCTCCTCTCTGGTTCGTAGTTCTCATGTACACCACTGCTGCATATGCTCTAGTTGAGGCGTCACAGAACCCAAGGAGTTGACACTCCTGCACGGTATTATCATGGCTGATCCATCGTGGCATCTTGATGGTTTGAATATACCGTAACTGCCCCTTGAATTCGGCCCATTCTTGCAGCGTTTCCTCTTCTACCTTGTCGTCCCAATCGCAGCGGGACATCCATAATTTCTGCATTATTAATTTGCCTAACACCACACATGGTGCTATCCAGCCGAGCGGGTCGAACAGTTTAGCGACCTCAGATAAAATTTCCCTTTTCGTAGCCGCTATCTGCTTAAACTCTGATGGTTTTATCGCGTACGTAAAATAATCCTCTCCTGGATGCCAAAAAATACCTAGAGCTTTTACGCAATTATCTTCCTTTACCTGAAGGGGTAATTGCAGCTCACGATCCTCTGCGGGAATTGTCTTTAACAAGTCTTCATGGTTCGCAGTCCATTTTCTTAAGTGGAACCCTCCTCGTTTTAGCAATCCATTCAACTCTATTTGTAGATCCCTGGCATCTTGTAAGGTGTCTGCCCCTGTTAATACGTCGTCTACGTAAAAATCGGTTAACGCGACTTCCGCTGCCTTAGGGTATTGATGTCGGTCGTCTTTTGCTAGTCGCTGTAGCGTTTTAATGGCGAGGTAAGGAGCGGACGTAGTTCCGAACGTCACGGTCTGCAGCTCGTATTCTTCTATTGGCATCGTTGGATTATCCCTCCACAAGATAGTTTGGTATCGTCGGTCGTTTGGATGAACGAGAATCATCCGGTACATTTTTTCAATATCGGCTGTCATCGCATACCGATATTTTCTCCATTTAAGTAACGTCGAAAATAACTTTGGCTGAAGTGTTGGACCCGTTAACATCTGTTCATTTAGATTTTGCCCATTTGAGCTTTTTGCGGACGCGTCGAACACTACCCGTACCTTTGTCGTGGTACTTTCTTTAACCACGGCATGGTGCGGCATATAATATCTATTCCCTTCATGTGGATTTATAGCCTTCATATGACCCAAGTCCTTATATTCTTGTAGGCATTGCTGATATGGTTTCCTTAAGTCAGGCTTCTGCGCCAACTTATGTTCCACTTGTTTCAGCCTTGACAATGCTTGATTCCTAGAAGTCCCTAGGTTAGGCGGTCTATCGTTCTTGAATGGTATCCTTACTACGTATCGACCATCAGATAGGCGCTTAGTGGTATCGTCATAGAACCTTTCGCAATATTCTTCCTCGCTCGTCAATACCTTTGCTGGGGGCATTTCTTCTTGCTCCCAAAAGCTTTTGAGTTGTTCATGAAGATCTAATTCATCATTCTTCTGAACTGTGAATGCAGAGAAACTAACATTTTTTCCCTGCTCTGGAACTGTTGGTACCCTTCCGAAAAGAATCCATCCCAAGCTTGTCTTTAACATCACGAACATTCCTTTGGGTCCTTTGCGCAATCCTTTCTTAAGTATATCTGCATATACATTCACTCCAAGTAATAAGTCAATGCGCCCTGGAGTTGCGAAGTCTGGGTCGGCGAGTTCCAACCCTTTGAGACATGACCAACCTCTACTGTTTATCCGTTTTGGTGGGAACTTGTTGGCTATATTCTTTATTACATACGTTTGTATCTTCCTTTCGTATTTCGCTCGTGACCTAGATACAAGCGTGAGGTGTGCCAGCTTCTTTGATGTCGCTACTGGTACCGACTGCAGCCCTTTGACTTGTAATGCGGTTGGAGTGACTTCTGGTTGCAATGACTGATATGCTGACTCTGTTATAAACGAGCTCTGTGACCCTGGGTCAATGAGAGCTCGCAACACTAGGCCATTTCCGTGTTGGTCCTTCACTGTGACCAGGGCTGTAGCTAGCATTGATTGAGTCTTATGGATGTTACAATTACAATTTGTTACAACCGGCTCTCTTTGATCCACAGGTGTTGATTGTTGCTCACTAACTTCTGGCTCGCTTTCATTATCTGTATGTATTAACAGATGATGCTTTCTTCTGCATATCGGACATCTGTTATTGCTTGTACAGCTTCTGCAGTAATGCTGTTTAAAGCAATTGAAGCATAATCCCTTTGATTTTACCCAACGCCCTCTCTCTGTGTTGGATAATGCTTTGAAGGAGCTGCACTGTGCTAGAAAATGCTCTTTCTTACACATGGGACATTGTAATCTTCTGGATCTTTGATCGTTCGTCTTCGTACAGTCCTTCCTTGAATTGACGCTTTCCTGATGGGTGTGATAGCTGTTGCTCTGATTCCGCACCCTTTCTGGTTTGCGACTTTCCTTATTGAACCTATGACTATTGTCATCTTTGATTGCTTCTAGACTTCTATGTCTTTCTTCTAAAAACTTGGTTAGGTCCTTAAGCGCCGGTAGCTCGTCGGACTTCGCAATCAGTTGTTCCCACATGTGACGAGTTTTTTCTGGTAGCCTCTGTGCCGTCACATAAACAAATATGGGATCCCAATCTAAAACGCTGACCTTGAGTACTTGTAGTGCATACCTTATGCGATGCAGCTCGTCTACCAAGGCTCGTAACTCCTTATATGACTCTGTTCTTATAGGAGTGCTATTAAATAGCAATTTCAACTGGGCATATATTAATAATCTCCTTTTGTTGTACCGCTTGCATAACAATTGCCATGCTGCTTCATAATTCTCTGAAGTCATGTCAAATGAATCCAAATCTCTCCGGGCCTCTCCCGTGAGACTACTCTTAAGGTAATGCAGCTTATCGACCGGCATCAAGCGGTCTTCATTATGTATCAAGGATACATATCTATCATGGAACGTTCTCCATGATGAGTGCTGGCCGTCAAACTTCGGAATCTCCAGCGTTGGAAGTTTAACTATAGCCCTTGGTGAACCTGACTGTTCCCCAATGAATGTACTATGCTGGGTTGGTGTAGTTGGTTGTGGGTTGCAGGCACTCAATGCGTCTTGAAGGTCTCCCAGAAATTCGGAATATGCCTCTTCGAATTCCAGAAACTTTTCACCTGCCAAGTATTCTGTTACAGCAGATTCAAGTTTTGCATCCTTTATGTTGCTTAAATCAGCTGCCCCTATTTCTAGATGGTTGTTGTTGAACCTTTCTGCTATCAATTTGATACTGTCTATCTTGCCCTTGAGATAACCCGGTGTACGCCTGTGTTTCGAAGTCTTTTTATAATTGGAAATTGTCTGTGCCAATTGTGCCTGAAAGACATCCTGTTGTTGCAATGTGCTCTTCATATTGTCTCGCGCTATCGTTATTTTAAGTTAAAAGAATATTTGGAGTCTGTACTATATCTAACAACTAATAAGATCTCAGAAAAACTATATTTGTATGACTGCAACCTATCCGGCTCGAAGGACCAATGTTACGGCGTCACTTTCCTAATACCGATCAAAGACCAGGTATTAGGAGGTGATCGTCGTAATAATTAAAAAATAGATGACGTATAGGATAGGTGCCGGCTGCTCTAAATAAAAGAGGCTTGGTTCGTTTAATACAAATATATTCTCTCCTAAATCTTACAAAATCTAATTAACTTTAACTTATTTTTATATGTCAATCTTTATTTAATTTCTTTACTCCAAATATTCTTAAACCTATTTTCCTTTCCCCTGTTGTTCTCCAGTCGCCTTGTGGATTCTCAGGTGGACTTCCTTCTAAATCCTTTTCGGCCTTGGTCTCCTCAGTATTTATTGTTTAGCCTTGTTGCTCGTGCTGGTTTATTTGCGAAGACGTTATATGTCCCAAATGAAACCTCGTGATTACGCGGGGTAATATCCAACGTAATCAATCTGCCAATTAATTCAATCTACCCTGGGCGAACTTTGATTGAACCTTAATTGACTTTCAACTAGCACGTAAGTTTTTCAGCTACTATAAGGTCAATTTCGTAGTAGAAATTATCTCATATAATTTCTATTGACCTTGCCTGAGTTTCAATGTTGTAAAAGAAATTACCGCGAGTAAAAATCTACTTGAAACTCTATCTGTGGCCGTGTGTGACGTCTATATACTCAAAACAAATTCAATTCCGTAGAAGAAATTATCCCATATAATTTCAATTGAATTTGTTCGAATCTCAATATCGTAGAAGAAATTATCTCGTATAATTTCAATTGAGATTCTAAAAATTTATCTAAATAAATAAGTTCAATTTCGTAAAAGAAATTATCCAATATAATTTCTATTGAACTTATTTGAATTTCAATATTTAAAATAAATAAGCTCAATTTCGTAGTAGAAATTATCCAATATAATTTCTATTGAACTTATTTGAATCCCAGTTTCGTAAAAGAAATTATTTCCTATAATTTCCACTGAAATTCTCTATCTCGTAGAATTAATAAATTTAAACCGTCACCTGAAAAACTAACAACAATTATGTGGCTAAACTAACACAAAAGTCAGCGGCGAAAAACCAACCAACTATCTAAATTCCCTAACAAACGATATTCGGAGAAAATCCTAAATATCGCCAGCTAACCTTCTCGGCGTAAAGTCCAAAGAAGATTAAAAATTCTGACCCATGGTCAATAGCTTTATCCAGCATCTTCTTCCTGGTGCTGGATGGTGGCGCTGGGTGGGAGAATTTTTCTTGCAGTTTTTTGCAAATTATTCATGCCGTTTTCCACATTCCATTTTTGTGGATCGTGTTTATACTGCGTTTACACGCTGTCAATTTTTGACACTAGTCTAATTGACATTTTTTTTGTTTTTATTTATTTTGAATATCGGAGGTAAGTATGTTTTGTGTTTTTTATTATTAATTTTGTATTTTTAGGCATTTCTTTTAATTTAAGGAGCCTGCTGGTAAACCTGGTTAAAAACAGGTAACTTTCTTTCATTTATTTTTTAATTCATTTTTTAACAAGTATTTTGTTTTGCAGGTCAAAACAATAACTTTTCAAAATTTCATTAAATTTCAATCGAGCAGTCTCTTCAGTTTTTGAATTTTTTTGAGGTTATGTGTGCAGATATATATCATATTGTAACCGCTGGTAGCCAATATCATAACGAAGAGTCTCTATTTTTTTCGATTTTTTCTGACCTACACATGCGGACCAAAATGGTAAATTTTTGACATAATGGCCGATAAGTTACGTAGCGGCGGTTGCTAGAATCAAATTTGCGAATAGTTGCGAATAATGCACTTTCGACAAATTCTCTGGGAGCGCAGTTTTCGGGAAAGTTAGGCTTCCCTCATCTTGCTTATATGCTTTATAATAGATGATCATATTCAGCCTCGGTGATCGATGGACGGCGCACGGTCGGTTGTAGCGTCTCGAGGCTGTGAAACTTCCTCTTTCACGTCTGGGCCATCAATTGAGACACATTTCGGAGCTCTACATTCCGTCAGCTTTCCTGCTGTATAACATTAAATTATAATAAAGCAGATTTTTTAATTGGTGCAGAAACTCCTGCACGCATCACTTCTAATATGTATATTGTGGAGGACAGTACGTGGAGTCTGATATTTTGACAAAGCTGTGAAGAACTGCGGCTTTCACTATGTTTTCTGCAGACTCCACCCTCATATCTAGAGTATTTCGTAGAACTCTCCAGCGTGCAGTGAGAATTCCGAATGCATTTTCGATTGTTCGACGAGCTCGTCACAATCGTCTATTGAAGTATGTTCTTTTTTCAACCAACAATAATCCTAAAATCATTAATAGTAATAACATGAAATATATTTTTTTCAAATTCTTTAAAATATAGAATGTACCTGGAAATGGCCGCATTAAGTAAGTTCTCAGAGGAAATGCAGCATCTCCAACAAAAAATATGGAATCGTAATGTTTGTATTTGCCTACTTTTAGGCAATCCCAATTTTTCATTAAATAGTCTTTGTCCAAAAGCAGAGTTCTCTAAAACACCACCATCACTTTGAGATCCGTAAGCTCCTATATCTATAGCGGTAAATCTGTAATTGGCATCACAAACCCCCAACAAAACAATGCTATAAGTTCCTTTATAGCTGTAGCCCATTGTTCCTGAATTAGGAGGACAAATGATGTTGATGTGTTTCCCATCAATTGCACCTACACAATGTGGAAAATCCCATATATTTTCAAATGCCTCCGCTATCTTCTGCCATTCTGATTGGTTAGGGATGGATAAATAAATTGAAAAAAGTTTGTTCCAAAGGACATTACAGGTTTCCTTAACTATTCGTTTTACTGTTGTAAGTCCTATTTTAAATGCCATAGAGAAATATTGCTTGCTTCCTCCATGAGCTAAAAATCTATATGGAAAGGAAGTATTATTTGCATACTTACCCAAGAGTGAGAAAAAGTCTGCATTTAGCAGATATTGCTGGACGATTTGAATTTTTAGTAACATCCTCTTGCACTAAATTAAAAATTACCGTTAATATAAATTGTTCTGGATCGTTATCATACATGTACTGAAAACTTACAGCTAGAGTTGAGCCGGACTTACAAGAGGCAGTGTCCCGGTTCAAAAATAATGTACTACTGGGATATGAGCGTGTATCGTGCGTTTGTAAATTACGAAGTGGAGAGACATTTCTTACTTCTTTTGCCGCAGCAAAATATCCAATCTGAACTGCGCCGAGGTGAGATTGTAAACACGAACTGGAACAACATTTTCTTATTTAAAATATCCAATTCGAATTGCGGCGAGGTGAGATTGTAAACACGAACTGCATAGATATTTCTTAAGGCCCAATTACAATGACCGGATTAGAGCGGAACAGAATCGGATTGAACTGTCAAAGTGGTTTTCCAAGCATGCGTTTTCTATTTAACCGATTCCAATGAACGGATTCAAACGCATTTGACCGCAACTGTGCCCAGTGGTGTTGTGCTAATTTTTTTTTACCGGAACGCGTATATATAATTATATAGACAGGGCCGATTCTGGGTAGGCGGCCGCTCTGTGCGGTCTCATGTCCCAAATTTACTCACATACATACTCAAATTCTTACACTAAGGGTGGGAAAAACTACAAAGGTGGGAATTTCATCTACCAATACAGAAAAAAAATGTTCCGGACTCCGGTTCACGGTTCGGAAGAACAAGCCGGGTTCGTTCCGGTTTTTATTCCGGTTCGGGTTCGGTTCAAACCCTTGTTTATAATAATACCATAGACAAATAAAAGGAAAGATGTTCCATTTCATATAAGAAAAGTGTGCACTTTCCTGATGAAAGAGCTTTCCTATTTCCTCCATTTAAGCTTCCTCCAAACGAAAGCTGCCCCCGCTAAGTCATTATTTTCGGTGGCACTGTCAAGAGACTTAAGTAAGTTGATAGAGTAAAACTAAATTAAAAGAAAAATGTTAGGGATGGATGGGAGCATGGGAGAATGGCCGAGTTGTTTGCGTTTGCGATTTTTTTTACAAGTTTTCTTATTTATGAAATATCGGCATACGTACAAGAATGTTTATATTCTTTTCTAGGAAAATTTTATTAAGGGGATAAAATTGTTGGCGGGAATCTATTTGAATAAGAAAACAGCTGTTTGATATTTGTTTGAATGACAAAAATCAATTGCACATTTGGAGGCAGTTACAATTTTCTTTTTTCAGGTCAGACTTTTCGGTTTTTACTACTTTGCAAAAGTAGTAAAACCGTTTGTTTTGTGCCAATTTTGATTTCGTTTTGATTTACAAAAAAACATTTCCGCATTCATTTTTTCAGATTGGGAAATGTTTAATTTTCGTAAAGATTCAGATGAAAATAATTGCGTTTTGCAAGATTTCAAGATGTAAAATAGTAACAAATTTAAAAATATGAAGTGGAAATTATACTTTATGGTTATTAATGGATATTCTCAATTAATAGTGCAGCTCTCTCAGCAATAAGAAAGCTCTTTCATCAGGAAAGTGCACACTTTTCTTATTTGAAATGGAACATCTTTCCTTTTATTTGTCTATGATAATACATATAAGAATTCGTCAAAAATTAGAAAAAAAAATCAGCAATTCTTTTTAATTTTTTTTTTTTCAATACGTCATCTTTAGTTCCGGAACGCGTTCCTGTCCAAAAAGGAAGTACCGGAACGGCGTTCCGGAGCGTTCCGGCTCGACAACACCACTGACTGTGCCGGATTCGTTTTAGTTTGTTTAGAAATCGCCGGATTGAGCTGTCAAAATTTTGGTAAACAAAAGCTGTGAATGTTTAAGGTTTTATTTTTTTTTGATTTGTTATGTTTTTAAAAATGTTTTCGGACGAGCAGTTAATCGCAGAAGTGAAAGATTATGAAATACTGTACAACAAGGCAAAGAGTGGATATAAGAATTCCAAGATTAAAAATGAAATGCACTTTGACGTTTAAATGCGAACTGATCCGTTCATTGTAATCAGTGCAGTTTCCTATCCGTTCTAATGCGTTCTTTTGACATTTCAATCCGCTTAGATCCGCTCATTGTAATTGGGCCTTTACTGTTTTTGCCGCAGTCAAATATCCAATTTAAGCCGAGCCGTGGTGAGATTGTAAATACGAACTGGAGAGAAATCTCTTACATTTTTGAAGGAGTGAAATTTTATACTAAAGAGACAATTCTTACATTTTACGAGGGAGGTGAATTTTGTGCTGAAGAGATAATCCTTACATTTTTCGAGGGAGGTAACAATTCTTACATTTTTCGAGGGAGGTGAATTTTGTACTGAAGAGACAATTCTTACATTTTTCGAGGGAGGTAACAATTCTTACATTTTTCGAGGGAGGTGAATTTTGTACTGAAGAGACAATTCTTACATTTTTCGAGGGAGGCAAATTTTGTACTGAAGAGATAATTCTTACATTTTTCGAGGGAGGTAACAATTCTTACATTTTTCGAGGGAGGTAAATTTTGTACTGAAGAGACAATTCTTACATTTTTTGGAGGGAGTGAAGTTGGAAAGATATTTCTTACATTTTTCGAGGGAGGTAAAATTTTATTTTTATTTTTTAATCTCTATCTGTAACAATAAAATATTTTCGTGTTATTTTCAATTTTAGGGAGTTTCATTTTAAATCTGTAAATATGTTTTTCTTTATACAGTTAACAAAAATTTTAAAGAATATTTTTGTAATCAACATTCATAGGCACGATAATTAATATTTCCATTCATGCATTTATCATTTATCGTATCCTCTCTTTCGCAAACGCAATAGATCTCCCCCATCGCAACGTTTGAGCCATTCACTATGCGACGTGCTAGCACAATACAATGGCACCTCGCCTCATTTGAAGTGAGACATTGCACTGGTTCAAAAGGAAAAAGAGGCTCCTCTTACAAACTCATTTTATTATCGTGTCCTACCCAACACTACTTACAGCAAAAAAAACCTTAATATCTCTGTCCACATACATTGGACTTACCCAAAAGCGTCGAGCTCGTGCTCTTGTAATTTCTTCTAAATAACTGTAAGTTTCAAATACAGTATAACTTATAACCACTAATTCCATTCCAGTATTTCATAAAATTCCATTTTTGATAAATTATTTGGGAAAAGCAGATTTTTTAGATGGAGATTCACGAAATGTCAAAGTAAGTGGTTGCCGCGTTCATTGGGACTATCATACGCGTCATACGCTTGCTGCTGTAAAAGCGACGCGTTCAAGCGATGCATGAAACGCCATCTATGGACCGCCGCCTTAAGAGCTAGTGGCCACTTTTGAGAACATATTTGAGGCACACTGAAAGTATTTGAGGCACATTCATTGCGAATGTAGAATTATGAAAATGGCGGCCTGACTGGGTTGTTGGGAGGGGCTGCCAACACAAGGAATTTTTATTTACCACAATTTAAACACAAGGAATATTATAAAGCCAAGCGATTTGGTCGGGATTTAAATGGTGACAGGCGATTAAAAACATATTTTTTTATAATATGCAAAAAATGTATTTTACTCCAGTCAAATAAGGCAAAAAAAGGGTCAACCTCGAAATGAGATGTAGGGCATTTTCGTTTATTAACCATGGTGCTTACCGAACGCACCAAATAAAATTCACCATTTTCGGATATTCACCATATGTGCCAACGCAACCAAAACAATTATTCGAATTTTAACCATCAAAGCTTTGGTTATGCACCAAAGTAACCACAGAATTTTGGTGGTTAGTTGAGTGACATTAAGTGATGAGTTGATTATTGTTTATGAAAAAATGGAGGCTAGTAATATCGGTATGTATAAAAAATAATAATAATTCATGTAATTCACTTTTTATAGGTATAATTACCTAAATACCTAATACCTTTTTGGGGTTTTTTTTTAATTTTAGATATTGAAAGTTCTATTTCGGAAATATTTGGTGATGATGCCAAATGGACTGATTACAGCACTCAACTTTTAATAAGTACACGATTAGAAATGGAAAATAAATTTTCCAGCCCAACTTGCAAAAAAATTAAATTGTGGAACACAGTCGCAAGCAAAATGCAAGAAAAAGGTTATGACTTGACAGGTAAAAAGTGCGACGAAAAATTTCGCAATCTCATGAAAACTTATAAAAGAAATAAGGCAAAGAAAAAATCTAGTGGTGAAGAACGGATAAATTGGACTTATTTCGAGTCATTTGATTTTGTCTACGGAAATAAAAAAAATGTAAATCCGCCAGAAGAACTTCTTGGTGCAACAATAAGTGGTGGTGAATCTGAAGAAGAAATTAATTCGGCCGATACATCCACTAAAAAGAAAAACAGGCAAAATACCGACTGGAAAAAAATTATTTTCAGGATAAACTTAAATGGAAAAAATAAGAAACAGAGAGAAAACAAAAAGAATGGGAAGATAAAAAAGGAGTAGAACTGATGAAAATGGAGGTGTTGAAAAATCTTACCAATGTTTTATCGCAAGTATTTGAAAAATGAGGACATAAAATAAGTGACAACATTTATTTAACCTCTTTCATATTACTTTTTAAATGAATAAAGTGCGATTCCGAACAAGGCGGCAGACTGCAAACCGCAGTCGACACTACTAGTTTGTATAAAAAAACGCAGTTTTCTATGACTAAATCATGATAAAATCATGATTTTTTCACACAAACCAGTTGTGTAGACTGCGGTTTGCAGTCTGCCGCCTTGTTCGCAATCGTATCTTTAGAGTTGCAGTATTAATTTAATTTGTGTGAAACATTTTTTTTTATTTATTTTTTTAAATTTTCACTTATTTTAAGGATTTACTTATTTTATTATTTAAATGTGCAATGAATTAGATCTTTTATTTTGTTAAATGCAATGTGAAAATATTTATTAAAATGAATATAGTTAATAAAACATAAAAAAATTTAATCGTTTTGAGAATTCTTTTGAAAGGAAAGATGTACACATTTACATATTTCTTTCATTAAAAATTAAATCGCAAATTTCGTTTCTTTTTCTTTTAGCTTCTTCATTACTATTTTCTTCAATTTCTTCTTCAGGTAGAGAACTTGAAGGAGCAGCGATGTCTATGAGAGTTTCTTGTATTGCAGCATCTTGCTCGTTAATTGCAATATTATGAAGCACACATGCTGCGATGACAATGTACTTTAAATTATTTTGCTTATATACCTGTACATATTTTAATTTTCTGAATATGTATCCCCTTTAGTCTTCCAAAAGCTTGTTCTATACGAATACGTGTAGAACTTAGGACTATTGAAATATACTTTTTTATTATCTAAATGGCCATTATCTTTAAATGGTTTCATCAAAAAGGTATCCAATGGATACGCACTGTCGCTAAGAAGATGATATTCATTTGTGAATATATTTTGATTTTTTAATTTTTTGTTTAGTGGAGATGAAGTCCATACTCTGGCATCATGGAGAGATCCAGGCCATCCAACATAAACATCTGTAAATTTCATATCTGCATCGCAGACAGCTTGTAGAATGACCGAGTGAAATCCTTTTCTATTGTAAAAAGAATTGTCACCTTTGGGACCTGGGATTTGTATATGGGTCCCATCAATACACCCTATCACATTGGGAAAATTACGCCTTCTTAAATTATTAAATTTTTCTGCTGTCTCTCCTAAGAGTACTGGCCATTTAATAAACTTCGTTTTTAATCTGTATAGAATTTTACACACATCTATTAATGTTGCATATGTTGTACTCATGCTTAAATTAAAGCGATCACTGACTTGTCTAAAAGTTTCCTGATTTCCTAGAAACCACAGTGTTAATATGTCTAATATGTAGTGGGCCTTTTATTAAACTTATTCCAATAAGGATTTATATATTTGATAATAATCTGTTGAACATAAATATTTAAAATGTTAATTAATTATGTAAATATATTATTTTGTAATTGTAGCAACATACGTTTACTGTATTTCTCGTCACTCTAAAATGTTCTCTATAAGTATCGAAAGAATATCTCGGTACAATATTCTCAACATAATTTCTGATTTTAATTTTTTTATTTTTTATTTCTTCCACTAACAGTTCATCATCTGTATCAGAGTCTGAGGATGTATCACTGTTTTCTTCCGTGTTCATCAAATCAATTATAATATCGTTTAAAATAACCATAAATGTATTACTCCCCATTTTGACATTGACATACAATACACCTCGTAACCAGGATCTGTTCGGTTAATAAATACGTTAACCATGTACCATAAATACACCTCAACCGCTTTGTACCGAAAACATAATTCACCACTAATCGATCATAAGTTATTGGTTACTCAACCGCGGTTAAAAACCGAAAATGGCCGTAATAAACTGAAAATTTGTGAAAGTCTTTGTTTTGGCATTCTAAATGATGTGTCAAAGTCTCATATAATCTCGTGTCCGCGTCTTGAGATATTGCTCTTCTTCCTTATTCTTCTTTTTTGATCTGTTAGCTGCCGGTCCGAGCGGGACGTCTCCGCAACGGATACGCTGCTTTCGGTGCCGCTTTGAAAAATGCGGTTTCTTGCCTAGTTTCTTCGGTTTCCCGATTCTGGTCAATTCGGCAGGTCGACCACCCAACTCCTTTCACACCCTGGGCTAGGGACCAGGCGACGACGGAGTTCTTGAGATATTAGAAGTCAAAGGTCACAAAAATTCATTTTCGCAAATATATCGTCAATTATCGGCTTTACGTAAATTTTGATCAAGTAAAGTTTGTTCATTAGATAAATCTGCATAAAAATGTACAGAATTTACGTAGAACTGTAGACACATCGGCACTTATTGGGGGGGGGGTAAACACAACAATCTGCCATTGAACTCATTTTCATCATTCGCACGCACCTATAAGGCCATAACAATTCCATGTATTGACCTCCTTAAAAAATAAACCAATAAAACGAAAACGTGGTTCAAACCACCGATCGATCTCTGAAAATAGTATAGTACAAGGACAGAGAAAGTAAAATTAAATTCCCAAAATAGAAGTCAAATTTATTCTGAAAATAAAAATTCACATTCTAATCTGATTCACAAAATTATAAAGCATTTTGACGTCTAGTTATGGAGAATTATCTATTTTTATGTGCAATAGGAGTCATAGGAAACGCTACCAATGACAATCAAACTTCAATGGTAGTAAGTTAAACAATGTTCCCGAACAATGCTCAGTTATTTACGCAAAGAAAACGGCGATTGGACTGATTCAAGCTGAGAATCCCAGACACTATTTATGGACACCCACTTTCCAAGTAGTACTACGGTTGAGACGATAAACGCTACAACGATAAACCCTTCAGTCTCACCACAACTGATCAAATCTATCATAAGTAGAGCAAAAATTAAATGGACTGTAAACACCTTCCGGCCCTATAAATCGCCAGGCCCTAAGGGCATAGTGTCGGCAAAACTGCAGTGCACCTTTAGTTACATCATGCCCTGGTTGCAGGTCATTCTTACTGGGTGCCTTCAAAATAACTTCATTCCCTCTAGTTGGAAAGAGGTTAAAGTAGTTTTTATACATAAGGCAGGAAAAGCCTCCCACGCAACACCCAAAGTCTTTAGGCCAATCAGCCTAGCATCCTTTCTATTAAAGGCTCTAGAAAGGCTAGTCGAAATATATCTGAGGCAGACCATACTAACTTCGGAACTCTCTGGCGCACAACACGCCAATACAAAGGGCAAATCTACTGATACTGCTCTTCACTCATTGATCTCAACCATTGAAAAATCCTTCGAGGTCAAGGAGTATATATTAGTAGCATTTCTTGACATAGAGGGAGCATTTAACAATATATGTATTGCCGGACGACATTACCCTTGCTTTGGCAGAACATGGCATCGAGACATCGCTGGTATCTCTTATCTTGGGCAACAGCTCCGGTCCGAAAAGCCGTAAATAGAGGCACTCCGTAAGAAGGAGTTCTTTCCCCACTGCTATGGGTCGTAACTATGAACCAGCTGTTGCGGCGTATGGAAGCAGAGGGGCCTGACGTCCTGGCGTACGCCGATGGCGCTGTTATCATCAAAAATGGAAAATTTCCTCAAGTCCTCTATGATCTCATGGAGCTGAGGTTAAAAACCCTCTCAAGCTGGACTGCCACTCGGGGACACAGCGTTAACCCAGTAAAAACAGTAAAAACGGAACTGGTCCTGTTCACAAGGAGGTGTAAGATCCCTTCTTTAACACACAACATAAAAACCTAAACCTTAACCTAAAAAATTCGCAAAAGTCCAAAAAACGGGTTTTCGCCAATAAAACAAAAAGTTGAGCTCAGATCCGAAAAAGTTAAATGAGAAAGTTATAGGTATTAAAATTATCTTTCAATTGATGTGGTACAAAATATTGGATAGTGTCTTATACATGGAGAAAAATGCTAAAAATCGTTAAAAATCGCGTCTTTTTCATTTATTTTTTGCTTTTTTTTGATGCGACCTAAAAACTTTTTACTTGGTAAAAATGTTGCTTTTGGCAATCTTAAAACTCAAATTTTTTTGGCTTGAAATTTTGCAAAATATGGGTGAAATTTCGATTTTTGTAAAAAAAATGCGTTTTCGTAAAATCCTTCATCTCCAGCTCCTCGACCTCGTAGGACATTTTTTCGAAGCTCTTTTTCTTCGTTAAGAGTTGTACTATTACGCACTATTATTTAAAATTTGAGTTTTTCAATTTTATATACAAAAAACTCCACCGCAAAAAAGACAAGTTTTTTTGCCGCAAAAAAGACAAGGTTTTTATTTCATTATTTTTCGACTCTAAACTACTATTTAATAAAAGTTTATATTCTTTTTAGAGAATATATAGGTAATTTGGTCATACATTATATAAATGTATATTGAATCTAATATCTCACACTTTTATAGGAATAATTTGTTTTTGGTTGATCTATATGAACAGTTATTGAAGAGTTGCATGTTGTATTTTGAAGTGTTGGGTTTATTTAAATGGTTTAACGTTCGTGGTTTTTAGAGAATAAATAGGTAATTTGGTCATACATTATATAAATGATAATAAAAGTTGGTTTTTTGGCATGGCTTTTTCCAACTATAAAAAATTTCTTTCTTTTTTTAATTTACTTTTATTGTTCTGGAAAAATTTTGTTATTGCAGACTTCTAGATTTAAATTAAAAAAAGCTATAGAAAATGGCCCTCGAATTTCGAGTGCTGGATGCGGCTATTTGCATTAATTTTAAATATTTTAACGTTCATTGTTTTAACAGAGGCAATTTTGGTCATTTGGCTTTTCGGATCTGAGCTCAACTTTTTGTTTTATTGGCGAAAACCCGTTTTTTGGACTTTTGAGAATTTTTTAGGTTAAGTTCGCCAATTCAGTTCCGTAAAAAAACACGCTATCTTTCTTCAAATTAAGTGTTCTACACGCCCATAGTTTTTTCCTGCCTTCAATTGTCTGGAAATTAACATTGTGAATCCCGTAGATTGATTGGACTAATCAAAGACGATTTCTATATGCGACTGAATGAGGGTTTTCGCTCTATTCCAAGGGGAGATATCATTGTATTAATGGGTCACTTAAATGCACAGATCGACCGTGACAACACCGGCCTTGAACAAACAATTGGATCAAGGCCTAAGCGAAGTTACCAATAATAATGGTGAGCTTTTCTTTGACTTTTGTAGTTCTCACCAACTCATGGTAGGTGGAACTTATTTTTGTCAGAAGAAGATACACAAAGACACCTGGGTATCGCCCGATGGTAGAACGAGAAATCAGATAGATCACGTGGCCCTCAGCCGCAGATGGAGAACTTTTCTTGAGAAGCAGACACTGGAAGAAACCACCATTTGGTAGTAGCAACTATTCGCCTAAAAATCGCCGCAATCAGAAACGTTCAACACGATGTTAGAACCCGTAGACGGTTTAACGTAGACCTTCTGCAGGAGACCGTTAAAAAGCGAGAATTTGCTGGAAACCTGCAACAAATATTAAACCAGCAAACGACACAAATATTGAAGAGCTGTGGAGTACGACAAAGGGCGCTATATTGAAGGCTGCGGAAACGAGAATCGGTTATGTCCAAAGAAACCAGCAATACTGAATCTCGGGCACAACCTGGAAAAAACAGAGCGCAAGAGGGCCCTCAAAAATAACCTAAACTCTACAAGCGACCCGGGAAGACGTTACCAACTAGAACGGGAATACTCTCAATTACACCGGGAGGTAAAGAGCAGTGTCCGGCGTGATAAAAGGCAGCAAATAAATGAGCTCGCCGAAAAAGCGGAAAACGCGGCAAACACAGGCAACAGTAAGGTGCAGTACCAAATCACTAAACAGCTCTCGTGAAAGCACTCTACTACAAAACATGCCGTTAAGAGTGCGGATGGAAGGCTGCTGTGGAGCGACAAGGACCAGCTCCAAAGATGGAGAGATTACTTCTTCAACGCCCTGAATGGTACACTTACATGGAAACCTCAGGAAAACAGAAACAATGCAAGCCAATAAGAATCACCACCCGGGCCCCATTCAAAACGGAAATAGTAACCGCAATTCATGCGATGGCCAATGGTAAAGCAGCTGAAAAAGATGGCATCCCGCCAAAATTGTTGAAAGCCAATTCAAGCCTCATAGCAGATTCGCTTCAGCCAATCCTGGAAATTGCATGGAACACCTGTACCTTTCCGGAGGATTGGACGGAAGGTATCATAGCCAAAATACCAAAAAAGGGGGACCTAACAATATGCGACAACTGGAGAGGCATCTGTTTACTATCTACTGTGGGCAAAATTTTGTCCCATATATTACTATCTAGGATAAAAGAGGCAGTAGACCGAACGCTTAGGAGGCAGCAGGCCGGATTCAGGAAGGGCCGCTCATGAATTGATCATATCAACACCTTGAGAATAATAGTGGAGCAGTCTACTGAATTCCGATCCCCCCTTTACCTTGCTTTCGTAGATTATGAGAAAGCGTTCGACCGTTCGAAAGCCCTATACAACAATTCCAAATGCAGAGTTCTGCATAATGGAAAATTATTCGACAGCTTTCAGGTGAGCTCAGGAGTACGACAAGGATACCTACTTTCGCCTTTACTTTTTCTTATAGTAGTAAACGACATCCTTGTTGGCGCTCTAGATAGTAGAACAGGGGGCATACAATGGGGTTTGCTAGATCGCCTTAAGGATCTCGACTACGCGGATGATATCTGTTTGCTGGTCCACAGTCCTCAGGACCTAAAAAACATGTTAAGCAATTTGGCAACAGAAAGTAGTAGCAGCAGGCTTAAGGCTAAATCCGACTAAAACTAAAGAAATGCGGATAAATGCAAATACCATTGAACGGACGGCGCTGCGTAGCCGTGACGTGGAACTTTTAGATAAATTCTTCCCT
This sequence comes from Thereva unica, assembly GCA_949987705.1. Classification (NCBI taxonomy): domain Eukaryota; kingdom Metazoa; phylum Arthropoda; class Insecta; order Diptera; family Therevidae; genus Thereva; species Thereva unica. The sequence continues at coordinate 102,516,059 of OX465283.1, forward strand.
GGTAGTATTATTACCGAAAGTGGTGGTGCAGAAGAGGATGTCAGTTCCAGAATAAATAAAGCACGAGGCGCATATGCATGCCTGCTCCGCATATGGAGATCAACACAAATCTCAATTAACACCAAACTACGGCCGTTCAACTCCAACGTTGAGGCAGTACTTTTTTACGGTTGCGAAACATAGAAAGTCACCCAATTCATCACAAGGCGCCTACAAGTCTTCATCAACAGATGCCTGCTTTGTATTCTAAAAATCCGCTGGCAAGATAGAACTTCAAACGAAGAACTATGGCGCCGTGCCGGCCAAGAAAGGATAGACGACCAAATCAGGCGAAGGAAATGGAATTGGGTTGGCCACACCTTGCGACGCGAAAACGAAAATCTATCCAAACAGGCCCTTGACTGGAATCCGCAAGCATCCCGTCGAGTAGAAAGACCTAGAACAACGTGGAAGAGAACCCTACTAACAGAAGCCGCAAAAACTGGGAGATCCTGGTCGGAGCTGAGAGCTGTCTCGCAAACAGAATCCGCTGGAAGGCAACTGTTTCCGCCCTGTGTCCCATGAGGGATTAAAGGAGCGGAAAGGTGAAGAAGAAGAAGAAAGTTTTCGAAAATCACTTTTTGGCCAAAATTTCACCCAAACTCTAGAATTTCCGAAATTTTTTTACGATCAGTCAATACGAAACGTTATTCCCTACAAAAAGTCAACCCTTTCGCAGTTATTCAAGGTCAAAGTTTACAAAAATCACTTTTTGACCAAAAAAATCACTCAAAACTTGTTTTTTTTTTTTCGAAAATTGTATTGGCAATAATATTTGGTATAAGTAGATGAAAAAGATTAATTAGATAACAAAATCAATTTACATTTTAATTCAAACGTATTGCACTAATCCCTAATAGAACAAATATCTGTTAGACCCAAATAGTCGAAGAAATTCAATTTTGATTAACTAAATTAAAGGAAATCAAGCGAACATTTACCACATAACTTACTGATCGAAATTACAAATTCCCACTGTATTGGTCCTGATTTCCTGAAGCAATAACTATGCCTTTTGAGAATACGGTACAGCTGCTCTACACTCGTAATCCAGAGACCCCTAAATGCAGATAAATGGTTATTACAGAACTTTCATCTGAATTTCCATAAATCACAGTGCAACATGCTATCTTCATGCTACCAAATCCAAACTTCTAACAATCACAGCAAAAACACAGCAAATTGCTAGGGCTTACATTGAAAAAGTAATTATCCGCTTTCTGGTATTGATCCTTCCTCCATTGCCCACTTCCGACAAAGTAGCTTGAAATCGGACACGAACATAAACCACTTTCTCCAAAGTTCCAGATATCTGGCAGCATCCAAAAAGGACATTTAATTCCGATAATGAAATTAAATTCGATAAATTTTCTTGGGAACACTTTCACTTTTCACCTACCCTGTGCGCTCGAAAGGGATTTCCCCTCTCTATCTCTTCTGTTGGATTTTCGTAATTGACACAATTATTGGTCGGCGACGATGTCGATGGGCACTTCGTTTTCATTTTCAGTTTTTGCGCACCAGTGGGACCCAATAATGGCTCAATTTCTGTCAGGATGGATTTTATGCACAAGGAATCTTTCGGGGACTTGGTGAAATTATTGTTTTAGCTTGATGGTTTGTCTAATTAAAAGCAGGTAAACTGTGAATCGGAAGTATATTGTTCTAACGAAGGTCTATCCAAAAAGCTTGATAGGACTTGAAATGTAAATATAATATCGACTCTGTCAACGATTTCGTCAACGGTTCACTTCCAGAACGCCACAGAAAATATACCTCTAAAGGCTCGCGCACATTAGGGCGGGCCGCACCGCACCGCATTGCATAACAAAAATCCTCCTGCATCACTTTCGAACATTTTACATGAACTATCGCACACTACAGGCAGGCCGCACCGGGCCGCATCGCAGCGCACTGGCGGATCGCTTGCTAGGCGTATTTTTGCGGCGATGTTATGTGTTGTGATGCGGCCCGCCTCAGTGTGCGTTGGAAATCGCAGTTATCGGACGTTGTTGCTCGCGATTTTACTTTAATTATTGACTCGATGTTCAACAACAGCAACTCAGGTAATTTGTTATTTTAATGTAAATCGTACTAGGCCTGCAGCGCATCCCATTTTTTCGCTCGAAGTGATGAAATGAGATAACCGGTTGAGACTAATTGCAATCAATAGAGGATGGAAAAATGCATCTACAGTTGATTTTGACCGAAGTTTGGACATGGCCAACATACAAAAAAATCATGAAAATACCTCTTTTTCGTAAGTGCGGTTTGAACGAAATTTTCACTTTATCTCGCCATATCTCAGTTGATATTGCAGATATCAATTTCAAATTTGAACATAGTCTAATTTGACTGATTCCCTAAATATAAAACTTTAACCGAACTGGTTACATCATTTAAAAACAAAATGGCGAATGTTTAAAAAATTTCCAACAGATTCGTGAGACTTATTTTTCTAATCAAAAAGTTGTGTTATAGATTTTTGAAATTCGCTTTTTTGGCTAAACTACATTGTAGCCAAATACTTAAGGCAGTTTTCTGTAAATTTTCAGATCAAAATGTCCTCCGGTTCAAAAGTTACATTAACATTTGTTGACACTCGACTTCGTCCGCAAACCGAACCTGCCAGTGGTGTTGTAGCGGGTGCTACTTGTTATGAATTTATGTTCGTTATTGTAGCAAGTTTATTCAACGTTCAATTCAGTTCTTGTACTGGTAATTTTTGAGTACAGTGTTTTTAATACGTTAAAAATTATATTTTCACTTCTGCTTAGAAATACACTTTAGGAATACTGAATCAGATATCACATACGTAGACACTGAACACACAAACGATTTTCAAAAACATAGACACACAAAAAGTTGTCAGGTAAAATAAAAATAGAAAATGTAATAGTATTAGTTAAGAGTCAAACGACTAAAGATATCCGGAATTAAACGTTAAAATAATTATTGTGAAATTTAAAACATCTAAACGAATTAAATAAAAAAAGTATAAAATTAATTTAAGATAAAAATTTATTAAAATATAATGGTGTGATGTGGTTACGTTCAAATTAAATTATAAAACTGCAAGACCCCCACATCAGTGGAGGGTCACAAATCTGGGTTTAAGGTTTTTTTCATGGCCTCCTAACGGTTTATAAAAAAATCCCCGGTGTAATTTTTTAAACAAACAGCCTTTTTTCACGACAGATTGACTGTACTTAAATGGCATTATGAGGGTTAGTATGTATATACTGGGTCTCCCACACCAACCGTACCACCCAAATATCTCGGGAATTTGCGATTGAATAAAACAAAAACACTTGCTCAATATTTTTTGAAATTCCGACAATACAGAAATTGACCCGCCAACCCTCCTTCTTTTTGAGGGGTGGGGGGTAATTTTGAAAATTTTAACGCGACCCCCCAATTTTTATTGCAGATTCGGATTCTGCAAATAAAAATAGGAAGGCTCTTTTCTTCTAAACGTAATAATACGTTCGTTAAAGTATTATTGGAATCATTTCCAACATTCCTATTGCTCGTCAGGTTATTAAGAAAACTGGTATCAATAGATACTGGTTAAATCTAAAGTTCCATCAGCAACAGTCTTATCGGTCGGAAGTGTTGCATCAGATTGATTTTCAACACAACATAGTTCAATAATCCGCCATTTCCGTCAAGTTGAAATGCCATTTGATTCGAGCCATCATAAACAATTTCAGTATTTATGAAATATTCATTCAATGATGCGGATAAATAATTTGATGCGGATACAACATGATTCACTTCAGATAATATATTAGTAGGTGTGGATGCACTTTCATTAATCTTACGTTTTCTTCTCGCTAATGATGGTGTTTTTGGTGTTTGTGGAGAATTTGTCTGAAAATATTTCACATATATTATTTTGAATGAAATTAAAAATTAATCATTTTCGAACATACCAGAATGTTCGATCTTGATGGTTGTGTCAAACAGTATATGCTGCTTGTAAACTTTCCACTTTTCCCACACATTGGATTACTTCTGGTAACACGGCGCGAAGAATTTTCTTTTCCTGGATCTGTCAAATTCAAGTATTCATCTAATAATTTATCAGCATCTTCAAAACTATTTCTTCCACCAATAATTGCATCATATGAATATTGTTTCCAAGTTTTGAAATCAGGTGCTGAATCAGGATCTCGTTGTGAAGTCTCAACCATATTCATTGGAGGCCAATAAATATTTTTACCTTGTATCCATTTGGTAGGGACTACAGAGAGCACAGCTTTGGCCTTTTCATTTTTTCGTTCTTGTACCACACTGAACAACATTTTAATGAATATTTTCCAAATCTTAAAAAATCACAATGTGTACCACTTGTTGTAACTTTATAATGAAAAAAAAAATTTACGCGGGTTTTTTTGTTGCAAATTAGCTACAGAGAAGTGGTTAAAACTCTATTGCAACTAGATGGGTCGCAGAACTGTCCCTGTGAAGTCACTTCAAATGCATTGAAACTAGTGTGGTCACTGAACAGTCGCTATTGAGTTTCAATGATTGTATAGAAACTGATGTGGTTACTGTAGTGCTTCAAAGTAGTTATTATTAACTGAATCGTTCGCAGAACTGTCCCTGTGAAGTCCCTTCAAATGCAATGAAACTTGATGTGGTCCCTATAGTGCTTCAAAGCAGTGGCGGTTCCTCTTTGGAAGCAAAGGAAGCACTGCTTCCCTTGACCAAATAGGCAACTTCATAAAAATAAATTTTAATTTTAAAATATATCAAGATTAGTCACAAGAAAAATCTTAATTTATTTCCTCCTCTGGAAACACTAAAGCTGGAGATATTACAGCTTCCCATCTCCGTGTTAGGCCTCGAATATGATATGAGCAGTGAGCGGTGAGCGGCAGAGTGACAATACTAGAGTGTCTCTATCCGCTAATTCGAGACGTTAAATTTTTCTGGTGCCGCTCTTATCGTGGCCGAGGCCTTACCCAACATGGGGAAGCTGTAATATCTCCAGCTTCTTTGCCACAGAAAATCGACGTGAAAACTCCAACACATTCAATCTAATTGAACTCACACTCACGCAAAGGTTTGCGTTAATACAGTACCCTCAGAAGCTGAGCTAAACGCAGCTTCTTCGGAACCGAAAAGCGAGAATTGAGAAGTGGAAGATAGAGAAATTTTCTTTATCCAGCAAAATCTCTTTGTTAGCTTGGTTTCGTTTTCTGGTAATCTGTTCTGGCTTTGAGCAATATTAAATTTGCTCTTAAAATTTTGCTTCGTAATTATGTTTTTGACTCTTCTTAAAATATGAATTTTCGTTTGTAGATTGAGTCAAGAAAAAAGAGATCGAGGATAGCTGAAGTTTCTCTTTATCTATTATTTATTCTAGTGGGGTGGCAGGCGGTGTTTATCGAATATAAGCTGATAACTTTGTAGCTTCCATTATATTTTTTATGATTCTCTTTAAAGATGATTTAAAGGGATAAAGAATATTTTTATGAATTGTATGAGTACGGGTTGCCTGAAGTGTTTTTTTGGCAAGGAGAATGTAATGATTGTTGGCGTGGGTATAGGGGATGTATGCGAGGTATGCAGGGTTTCATTATTACTATTTTTTTTAGAGTTTGGCCCAAAATTAGGTATTTGTATGAAAAATTAAATAAGATGAAAGTAGTAGTTGCAGTTTTGCAACGGCTTTCTCTTTGGAGGCTTTTATTATCAACAGAATCTGAAAAAAGGCGCAAAAGGCCCACTAGTAGCGAAAATATTTCGAAAAAATTAACGAAAAAGGGCGATTAGATTTTTTTCACTTTTGAAGTTTAAAAAAATTTTCTTGTTCACCATCATAAAAGACACTACATATTAAAAAAAGGAAAAACCTCATATGATCGATGCGATGCACAAAAATTAAAGGGCAATTAATTTTCAAATTTAAAGTAAATTTTTGGGACTTGAATAAGATAGTTTGACCTGAAATTTTAACCAGTTATTGGGGCCTATTCTGAAATTTTTCATAAAATGTTATTTTATGTTATGTTATGATGATAAAATTTCTTCTTCATAAAATGAAAATAAAATATTTTCGAAATTCCTATTCTGTCATGGTTCCATAAAATTATTTTATGGAATCTTTTATGGACACATAACATAAAAGATTTAGTATAATCCGCTCTGAGTTCTATTACGCTTTGAACAGTTCGGTTGAAAATGAAAATAAACAAAATCAGGAAGAAGAAATAAGATTTCGTATTGTAAGTGGAGAATGATTTTTTTTGTGATAGTCTAAGCTCAGGTGTCACCCTTTGTACTACTACCTCTTCATGTCGTATAAGTCATGGTGCAATGTCCAGTAGTAAGCTTAGCTCGAAGGACAGAGAGAAGGATAGAATAAGTTAGAGGGAGTCATGGGGATGTTGGAGTAAATGGCAACGAACCTTGCGTTTGAGCTCTTAGGTGTTGTATGAGTTCGGGAATACTGTCTTTGGGAGGTTGTTCCACAGACGAGTTGTTCTTGTTATAAACGAAATTCTAGATCGGAGCGTGCGCGAAGATAAAGGCTGTAAACTGTGGGGGTGAGCCGAGCGGCCAAGTCTTTTGTTGCGGGAGAAATGTTGCCGTGGAGGCATAAGGCTACTTATTTCAATGGAGTAGTCATTAGAAAAAAAGCACATTTGCACATTTAGCAAGAACAAGACTTAGTTATGCCTGTAAGAATAAGAACGAGACAGACTGAACAAGAACAAGACTAGAGTAGTCTTGTCTTGTTCTTGCGTTTGCTCATCACTAGCCCTGGCAGACGGCTGAAGGAGGAATTTGCATCTTTTGAGAAATGGGAGACACTGGGATGCTTGCTTAGCACTTTGGAAAATGTGGTTATTCCAGCGCAGATCTTCAGCTAAAGATGTTTAAAGACGGTTCTGCCGTTAGGTTTTTATTGCCCACTGAAATAGAAGGAGGGTCGGTCGATGCAGGCTTTATTGGAGATGAGGCAATAAAAGGTTAAAAGCAGGCAATAGAAGAAAATATGAATCACCGTTCGAAGAAACAAATGAAGTAATGGATATTAAAGATACCAACATAAAAATTAAGATAAGAGATGAAATCAAAGAAGTACAACTACTGGAGTTTGGTGCGAGCCACGCCAGTAGAAACCCGATTAAAAATAATTTCATGGTTAATTTCCTTACTAGCACGCACGCGCCCGCAGCTAGCACGCATAGCGAACAAACAGGCACGCCACAAAAGTACGTACTCTCCCGCCACAGGCACGCACGCTCCCGCCACAGGGATACACGCTCCCGCCACTGGCACGAAAATCTAAAAATTTGTTCGCTAGAGGGATGCACTCTCCCGCCACAGGTATCCACTCTCCCGCCACACGCACGAAAATCTCAAAATGTGCCTGATGACGACTTTACATACATATATAATACTCTTCTCCATCTTTTTTAAGAGGCGTAGAATTTTTATTCTAGGAAAAAAAAATTTTTTCTTTCATTTTAAATTTGAGTTTCGTGCGTACCAGCTGCATGCTAGCTGCGGGCTAGTGTTATTTTCACTCAGGCGTGCATGCTAGCTGCGGGCGCCGTGCGGGCTAGTGCATGCCAGCTGCGTGCTAGCTGCCGGCGAATTTCATTTTTACTCGTGAGTTATAATATTCGTGCGTACCAGCTGCATGCTAGCTGCGGGCTAGCCTTCAGGCGTGCATGCTAGCTGCGGGCGCCGTGCGGGCTAGTGCATGCCAGCTGCGTGCTAGCTGCGGGCGAATTTCATTTTTAATCGGGAATGTAAAGCACTCAGGAATCTTAAGGTGAACGGAATCGAAGTCTTTCTGACATGAGGCTCTAGCTTTTCAATTAGAATTTTAACGCCACCCTTATCCAGCCGAAACAAATTTTGAAACCTTATGTTGGGCAACTCGAATGGATCGCTGGAATCGCGAAGATATTGCAGATTTCTCCTGTGATTTCTTCTGCATAAAATAAAAACTTTAGACAACTTTCATTTACTTTTTATACTTTACCATACCGAGCACGGCTTTCCGCAATTTCTGTTAAAATAAAAATTCTGAGTGCCCTGGGCATATTAATTTTTAATTAATCACGTATGTCATTTTCATAAAATATGTCAAAATACCCCTAAAATGTGCTGCTGAGATTCTTTTATGTTCTTCTTCTTCTTCTTTGATCCGTTAGCTGGCGGTCCGAGCGGGACGTCCCCGCAACGGATACGCTGCTGTGCCGCTGGGTCCCGAACTCTATTCACGATTCGCTTCCATTCTTCTCGGTTTTCTCCTGTTATGATGCATTACAGGAAATATTTTATGTTATGATGCATAAAAGAAAAGAAAATTTGTCGGACAGAATAGGATTTTAGAGAATTCTTTTATTTCATGGCATAACATAACATGAAATTATAAAATATTACCGACAGAATAGGCCCCATTGTTCATATTTTAAAGTATTATGTAAGTTGACTGAAAAAATCCGAAGTAGCTAAAATTTAACAGTTTTTTTACTTTTTTTTGACGTTAGGTGTACAGATAAAAATTTGATATTGTAACCGCTGATAGCCAAAATCATAACGAACAGCCTCTATTTTTTGCATTTTTCGGACTTACACATTCCGAGATATACGCATCTATATTTAGAAAGAACAACCAAAATGATAAAATTTTCCCAAAATGGCCGATAATTTACGTAGCGGCGGTTGCTAGACGTAGAAAATGCCTATTTCGTTTTGTATTCGATGTAACTAACATGTTCCAAAAATTTTTTTTAAACCTGAAACAATTCCATATGTTTTCTTATCTGACTCATATGTTATTTTTCAGTTTTTTTAGTTAAAGCCTTCGATACTTTTACTTTTATCGTTCTCTTGCGCATTGCTTCCCTTATCCTGAACCTTACGAACCGCCACTGCTTCAAAGTAGCAATTAGTAGCTGATTCAGTCACAATGTGGTTTTAAATATACATATAGCAACTTTCAACAAATCCGCCATATTTAATTGTATATATTACCTATCATTTGTTATTAAAAGTGAGGTTATGAAAGTTATAATTGAAAATTAGTAAAATATGAATGAAAATGATGTTTCTAGCGAAAATATTTATCATAAAACGTTTCATGCGTTAACGATAATAGTCATAAGATGAAAATATTATATTTTCAAAGCGTAAATATGGGTTTGAAAATTTCCCATTTTTCACTTAAATTTTAAAATCAACATGTTTTTCAAGACGCTCCATTTTTGGAAGGGGTAATATGCCATATTTTACAATAACATTAAAAGCGTTTACAAATTTGGATTCAGGAAATTATTTTCAAAGTCCATTATATTTTTCTTCAACTACTTTCTGGGACATTATTCTTATCTTAGAATTGTGTGGTTGTTTAGCAACTAAAATATATGACAATTCGATTGCAAATATACCTAATTTTGTTTCTTAAAAAAGGTTTCAAAAACTTTAATATTTACCGCACAGTTTAGTTGCTGTTTTATGTTTTATGATTATCTAAAACGCACTTGTATTTAATACTTGTTTTATTTAAAACTTATTCAATTATTTTAGGTTTACACGTCACTTAACTTAGTTATAATATTGTGTATTCAGTTATGCTATTATAATGTATATACATATAACTAATGGTTTTATATGTTTCCTTATTTTATTTAATACTGTTGTCGGCGCCGTCAGGGAACACGAGGAGTGCAAGAATGACCGATCGGAGATGCCGGAAATTGGCTGTCCCGATATATACGATGGGGGAACGGAACGGAGAACGGTAAGATCACTGAACTATCGTTCGTTGATCGAGGGAGTGTTCCGACTGATCGTTTTGATCGTGTCGGGGTTGCCGTGTGACATTGCGTAAAGTTTGGTAATTAAACTTTACGCGGTCACTACATACTCCCCCCCCAGCGTAGCGTTAACGGAGTGTTACCGCTTTAGACGGCTTAGCTTCGTTGTCGCGGTCACAACCGAAGGCTGGCTTTAGCCTGTCAATGGATATTGACTTGGTTGTGCCGTTCAATTTGACGACGAAGTGTTTTCGTAATCGTTTGATTACTTCATATGGACCCTCGTATGGAGGTTCGAAAGGTTTTCGAACTCTGTCGACACGTATGAAAACGTAGTCGGCGTTCTCCAGGGCTTCTGGCACATAGACATCCTTTTGGACGGGTTGCCGAGGATTTATTGCCTTAATGTTCTGCATATGAGAACGAAGGCGAGAGAGGAATTCTGATTCTTCAATTGGATTTTCATCGGTTGTGATAGAAATCGAATTGGGAAGTCTCAGATTCTGACCATATACGAGCTCGGCTGGTGAGCATTGTAAGTCGGTCTTAATTGCCGTGCGTATGCCTAACATTACAAAGGGCAAGTCTTCACTCCAATGAGTAGTGTTGTCCCTTGCCATTAAGGCTGCTTTTAGTTGCCTGTGGAACCGTTCAACCATCCCGTTTGCTTGTGGGTGGTAGGCGGTTGTCCGGATTCGATGAGTGCCGAGTAATTTGGCAACTTCATTGAATAGTTTCGATTCGAACTGCGTACCTTGATCGGTTGTGATCTCGAGTGGTACGCCGAATCGTGGGACAAATTCAGTGACGAATTTCTTTGCCACTGTTGAAGCTGAGATATCCCGAATTGGGTATGCTTCAGGCCATCGCGTGAATCTATCGACTATCGTTAAGATATAAGAGTATCCACGAGATGGGGGTAGGGGTCCCACTATATCCATATGGATATGGTCAAATCTATTATTTGGAAGTTTGAAAGCTTCCAATGGAGATTTGGTATGTCGTGAAACTTTGGACTTTTGGCAACCTAGGCATGATCGAGACCACTCATTGCAGTCTTTATTGATCGATGGCCAGAAGTATTTCTTGGTAACGGCTCGTCTTGTAGCACGAATACCAGGATGGGAGAGACTATGTTCGGAGTTGAACGCTAGTCTGCGTAAGGAAGTGGGTATGTAAGGCCTTGGAATGCCTATACTATTTTCACACCACACCTGATGGGCGGTAAATGGTATTGGTGTGAGGACTAGTTTTACCCGTGAGCCGTTGCTGGGGTGCTCTTGTAGAGACTTTAGCTCTGTGTCACCTTGTTGAGCCTGAGCCAGTGTAGGCAGGTCGAAGGTGACCGAGTCGACGTTGTCGGTTGCTAGTGAGCGTGACAAGTAGTCTGCGACAACGTTTTGTTTACCCGACACATGTCTGATGTCTGTGGTAAACTGAGAGATTAGACCCAAATGTCTGGTCTGACGAGGGGATCGTTCGGTCTTTGTGTGAAGGGCGCGAACCAGTGGTTTGTGATCAGTATAGACCACGAAATTGCGTCCTTCAACGAAGTAACGGAAGTGTTTGATCGCTGCATAGATTGCAAGAAGTTCGCGATCGAATGCAGAGTACTTCCGTTCTGTTGGTGACAGCTTTTTGGAATAAAAAGCTAGAGGTTGCCACCGATGACCGTTGAATTGTTCCAAAACGCCTCCGATTGCATAATCAGAGGCGTCAGTCGTAAGACTGTATTTTGCATCCTCGATTGGATGGTTCAGCAGAGTTGCTTCAGCCATCGAGGTTTTCACCTTGAGGAATGCCGCCTGACATTCTGCTGGCCAGTCAAAAACTTTATTGGCACGTGAGCGGTTGAGAAGGTCTCTCAAATGCTCGTTTATAGGCACCAACTGTTCAGCCAATTTTGGGATGAATCGGTGATAGAAATTCACCATTCCCAAAAACTTCTGGATCGATTTGACAGAAGTTGGAGGTGCGAGATCAACGATAGCCTGAACCCGATCAGAGGATGGAAGTATTCCATCCTTTGTGATGCGGTGGCTTAGAAACTTAATCTCTGTTGCACCAAAAACGCATTTCTCTAGCTTAATAGTTAAACCGAAGCTATCGAGGCGTTTAAAGAGCTCTTCGAGGTGAACGATATGCTCATCCTCGGTTTTACTGGCGATAAGTATATCGTCCAAGTATACATAAACGAAGTCGAGATCTCTCGTAACTTCATTTATGAACCTTTGAAAGGTTTGTGCTGCATTTCGTAAGCCGAATGGCATACGTGTAAACTCATATAGGCCGAATGGCGTAATGAGTGCAGTCTTATGCACGTCTTCTGGGGCGATTGGTATATGATGGTATGCACGTACCAAATCAACCTTTGAAAAAATTGTGCAACCGTGAAGATTCACGGAGAAGTTCTGTATGTGCGGGATTGGATATCTATCCGGCACAGTGACAGCGTTAAGGCGACGGTAGTCGCCGCATGGCCTCCAATCATGAGAGTCCCGTTTAGGAACTAGATGAAGCGGAGATGCTGCGGGGGACGACGAAGGTCGACAAATCCCCAATTCGACCATATGGTCGAACTCTAACTTTGCCACCTTCAGTTTCTCCGGATGGAGTCGCCGAGCGGTGACAAAAGGTAATTGCCCTTTAGTTACAATGTGGTGTTGCACATTGTGTTTAACCGGAAGGTTAAAATTGGGCGGTTTTGTTAACGAAGCGTACTTCGTTAATAGCTCTTTGTATATGCCAATGACTCGGCATGGAAATGTTTCGGGGTTGTAGTCGACGGTAGCGCACACGTTAATTCGAAACTTCGTGCGCTTGTCGACTAAATGCCGATATTCAAAATCGACGGACAATTTGAACTTCGTTAAGAAGTCCGCCCCGAGAATGGCTTTAGTGGTGTCGGCTATAATGAAGTTGTAAACGTATCGTCGGCGTAAGCCGAGTTCGAGTTCAAGCAACTTTGTGCCGAAAGTTCGGATCAGTGATCCGTTGGCCGCGTACAGAAGGACGTTCGGGCTACCGTTATGGGCCGGGAACGCCTTGGCGGGAACAATTGAAACGTCAGAGCCCGAATCAATCAGAAAATCCATCCGATTGTTGGTGTCTCTGACGAATAAACGATATGAGCGGCCGGTTATATGCTCGCTCGAATCGATCCCCAACTTTAGTTTTTTTTAGGGTTGGTGGTGGCCTTTTTCTTCGCCGGCTTGGCTTGACCACCACCGAAACTGCAGGGGGCCTTGCAGGTGCGTGCTTCACTACCGTAACGGTAGTGGAAATAGCACAGGCTACCCCGCAGTTTGTTTGCCCCTGTTGGCCGATTGGCCGAGGGCTGGCGCGGGCCGCTCTGCCGTTTGGCAGGTGTTCGGCTACGCTGGCTGATTAGCTGCTCCATCCGAGCCGTTAATTTGTTGATGTCGCGTTGTAGCGACACCAACGTTGGCTCTGTGCTAGCCGGAGTTGCGCGGACGGCGGACGCGTATGAGGCGCCTCCGTGTGGAAGCACCTCCCATACCTTGTCCGCCGTGGCGGCCAATCCGGCTAGGCTTTGGTCGGCAGCTGTGGCCAACGTGACCTGGATGGCCTGTGGAAGCCTCCGCTCCCACAGGTTCCGGATCAGGTCATCATTGACCGCCGCCGATCCGCCAGCTAATGCCTTCAGAGCCTGGAGGAACTCGGAAGGTTTCCGATCTCCAGGCTCTTGCATTGACAACAGCTGCTCGAGTCTGCGCTTCTCAGAAGTTCCGTACTTCTCGAGCAGGTGTTGTTTGATTTCCTCGTATGAGGAGGTGGAATGGTCTACGGTGCTTAGCCGCATTGCCGTTACCGCCTCTTCTGGCAATGCGGCCATGACGTTGTAGACCTTGGCTTTATCAGACCTGTAGCCCGCCAATTGGAACATAATTTCCGCTTGGTAAAACCAAGAGGCGGGCTGGTGTGTCCAGAACTTCGGGATGTCAAGCTTCGATACCGAAGCTGCATAGACTCCCGAAGTACCGGGCTTTGGCTCATCTTGTGGCGTTTCCATGTGAACGTCTTGTTCACTGGATGAACCCTCGGTCCTTGACATATTTAAAAAAAATTAAAAAAAAACCAATAAAATATAAGGAGTGAAACCACGAACCAAAACAATAATTATAAGTATATATACGATATAATGTATGCTAAATTGCGTATAATTAGGCGATGGCAAATACGAAAAGTATGTATAAAATTCCGAGTGCAGTATGTATTTTATTTAGTAAAAAAAATCAATATTCAAAAAAAAAAAAACTTGGAAGCAAATCTAACTTTAAAAGATAAATCATAAATCCGCACTGAATTAATCGCATTAAAATTATTAAATTGAAGAATAAAAAAATATAGTTCAGAATGTGTGTATAAATGCTAAATTGCAGGGTTAATATATGTATATATATATAAAGAAAATTGATTAAGAGAATATGGTAAATATGTACCTATATAAATGTTAAATTGTAACGTTAATATATGTATATATATAAAGAAAATCTATTAAAAGAATATAGTAAATATGTATATAAAAAAAAATCTAAAGAGTAGGAAAAATAATGTTCAATAAATTCTTTATTATTATTTCTTTTAAAATTTCCACGATCCTCTGTTGTGTATCGTCCTATTGTTGGGATGTCTTCTCTTTGTTGTTGTTTTTTTTTCTTTGTAAATACTCGTCTACCAATTTTTTTAACAAAAATTATTTTGATTAGACACAAAATCTGTGTTAGTGTTTTGAACTCACTCGCGTAACTATTTCAATAATACCTATTCCTTTTGTCAGAAATAATTAGTTCATTAAACTGCTTAATTTGTCTTATGTACTTATGTATCATATAGTATATATATAAATATATTATTTTATTAATTAATTTCACTTATAATTCCTTATGTTCTTCTGTTCGCTGATTGTATTAAAACCACGACCGCTGATTATTTTAGTTTTTATATTTCTTTTCCTAGAAACAATTAATTTGTATTTATTATTGTTATTCCAAACCTGGCTTATGTATTTTATGTAGAAACTTTTATAGGTTACACTTTGTTGTTTCGGATGAAAGAACTTTTGTTCACCGTATTCTAACGGTTTACGTGGAGAGCTGGTTAACTTGCACTGCAGTCGGTGGATCCAAATGTTGTAATTAAAAATTTTTGGCGTGTTGCCCGTCGGAGTCACCAATTTAGTTGCTGTTTTATGTTTTATGATTATCTAAAACGCACTTGTATTTAATACTTGTTTTATTTAAAACTTATTCAATTATTTTAGGTTTACACGTCACTTAACTTAGTTATAATATTGTGTATTCAGTTATGCTATTATAATGTATATACATATAACTAATGGTTTTATATGTTTCCTTATTTTATTTAATACTGTTGTCGGCGCCGTCAGGGAACACGAGGAGTGCAAGAATGACCGATCGGAGATGCCGGAAATTGGCTGTCCCGATATATACGATGGGGGAACGGAACGGAGAACGGTAAGATCACTGAACTATCGTTCGTTGATCGAGGGAGTGTTCCGACTGATCGTTTTGATCGTGTCGGGGTTGCCGTGTGACATTGCGTAAAGTTTGGTAATTAAACTTTACGCGGTCACTACAACAGCAACAAACCATTGCAACTATAATGCACTAAACCACTTTTCTGTAACTTTATAGTCACAGAGCTGATAAATAGAAAGTAGCAGTCACAATGTAGCTTCAATGATACCCCACAATAACAAAGTGTTCAGATGTTACTGCACGGTTTAATGCAACTTCATTGCAACTACGAAATAGTAGTCACTATGAAGTTCCACTAATACCGTTTTGTGACTGTTGCTAAGCGGTTCCCTGTGACTGATTTATAACAATGTCTGAGAAGTTGCTGTTAGGTTTCGTGCGACTTCTTACAGTGACAAGAAAGTAGTCACACATTGAGCCCGCTCCTTGCGCTTTTTCGGTCACTACCGTGTAAAAATTTTAGCACCCATGACACACTTGGTGCAGTGTGTTCAGTCACACAGGAGTCAGGGTAACTCTTCAGAAACTAATTTTTCTTGTCGGGTCTGAGACATTTTTTTCGAAACATGATAGATGGCGCTGCAATCGACAAAAAGTTTTTTACTGAATTCATAAGGGAACTTAAAACAACTTCAAATGTCAAAAATTGTTGCAATATTTTCGAAGAATTACATTACATTCCTGATTCGTCCTGTCATAGCCTTCCTAGCCTTTCCCCGCTCAACCAAAGCGCATGTCATTGGTTGATGAGATTCAACTCGTTTCAGGAGGCATAACACTCCAGCGAGTTGTTCTCGATGCCGCGATGTCAGAGTCGCGAAATGGTTGGGAGTAGGTGGAATAAAATATCGCGGCTTAGTTGTGACAAACAGTTCCTTCCTCTATTCTCTCTCTCTTCTCTCTGTTCGACAGTGTATACGAAAAAAATAGATTGTCGAGAGTACAAAAAGACTTTCCCTAAGCCTCTAGTTTGTCACATAAAAAAAACCTGTAAGGTGGTGGTCTATCAACACATGGTCTATTTGGTTGCGAGTGGCTCTATCAGGAGATACCCAGGTGGCTTTATGGATATCTTTACGCGCAAATCTAGTACAACGAACAAATTCTAACTTGCTGCCATCTCTATAACTGTCATTAGTGTTTTCATGCAAGCTGTGGGTGCCGACTAGGGAATCCAAGCCCGCGGGGTCGAGGGCAACAATCCCGTGTATCCGTGGTATTTACGGGACTACAAAAAAAATCATAGATTTTATTCTAAAAGGTTATGTTTATGAATTCATGAAGTATTATATGAAATAGAGCGTAACAAACTACAATCAAACTATGCCAAAATCTGAACTTCATAGGTTTCGGAACTCTCCTTATTCCAAGAGGCCGTGCTTTCTCTAAAGAGGGGCCTGCCATGTTGCCACTCTGGCCTACTTCGAATAATCTCATTAACGGTTTGTTAAACTTTAGAGTGGCAGGAATTCAATAGGCAATGATGTCATTGGCTCCAGATTCAGCTCCTTGAGCATCGTTAAATGATCCAGAAAGTCTCCTGGGAGAATAGCTCCAGTAGACGCAGCGCCCCCGCCAGAACCTCCTTTTTCACTACTTACATAGTCGCAATCGGACAGGTACTTTGAGCCCCTGTAATACCAACACAGGCCAATCTTTACACCCTGGCAAGCTTAATCATAGCTTTCTTGGTTTGGTCTTGGCCCACCATGTGATGGACTCCAGGTTTTTCCTACAAATTGACGGCGAATATGGAGAGCTGTGGTTGCTTTGGCAGTTACTCTCTTAATCTGGGGTTTCCAGAAGGGCAAATATGAGAAAATCATTTTGTTACCATCCAAAGATTGAGCTTTTAAATTTAGCTTCCTTCTAATTAGTAAATGGTACGATGACAGTTTTTTGCGGCGTTATACCCAAGTTCTAGCTCCGACATCAGCTACGCACATATGACGCAAGTTACTCTGCCTAAGGTCTGAAATGATGCCGCTAATCGTTTTGACAACATCGTCTACATAGGCTTGTCGATTGACTATAAGAGGGTTGGCAGGACGCCCCGCACAGCTTATGGGGAAATGACTAACCTGCCTTCCTCTTTCACACTTCGTATCCAAGGATCTGGTAGCGGCGGAGCCGGAGGTAGTGATACCAGGAGACGTAGGACGCCCAAGCTGGTCATGCCAACGGGCACTACCTGGCATGGGGAAACACCAATACTAATTCTAGAAGCGAATACCTCCTTGATTTCATTACTACCTACAACTTTCAGGGGGCAGGAGCCACCTTTTCTGATGTGACTAGGCAAGAGGTGATTGACTTGACTCTTGCCAGCACATTCGCCAGATCCAGAATACTGAACTGCCATCTCAAGTGAGTCATCAATATCTAATCATAGTCATATAAGGATTAACTTGAGAGCCTCTGCAATGTCCTCCGAAGAATTTAGAATTCCCCGGCAGACTGACTGGGAGGCCTATCGCACAGCAATCAGGTTAGAGTAAGCCATGCTGGTAATAATTCCATCCTGCGGCCGATTTCGTTATTGTCTCTGCCGGCAAAGGAGAGAAGTCAGAAAACTATTTAATAGGGCTAAGGTCTCGGCCAACTGGGACCTCTACAAGAAAACCCTCACCAATTATAACAAAATTTTGTGAAGATCCAAACGAAGGCCATAGAAAGCCTTCTGCGAAGAAATTCCAGTTTCCACGAGATTTCACAAATTTCTATCTAAGGATCACTCCAATGACATTGCCTCTCTCAAGACTCCTGAAAGATGCTTTACGGAGAACACCAGAGATGCCATGGAGCTATTAGTGAGCACTCATTTCCCGGGTTCTCAGGTAACTCAGGTAATACTTGCCCACCGGTCCTACAATAGGAACAAAGGCAAACAGGAATTTCACTGCAAGTAAGATTGAATGGGCCATTGGCACCTTTAAGCCTTTCAAGGATGAGAGAGGCTTGGAAGAGATCTTACCAATCCTGCTACCACTATTTCGGGGTAGCTTTGCGCTGGCCCATAATCCCAAGTGTTAGAGGGAGGCAGTCCTTACCCCTATATCGGGGAGAAAATCGAATAGAAAAGCAAAATCCTTTCGATCTTTTAGCCTCTCCTCCTTCCTCCTGAAAACGATGGAGAAAGCCCTAGACAGGCATATTAGAAAGGCTCTTACAGCGAACCCACTTCATTGTCTGCAATTTGCCCACCGGCCGGCAGATCTACAGAGATTGCCATTCATGTACTAGTGAGAGATATCTATCTCTCTATCTATCTGAGTCTATCAGGGCCAAGGAAATCTCTCCGCTCCGATCAATCTAGCCGCTGTAAAAAAAGCATTCATCCCCTACGCCGCTTCTCAGCAGCAGATTGATAACTGCTGAGGTGAATGGTGAATCTATTACGGTAATGGCTGCTAAACGTAGGTTTTGAAGTTACTTTAGGCTTCATTATGGGTGCATCAGACTTTTTTGGTAAAGCAGTTGGCTTTCCAGGCCGTATCGTTGGTGTGCTAAGACTGCCCTCATTAAAGAGGGATCCCGAAAATTCTCCTTCACTGGGGCCATGATCAGAATCTGCCGCATGGGTTTGGAGGAAATGTCCAACTGGCCTTGAAGGTCGGCCTGTTGGGAGGCTATGGAAGCCCCAGAAGTGCCTGGAGCATTGAGAGGTGCTCCAATAGTCTTGCCAGGTGTCCCGATTTGCGCGGGACGTCCTGATTTTCAGGGTCTAGGGACGCGTCCCGATTTGCACCTGATCGGGACGCTAAACGTCCCGATAAATTAATAAATTTATTAAAAACCATTATTATTAGAAAAAATAACTAAATTACGCATCAAATCACTATGTCGAGTGCGCCAATGCGCTCAAAATAGCACGCATCACATCACTAACGCTATAGGTATAGCTAGGGTGCAGAAGTTACTCCGATCGGAGTAGTTGTGCTCCTCTCGAGCCGTCTTTACTCCCATTCTCCTAACAGCCACATTTTACTCCCTTTAGTGAATTTTATTTAAATATTCCAAAACTTACCAAAAAAGGTAAATTTGTTCTTTATAAACCGATCCTATACGTTGCTATGAACACCCTCCAACATTGGACGCTTGATCGTAGGATGCATTGTATGACCGATGTTCGAACTGCGAATGGCCCAATCAACGCTAGTACTCCTTCAGCAGCAGCAGAACCGGTTTACGAGAGAGGTTTAGGAAGGACAAGTGGGTAGTATAGTAACACCTAAATAGAAGATCTAAATACCCCGAATTATACTCCCATTAGAAATGACAAAACGGCAGCACGGCTTTGTTTTGTTCTCGCGCTTAGAGACGCGACCGCTTCTCGATTTGTGCTTCACTTTTGCTTCACTCAATCATTTGTCATTCGTCCCTTCACTTGTTGTGGTTCGTATATGTTTTGCGATTTTAACAGCAGATAAAATATACATTTAGGAGATTCTTTGCAGGTAAACATTAAAATTATTTAATTAAACATTATATAAATGTTTGCGCAAATGTTTTTAACAGCTTTCTCATATTTGGATCTTTCTAGGAATCCAATTCGCGTTTGGGAATTTTAGATTATGTTAGTGTGTTGGGTTTTGCTAGTTTATTGATATAAATGTGAGTTCGTGCTTGAATTAAAATATTGCAATTAACGTTTTTCAACGAAATTATATGCATTGGTTTCGTGCTTGATTAACATAATTGAGCGTATATCTGTTTTTATGTAGGTACTTAGGTGTAGGTATTTACGCATGTGTGTGTTCATGCGTTGGTGGTGTTGGTTGCTGGTATTGCATTTCTTTTATTTTCAGATTTTCTTTAAAATGAGTGATCCGGAAACTGATTCCGAAGTAAAAACCGATGGTTCGACTTCGACTCCGAAAAAGAAGAAACAAAGAAGAATGTGTTCCTTTCTTCGCGTTTGGATGGAAAGTTACTCGTTCATCAAACCCGCTCCAAATAATAAGTTTATAGCACTTTGTACATTGTGCCAAAAAGAGTTTAGTATATCTCATGGTGGCAAGAACGATATAGGAAAACATCAAAAATGTAATGAACACCAAAAAAGGGAAAGAAGTGCTGTTTATCTACATCGCTGCAACTATTTTTAAAAACCGATCAAATGAGCACTCAAGAAGAAAAAGTGATAGCCGCTGAAGTCACAAAGACGTACCACTCGGTTAAGCATAGCTTATCATTCAATTCACTCGAATGTGACACAAAACTCGATCATACTTTATATGGGGATTCAAAAATTGCTGAAAAACTGACACTTGGACGAACTAAGACCAGTGCCATTGCACATAACGTTTTAGGTCCAGCATCGACTCAAGAGGCAGTCCAAACTTTGCAAAATGGTACATTTTATAGTGTTGCTATTGACGCCTCCAATCATGGTGCCACAAAAATGTTTCCGCTAATAGTGAAATTTTACAACCCAACTACAAATTTAAAAACGTGTGTACTTGACTTTTATGAAGACGCAAATGAAACTGCATCAGCCATCCATATGAATTTAGTAACACAACTGAAAGAGCGCAATATTGGCACTAAACACCTTACCAGTTACTGTGCAGATAATGCAAATGTGAACTTTGGGTCTCGTAATTCAGCTTTCCAGTTATTGCATCATGATAATCACAACATTTTATTAGTGGGATGTCCCGCACACATCTTGCACAATAGTGTAAAGTATAGTCTGGGTAAGAGTGAGTTTGATTTAGAGAATTTCATCCTGAAGCTGCATAACCATTTTTCATACTATGCAAAACGAGTTGACGCTTTAAAAGACTTTTATGAGATGCACGAAGCTGAATTTGCTCCCGCCCTGCGGCATGTTAAAACAAGGTGGTTGTCACTTCTCCCTGCCGTGGAACGTGCTACCAAATCTTTCGATATACTGAAAGATTATTTTATATCATTGGGAGAAGACGAGTGTCCAACTACGCTGTGGCAATTCTTTAATTCTGACGAAACGGAACCTCGTCTAGCATTTTATCAAAATGCACTGAAAGTCTTGCAGGATGCAGTAATACGTCTTGAAAACGAAATATTGCTGTTTTTCGAAGGTCACGAAATAATGGTTGAACTCAGTAAAAAATTGAGGCAGAGGATTGAAGATGAATTTATGGGATTCACATGCAACAACTTATTTAAAAAGTTGCCTGATGATAAAGTTACGAAAATAAAAAAAGACTGTTGTGCGTGGTACAAAAATATTCTACATTACATAGAAACTAAATACGAACTCAAGGATAGCAAATTGGACTTATTTAAACCATTTTCTCTCCAGGACGACTCATTCACTTACGGGTCAATGGTTAACATTATCGAAAATCTAAAAATTGATTCGTTCTTCGACATGGATCGGATCAACTTTATGAAGAAGTGTGTAAAGTGAAAGAAGTAGTGAAGGCAGCAGTGCAAAACAAAGACTTGACGCCGCTACAAAAATGGCACAACATTTTTAAAGACAATCAGGGCTTTGCAAATCTTCAAAAGTTACTTTCTTTTATGGCTTCAATACCGGTATCAAACGCGGTAACTGAAAGGGTATTTTCCCAGGCTAACTTAATTTGGTCTGATAGGCGAAACCGTTTAACACTCGAGCATGTCAAAGCAGAAATTCAAAGTAAAACCAACTTTAGTATGGCTTGCAGTGAATTTTATAACTACGTTATAAAAAAACAAGGCACTCCTGAAGGCAGCAAAATCTAACGAAAAATATAATTTTAATTAAAAATAAATTATTTAAACTTATAAAGGACGTCAATACTTAAACTACGATTTTATGGTAATATTTTGTAATTTCTACTAGTCTAGCAAGTCCGACTATTATTATGTAG
Source organism: Thereva unica (assembly GCA_949987705.1). NCBI lineage: Eukaryota > Metazoa > Arthropoda > Insecta > Diptera > Therevidae > Thereva > Thereva unica. Next base: position 102,538,250 of record OX465283.1, read on the forward strand.
GATATATTAATAGATAATATTATTGCGAAACGCAATAAATTAAACGTTAACTTAAAAAACCTTGTTTTTTTGTTTGTCCCGATCTAAAACCCTAAATCCCGATTTGTTTTACCTTCTGCCCCGATTTAAAACAAATCGGACCTGGCAACACTGTGCTCCAACCTCATTATAGCATGTGCACACCGACTTGGTTATCGCTTTACATATGTGGTTTTGGACTATTTTAGAACTAACAACTGTACACACTAACTCGATTGGTTATTTTTGTCATTTGTATTATTAGATATGGATGTCAATTATATGTTATTATAAAATAATTTAGCCTCGCCATAAATATGGAGTGTTTATAAATATGGGAGTTTTTTCTATTTGCTTTTAATGCTTCGTAATAATTATCTTTCCAAAGATAATTAGCAGCTCTTCTGCCCTTGTGGATCAAACAGATCTTTTTTTCTTTTGCGGTTCTGCACGTCTCATTTAATTTCAGCGATAAATTTAAAATATCATGTCATCATGAGCGCGTTCAAAAACCTTACTATGGTTAACCATGGTTAACTATGGTAAACTTTTGACGTTCAAAAACTCTGTGGTTAACTACAACATAACCACGAGCATAACTTTTTGGCGTTCAAAAACTCCCGTCGTTAACCATGGTGTAGTTAAATTTTAACCATGCTCGGGAGCATAGTTAGCGATAGTTAAGAAGAAGAAGAATAAAAACAATTTTTTGACATTTGTTTTAATGTTAATAATGAACAAATCAAAGTGGGATTTGTGAGATTATTTTAAATAAATAATTATTGGAAATAATTGAGGCAAATAGCCGACACTATTTTATGGAATTTTTTTTTAAATTTTCTTTACCACGTAGTTAACCACAGTGCGTTCAAAAACCTCCATGGTTAAACATAAACTTTCGTGGTTAAGTGAAGTGATGTAGCATAACCACATCTTACCTCGTGGTTTACTATAGTAAGGTTTTTGAACGCGCTCCATGTCAACCTGACTGTTGGCAAAAAATTTTGGTAGATTGTTGTAAACTTTCATTGATAGATGGCTCTCATGCCAGTTAATTATCGTGGTTAAACGATTTAACCATTGAAATTTTGCTTGGTTTGCGATTCTTGCTTGGTTTGTATTTGTACAGCAAACCATACACAAACCATCTAAATTATTATGGTTAACGCTTGAAACCATCTCAATATTGGTAACCAAGTCGGTGTGTACATGCAATTAGTTTTATTTCGATCTATGTAATATAAGAAAGAACGGTCGCCCATCGCAGAGATCTGCATTACCATGGGAAGGTTAATTTAAACCGAAGGTCGCCGGATACCAGTCCATCGTTAGTAGTACACTCACGCAGTACCATTCATCCCTTCAAAACGATTGTTTACACATTGAGATTGCATGTATCTGGCTTAGTCACAGTGCCCTCACGGGGCCACGACAAGGTGTAGATACATGGGCAAGGGAATATCTTCATTAATAATACATGTCTTTTGTACAAGTTCCCCGTCGATGACTTGGGGAATGGGATCCTCCATAGGACTACCGAGTTAGCTCTATTGTGTTGCAGGTTTTTATGGAATACACGCAGCCTCCAGATTATCCGGTTGTGAGCGAACAATATCTGCTTTGTTCGAATCAATCTCTCTGACTCTGATGTGCTCTTTCAGATCGATCTCGTTGGAGTAAGAGTTTGACAACTCTGGCTAAGCCAAGTTATCTTTCGGACCTTTTTGCACTGTCAACCTGTGAAAAGCTTATGCTTTCTTTATGGCTTTACTCCATAAAGGCAGGGTTCAACAAAAAGGCATATGTCCAGTGTTGGTCCCTGCAAAAGAGCATTTATCAATTTTTTTTAGTTAGTATTAAACATTTTTTAAATATTTTCGGTTATTTGAGTTCAAATAGTAGCACAACTTAATATCATCGTAGTGATCAGTTCAGATCAGAGTACGGAAACCACGTTGCAGAGCACCCATACTTGATGACTACAACCATTTTCAAAAATTAGTAATGCGTTCATCGCAAAACTTGGTGACGAACGATATTTTTGCCTTTCCGTTCGGAGAGCAAACGAACAGCGCCCATGGTTTCTTTATTTTCGCGCACGCCAAGTACATGGGAAAAATATGGCATTTGAAGGTTTATTCCACACACTTCCAAAAATAGGCCTGGCGATTTATTAATGGTTTTTGCAAATAAGGCGAACAGGAAACTGGATACGCGAACTGTAAGGCGAACAGGAAACTGGATACGCTTAAAATGAAACGGCAAATCGTTTGGAATTAGTATGTAGTATTCTTTGAATTAGAACATCTTCGCCTTTGAATTTTCCTTTCCATCAGCTTCTTAACAGCGAGTCTTGCTCCATTATATAGTTTCGTTTGGTTCAGATCATCGAGCCGACAATGAGCTGCAACATACCAGGCAAATCCAATGAATTCCAAAATTCAACTGGATTATTAACGACTTCATGTGGATTGGTAATTAAATCAACCGCCTTAAATGAATGCAATTGGCCAGCGATTAGACTTTGATTTTTTATGTTTGAATTTTTTTTTGACTGTCAAAATACCTCGCTCGCTCAACCAGACATGGTTTTGTAATTTTCAACAGTATTCAGGAACACTTTCGTGGTCAATTCTTCTTCCGACGTTTTGAACTGACAAAAATTAGGTAGGAACGAAATGAGGCCAGCGGAAGCGTCAATCGGAATTTTTCCATTGCCAATGTCTAAAACTTGTGTGGAAAACAATTCCATCGATTCGAACCAAAGATAACACAACATTTGTATGATCTAATCACTGCGCAAAATGTTACAGTTCAATTTTTTATAGATCTTAATACATGCTTCTTCTTCTTTAACGGCTCTACAACCGGAGATCCGGCCCTGGCCTCTCCCAACTGTTCTCTCCACCGGCCCCGATTCTGAGCCGATGTCATCCAGTTTGGCATCCCTAAACTCTGAGCGTGCTGGTCCACGCCATCCTTCCAGCGAAGGTTGGGCCTCCCCCGCTATCGCACCTCATAGGTCTTGCCCACTGACATATAGAATGGACTGCTTATGAGAAATTTTTCATGGCACCAATTTGTTCCATAGGCTACAAACCTTTTTTCACTCCATGTAAACACCGGAATCACTTTTGAAATTTACATTTTTTTAAATACGTACGTAAAACATTAAAACAACACAAATATTTTGTTTAAAAAAATTAATAAACACTATTTTCACTTTTTCACCTTTTAAAATGCCTTTTTTTCATTAATTTGCAAATTGTATGTGTATCTGATTTTAGTTCTTAACGCCTGTCTTAGCAACTGACATTCTGTCCGGGGGCTTATGGGGAAAAGAGCAAAAGATATAAACATCACTATACCCGTCTATTTTTTTCTAATTGATTTTATTTCTGAGTGCTTCTGTCAGTTTGGGGGCTTATGGATGAGCGAGCGACTATACCTTTTTGGTGCCATCGGTTTGTATGGGAATAATTGCTGATGAGCAGTCCATTATTATATGTCAGTGGTCTTGCCGCAGAAAACTTTCCGAGCAGGCTCATCTTCACTCATACGAACTAATGCCCTGCCCACTGGAGCCTACTAAGCTTTATTTTCTTCGCAATATTTATGTCGCGATAGCGCTCGTAGATCTCGTCATTGTAGAGTCTCCGGAATCATCCTTCCTCACATACGGGGCCAAAAATCCTAGATCAAATTTAATATTTCTCAATTCTTTGGTTTAATAAGTAAATTTAATAAACTAAGCATTCCAATTTCCTTTAGAACTTCCTGCCATGTACAGACAAAATTCTTAGAACTTTTAACATTCGATTAAATTGCCAATTAAGTAAAATGTATAAAAGTAATATTGTAATTTTGAATTAATCAGTTCTGTTTCAGAATTAAAGGTGTAAAGATCTAAAATAAATTCAAGTTGTTTCTTTAATAATTTTTTTTTATTCGATTTCTCGACGAGTGAGCTAACCCGCGCATTTATGATTCCATGCTATTGTTGGATGCTACTATTGACCCAAGGTACGTAAATGATTTTACAACGTCAAACTCGTTTTGCTGTACCTTGATTGTGGGACCAATGTTAGGTGTTCTTGTAGACGAGGGCACCATGTACTTTGTTTTGCTTCCATTTTTACATGCTTAACGCTCCTTTAATCCCTCATGGGACATAGTGCGGAATTAGTTGCCCTCCATAGTATAGGTACTGTTTTGCGCGACAGCTCTCAGCCCTGACCAGGGTCTCCCAGTTGTTGCGGCGCACAGTGGGGCCCGCTCATAGAAGGTTCTGCTCAAAACTCAATTTTCAAAATGTGGAAATTTAAAAAAAAAAATTGTATCATCGTAGTTGTAATAATGTGTCAGATCACGTGTAAAAATATTAAGTCGCTGACTGCTATGAGTCAGCGAGGGCATGAGCATAAAGTTTATAGTTTAGGCAAAATAATACTTCTGCGAAAAAGGAATACCAGTTTATGCCCGATATAAAAACATTAATTTCTAACGTTTAAAGCCGGAATTACATTATTGTGTCGTGTTGTGTTATGTCACTGTGTGTCGTGGTACTATGCGTTTACATTCATATGGTGTGTTGTGTCGCATCGTGGCGCATTTAGTATGCAAAATTTTCAAGTAAAGCTAGGTGATATGTTTTCATCCGATCCCGAGATGGGTATTGAAGACCTAACATTTTTGTTAGTGTCACAATTATGCGAAAAAAGAAAAGAAAAATCGAAGATTTTAGGTCCACCTCATAAATAAGATTAGAGAGATTGAGGGTGAATTCCACACTCTACATAAAGAGTTGGAAGCTGATGCTGAAAGATTTCAGCAATATTTTAGAGCCATCAAATTGCAATTGCAAGAATCATTCCATGATGAAAAGGACATAAAAAAACATTTCAAATTTCGCAAATAAATTATGAGGCCTGCTTTCCCATACCCGTTTACATCTGTGTGGTGTGTTGTGCAGCTTTCCAGCGTTCTGGCGCAGATCAGAGAAGCCTAGTCGGGAACACAACACACCGCAACACACCCTAGTAATGTGAACAGCTCCAAGGAAATACATGGATTGGATAGCGTCAGATAGCGACAAAACACAACACGACACAATAATGTAATTCCGGCTTAACGATGAAATCTACGGAAGTGTGTTATGTCGGTGATCAAGCAAGGTATTTTGATTCTTCTATAATTTTGTATTATATTATAAGTTCATTGGTATATGATAAAGGGCTTAAAATTTGTGGTAGTGTGTATTTTTTTGTAGGGGTTTTTTAAAATGACATTTTCTCGAAAACGCGCAAAGTTCTATTGCTAATTTTTTCGATTAACTAATGTGCAAAGCCTTCCGTTTATAATAAAAAAAGATTCAAAAATAGAACTTTGCGCGTTTTCGAGAAAATGTCATTTTAAAAAACCCCTACAAAAAAAATACACACTACCACAAATTTTACGCCCTTTATCATAAACCAATGAACTTATAATATAATACAAAATTATAGAAGAATCAAAATACCTTGCTTGATCACCGACATAACACACTTCCGTAGATTTCATCGTTAAACGTTAGAAATTAATGTTTTTATATCGGGCATAAACTGGTATTCCTTTTTCGCAGAAGTATTATTTTGCCTAAACTATAAACTTTATGCTCATGCCCTCGCTGACTCATAGCAGTCAGCGACTTAATATTTTTACACGTGATCTGACACATTATTACAACTACGATGATACAATTTTAGTAGTAGAGCTATACCGGTACCAAGCCACCTCCTAGGTGGCTTCGTACCGGTATAGGATTTGGGGGGGTCTGAAAGCTCTTTATGTACGTGTACGAGGTGTTATAGGTTTGTGTCTTGGATAAGGTGGCTTGAAAGCTCTTCTTGTACGTGGGCGAGGTGTTTTAGGTTTGTGTCTTGGATAATGTGGTTTGAAAGCTCTTCATGTGCGTGTGAAAAGATTTCTCACAAAAAAAGAAAAGAATTTAGTCGTTCCTTTCGATTTCAATTCGTTTATTATAAATAAATCAATAAATTTCACAACTATTCGATTTCAACAAACTGCTAATCTGTTCAACTTCAATAAATTTTAGCATTTAACAAATGTTCTACCGACTAATTCAAATTTAATTCACTTTAAGTTTAACACCCAATTACTGTCTGTTCAAATTCACCACCTTCACTTTGACGCTCGTTTGATTTCGATTTTAAATTTTGCCACTTGATTTCCACGATTTAGCTTTCCACCGTCACGAACCGAAATTTTCTCTCGAATTATCTAATCTACAACCGGTGTCCCTTTTTAAGTACTGGGACTTAGAAATTTCTAGTCGCTTTTCAGTTATTTTCCCAGTTTTAGTTTTCCGTTTTACCTTTTGTTTTTCCCTCTTAACATACAGATGTGTATATATATTTTTCTCATCTTTTTTCTCTATATCGTTCCGTTCTGTCTCGGTCTCCACAAATGGTTCGTGTCTCCGGTAACGACGTTTTAGTGCGTTAATACGCGATCAAACTCAAGTGTCAAAGTGACTGTGGGAAAGTTTGTTTTTAATGTGAAGTGTTGTTATTTTTAGGTTTTAATTACAATATGTGTGTAATGTTATTCTGAATGTAATAGGTAAGTAAACAATGTTTCACGTTGTCTATCCAAATATTACATATATAACTATCCTTTCCTACAAATAATTCCTTTCCTACGATTAAGTAAATTCCTAAATCTAACCTTACTTTATTAACCTAGTTACTGTCTCTAAATACATTATTAAAATTCTAATTATGGTTTTCTTTTTAGCTATCTCTATATTCAATTGGATCTCTATATTAGATGTCTCTTCCTGGGTGGAACGTCTTCCAGTTACCATCAGATAAGTAGTCTTCTTGTTGATATGTGATTTCTTTGTGTTTGTTTTGATTTCTTTTTAGGTGCTGTGATCAAGTATCCAACATGCTCCCCGCCTTGAAACCACAGGTTTCAATGTTTATAATATTTGATGTCATCTCGAGGTCTTAGGTCTTCTATGGCAGCTTGTCTATAGGCTGTGGTTAATCTGTAACAAGGGTGCAGTTAGTTCAAAAGGTTACGATTTATGCATTTTGTTTATTTTAGGGATGTCATGAATTATCATACAATGGATACAATGCCTGGGAAAGCTTGTCTAGTTTATGGACTTTGGACTGGTTTGTCTGAATAGGAAATAGGTAAGGGACAAATTTTAGTTATAGGTCTTTTAATGACACTGTGCTGTGTCCTTAGAGTGACAACTCTTATCAACTCGTCCTTCCCTGGGTGGGCGTCAATAATTCTTCCCATTAACCATTGTGATGGGGGTAGTCTATCTTCTTTGATTAGGACTAATTCACCTATTCCCACGTTAGGACGTTCCTTTAGCCACTTTGGACGCTGCTGCAGACGGCGTAGATAGTCACTATTCCAACGATCCCAGAATGTTTGAAACAATTTCTGCACATAGCGGTATCTATCCAAATGGTTTATGTTTTCATCGAGTACTATGGGTTCTGGTGGCATAAGTATGGGTCCTCCAATCAAAAAGTGACCCGGTGTTAAGGCTGTTATATCTTGTGGATCTTGTGACATTTCTGTTAGCGGTCTAGAATTCAAACTGGCTTCAATTTGGATTAGAAGGGTCGTAAATTCTTCGAAAGTGAGCAGGGCATTACTAATCACTTTTTTCAGATGCGTCTTCACCGACTTGACTCCACTTTCCCACAGGCCTCCAAAATGGGGTGACGAGGGTGGGATGAAGTGCCATTTGATGCCTTGATTTTCTATCGCTTGCGCAATTTCACTTTCTTGTTGCTGAATCATTTCAAATTTGTACCGAGTCAAGATCGAATTTGCCCCGATAAAGTTGGAGCCGCAATCGCTGTAGATATCGGTACATAATCCTCTTCTTGATACGAATCTTCGAAAGGCGGCTAAGAATCCAGGTGTGGACAAATCGCTTACGACCTCCAGATGAATCGCCTTAATAGCCATGCATACGAACACTGCGATGTAACCCTTGTAGCTTCTCACACCTTTGCCTTTGGAACTTTTTAGGTCAAATGGACCGCAATAGTCTACTCCACAATGGGCGAACGGGCGTGCCTGCTGCACTCGACATCCTGGTAGATCCGCCATCAGCTGTGTCCTTGTTTGGGCAGTCTGTCGGAAACAATTAATGCATCGATGGATGTATTTTCGAACTGCGTTTCTAGCATTAATGATCCAATACTTCCGATGGAGTAGCGACAGCATGAGTTGGGAACCGCCATGCATGGTTTTGTGATGTACATCCTTGATGATCAGTTTGGTCAAATGACTCCCTTCCGGAAGAACAATAGGATGCCGCTCATCGTATGAAATTAACGCGTTCTTCAGTCTACCTCCCACTCTGATCAGTCCACGATCGTCCAAGAATGGGTTCAATTTGAGTAAGCTACTTTTGTTCGAGATTTGGGTTTGGGATTGCAAGGCAGTGATTTCAGAACTGAAATGCTCTCTTTGAGCCATTTGTATCCACAGAGTTTGAGCCCTTTGGAGTTCTTCGGTGGTTAAATAAGTTTCCTTGTTGGTATGCGGAAAACTCTTCGCCTTAGAAATCCAGCGCTGGCAGTAGGCCGTGACTCGTATGAGCCTGGACAGGGACGAGAACCTCTCCAGTATGTCGTTGGTTTCATCTGTTTGCACATGAAGTGTTGCTATCTTCTTGCGAAGTCCAATTGCGGTTTCAGTATCGCGTGATTTAGGCCAGGACTCTTTTGGTTCTTTCAGCCATTGAGGTCCTTGCCACCAAAGCGCATGTTCCTTTAATTGTTCGGGTGTCAGGCCTCTGCTCGCACAATCCGCAGGATTTGACTCTGATGGCACGTGCTTCCATAGATTCTCTCCCAATAATTGTTGGATGTTGGACACTCTGTTGCCAATGAAGGTTTCCCAATTTGATGGATGCTTCTTGAGCCAGGCTAATACGATTTTGGAATCTGTCCATGCATACATATCGTTTATATTTAGCTGAACGTCTTTCTTCACTTGAACCATCAATTTTGCTAACAATGTTGCTCCGCACAATTCTAATTTCGGCAACGAGATTGTCTTTATAGGTGCTACCTTGGTCTTAGCTGATATCAGATGAATGTTGACCTCGCCATTAGTTTGTTGAACTCTCACGTAGACCGCTGCTGCGTAGGCCTTCATAGATGCATCGCAAAATCCATGGAGATCTATCCTGACTGCTGTAGGTCCTGTTTGAATCCAGCGTGGAATTTGGATACGTTCCAGGGCTAAAAGACTTGCTCGATAACCTGTCCAGTGGGCCTCCAGATTTGTTGGAATCTCCTCATCCCATTGTAGTCCTGCTAGCCATAGTGCCTGTATGAGGATCTTGGCTTGTATTGTCACCGGTGACAGCCATCCAATTGGATCAAAAAGCTTGGCGACGTCTGACAAAACCGTGCGCTTGGTCCATGTTGAAGGTTTGGTTTCCACTTGAAATTTATACCATAAAGAGTCGGTAGAAGGGTTCCAGAATATTCCAAGCGTCTTGATGGCCTCGGACTTGATAGGTACTGTTGGGTTTATCTCTCGATGCTCGATCGGAATATGTTGCAAAACACTTTCACTGGTGGATGCCCATTTTCTCAGCTGTAAGCCGCCGCTTTCTAGTAGACAGTGAATTTGGTGTTGTTTGATTCTCGCTTCTTCAGGACTGTCAGCTCCGGAAATTAAGTCGTCGACATAGAATTCAGTGAGCACAGCTTCCGCTCCAATAGGGTAGTTGGCGTACTCGTCCTTTGCTAATTGATGCATAGTCCGAATCGCCAGATACGGGGCGCTTTTGGTTCCAAATGTCACCGTGCTCAGCCTGTAGTCTCGAAAAGGTTGTTCTGGTGCCTCTCGCCAAATTATCCGTTGGTAGTTGGTGTCCTCTGGATGCATCCGGATTTGACGATACATTTTATGGATATCAGCCGTAAGGGCTACTTTGTACCTTCTCCATCGCATCAAAATAGCGAATAACGTTTCTTGGATAGTGGGTCCTTTAAGAAGTATGTCATTCAGGGATCTCCATTACTGGTCTGCCGCGACGCATCAAAAACTACGCGAACCTTTGTACTCGTGCTGCTTAACTTCAGTACTGCATGGTGAGGTAAATACGCGCAATTGAAGTACACATCATCGTTTTCGTCGCGCTGCATGAAGGTGGTCTCGGTGTTATTGACGGGTTCCATATGATTAAGCTCTAAGTATTCTTTCAAACACTTCTGGTATTCTTCTTTCAGGAAAGGGTCTTGAGTAAACCGTTTCTCCAATTGAATCATTCTAACGATGGCCATATTCCTGGATGCTCCTAGTTTCACTGGATGGTTTTCGAAGGGTAGGCGTACTTGATATCTCCCATCATCACCTCGTTTATAAGTCTCGGTGAAATGTTGTTCACAACGTTCTTCCTCCTTTGTCAACTGATTGGTAGCAGGCGCTTCCTCCAATTCCCAAAATTGTTTTAAGTCGTAGGCCAGGTTTACATTGACGTGAAAGGTTTTCATATTCGAAGTCTCACAAACGCGAGTAGATGTTTGACCTGAAAGAATCCATCCAAATACAGTGCGCTGACCAACTGGCGTCCCAGGCTTTCCTTTCCGTAGTCCATCCGCGATGATTAGGGGATAAACGTCAGCACCTAATAAGATATCCACTGTTCCTGGTCGATCGAAGGTGGGATCGGCTAGCGGTAGACCCTCTAAGTGTTTCCAATTCTCTTTCCTTATTCGTTGATTGGGCAAGACATTAGTGACCTTTGTCACAACCAAGGCCTCCACTTGAATACTATTACCTTCCAGGTCTCTTGGAGTTAATATCAGTCTTGTCCGTGAGTTGATTTTGTTGCTAGGAATGCTGTCCAATCCAGAGACATTTACATCTACCTTCTCTCGAGTTAAGCCCAGAGATTGCACCATACGCTCAGTTGCAAATGAGGCTTGTGACCCCGGATCGATGAGAGCTCGACACACTTCCCTGCGTCCGTTTGGTGATGAAATAGTAACTAAAGCTGTAGCTAAGAGAACCTGCTCTGATTCGACCGGCTGATTGATCAAGAAGGATTGAGTTGTAGAAGGCTCGGTAACACTATAGGTGGACATGTTGGCTTGTGTCACGAAGGCATGTTTAGATAATTGTTCTGATTCAATATTTCTATCCTTAGTTTCGGCTGTACTCTGCTCCTTATGCAACGTGGTATGATGAGACTTTTTGCAGATGAAGCACTTTGATTTACTTGGGCACTTAGCGGCGAGGTGACCTGTTCCTAAACAATTCAGACAAAGTCCTTTGGATCTAATCAGCTCTAATTTTGTTTCATGATCATAGCCTAAGTATTTTGGACACTGTCGCAGGACATGACTTTCATGACAAATCAGGCATGAAGGTCCAGTCATGACGTGGAAGATTTGAGGCTTCCGCCACGATCGTTCCGGCTGGCTTGCTGGTTTACATTCTGTGAGGGGAGGTCTCCTTTTAGGTGTGATGGCCTCCAAGGTCCAGAAACGGGCCTCCAAAAATGTCCTGAGTTCATCCCATGACGGAAGTTCTACCTTTGATCCCAGCGATTGTTCCCATAACGCTGATGTTTCGTATGGCAAGCGTTGCCCAATAAGATACACGACGATAGGGTCCCACGAGAATGTCTCAACATCAAGATTTTGAAGGGCAGCGAGGCTTTCGGAAGTTTTGTCTAGTAGGCCTTTGATAGCATTGGCAGATTCAAACTTCACCACGGGTTGTCCAAACAAAACGTCTAGTTGAGCCTTCACCAAAATTCTTTTGTTTTCGTAACGTGCTACTAAGGTGTTCCACGCGCGTTCGTAATTCGCGGCCGTAATGGGGGTATTATTTAGAAGATTTTTAGCTTCTCCAGACAGGTGTGCTTTCAAATACTGCATTTTATGCACAGGCGATACACGGTCGTTGTTGTGGACTAACGATAAAAACATGTCATAGAATGGGGTCCACGATAGGTAATCTCCAGAAAAGGTTGGGAGCGATATCTTTGGGAGCCTAATATCATCATTTTTCGAATGGACATGGACAACCGTCGCTGTGTTATCTTCATCTATTTTAACCGTACTTTCTTTGCTAGGGTGATCACGTTCGGATTCCGTTATAATTTTCGTATGCGCGTCGATGTAAAATTCTTCAAAGTTGGAATATACTTCATTTACGAAATAACCTTTGGTTTCTTGATCCTCGTCGGTAGCTGCCAAAACAATTTCTCGATGGCGTTTTTTGAATTCTCTCCAATAATCTTCTAGTTTGTCCAAACGAGTTTTATAATATAAACTTCGCGCGCGTCGTTCTGCGCCATCTTTACCGTAATTACGCATAAAAGTTTCCGTGTCAGTTATAACTAAATTTTGCAATTTAATTAAGTCCTCCATGCTTACGGACTTGGTTATAATAAATATATAAATTATGGAACGAACTCACCCAGAAAATGCCTTTGACTCTGTTGACCTTCGTTATGTATTCCGACCTTATGGCTGTCTGCAACTTCTTTGCACAAATTTGTTACTCCAAACTGATATCACTCCTTGAGTTCTTATTCACACTTTATTTAATCGGGTATAAATGTATGTACATACGCACTAAATTTATTGTCGACCCGTGATAACGCACACCGTTATTTAAACAAAGGTTCACTAGACGGCTTTCGAATTTAATCACGACCACTTTCTTTAGGTTTAGATCCTCACGCAATTTTAAAATTTCATTTGATTTTTGATTAGCACATGCTATTCTAGAATTCACTATAACTGATCCTTTAAAAATTTATACGCATGAATTCAACTGATTAATCGCACGTGACAGTATATATCGGGAAAGGTTCACAATACAAATTCAAATTTGACGACGACCACGGTCTTTTAAACCACAAAACGACCTTTAAAATTAATTTTAATCGCGATTAACACATCGCACCTTAGTTAATTTGGATTCTCACACGTTTGATTTTTATATTCCGGTTACCGTTCACATGCATAAAAATGGTTCACTTCAGTAAGAATTCTCTAGAACTTATTTCCGTTAACGTTAGATTTCACTGTAATTCCAACTGATTTCAAGTTGACCTTAAGCACACATGTTCATTTTCTAATTTTTCAAACTAACTTTCCACAATTTCCACTAATTATAATCCGGCTCGAAGGACCATGAAAAGATTTCTCACAAAAAAAGAAAAGAATTTAGTCGTTCCTTTCGATTTCAATTCGTTTATTATAAATAAATCAATAAATTTCACAACTATTCGATTTCAACAAACTGCTAATCTGTTCAACTTCAATAAATTTTAGCATTTAACAAATGTTCTACCGACTAATTCAAATTTAATTCACTTTAAGTTTAACACCCAATTACTGTCTGTTCAAATTCACCACCTTCACTTTGACGCTCGTTTGATTTCGATTTTAAATTTTGCCACTTGATTTCCACGATTTAGCTTTCCACCGTCACGAACCGAAATTTTCTCTCGAATTATCTAATCTACAACCGGTGTCCCTTTTTAAGTACTGGGACTTAGAAATTTCTAGTCGCTTTTCAGTTATTTTCCCAGTTTTAGTTTTCCGTTTTACCTTTTGTTTTTCCCTCTTAACATACAGATGTGTATATATATTTTTCTCATCTTTTTTCTCTATATCGTTCCGTTCTGTCTCGGTCTCCACAAATGGTTCGTGTCTCCGGTAACGACGTTTTAGTGCGTTAATACGCGATCAAACTCAAGTGTCAAAGTGACTGTGGGAAAGTTTGTTTTTAATGTGAAGTGTTGTTATTTTTAGGTTTTAATTACAATATGTGTGTAATGTTATTCTGAATGTAATAGGTAAGTAAACAATGTTTCACGTTGTCTATCCAAATATTACATATATAACTATCCTTTCCTACAAATAATTCCTTTCCTACGATTAAGTAAATTCCTAAATCTAACCTTACTTTATTAACCTAGTTACTGTCTCTAAATACATTATTAAAATTCTAATTATGGTTTTCTTTTTAGCTATCTCTATATTCAATTGGATCTCTATATTAGATGTCTCTTCCTGGGTGGAACGTCTTCCAGTTACCATCAGATAAGTAGTCTTCTTGTTGATATGTGATTTCTTTGTGTTTGTTTTGATTTCTTTTTAGGTGCTGTGATCAAGTATCCAACAGCGTGTATGAGGTTGTGTTGCTTGGATGGGGTGGCTTGAAAGTTCTTCATGTACATACGTGTATGAGGTGTTTTAGGTTTGTGTCTTGGATGGGGTGACTTGGAGTCTTTGGTTGGAGATGGGTGAAAGCTGTGGTCTTGGATGGGTGCAGAGGTGGCATTGGGGTGTGACTGAAAGCTCTGGATGTATGTTTCTTGGATAGGGTGGCGCAGAACGGGCATGGGATTTGGCCCAGAGCAGGCATGTGATTTGAAGGTGGCGCAGAACCGGCATGGAATTTGGTCCAGAGTGGGGGAACTATGAACTGAGCTGTGGGGGATTTGAGCTTTGGTTTCGAGATGATGATTTTTCTAGTATTAATTCCGGTAGCAACTTGTGCTATGGATGAGCTTGGATTCTGGAGCAAAATATACAAATAATTTGGTGAAGAACTGGACTTGCAAGTAACACTAAGAATTAAATTAAGCTTTAGCTGGAGCCAGCATTGGGTATATTACCTCAAGTCACAGATATTACAACAACCGCAACTTGAAATTACTAAGTGACTAAAAAAGCCATACCTGAAAAAGATATTGCATAGTTTTAGGAGCAAACAAATTCAGCATATTTTTCAAGTATTAATTCTGGTAGCAACTTAGGCTATGGAATGAGCTTGGATTCTAGAGCAAAATATACATATAATTCCAGCGCCGTAACTAGGCATGTGCAGGCGGTGCAGCGCACCAGGGCCCCCGGCCCGGAGGGGCCCCCGAAGATTTCCTTTTTTTTAGAATTCGTTTTAAAGTATGAGCTAGAAAAGATCTTCGATAACGTTTTTATAACATTGTATAAAATTGGATCTATGTACTTTTTTATGGAAAGGGCCCCTGGGAAACTTTTTTTTCTAGAACGCTCTTATTGGTATCTAATAGAAAATGTTTTCGAGAACCCTTTTTTTTAATGAACGCTGCTTTGTTAGAGAGCTTATGATTTTATTATTTACGTGCATTAAGTAGCGATTTCATGGGATGAGCGTCAGGCATTGGGCGTAAAGTTTTTTACAATGCAACAGACAAGTGCAGAAATATATCTTTCTCTTTCTGTTTCGTAAAAACTAGTACAAACTTGACGCTCGACGCTTGACGCCCCTATGAATAAGACCTTTAAGTAGAGATTTCATGGGAGCGTCAAGCGTCGAGCGTTAAGTTTTTACAATGCAACAGACAGAGAAAGAAATATAGTCGCTCTCTTTCTTTTGCATTGAAAACACTTGACGCTCAACGCTTGACGCCCACATGAAATTTCACCTTTAGGCACAACGCTCTTTTGTTTTAAACTTCTCGTGCTCTCGCGTTGTACGAGCGAACGAAATCACATTTTTGAAGTGTTAACTTCTTTAGGCGCGTTTGGCACTTTTTCGCTGGGGGTAAAACAAAGAATTCGCGACACGCGCATTTTGTTGCTACACCCATTTCTGGACACTTGTTGGCGACACGCGCACTTTGTTGCTCACTCGTTTCTGGGCACTTGTGCCTATGCAACTGGCTAGAGCATGGAAACTTTTGGTTAAGCTCCCCTTACAAACAGCAGCGTATTATTATATGTGTGCGAGGCAAAATATCCCGCGCTTGGTGAGAGGATTTGGGTTTGAATGTTGCAATGCAGAAGCTGCTCTCAGCATTCGGTTTATATTCTCGCGCCGCTCTCAAAATTCATGTCATATTCTCGCACGGCATCGCGGCTGTCTGTTACTGGACCTCGACTAAAAGTGCCCCAGATATATAAGTAAAATTTGGTCTAGCTAGAGCAACAGACAGCAGCGAATGTGTGCGAGAGGATGAAATGAATGCTGCTCTGCACTGCGAAAATATGAAATGAATGGGTGCGAGAATATGCATGTCATGGATTTTGAGAGCGGGTCTGCATTGCGAGTCGCAATTTTGAGAGCGGCGCGAGAATATAAAACGAAGCCAAGCGCGGGATATTTTGCCTCGCACACATATAATAATACGCTGCTGTTTGTAAGTGGAGCTCAACCAAAAGTTTCCATGCTCTAGCCAGCTGCATAGGCACAAGTGCCCAGAAACGGGTGCGAAGCAAAAATGCGCGTGACCATCGCTGCTGTCTGTTGCTGGACCTCGACTAAAAGTTGCCATGCTCTAGCCAGATAAATGGCTGCAATATTTAAATATTTTGCTTGGATTAATCGCGCTCGGCGACATGGAATACGTTTCGGCGTTTCGCCTATTCGACTGCGCGTCTGTATTTTACGTACATAGCTGGGGCAGTACCCCAGTAGGGGAAATCGCAAGTATTTACTGTGGGAAGTCGATTTGGAAGTACTTCTTTAATTAGTGTTTTCTGTAATGACTTATAAATAATGCAGAGGAGAATGGGTTTGGTGACCAAGCGTTTGATTTCGCGCAAAAAGCGTGTTGAAAAACTTCGTAGCTGCTCGTTTTCTTTGTTAATTATCTCAGTTATCTCAGCCATTAAGTTTCTGATCGTTAATGTATAAACATATATTTGAATTTATGTTTATGATATAAATATAAATCGCTTAATTTTACTTATTTTACTGGTTCTGAAAAAATTCAAATTGAATCCAGTAGATTCCCATAAAAATTTAGATCCGTGACTTTGGCTGAATATAATATGACTTTTTTGCATATTTGCACAATGTTTAAAATAGCAAAAATTTCGGTTTCGTGACTATTGCATCAACCCGACGATATGTACTGTGTACTATATACTACATATTTCTTTTGAACTATTCACTATGTATTTATTACTATATATTAGCTACTATTTTTAATAAAAACTACATTATCCCAGTCATCCATCGTCCGATCTTTGTGTGATAAGTTTAAGACAAATATTTTAATTTCCAAAACATTGCAACACATTTTGGAGTGAGTGCATATAAGTAACAATTAAATAAACTTTAACAGAATATTCATAAATAAAATATATTAACCCATTAACGGACACTTTTTATAGCATGCCGCTTGAAATAACACACTTTTTTTATGTGTTAATATATTTATACATTTTCGGTATTTGAGGAATTTTTTTTATATTTAATGTGTTCGGAATGTTATTGGATCGGTTTAATGTAGATTAGGGCCTAAAATATTGTGACGGCTATTCCCGTCATTTGCGTAGCGTTTTTTTTTCAAATATAACTTTTATCCCATGACGGCCACAGCCGTCATTTGTATTTGAGGAGGTAAACTTATGACGGCTATAGCCGCAATTTCCGCCAATGCGTTAATCCTCATCGTCTTGTATTATGATTGATTTGGACATTTAGACTAGCCATAGAAGTTAACACTTCTAAAGTGTGGTCCTACGCACACTCGTTTTTTTTTTAGAAATTCATTTTCAAGGGCCCCTTACGAAATCCTGCTGTTGAGAACAACCATAAAAAAGCAACCTAAAATGAAGTGAAATTATAAATATGAATTAAATATATATCAAATGATACTTATGTATACTTGTCCAATCTTGAAGTAATTAAACAACCTGAAATAAGAAAAAAGTTAAACAAAAATAGAAATAATGTAATCATGTACCGATATTGACGTTTCAACAACATGATAACAAGCGATAAAACACACAAGCTAAAGATTCCAGGGATTCGTCAAGGGAAGAACCCTGACCAAAACAAAGATCGCACCGTCGGAAATTGCCGCATAAATACACACAAACTTAAAAAACATTAAACTTTTAAACGAACATATACAAAAATACAACATAAAATTGAAATTAAACGACACAATTTACTAAAACAATACAACATAAAACAATAATAACAAATCCAATACCGGCACACCTTAACCTAACTTTCACTTCGCGTTTTTTATGCGACGAAATCGCGAAAACGACAAACAATTTGATGACCGCGCGAACTCCCCGAGAGGTGCACTAAAGCGACCACGGCGGTACACCTGGATAAACCGCGTAAAAAACGGAAAACGTCGCGAAGAAAAACGCAGATGTGCACAACGAATTTGGCACTCTGCGAACTGACATCCATCAGCTGATAGTGCCAGTAGATAATTTTAGCACCGCTGAATATAAATAAAACGTCTAAAAAATGCGACGTTTTGTAAAAAAGCTAAAAAAAAGGTTTAAAAATTAGAAAATATTCGCCATAAGTGGGAGAGAGAAAGGGAGAAGAATGAGCGAGAAAAGAAATAAAATTTTAATATGGACGAAAGGGAAATTTCGATTTCTAAGATGGAAAACATCCTAATTCAAGGTCTAAAAGGTTCTAAAAGGCCAAAACTATATAAACAGAGCTTTTTCATCGCAATTCCGCCATTCTACCATAGAAAATCAGGCTGCTGAAAAATCGTCGCGAGTTTTGAAAAATTGTTAAAGAGTGGAAAAATTTTAAAAGGAGTTTTTTTTTGGAATAATTAAAGGTGTTAGATAAATTCGGTGTGCGTTTCCTAGTGCCATACGTTCAAAGGTATATGCCAATTTTGGCCATATTGAACAAAATGAACTAGTGTTGTTTCTTTGAGTGAAATTTAAAGTCCGTGTTCGTATAGGATAACAATAGAAATAAGTTTAAATTAAATTAAGAGAAATTGTAAATTTATTGAAATAAAGAGAGAAATTAAAATTTACATATTTGGTGTAGGGATTTAAGGAAATTTATGTATAAAGGCTTTTTGTGAATAAAATAAGCAAACCAAACCGTACAGTGTTTTTGTTTTTTAATTTGCATTCGTTAAGTTAATTGCTTGCTACACATTTTTTGGTGGTTCCATCCAGGAACTGTACGGTCTTTGCTTATTTTTTCACTGTTGTTTTTAATTGGTTTGAATATCAAAGTGAAAGAACCGTATTTAGCAAAAGTTGGTCTTGCCCTGAATACCGTATTCCATCGAAATTTTTTTTACCAGTACCGTACTCGATTTCGAAGTTTTATCTCCACATCGTAGTTCATTTGAAATCTTTCATTTACGGATTCTATTTTTATATAGAACTCTTCTTCAAGTTCTTAAACAACCAATTGTTGACATTGGTCAAATTTAATCATGGCAACTTTAGATGAACTACTTATTCAAGAAGAAGTTTTAAAAAATAGAATTGAGAAATTAATTGAAAATGGAAAGAAGACAGCTCAGGCCAGAAGAACGCAAGGTTTTTTCGAAACAAAAATTTCCGACTTACGACAGCTCTGGGAAGAGTACACGAAAGTGGATATGCAAATCATGCACCAAGTAAGGTCCAAGAAGTCAGAGGATTCAGGAGAGCATTCCTACGTAAAGGAAGACCACTACGGAAATACTGAAGCCAAATACACCGACTACATGGGCGATCTTGTGGAAGGTCTACGAAAGTTTATCCCTGCAGAAACCAGAAAAGAAACTATTACCACCAATACATCAAATCCTGCCATCCAAACAACTATCGTGCAGCATGAGACTCTGCCGAGAATTTCCTTACCAAAATTTAATGGTGATTTTGACATGTGGCGATCCTTTCACGACTTATTCGTGTCATTAGTCCACAACAATACAAGCCTTAAGCCAGTCCAGAAATTACATCACCTAAAGACTTCCTTAGTCGGAGATGCGGAGCGAATTTTAAGGCATATCCCGGTCACAAATGAAGATTATGAGCCGGCATGGACTAAACTTAAGGAAGGTTTTGAAAACACACGAATATTAGTCAACCACCAATTAAAACGTCTTATAGGTCAGCCTAAATTAAATGTGGAATCAACAAAGAGTTTAAAGGAATTTATAGAAACTATAGAGGAGTGTATGCAGCAACTTAAAAATCTCAATGTGGATACTACATCGTGGGATGTATTACTTATTCATATTTTGGTTCAAAGGCTCCCTTTCGTAACCCTTAGACATTGGGAGGAAGAACTCGGGACACAAAAGGAATTACCCGAGCTAACAAAATTTATGTCGTTTTTAAATACCCGATTGAAAGTTCTACAATCCATTGCTGACACAATCACTTCAAGAAATGCACCAGCGAGACCTACGACTGCCAAGGAAAAAGTAGCATCATACCATATTGTAAGGAGAGACAGATGTCCTGCCTGTGAGGGGAAGCATTACGTTCAGAGGTGTCCTGTTTACAAGCAGATGAGTCCACAGGCAAGGCTCACCACTATCAAGTCAGCAGGTCGTTGTCTTAATTGTCTTTCCAGCAACCACTCACATATCAACTGCACGAGCAAATTCAACTGCTTCAAATGCAAGCAAAAACACCACACATCACTACACGACGATACTCAACACAAGCAGCCTGCCAACAATTCAAGGAAGGTTTCTTCACCATCAAGTGAGGGTCAAGCCTGCCCAAGAAGAGCCATCGATGAAGGCACTAGCCACAGCGCTGACAACACAGTTCAAGCCTTTATTGCAAATCAAAATGTGCATGCCCTTCTTTCTACAGCTCTGGTTTCCGTAAAGGGTAAGCACGGAGAAAGACATATCTTACGGTGTCTTATAGATCCAGGATCACAATCCTCGTTCATCACCCAAGCTGCGTGCCAAAAATTGGGTGCTAGTTGTTCGCCAACATCCATCTCAATCACCAGTGTAAACGAGACTACAGCGGCCAATGCAAGGAGTCAAACCACTTTACAACTACAAGGGTGCAATTCTGAACCACAGCAAATTAACGAAACGTTTTTGGTTATCCAAAAAATTACGGATCCACTTCCAAAATACAAAATCCACAAGAGAGACCTCGGACACATAGTGGGACTGCCATTAGCCGACTCAACTTTTTGGAAACCGGGACGAATAGATGCTTTGCTAGGAGTCAACGCATATTCAAAAATCGTACTAGAAGGCGTAGTAAAAGGAACGAAATCATCTGTAGTTGCAATCAACACACTCTTTGGTTGGATATTATTAGGACCAACAACAAGTGTACCACAAAACAATTCAATTGCGCTGACAGTCACAACCGAAGATTTAAGTCATCAAATTTCTAAATTTTGGGAAATTGAGGAAGTTCCATCAAGTCCTATGCTCACTAAGGAAGAGAAACAGTGCGAAGAATGTTTTCAAGCCTCTCATAAGCGCCTTAGCAACGGCCAATATGAAGTGAAACTACCCTTTGTCAACAACCAATCGCCAATATTGGGAGAATCTAAACCACAAGCGTTAAAACGATTCAATGCGTTAATGAAGAAATTTCAAAAATTTCCAGATCTAGCCAAGGACTATGCAAAGTGCCTAAATGAATACTTGGACTTAAACCAAATGCAAATGGTGGAATCAGGAAATGCCGAAACATCACATTATTACATTCCCCACCATGCGGTTTTTAAAGACAGTACCACTACCAAATTGCGAGTCGTCTTCGATGCCTCATGCAAAACAACCAACGGCAAATCTTTGAACGACTTTCTGCTAAAGGGACCAACTATACAACATAAGCTATTTTCAATACTACTCAATTGGCGTAAACATAAAATCGCTATAACAGGAGATATTGAAAAAATGTATAGGATGATTTGGATGCACCCGGACCATCAAAATTTTCAACGGATAATATGGAAACATCCAACTGAACCAAGGCTACAGGAGTACCAACTGAAAACCGTGACATTCGGTACAACCTCTGCGCCGTACTTGGCAATCAGAACGTTGCATCAGTTAGCAGAAGATGAGAGAGAAAGATGGCCACGAGCTTCCGAAGCCACCTTAAAAAACTTCTACGTCGACGATCTGCTAGCAGGCGCCAATGATGTAGCTGATGCCAAGAAATTACAAAGGGAATTAATTGAAATGTTGAACTCCGGCGGATTCAACCTTCGAAAATGGGCAAGCAATAGTCCAGACCTGTTGTCCCACTTACCCAAGGAATATCTTCAATCAAAGGACAGCTTATTATTTGGAGACGAAGATCACATTAAAACATTAGGCATTCGATGGCATCCTGCAACAGACCATTTCACGTTCCAAATCACAGCAAAACTACAGAGCAAGGCTTCCACTAAACGGACCATCTTGTCTGAAATTGCATCTCTCTACGATCCACTAGGATGGTTGTCACCAGTAATAATAGTTGCAAAGATACTGATTCAAGAACTTTGGATTACCGGCTGCTCATGGGATACTCAAGTCTCTGGTTCCATAGCACAAAAATGGGAAGGCTTTAAGGGAGACCTAGTAAATTTGAATCAATTAAGGATTCCCAGATGGATTGGCTACACTCCCAGTGCAAACCTTCAACTCCACGGATTTTGCGACGCTTCTAACAAAGCATATGCAGCAGTCCTGTATCTACGTGTGGAGTATAACAACAAAATTGAATGCACATTGTTAACATCGAAAACCAAAGTGGCTCCTGTCAAACCAACAACCATACCACGGTTAGAACTAAATGGGGCATTAACTCTAGCACGTCTCATCAAAACAATCAATAACGATATGGAGTTTAAAAATGTACCAATCTATGCCTGGACAGACTCAACAATAGTCCTACAGTGGATCAAAGAGCATCCATCACGATGGAAAACTTATGTTGCCAACAGAGTCGTTGAAATACAGGAAATCATCAAATATGACAATTGGCATCATATCCCAACTAATCAAAATCCAGCTGATATTGCGTCAAGAGGTACTACAGTACTACACCTGCAGTCAAATGACATGTGGTGGAAAGGTCCAGATTGGCTAAGTCAAACCGAAAGCTCCTGGCCCATCAGTCAGAAAACGTCAGATCGGACTGAATTGGAAGCCAAGAACACTGCAAATAAAACTTTCAACATCACTATTAAAGAGGATATATTATATAAGTATTCATCCTTCACACGGCTCATCCGAATCCTTGCCAATATGCTTCGCTTTATTCAAAATTGTCGAAGATCATCGGCAAGACAACTCAAAATTAGTTATTTCAAACAAGCCGAAAGCGTTGTTTTTCGTCTTGTACAACAAAGCAGTTTCAAAGATGAATACAATAATTTGTCCAACAAAACTCCAATACATACCAAAAGCAAGCTCCTACAACTAAATCCCTTTATGGACGATCAAGGGTTAATTAGAGTTGGAGGTCGTTTACAAAATGCTAACATCACTTTCAGCAAGAAGCATCCTATCATACTCCCCAAGGATCATCACATAACACGACTAATAATAGACAAAATTCACAAGGAAACATTGCATGGAGGACTCTCACTAGTACTGGCCACTAGTCGTAATAATTATTGGATACTAGATGCACGCCGTACAATTACGAGTCAAATCCACAAATGCGTTACTTGCGCACGTCATCGCAAAGAGACAATCACACAATTAATGGGCAATTTACCTGATGAGCGGGTAAATATAAGTAAACCATTCAGTCGAGTAGGAATTGATTATGCCGGACCAATCATTATAAAGACATCACACTGTCGTAAGGCAAAACAGTTGAAGGCGTACTTCTGTATTTTTATCTGTATGGTCACCAAGGCAGTCCATATTGAAGCAGTATCATCGTTAGCTTCAGAAGCCTTTCTCGCAGCTCTGAAAAGATTTGTGTCAAGAAGAGGTCTGTGCACTGACATCTTCTCTGATTGTGGAACGAACTTCATTGGAGGCAAAGGGCTAATAGACAAAGATCTACAAGAAGCAATTTCAAAATCAACACCAATAGCAGCAGAATACTTGGCGTCCAAATCGATACAGTGGCACTTTAACCCACCCGCTGCACCACACTTTGGCGGGCTTTGGGAGGCTGGAGTGAAATCGATAAAGAGTCACTTAAGAAGAAGCTTAGGGAATGCCATTTGTACCTTCGAAGAATTTTCAACAATGCTAGCACAGATTGAATGCTGCCTCAACTCCCGTCCACTCTCATACATCAGCAACGACCCTAGTGATATTTTTATATTGACACCTGGACATTTTTTAATTGGAGATGCACTAAATGCTGTCCCTGAACCAGATTGTACCGACGAGAAAATACCTCCGTTACAAAGATGGAGACATCTACAACAACGAGTAAGACATTTCTGGAAAAGATGGTCCAGAGATTATCTCCACCAACTACAACACAGACCCAAATGGTTTAAACCACAAAGAAACATACAGATTGGAGATATTGTTTTATTGAAGAACGAGAGCTTACCTCCAACATATTGGCCATTGGGCAAGATTGAAAAGGTGTATCCAGGCCAAGACGGGCTAATCAGAGTAGTCCAAGTACGAACCCAAAACAGCTCTTTTAAGAGACCAGTCTCCAAGCTGACACGTCTTCCAATCGACTCCTCGATCTCCGAGACAACAACAAATACGTAACATATTCAAGTCTGTGTCATCCATGTTTTGTGTTGTCCCTAAAAAATAAACAAGTTTTTAATTAGTTTCCATTGCAGATGGAATATTATGGAGAAGATGGAGTCATCACTATTTTAGAAGACATCTATTTCTCACCTGTGTCCAGTCCAATCCCTGATGACGAGATGACCCAAGAAGTTGTTCCTGAGGTTCCACCACCATCATCCTCAAGGAGTCCCAATGTCAGCACCAGTGAAGGTCGTCGTCCAAGAGTAGGGCAGTTAGATGACACCACGCATACCAAACCACGTTTGACCCAGCCTGCTATAATCAATGGAGCAAAGTTAACCGATCTAGAGCGCTTACGTATAACAACGAACATTAAGGAATTTCGAGACAGAATAGAAAACAGCTTTCAAAGTTTCACCACCAGGGAAGGAGTTAGACTGTATTTGCCAAAGGAAGTACTTGTACGAATCAACTTCGAAGAGATAAGGAAGCGGAAGAACCACGAGAAGACGATCAACCTACCAGACCGCTACCAAGTTCGGTTAAGAGTCAGAGCGGATGATTCCCTTGTATTCTCCCACTATCACAAACGAGGAGTGGTAAAACGTTTGCAACGGACAAAAAATATGTTGAACAAAGATGTTCAACGGCGGGGAGAATGTTGAGAACAACCATAAAAAAGCAACCTAAAATGAAGTGAAATTATAAATATGAATTAAATATATATCAAATGATACTTATGTATACTTGTCCAATCTTGAAGTAATTAAACAACCTGAAATAAGAAAAAAGTTAAACAAAAATAGAAATAATGTAATCATGTACCGATATTGACGTTTCAACAACATGATAACAAGCGATAAAACACACAAGCTAAAGATTCCAGGGATTCGTCAAGGGAAGAACCCTGACCAAAACAAAGATCGCACCGTCGGAAATTGCCGCATAAATACACACAAACTTAAAAAACATTAAACTTTTAAACGAACATATACAAAAATACAACATAAAATTGAAATTAAACGACACAATTTACTAAAACAATACAACATAAAACAATAATAACAAATCCAATACCGGCACACCTTAACCTAACTTTCACTTCGCGTTTTTTATGCGACGAAATCGCGAAAACGACAAACAATTTGATGACCGCGCGAACTCCCCGAGAGGTGCACTAAAGCGACCACGGCGGTACACCTGGATAAACCGCGTAAAAAACGGAAAACGTCGCGAAGAAAAACGCAGATGTGCACAACGAATTTGGCACTCTGCGAACTGACATCCATCAGCTGATAGTGCCAGTAGATAATTTTAGCACCGCTGAATATAAATAAAACGTCTAAAAAATGCGACGTTTTGTAAAAAAGCTAAAAAAAAGGTTTAAAAATTAGAAAATATTCGCCATAAGTGGGAGAGAGAAAGGGAGAAGAATGAGCGAGAAAAGAAATAAAATTTTAATATGGACGAAAGGGAAATTTCGATTTCTAAGATGGAAAACATCCTAATTCAAGGTCTAAAAGGTTCTAAAAGGCCAAAACTATATAAACAGAGCTTTTTCATCGCAATTCCGCCATTCTACCATAGAAAATCAGGCTGCTGAAAAATCGTCGCGAGTTTTGAAAAATTGTTAAAGAGTGGAAAAATTTTAAAAGGAGTTTTTTTTTGGAATAATTAAAGGTGTTAGATAAATTCGGTGTGCGTTTCCTAGTGCCATACGTTCAAAGGTATATGCCAATTTTGGCCATATTGAACAAAATGAACTAGTGTTGTTTCTTTGAGTGAAATTTAAAGTCCGTGTTCGTATAGGATAACAATAGAAATAAGTTTAAATTAAATTAAGAGAAATTGTAAATTTATTGAAATAAAGAGAGAAATTAAAATTTACATATTTGGTGTAGGGATTTAAGGAAATTTATGTATAAAGGCTTTTTGTGAATAAAATAAGCAAACCAAACCGTACAGTGTTTTTGTTTTTTAATTTGCATTCGTTAAGTTAATTGCTTGCTACACACCTGCACAAGGGCCCCCGAGACCCTCGCTACGGCGCTGTATAATTCAGTGAAGAACTGGACTTTCAAGTAACACTAAGCTTTAGCTGAGATCCAGCATTGGGTCTGGACAACAACCCGGTGCGATCTGTAAGCTAAGATCTGGATTGCAACCATATGTCATTATTACCTTCCAAAGAATTCTTAATGAAAATACTCACCTCAAGTCGCAGATATTACAGCAATCGCAACTTACTAAGTGGGCAAGAAAATCATATCTGAAAAAGATATTTCCCATAACAACAACAACAACAACAAAAACAACAACAACAACAGCAACAACAACTATACAGCGAAGATTCCCCTTCTCATCACACTTATGATGTAATTATTATTATTATTATTATTATTATTATCCTGAGCATGCTGGATATATTTTTAAACAATAAACACTTTCAGGTAAAATGCCCTTCACAAACCGCAAATATTGCAAACACTAGGAAGTGTCATAAGCTGCCACAAAAATACTTAACATAAGCTCTATCGAATAATAACAACAATGAAGATTCTCATTATCAGCTAACTTATACCATAATTTTGAACTGATCACCTTAAGTGCTAATTAGACTCAAATGTATAAATTTTAATAACGGTTAGCTAAGTAAACACTGCATTCCTTATCAAGCATAGATGTCAAAATTTCAGTCTTCCCATGCCGCGAACGTTTATTGAGATAAACAAAAGGAAGTTTTGCTCCATATATTGAAATTGAAATTGATATGCTGCGAATTTAGTGAGGGTCAGTTTCCTAAAAATCAAAGACAATTTTGAACAGGTATAGATGGATTCCTTATTATACATAGGTGTGAAAATCCTAAAGTCAGCTTTAAACCGTATCGCGAATAATATTAGATAAACAAAGGGATCAGGTGCAAGTCTTTCGGATACTGATTAACTCAGCGGTTCCTTACCTCAATTCTTAACGTGTTTTTAGTGTATTATTTGAATAAAGTAAACATTTATCAGTATAAAAGAAAAGTTCACTTCATGCTGCCCTTAAAGCACAATGGACAACAGCACAATGGACAATAGAAGGTTGCAAGTTGTAAGTATTGTTTATTATTATTATTATTATTATTATTATTATTATCGGGCCCAGTGGAGCCTTCGGCAATGGAACACGCGAGGAGGCTGGAAACAGCAGCAAAGGAGGCCGGCGATCGACTTGGGGCCATGAAGGCCCTACTTTCCGGGATGGTGGCATCAACGGGAAAGCAGAAGAACGTTAATATGGAGATCAAACAGGGGCTGCCGAAGCTCCAATATCTGGTCGACATGGCGGCTGCTGCTATCACCGATATCAACAAGATTAAGGAGAGCTTGGCTGAAGTTCCTGAGCGGGCCGCACCTACGGCCGCGGGCGGCAGCAAGCGGAAGGCGGCAGGCTCCCCGAAAGTCGAGGTGGTGAGGAGCTCAAAGAAGCCGCGGGATGTTGCTCAGCCAACTGCCGTCGGCCAGCCCACGACCGCTCCGCGACCCCTGACAGCCACTCCGTCCACAACCGAGGGCCAATGGTCAGAGGTAGTGGGGAAAAAGAGAAGGAAAAAAAAGGAGAGGGCGGAAAAAACCGGCCAGAAGCCCAAGGACGCCGAAAAACCGACCAAACGGAGAAAGCGGAAGGGAGGGAAGAAAAAACCCGACGCGGTGCTCCTGACTCCCTCCGAAGGCTCAACCTTCGCGGAAGTCGTCAAGGCCATCCGAGAGAAGGTTGAACCGGCGAAAATCGGAGTGGAGGTCAGAGCGGTCCGGCAGACCAGGGCCGGCGGGGTACTCCTGGAACTGGGGAAGGCTACCGCCGAAAATAAGGCAACGCTAACAAGCGTCCTGAGATTGGCGGTAGGAGCCACGAGCGCCGTCAGGGAGCTGGTGCCGAAATCGGTCCTAGAAATAAAGGATTTCGACAGCTGGACCACGGCGGAGGAGGTCGAGGAGGCGCTGAGAAGGGCGCTCCCTGACTTCACCGGGGATATCCAGGTATCCCTAACAAGGCCAAACTCCAGGCAACAGCGCCTGGCCTTTGTTAGGATGGAGGAGGCTGCCGCCTCGAAGATCCTGGAGAGTGGGCGGGTGCTCATTGGCTTCGTCAGATGCCAGGTGAGACGCGGGACGGAAGTGAAACGCTGCTTCCGCTGCCTCGGATACGGGCATCTTGGCTCAGCCTGCAAGGGACCAGACCGGAGCAGGCTGTGCTACCGCTGTGGCGGGGCGGACCACAAGAGCGCGGGGTGTACGGCGGACCCTTTGTGCTTCCTGTGTTCCACGGGGAATTTGGGGAACACTAATCACGTGGCGGGATCGAAAGGCTGCAAAGCCTTTCGGGAGGTGTCGGGGAAAGCTTCGCGATGACCTGTATACTACAGGCAAATCTCCACAGGAGCAGGACGGCCCATGACCTCTTAGCTCAGCTCTGCACCGAGAAAGGCGCTGATATAGTGTTTATCAGCGAACAGTATCGGGAAAGAGCTGGGCTGGGATGGTATACTGACGACCTCGGTACTGCGGCCATCTGGATCCCAAACCCACGAAACTTTTGTATCGATGGAGTGGGATCCGGGTGCGGCTACGTTTGGGTGAAACATCGCACCACGGTGTATGTGAGTGTGTATCTCACCCCAAGCGACCGGATAGACGACTTCCAGGGAAAACTGGACGGTCTGGAGGACGCGCTCCGGGAGGCACAGGGGGATCTGGTGGTCGCTGGGGACTTTAACGCCAGAGCTGTCGAATGGGGGGAGGCCCGGCCTAACTCCCGCGGAAGGAGGGTGATGGACATGGTGTCCCGGTTGGGGCTAGTAGTGCTCAACACCGGCTCCACGCCCACCTTCAGAAGGCCTGGCCATAGGGGGACAATCCCAGACGTCTCCCTAGCCAATGAACATCTGGCAGCGCGAGTGGTAGATTGGAAGGTGATCGAAGACTTCACGGGAAGCGATCACCAGTACATCATGTTCCAGGTACGTGATGTACGGCCAGCTACCACTGCCCATCCTGCGCGCCCCCCCAGATGGAACGTCCGGGGATTGAACCCTGTGACGTTCTCCGAAGCTCTGGAGCGTTGCCAGCAATCCCTGCCAACCATTCCCGAAGGTCTATCGCCATCTGAACGGGCGGAACGAGTGACCGCACGTACAATGCGAATCATTCGGACCGCTTGCGAGGAAGCAGTGCCGCGACGCGGGTCGAGCCGACGAGGCCGTCCTGCTTATTGGTGGACGGACGAGATCGCGGAACTCCGCAGGACGTGCCTACGACTCCGTCGGCAGGTACAGAGGGCGAGAGTTCGCGACATCTACGCAGCCCCTTTGGCCGCAGCGTTCCAAGCGGCCAAAAAATCCCTTAAGCAAGCCATCAAATGTAGCCAGCGAAGATGCTGGAGGGCCCTCATGCAGGATGTGGACCGAGACCCGTGGGGACTAGGGTACAGGATCGTCACAAAGCGGCTCGGGTCTTTCACCCAAGGATCCCCTACGGATCCAGGGGCTTTGGACGATATCGTGAATACCCTTTTCCCCACCCATCCGCGGCGACCGTCCGAGCGACCACTGCTCTCTGATCTGGAACCCCCCCCCCTTCAGTGAAGAGGAGCTCAATGTGGCCGCTCGTTCGATGCGTAACCGGAAGGCTCCTGGTCCAGACGGCCTTCCAGCAGAAATAGTGAAGGCAGTAGCTTCCAGTCACCCCTCTCTCTTGCTGGACATGTACAACGCGTGCCTGAAGGCGGGCAGATTTCCTGCTTGCTGGAAAGTCGCACGTCTTGTGCTGATCAGCAAGGGTGGGGGGGCGACAGAAACGGCGGCGTCCTACAGACCTCTGTGTATGCTGGACACGACCGGGAAGCTACTGGAGAGATTACTGCGGCCTCGCCTTCACGAGGCCGTACGGGCGGCGGGAGACTTGGCAGCCAGACAGTTCGGCTTCCGACCGGGCCGCTCTACTATTGATGCGGTCCAACAGGTGGTCGAGGTTGCCAGGTCTACGGAGCGGGGAAACCACTTCTCCCGAGAAGTGTGCTTGCTGGCTACACTGGATGTGAAGAACGCGTTCGGCTCTGTCAGGTGGGACAGAGCACTTTCGGTGATGGAGCGCGACTTCAGACTCCCTCAGTACCTGCAAAGGATGCTGGGGGATTATCTGAATGAGCGCTTCATAGAATATGAAACCGACGATGGCTTGCGAAGGAGGGAAGTAACATCTGGGGCCGCCCAGGGCTCCATTCTGGGTCCCGACGTATGGAATATTTCCTACGACGGGCTCCTGCGTTTGGAGATGCCCGAGGGTGTTTGCCTGGTTGGGTACGCAGACGACGTCGCGGTGATCATCACTGCTAGAAACGTCGACGTTGCGCAGATGCGCCTCAGCCAGGCAATGCGTAGAATCTCCTCCTGGATGGACGACTGCGGGCTTGAGCTTGCAGCTCACAAAACGGAGATCGTGCTACTAACGAAAAAACGCATCAACGTGGTGCGCAATTTCGAGGTGGGAGACGCGACGATCGAGTCGACGAGAGCTCTGAAGTACCTCGGAGTAATGCTTGATAACAAGCTGTCCTTCGGGGTACATGTACTGCGAGCTGCGGACAGGGCGGCAGCGTTAGTAGCGTCTCTTAGCAGGATCATGGCCAACGTTCATGGCCCCAGACCCTGCATGCGACGTCTACTAATGCGAACAACGGAGTCGATCCTGCTCTACGGATCGGAGGTATGGGCAGACGCGCTGCGGTACGAAAAATACCGCAAGCGCATAGCCGCAGTACAACGACGGGGAGCTCTTCGTGTCGCGTGCTCCTACCGCACGGTCTCCGAGCCCGCAGTGCTGGTGGTCGCCGGAGTCATTCCGATCGACCTGCTAGCCCAGGAGAGACAGTCCGTCCATCGAGATAGGAGCAGGTTGGGGAAACGCGAAGCCGCGAGGGTCGCCAGGGCCCACACCATGGAGGCCTGGCAAACGCGCTGGGAGGGTGATTCCAGGGGCAGGTGGACATTCCGCCTGATCGGCCAGCTGAACACCTGGGTGGACCGGGAGTTCGGCGAGGTCGACTACTACCTTACCCAATTTTTAACAGGGCACGGTCTTTTCCGTGCGTACCTGAAGAAAATGGGTAAGGTCGCGGAACCCGCGTGCCCCTACGGGGACTCCGCTTCGGACGACGCCTACCACACATTCTTCGAATGTATTAGGTGGCATGTCGAACGAAGCGCGTTGGAAGGAGTACTCGGAAACATGAACCCCGACACAATTGTTGGGATAATGCTCCGAGGCCCCGAGGAATGGTTGAGGGTGGCGCGGTTTGTCCAGACCATCCTGAAGACAAAGAAAACGGAGACGGAAGTCCGCTGATCCGCCAAGGATCGGAGGGGCCCCGGTAAGGGTCACGTCGGTGACGCCCACCCGAAGTAATGCCTCGCGGCGGTGCCGGGTGGGGGAATTCGTCACAGAAAGGGTGGGTGAGTTTAGTCAGTAGGAATCTGACACTACCGTCTGAGTGCGGATCCTCAACGGTGTCTATGCAAGATTCTCACCATCCCTCGTAAAAAAAAAAAAAAAAAAATTATTATTATTATTATTATTATTATTATTATTATTATTATTATTATTATTATTATTATTATTATTATTATTATTATTATTATTATTATTATTATTATTATTATTATTATTATTATTATTATTATTATTATTATTATTATTATTATTATTATTATTATTATTATTATTATTATTATTATTATTATTATTATTATTATTATTATTATTATTATTATTATTATTATTATTATTATTATTATTATGAAGAATTTAATTTAATTTATATTTTTATTTTTTTTTTCAGAGAAACTCATTGCGCAGGCTAGTGCGCCTGCTTGCCCATGGCGACCAAGTCATGGCCATATTGCGGGAGGAACGCCGAAGGGCGAGGCGAGCCAAAAAAAAACGCTGAAAATCAACTTAAGTCCCTTGAAGATGCCTTGACTGTCGAGCGGCAACGTGTGCAGAGGTTGGAGCAACTTACACAGGAGTGTAAGCAGAATCTCCAGCGTGCCGAGCAGGGGAAATCAAAAATTCAAAATGAATACAGATTAATGAAGTATTTGATTAAATTAGGTTATTAAAAAGATTTGTCGCTTAATATAAGAAATAAAATAAAAAACTATTGGGAATAAAACTTATTTGTTTTTATGATGCTACTGTTATTTTGAGCTTTTCAGCGTGCTGGGTATTGATTGATTGATTTAAATGTTTCCTCTAGTTGAGCTTCGGATTCAATTTTACCAGTCTTGAGAGCTTTATACTTTCTTCGTATAGCCTCACGCGTCTTTATAATATCCTTCACCAATTTTTCATTCATGTTGCTACACAGGTGGTTACAGCTACAAAGATACACAGCTATGCTAATAAGCATTTATATAGATACAGACATACCAGGCATGTCAACCAGACAGACCAGCCAGACAGACAGACAGACCAGTCAGCCAGCCAGACAGACCAGCCAGACAGACCAGCCAGCCAGCCAGACAGACCAGCCAGACAGACCAGCCAGCCAGACAGATCCAGCCGGACAGACCGGCCAGACAGACCAGCCAGGCAGACAGACCAGCCAGACAAACCAGCCAGACAGACCAGCCAGACAGACAGACAGACAGACCAGCCAGACAGACAGACCAGCCAGACAGACAGACAGACCAACCAGACCAGCCAGGCAGACAGACCAGCCAGGCAGACAGACCAGCCAGACAGACAGACCAGCCAGAGACAGACAGACAGACAGACAGACAGACCAGCCAGACAGACAGACCAGCCAGAGACAGACAGACAGACCAGCCAGACAGACAGGCAGACAGGCAGACAGACAGACAGACCAGCCGGACAGATCAGCCAGACAGACCAGCCAGACAGACCAGCCAGACAGAGCTGATAGACCTGGTCAGCTGATTAGGTTGGCTCCTTCATAGGCTCATGAAAGCATCAAAGCCTTTTCAATATCGACCTTTACCCATGGGGCTATCCTTATCAATTACTAAGAATCCATATTTGTCTTTCCAACAGTTTGCACACGCTTTTCTAAACTTTGCGAATTCCATATCACTATTTACATGATCATTGTATACATGCTTCAGGTTCAAATCATCTTGTTTGAATATGATCGGAAAGTTTGCATTATCTCGGATTAGATGCTTTGGTATATGAGTATAAGTCTGACGGAGGTAAAAGCTGTCAATGTCGTTATGCCTCCCCATACAAAAGTAGGCTCTAATATTATTTTATTTATCGCAGGCTACATCATCAAGGATGAAAATTGAGTTTGGCTTTGCTTCCTCCGGTGGTATTACGTCGTGGTTGTTAGAAAATGTATAATAGCCCAAACCTGATATGTGAGCTACAACTTCTCCTAAATACTCGTATTTCGGCTGACTTAGCAACTTTGAGTAAATGTATATATTTAGACTACATTTAAAGCCACAGAATGATAGTCTACGGCAACAACAGCAGCAATAAGCATATAAACAGGATGAACTTCACGGAAAACATTAGTCAACCGGCAACCTTGAAGCGAACAAGACGTCTGTTCCGGCTACACTGAAAATCAAAAAACCCTGAAAACGAAATAAAATAAAAAAAGGAGTAATAAATAAAAACACAAGTTTTTCAATATTTTAATTTTATTGGAAATAAACAAACAAACTAATTACATGGATCTACAAAATCTACAAAAAAACACACACGTTAAGGGACAGCACTAAACAGCAAAAAAACAACATGAAATTCGTACCTGCAAATAGAAACGAATTATTAAATATAAATATTAAATTTTTACCTGTTTTTAAAACCAAAAACCCACCAGAAAATCCATCCACGAAGATGCCGAAATGCCGTCGGCAAATCACAGTCTGTAAACAAAAAAGTATTAATTAAAAATCCAAAACAAGTCCCACAAAAGTACTCACCTGACAACCCCAATATGATGGTCGCGGGCTCCACCTCCTCGTCCATCCCCACTAGAAAACCTAAAAATATTAACTAAAATTAGTAAATAAACTAAAATTAGAAGAAAACACTTACCGTGCAAAAGGCCTCCATTTGACAGCCGTAAGATAAACAAGAACAGCTGATCGGACATCGCACGCAGATCTAGTACATAAACACGAAATTATGTACTTCGAGAACGAAGCCCCCTACTACAGAATAGCCTCAACCATTATTCAAAGAGAAATAAATACCGACGCACAGACGGCGTTAAATCAGATTGCTTTTAATCTTTCTAGAGTCTTGAACTAGAAGATAAAATCTGTATTGAGGTTTTAGCAATAAAGCAATTTCAAAGCCTAAGTATCGAACTTAGCATTCTGGAAAGACAGAATTGAGGTCTTTTCCCAGTAAAGCCCGAATTAAAGACAGTTTTGAAGTCTTTAATACAGCAGTAACTTAATCACCAAATTGATTTCAGCAGTTACTCGAACCAACCACAGAGGGACGAATTTGCGAAGAAACAAGGCAAAGCAGTCCAGCAAGCCACAACCAAGGCAGCAAGCAGCAACCAGGCAGCAAACAGCAAGCAAATCCCAAGCGATTCTCAAGAAACGAAACCAGAGTGCAGCAACACAAAGGTTATTCCTGGCTGTTCTAATTGCAGAACACATCAGGCGAAACATCGATCGTCATCTGACAGATAGGTGGCGTTATCAATTAAACTATCAGAGCAAGCAATATTTTGGTAATTCTTATTTACAAACAAATAAAGAATAATTTACGAATTTTCAAGTACTAAATCACGAATTAATAACGAATTTTAAGATTGAATTGAAATATTTTGGCAATTTGTTGAATTTTTATTGAATTTATATTTAAGAAAATCTAATAATTAATTGCGAATAAATAGTAATTTGGTTATTGGAAAAAGTTATCTTTTTATTGAATCGCACCCTTCCGGCACCTTTTTTATGAGTCAGAAATTAAATTGCTAATTCTGAACATTGGTCCTTCGAGCCGGATAGTGATTCAATAAGATAACTTAAGCCGCAATACAAGTATGGATGCTTTAGTAATTCAACAGAGCGAAGTACGAGAGAGACTCGAAAGGTCTTTCAGAAACTATCTCAAGGATGGCCCATCTAGGAAGACAGCGCAGTATTTTCAAAAAAGGCTCAAGATGCTCGACGATGACTGGACGGAATTCAAGAACAATCATCGACAGATCACATCAATCAAGACGAAGAAGGACGAGAAAGAGCAGCTATACTTCAAGGAGGAGTGGTATGCCAATACAGAAACCGTCTATATCGATATGTACTGCAAAATCGATGAAGACTATCACGAAACGCTGTCAGTCACAGCACCAGTCGCACGAACGGAGCAGTCATCAGCCGAACTAAACAACAGCTGCATTACGCAGCCCAACAACAATGTGAAACTCCCAAGGATCTCGATACCCACATTTGCAGGGGATTACGAGTCATGGCCATCATTCCTAGATTTATTTTCCAGCCTTGTGCATAACAAAATATCGTTAACAGGAGCACAAAAACTCCAATATCTAAAGGCTCATCTTTCTGGAGAAGCTGCACGACTACTCAGCAACACGCTCATTAGTGACGCCAATTATGAACCAGCATGGCAACTTCTCGTCGATAACTACGACAACAAGAGAGCATTGTTGAAAACCCAGCTCGACATTCTGCTCAACCAACCAAAACTAACCCGAGAAACAGCTCAAGGCATCAAGGAGCTAAAAACGAGGACACACGAATGCCTCACTGCCATTGAGAATCTGGAGGTCTCAACAAAAAATTGGGATCCCATTCTCATCCACTTGCTGGTCCAAAAACTACCAAGCGAAACTCACGAACATTGGGAACAGTCGCAGAGCACCAAATCAAGGCAATCGATTCCAACATGGGTGGAACTACGCGAATTCTTGGAAACCAGGTTCAGAACCTTGGAAGCTGTCAGCAAACCAACAATCCACAAGAATGAACCTCACGAAAGCAAGTCCAGAGAGCACCCAAGAAGAAGAAGCCAAGCCTTCCACGTCGCAAATCAAAGCGTATGCATCCTGTGCAAAGGCGCACATACCATAGGGAAATGCCCCAAATATGTGCAGTTCAGCATCGATGAGAAATACAAAACAGTTAAATCAAAGAACTTATGCATCAATTGCCTGAGAGCAGGCCATCGCTCATCACAGTGTCCCAGTAAAGGTAGATGTTTCCAATGCGGAAAGACTCACCATACAACCTTACACAGAATCCAGTCAGCGAGTCAAACCAACAGCAGCGTTTCACCGCCCTCAAGTTCAAACGATGAATTACCATCCAACCAAACACAAACATACTTCGCTCAGGCAGCACCCTACGACTGCCGACAAGTACTATTAGCCACAGCCCTGGTCACCGTAGTATCTCCAACTGGACGAGAGCAGGTCTGCAGAGCACTCATTGATCCCGGATCTCAATCCTCATTCGTACGTGAGGCAGTGGTTCAAAGTCTACAACTCAAAAAGGAGCCAATACAAACAGCATTAAGCGTAATCGGTAACATGCCAGCCGGGAAAATCACAAAATGGGCCTCGCTGCAACTAAAGACACGAAACCAACAGGCGAAGAACATCCAGGTCCAGGCAATGGTAATTAACAAAATAACTAATCCATTACCAAATAGTGAATGTTCTAGCAAGGATTGGACGCACTTAGAGGGTCTCGAATTAGCGGATCCAACGTTCCACAAGCCGGGTCACATCGACTTCCTTTTGGGAGCAGATGTATTCCCCATGATCATCTTGGCCGGCCTAAGGAAAGGCAACGAGGAAGCCCCAGTGGGACAAAACACGGTGTTTGGGTGGATCATCTCTGGGAAGACCACTTCAGCTGCACGAGCAAACACACATATGAAAACATTCTTCACTAAGGTGACTCCTGACGACGAGTTGAAGAGATTCTGGGAACTAGAAGAACTTCCCGCAAGATCTAAGTGGACAACCGAAGAAACCCGCTGTGAAAACCATTTCAACAACAACGTCACTAGATGCAGCAACGGACGTTACCAAGTCCGGCTTCCATTTGCAGCCGATAAAATACAGCTTGGCGCTTCAAGACACATTGCCATTCGAACGTTGATGCAGATGGAGAAACGATTCCAACAAGATCCTGACTTGAAAGCAGACTACGTCAAATGCATGCAGGAATATTTGACGTTAGGACACATGGTGCCTACCAACACTCCAGAATCAGCACTTCAAAACCAATTGCCCAACGACACAGCAACATATCGATGCTGTTACTTACCTCACCATGCTGTCATCAAACCGAGTAGCACGACCACCAAACTGAGAGTAGTGTTCGACGCATCTCGTCCAACTGCCAATGGAAATTCGTTAAACAGCGTATTACTGAATGGACCAGTAATACAAGACTCATTGATGTCCACACTCATGCGATGGAGAAAACATCGAATTGCTTACATGGCCGACATAGAGAAGATGTACCGGCAGATACGAGTTCATCCAGACGACGCCGATTACCAACGGATAGTTTGGAGGGAATCACCAGAGCAACCCATACAGGACTACAAACTGTTAACCGTAACATTCGGAACAAAGAGTGCTCCTTTCCTTGCCATCCGAACTATGCACCAATTAGCGAAAGATGAATCAAAAACCTTCCAAATTGGCTCCAACGCAGTACTCAACGATTTTTACGTTGACGATTTGATGACTGGCGCCGACAACATAGAAGAAGCGAAGGAGAAACAAAAACAACTAATTCAGCTTCTTCGAGCTGGAGGACTAGAACTTCGAAAATGGGCCGCAAATCACAACGCCATTTTAGAAGAAGTTCCGGCAACCGATCGAGAGGTCTCATTTCCACTCGCAGTGAATGCAGAAGAAGTCAAAGCTCTTGGCTTATTATGGAATCCTGCCAGCGATATACTATCGTACAAGGTCAGCATGGAGTCAGCACCAGAAACATATACAAAACGGAAAATATTGTCCGAAATTGCGAAGCTGTTCGACCCCATCGGCTGGCTAACCCCAGTAACAATTAATGCCAAAATACTCATACAAAGTCTTTGGCTGACAAAACTCGACTGGGATGAAACGGTCCCGATCAACATCGATCAACAATGGCGAAGGTTCCGAGAAGCCCTCCAAGTCATCCAAACTATTCAAATCCCGCGGTGGATTGAAGCTCACAACACAACCCAGAACGTCGAAATCCATGGATTTTGCGACGCATCCATCAAAGCATATGCAGCAGCCGTATACATCCGGACACAGGACGAAGACGGCAACTACCATTGTCACTTAATCGCTGCCAAAAGCAAAGTGGCACCCATCAAGACCATCTCACTGCCAAAGCTAGAGTTATGCGGAGCACACTTGTTGGCTAAATTACTGGCACAAGTAAAGGACGACATGAAGTTCCAGCAGGTAACTACACATGCTTGGACTGATTCTA
This sequence comes from Thereva unica, assembly GCA_949987705.1. NCBI lineage: Eukaryota > Metazoa > Arthropoda > Insecta > Diptera > Therevidae > Thereva > Thereva unica. The sequence goes on from OX465283.1 coordinate 102,577,216, forward strand.
CAATTGTACTCGCATGGTTGAGAAAACACCCATCATCATGGGAAACATTTGTGGCGAACAGAGTCTCACAAATACATCAACTGCTAGACCAGAGCAGCTGGAATCACGTCAGAACAGAGGACAACCCTGCCGACTGCGCAACAAGAGGGCTATCACCGAGTGAATTGAAACTACACAAGTTATGGTGGTCAGGTCCTCACTGGCTCCAACAGACAAAGGAGCACTGGCCAAAACGGAAAGAAATCCAAGATACCACGGTGGGATTACGAAAAATCACCACCAATCTTCATGTCGAAATAGATCCCTCTAATCACGATCTGCTCAACAGATACTCATCATTAACGAAACTGCTAAGAGTCACAGCATATTGTCGACGGTGGTTAAAAGCATCAAAATCATCATCCAGCCTTCCTCAGCCTAGCTACCTAACTTCAAGAGAAATCCAAGCAGCCCTACAGTGCTGGATAAAAAACGTCCAATCACAGGAGTTTGAAGAAGAAATACGAGCAATACAGTCAAAACAACCAGTGTCCAGCAAAAGTAAACTCATAAGATTGACACCGTTCCTCGATCAAGAAGGTATTTTAAGAATAGGAGGGCGCATCCAGAATGCCGATACAACATTCTCCGAGAGCCATCCCATTATTTTGCCAGAAACTAGCCCCCTATCCAAGCTCATCATCGACAATATACATCGCACGACATTACACGGAGGTACGCAGCTAATGTTACACACGCTAAGACAAAGGTATTGGATACTGAACGCACGAAACGCAGTAAGACGGCATAATCATCGATGCATGCAGTGTTTTAGGCAAAGAGCAGCAGGACAAACACAACTAATGGCCAATCTTCCGACATATCGGGTCCGTCCTGCAAGGCCCTTCGCTCACACTGGAGTGGACTATTGTGGTCCTTTCGAATTAAAATTATCCAAATTACGAAACGCTCGAAGCCAAAAGGGCTACATAGCACTATTCATCTGCATGGTGACAAAGGCCATCCACTTAGAAGTTGTCACCGACGCCTCCACAGAAGGATTCCTCACGGCATTCCGGAGATTCATCGCAAGACGTGGGCTATGTTCCGACATGTATAGCGATTGTGGATCCAACTTTCTCGGAGCAAACAATATGCTCACACGCTTTAAGATTGAAGCCAACAAGGCATTAGAACGAGAATTGGCCGAAGCTATAGAAAATCAAGGTATCCATTGGCATTTCAACCCTCCAGCATCACCCCACTTTGGAGGACTTTGGGAAAGTGGGGTAAAATCAGTGAAATACCACTTGAAGCGAACAATTGGAGACGCAAAATTGACTTACGAAGAGCTTAGTACCCTCACAGCGCAGATCGAAGCTACGCTCAACTCGAGACCACTCACTGAATTGACCCAAGACCCAGATGACATGGCAGCTTTAACCCCAGGACATTTCCTGATAGGTGGTCCACTACTGACACCACCAGAACCTAGCCTACTCGACGCAAACATCAATCGGCTAGACAGATATCAATTCATCCAACGGTTACACCAAGGATTCTGGACTCGCTGGAGCAAGGAGTACCTAAATAGACTCCAACAACGGCCAAAGTGGCAAAAACCCACACCCGAAGTCGTAATCAATGATCTAGTTCTTATCAAGGATGAAAGACTGCCGCCATCGCGATGGCTACTAGGAAGGGTCATAGATACTCACCCCGGACAGGACAATCTCATCCGGGTGGTGACTGTAAAAACAACGAATAATATCCTGAAGAGACCTATCACAAAAATATGTTTATTACCAGTAACAAACCCTAAATAAAAATAGTAATAGGGCACTTCCGCCGGAAAACAAAACTATCTCAATCAGCTTCCTCGAAACACTTTTCTTTGAAGCTAACGCTTCAAGGCGGGGAGAATGTTCCGGCTACACTGAAAATCAAAAAACCCTGAAAACGAAATAAAATAAAAAAAGGAGTAATAAATAAAAACACAAGTTTTTCAATATTTTAATTTTATTGGAAATAAACAAACAAACTAATTACATGGATCTACAAAATCTACAAAAAAACACACACGTTAAGGGACAGCACTAAACAGCAAAAAAACAACATGAAATTCGTACCTGCAAATAGAAACGAATTATTAAATATAAATATTAAATTTTTACCTGTTTTTAAAACCAAAAACCCACCAGAAAATCCATCCACGAAGATGCCGAAATGCCGTCGGCAAATCACAGTCTGTAAACAAAAAAGTATTAATTAAAAATCCAAAACAAGTCCCACAAAAGTACTCACCTGACAACCCCAATATGATGGTCGCGGGCTCCACCTCCTCGTCCATCCCCACTAGAAAACCTAAAAATATTAACTAAAATTAGTAAATAAACTAAAATTAGAAGAAAACACTTACCGTGCAAAAGGCCTCCATTTGACAGCCGTAAGATAAACAAGAACAGCTGATCGGACATCGCACGCAGATCTAGTACATAAACACGAAATTATGTACTTCGAGAACGAAGCCCCCTACTACAGAATAGCCTCAACCATTATTCAAAGAGAAATAAATACCGACGCACAGACGGCGTTAAATCAGATTGCTTTTAATCTTTCTAGAGTCTTGAACTAGAAGATAAAATCTGTATTGAGGTTTTAGCAATAAAGCAATTTCAAAGCCTAAGTATCGAACTTAGCATTCTGGAAAGACAGAATTGAGGTCTTTTCCCAGTAAAGCCCGAATTAAAGACAGTTTTGAAGTCTTTAATACAGCAGTAACTTAATCACCAAATTGATTTCAGCAGTTACTCGAACCAACCACAGAGGGACGAATTTGCGAAGAAACAAGGCAAAGCAGTCCAGCAAGCCACAACCAAGGCAGCAAGCAGCAACCAGGCAGCAAACAGCAAGCAAATCCCAAGCGATTCTCAAGAAACGAAACCAGAGTGCAGCAACACAAAGGTTATTCCTGGCTGTTCTAATTGCAGAACACATCAGGCGAAACATCGATCGTCATCTGACAGATAGGTGGCGTTATCAATTAAACTATCAGAGCAAGCAATATTTTGGTAATTCTTATTTACAAACAAATAAAGAATAATTTACGAATTTTCAAGTACTAAATCACGAATTAATAACGAATTTTAAGATTGAATTGAAATATTTTGGCAATTTGTTGAATTTTTATTGAATTTATATTTAAGAAAATCTAATAATTAATTGCGAATAAATAGTAATTTGGTTATTGGAAAAAGTTATCTTTTTATTGAATCGCACCCTTCCGGCACCTTTTTTATGAGTCAGAAATTAAATTGCTAATTCTGAACAACGTCAACTGAGAGCTGATAATATACAATTTCTAAAATCAATAGGACTAAATTTGAAGCAATGAATAACATCTTGGATATTACTGAAGGCACAAGCCATGACAATAGCATAACAAAAATTGACTACCACACTTACTCATCGTTCACCTCTTCATTTAAAAATAGTGATGAAACCCGCATTCCAGTGCAAAACCAAGACCTGTGTATCCTCCCAGCTGAAAGTTTCATATACATTGAAGGAACAGTAACTAAACCTGATGGAACAATATCCAGCACTGCAGGGCTAGTAAATAATGCTGTAGCGTTTCTCTTTGAGGAAATTCGCTATGAAATCAATGGTGTAGAAATTGATAGAACTCGAAATCTTGGAATCGCAACAACACTAAAAAATTACATATCATTAAACCAAAATGAGAGCCGCATGTTATACAACGCTAGCTGGTCACCAGATAAATCAATTACATCCTCCAATGGATTCTTCAATTTCTGCATCCCTCTAAAAACATTGCTGGGCTTTGCTGAAGATTACAAGAAAATTATCGCCAACGCTAAACATGAACTCATATTAATACGAAGCAGGATGGATGAAGATGCAGTCATATCACCGACAGATGATGTAAACATCTCAATCTCGAAACTTCAGTGGCGCATTCCCCATATTAATGTTGCCGATCATGAGAAAATTGCTTTATATAAAATCATTGAAAGCGGTCGTGAAATACAAATGCCATTCAGGAGCTGGGACATATACGAGTACCCCACGCTACCAGCAACGACTCATCACACGTGGTCTGTCAAAACGTCATCGCAGATGGAAAAGCCCCGATATGTCATACTAGCTCTCCAAACAAATCGTAAAAATGATAAAACAAAGGATGTCAGTAAGTTTGACCACTGCAAGCTGACAGATGTTAAAGTGCACTTGAATTCGGAATCATACCCATATGATGACCTGAACTTGAAATTTGATGCTCATAAATACGCTCTCCTATATGATATGTATATAAAATTCCAAACTTCATACAATGGACGTCAGTTGCAGCCACTACTCTCAAGGGAAGAGTTTATGCGTGATGCTCCGATCGTAGTCATTGATTGCTCCCGGCAAAACGAAACCATTAAAACAGGTCCTGTGGATATAAGGTTAGAATTCAAAACATCGGAAAACGTCCCCACTAACACAACAGCATACTGTTTATTACTACATGATCGAATAGTGGAATATACACCCCTAACCAACGAAGTCAGGAAAATTGCTTGAAATGGATGTCATTATCATCGACATTCAAGGATTCAAATTACAAAACAATCAATTTATTGTCAAAGAAGTGGCCATATTAAATTGTGAAAATCAAGTACAGCACAACATATTCCAACCACCATTTGCACATAAACAACTAACTCGACCTGAAAAGAAGCAAATTGAATGGCTCAGACGCAATCATCATGGATTCAGATGGGGTGATGGATACTTGCCATATCATAAACTTTACACCACCATTGCACCACTAATGCGAGGAACGACGTTTTACGTTAAAGGCTGCGAAAAGATTCAGTGGATTAAACACATATTTGGAAAAGATATCGCCGTATACGATGTGCAGGAAGATGAATGTCCAAACCTTTCATGGTTGGAATTTACAAATGGAAATGAACCATGTTGCATCATTCACACAGGTCGATGTGCCCTGAAAAATGTATTTGTAATAAGGAATTTTTTAAGAAATAAAACACAAGTTTAAAACGTTATAATTATTCTTTTATTCTCATGGGGGGGCGAACGGCTAACAAAGACCTTGGAAGGTGGTGACACCCGATTTGTCACTACTGTAAAAATCCGAGAAGATCCACTGCATACAAACACCTAGCAGACCTGTTAGCAAGTCCTAATCCCACCTCCCCGCGGTGCCCCCTGGGGTACTTCTTCGGAAGGAGCTAACGGGAGACGGGCGAATGGCGAGCTCTCTGCGCCACAAAACAGAGTTTTAAGTCGGTTGGGCTGAGGGTTAGCAACCCGCTCCCATAAAAAACACCATTGCTACGAATCGGCAAACAATGCCTCGGAACCGGATGGACAACACGACGACGACCTTTGCTTTTCGAACAAGGACACGAATCGGATCATGGAATGTGAGAACAATGCTTGCTGAGGGACGGCTGGATGAAGTCCTCAACGAGATGAATCGATATAAAATCAAGATCATGGGACTTAGCGAGACCAGATGGCCCGATGCGGGGGAACATATCTGCCCAAATGGTGAGTCCTTCTTATATTCTGGTAGAAATGAAACTGAAAGCCGTAGGAGTGGCGTTGGCGTAATACTCACCAAAGAAGCCAGGTCCAGCCTCATTAGCTGGTCACCAATTTCTGAGAGGATTATTACCGTGCGCCTGCGTACCAGGCTAAGAAGTACTACGGTAGTCCAATGCTATGCTCCAACTGAAGACGCAGAAGATGACATCAAAGACGAGTTCTATATGCGACTGAATGAGGTTTTTCGCTCTATTCCAAGGGGAGACATCATTGTATTAATGGGTGACTTAAACGCACAAATCGGCCGCGACAACACCGGTCTTGAACAAACAATTGGAAAACAAGGCCTAAGCCAAGTTACCAATAACAATGGTGAGCTTTTCGTTGACTTTTGTAGTTCCCATCAACTAATGGTAGGTGGAACTTACTTTTGCCACAAGAAGATACACAAAGAGACCTGGGTATCACCCGATGGTAGAACGAGAAATCAGATAGATCACGTGGCCGTCAGCCGCAGATGGAGAACCATTCTGGAGGATGTCAGGAGCTTCAGGGGAGCGGACACTGGAAGCGACCACCATTTGGTAGTAGCAACTATTCGCCTTAGAATCGCTGCAATCAGAAACGTTCAACGCGATGTTATAAACCGTAGACGGTTTAACGTTGAACTTCTGCAGGAGACCGCTAAAAAGCGAGAATTTGCTGGAAACCTGCAGCAAATATTAAACCAGCAAACCGTTTCTGACGACACAAATATTGAAGAGCTGTGGAGTAGAACAAAGGGCGCTATATTGACGGCTGCGGAAACGAGCGTCGGTTATGTCCAGAGAAACATGCAACATTGGATCTCGGACACTACCTGGCAAAAAATAGAACGCAGGAGGGCCCTCAAAAATAACGTAAACTCTACAAGCGACCCGGAAAGACGTCACCAACTTGAACGGGAATATTCCCAATTACACCGGGAAGTAAAGAGAAGTGTGCGGCGTGATAAAAGGCAGCAGATAAATGAGCTCGCAGAAAAAGCGGAAAACGCGGCAAACACAGGCAACAGTAAAGTGCTGTACCAAATTACTAAACAGCTCTCGGGAAAGCACTCTGCTAAAAAGCATGCCGTAAAGAGTGCGGATGGGAGGCTGCTGTGCAGCGACGAGGAGCAACTCCAAAGATGGAGAGATTACTTCTTCGCCGCCCTGAATGGTTCACTTGCACAGGAACCTCAGGAAAACAGCAACAATGCACAGCCGATAAGAATCAACACCCGGGCCCCATCCAAGACGGAAATAGTAACCGCAATTCATGCGATGGCCAATGGTAAAGCAGCTGGAAAAGATGGCATCCCGGCAGAATTGTTGAAAGCCGATTCAAGCCTCATAGCAGATGCGCTTCAGCCAATCCTGGAAATAGCATGGAACACCTGTACCTTTCCGGAGGATTGGACGGAAGGTATCATAGTCAAAATACCCAAAAAGGGGGACCTAACAATATGCGACAACTGGAGAGGCATCTGTCTATTATCTACTGTGGGTAAAGTCTTGTCCCACGTTATATTATCAAGGATAAGAGAGGCAGTAGACCGAACGCTTAGAAGGCAGCAGGCCGGATTCAGGAAGGGCCGCTCATGTATAGACCATATTAACACCTTGAGAATCATAGTGGAGCAGTCTACTGAATTCCGATCCCCCCTTTACCTAGCTTTCGTAGATTATGAGAAAGCGTTCGACTCGGTTAATAGGAGCTTTATATGGCAGGCATTACGGCGACGTGGACTGCCTGATAAAATAATAGAATTGATAAAAGCCCTTTACAACAATTCCAAATGCAGAGTTCTCCATAATGGAAAATTATCCGACAGCTTTGAGGTGAGCTCAGGAGTACGACAAGGATGCCTACTTTCGCCATTACTATTTCTTATAGTAATAAATGACATCCTTGTCGACGCTCTAGATAATAGAACAGGCGGCATACAATGGGGTTTGCTAGACCGCCTTAAGGACCTCGACTACGCGGATGATATCTGTTTGCTGGCCCACAGACATCAGGAGCTAAAAAACATGTTAAACAATTTGGCAACAGAAAGTAGTCTAGCAGGCTTAAGGCTGAATCCGAATAAAACCAAAGAAATGCGGATAAATGCAAACACACTTGAACGAACTGCGCTGAATAACCGTGACGTGGAACTGGTAGATAAATTCTGCTACCTCGGTAGCATTATTACCGAAAATGGCGGTACAGAAGAAGACGTCAGTTCCAGAATAAATAAAGCACGAGGCGCATATGCATGCCTGTTCCGCATATGGAGATCAACGGAGATCTCAACTAACACCAAATTGCGGCTGTTCAACTCCAACGTTAAGGCAGTTCTTTTGTACGGTTGCGAAACATGGAAAGTCACCCAATTCATCACAGGGCGCCTACAAGTCTTCATCAACAGATGCCTGCGTCGTATCCTAAAAATCCGCTGGCAAGATAGAATTTCAAATGAAGAGCTATGGCGCCGTGCCGGCCAAGAAAGGATAGACGACCAAATCAGGCGAAGGAAATGGAATTGGGTAGGCCACACCTTGCGACGCGATAACGAAAACCTAGCCAAACAGGCCCTTGACTGGAACCCGCAAGGATCCCGTCGAGTTGGAAGACCTACAACAACGTGGAGGAGGACCCTACTAGCAGAGGCCGCAACAACTGGGAGATCCTGGTCAGAGCTGAGAGCTGTCGCGCAAAACAGAGTCCGCTGGAGGGCAACTGTTTCCGCCCTATGTCCCATGAGGGATTAAAGGGGCACAAAGAAAGAAAGAAGAAAGATTTACATATTGCACTTGTGTGAGTTTTATTCTACATCCATGTCTTCTTGCTGCTGCTGCTGCACTGAAAAATGTCCCCATGGTAGAGTGTCGATCCCGTTGTCCATAATGCAGCGTTTATCATCCCGCGGGTTTAAAGCGATCTTTGCTTGGTTTAAAGTGTACACTTTATGACTATATGAACGAATGCTTTTTTGCTCAGCTATCTTGCTTTTTGAATTTTGCAAACATTCAATATAGTCGCTAATCTGCAAAGTTTTCGCCACAACTTCTTCTTCACCCCTTTTGCTTTTTTCACTTCATCAACACCATCTATTTTAAGGGAGTACATTTTAGACCTTAAGCCTACAAACAATGTCATTATTCGGCCATTTAATTCATCTTTCATCAATCCAGGAACTTTTTTATTTGCTTGCGGCATATTAAACTGGTTGACCTTAGGATAATCACTAGTATCAAATTTATCTATGTTTTTCTTCATAATATTGTATATGTCAGCATTTTTTATTTCATATACTAATGAATCCGTATCCATGTACATTATTTTGCATTTATCAGCATCCAACTCTTTTAGCATAAAGTCATAATGGAATTCGTACAGTGCTATTTTAGAAATATCGAGAATCACCATACCAATGTATAATGGTTTATCGAATTTAACAACCAGCTTTCGTAATTCAACTGCTACTAAATTTTCATTGAAAATTGTGCGACTATGGAAATTCGGTGCTGCAATGAGGTTTCTAGCGCCATACCGCCCCTCCCACTTTGTACATAGTTTTATGTTTGAATATTTTCGCACATTTTCCATAGTTTTTCCGAAAACGGCATTAATTATTTTCTTATATTGGTTCTTCTCGTAGGCATTTTTGGCTTGTTTCCTTTTATTCGTATTTAAATCCACATATGGTTTAAGCCATGGTGATTGATCGAACTGCAGAATGCGGTGAATTTTCTTGAGTATTAGTCCATGTGATAAACATTGTTTTAGGTTGCGGTAATGTATAACATATTTTTCTTTGGTGTGTAAAGTGGTTAAAAGTTTGCCTTGTTTTGATCCTGGTGGTGCTGAATGAGTGGGGCAAAATGGAAAATCTTTATGCAACTTATGCAGCTCCGGCGGGTATTCAAGATCTACCTCCAACATATGTATAGCCGATCGGTGAATTATCATCAACACTCATAACATCAACATTATCAATCCATTTAAAGTTTCCGGTTGGAAGTGATTGCGACATGGCCCATCCATATAAATTATTCACGTCATAGTACATCAGATATTTAGTTTCTTCATCCGGTTTAAAGTTTTTCATATATTTATTGTTGGCTTCACTATATCTGCAGCAGCATTGGCTAATTCCACCTCGGCAAGATTTTTCAGTAAATAAAAGCATGTCGACATCCATTATCCTTTCTAAGCGCACTCCCGTGTAATACAGCATCGTTGCCCATGTATATCCAGGCAGTGTGAAGACGTGTGCAGGGTCAATTTTGTATGTCTCCAGTCCCATAGCTCTAAAATTTGTAAAAATATCCGCCAGCAGAAGAACATCTGTTTTTAAATACAAATCTGAATACTCTCCCAGGCTTTTAATGTTAAATTTTTTCCACACTTTTTGCGCATGTTCATAATCTTTTTCAGTTATCGGCTCATCAATCATTTTATTATAAAAATGCTCCACGCTAGGTAAACTATTACACTCCAATTTATCCCAGCCATCGATGAAGTCATATGGAAAAACTCCTTTGCGCGTGAGAAGGTTGAAGCTTTCATCATCCAGGTCTTGCCATTGAGCTTTTGTTATTTTTAATTTTTCCTTAGGCAGCAATCCGGCTAATTTATCCAAAGATTCATCCATAAATCTATAGGAGTCGATGAATCTCAGCTTGATGGAGCTATTTTCAATGTGTTTGGTAAATGAAATGTACCGCTCTTTGTTCAACGGTAAAAGATCCACTTTTCCTGGTATGGTTAATGCTACATCCTTGATTATGAAATGCGCATCATATCCTGATAAATTGTGGAAAATGACTGGGATATTGCGGCAATCATTATAATTGATATTGCAGCTGTTGTGTGCAGGTCCACGATATTTGCCTGTGAGGTGGCAATGATCCCTCACTCTGGTTTCACCAAGCGCAAAGGGTTTCTCGCATATATGGCAGCATGGCTGGTTTAATTGAATGCACTTTTCCCGCGCTGATAACGGCGCTAGTGGTTTTATATCCTTTATTTGCTCTTCAGCAATATTTGCGATTTCCTGAAGCTGCAATGTAAACCACTGAAGACACGTTTTTCCACGATTCGATCGGTAAAATGATAAAGATTCATCGTAATAGCAGTGAAAATATAATCCAATACTATGAACTTCATGTTCTTGAATTTTCTTTGTCTTATCACCATTACTACCACCATCGGTAACAGGTATCAATATTGACTCCAAATCTGCATATACTGTAAATGGTACCGGATTCTTGTAATTATAATTTTTAAAAGTGATAAATTTCTCCTTATGAAAAGCAACTTTACAGTCATTCACCTTTTCACACTCAGGCACGTGCGCTGCGAGCTTTTCTTCAGTATAAAAATAAAATAAACATCTATCACAGATATATTTTTTGTGTTCCACTTTAGACGTCTGCCTGCTCACCAAACGCGATAAGTTTTTAATCCAGCAGAAATGATAAACAATAGCACTATCATCATCATCGTCCTCACTGCAGTCATAATTTGACTTTACCATTAGCAGATTGATATGTTTATCCAATTTATTCTTCGTTAAGTAAGCTGGAACAGTCGTGTATTCGCTCATCTTTTCCTTTTCCAGTATGAAAACATTAATTGATAATCTGTTGTTTTCTTCAAATGTTTTTATGTATTTGGTTTAGTGTAACTGGAAAAGTAATCCCGCTCAAGTTTAGCACATTGTTGTAGTGCGGGTACTTTGATGTTCTATATGCGTGATCCCTATACTCTACTGGATACAAAGCAGAGACCACTGCCCACGCAAAACATGCATTATCATCATTTCTCACATTTACGCATGCCTGCTTTGCTGCGATGCTTTGCGGCAATTTTATAAATGACGATCCTCTTAATGGCTCGTATTTGTTTATGTGCACCATTAAGTTCACTATGGTATGTAAGGCCCAGCCGCTATCTTTCTCTTGGAACTCCTCAACCTGGGTCAATAGATCATCCTGCACGTTTTTCAAAAACCACTGTTCCAGATCATCGGTGCTCCCAATGGGTGTAGTTTTGGTGTGAAAGTATTTTATATCACTTATCACATCACCATCATTAACACCATGCATAACATAACATACTCGCAGCTTAAAGTCGTTGATGTCTTGATGAAATTATGCTTCTTTAAGATGTTCTTAACACGCCGCTCAAACAAAGCATAACCATCCTTTAAAAATTGCTTCACTTCGACGTGCTTTATATTGATGATGACACCTGTCCTGATTCGTAATGCAAACGCATTATGCAGCTCTTCCCAGCGTACACGAGCACTTCTTTTTTCAGTTCTTCCTCCTTCCTGCACACCTGCTCCATGGTGGCTGCTGCCAGCTTTCAACAATACTTGTAAGCATCTTAGTTGCGCAATACAATTTTGATAGTGTTGTTTGGTCCCATTCCGCTTTTCAGCCCTGCATGCTGCTTTTATTTTTTTAATAAATAAACCACACACCTTTGTAATAATTACACTTTGCGCAGCGTCTCTGTCCCTTAAGGTGCCGGCCCATAGAACGCGTTAACGCGATGCGCGCGCAAGATGCGTGTGACATTTCAGTTGAAGTAAATGGTATTTAATGGAACCAGTCCCAATGACTACCGCGACACACGCAAATAAAGCTCCCAACGCTTGTAGTTGACCAATTTTCAACTTTTCCATGCGATAGACGCGTTTGACATTTGTTGTGTACATAATTTGAATTTTCAATCTTTTTTTAATCTAGTGTGCGAAGTTTAAAAACAGGAATTTTTATTAAATATGTTTGTTGTGTTATTAAGAATGGCAAATTTTGACGTGCGAAGTTCAAAAATATGAATTTTTATTCAATAAAAAATGAAATGTCATACGCGTACAACGCGTTCATTGGGTCTGTCGAATTTTTCGGAAACGGAACTCTCACACGCATCTTGCGCGCGCATCGCGTTAACGCGTTCTATGGGCCGGCACCTTTAAGCAATCTGCTGCTTGCTTGTGTAGCCCACTCATAATGCTGCGTGTATCCATTTTAATAGCAAAAACAAAACTTTTCACTTAGCACTTGTTAAATTCAATGGATGCTCACAATTAAATTCACCAGTATTTTCAGGAGTAGTAATTAATAACACTTTACTAGTTTACTCGCGGGATGCTCGTTGTAAACTGTGAAAATACAAAGCTGCGGCTTCTTTTATAATACTGGCAATTGCACAACAAATTCGATCATGCAAATCTGCCTATGTAGCAAATTCCTGGCCCTAAGTGTTGTTTACACAGGTGCATGGAATTCATGGACAAGTACAAAATTTGCCAACTTCCGGTATCCGGCTGTCGTAGATGGAATTGCATCAGATAATCAGATGTAAAATTGATGATGATGATGATGATGTGGCAAATTCCTAGAACCCCAAAAGTTGTTTACACAGGTGCATGGAATTCAATTTACCAACTTCCGGTCTCCAGCTTTCTTACGCAGGTGCAAAAACTGCTGACGTGGCAAATTCCTTAACCCCCAAAAGTTGTTTACACAGGTGCATCCCTGTACTTGGACTTCAACTTCCACCCCAAAGTTGTTTAGACAGGTGCATCTATGTGCTGCGGACTCATGGACAAGTTCAATCATGCTTCTAGATTTAGGGTATATAATGAGAACTGCGAAGGAGAACGCTAGCAGTTCAACCCCAACCACCTGGAGATCAACAGCATCAGCCCCAGAAACATGGATACAGCAACAGAACTCAAAAGCTTGGAATACTCACCATACTTAAGGATGTCCGACATGGAGTCTGGAACCCCATATAAAATAAAATCTGCAAGCAGGCTTGAAACGGTGTATGGTGTTCGGATTCATCTCGAGTTAAAGGAGCATCAGCTTTTGCTACCAGCCAGGTACAGTTCACTTTCTGATGCAGCCTTACAAGACATCAGCAACAAAGGAAATTTCCACGTAATCAATTCTGGGCCGCAGGGGAGGACATATATATTAAAATTTGTACAAATTGATGCCGCCCCAGTTAATTATAGTTTTTATGCTGATAATTCAAGTGAAATCCCTAATTTTTATAATCCTAACAACAAGAAAAGGAAATTTCCAGGTGAATAATAATAATACTGTGCTGTGTCTGAAATAAATAAATAATTGTGCGATTTATCAGAATAAAAAGCAAAATAATATGTGTTCTAATTAATAGTTTTTTTTATTTGTAGCTATTACAACTACAACAATTCTTTTTAATACCTTAACTTAGTTAAATATTTCAGCAGTTGGCTTGGGTCTAATTAGCACTTAAGGTGATCAGTTTAAATAATAGTATTTATCCAATTCGTTCAGGATCGAATAATTATGGTATAAGGGAATCTTCATTGTTTTTAGTATGTGACTGAGTTTATGTTAAGTATTTTTGTGGCAGCTTATGCCACTTTCTAGAGTTTGCAATATTTGCGGTTTGTGAAGGGTATTTTAGTTTAAAGTATTCAATTTTATTCTTTAAAAATATATCCAGCATGTTCAGGATAATAATAATTACATCATAAGTGTGATGAGAATGGGAATCTTAGCCGTATTGTTGTTGTTGTTGTTATCGGAAATATCTTTTTCAGATATGATTGCGATTGCTGTAATATCTGCGACTTGAGGTGAGTATTTTCATTAAGAATTCTTTGGAAGGTAATAATGACATATGGTTGCAATCCAGATCTTAGCTTACAGATCGCACCGGGTTGTTGTCCAGACCCAATGCTGGATCTCAGCTAAAGCTTAGTGTTACTTGAAAGTCCAGTTCTTCACTGAATTATATGTATATTTTGCTCTAGAATCCAAGCTCATTCCATAGCCTAAGTTGCTACCAGAATTAATACTTGAAAAATATGCTGAATTTGTTTGCTCCTAAAACTATGCAATATCTTTTTCAGGTATGGCTTTTTTAGTCACTTAGTAATTTCAAGTTGCGGTTGTTGTAATATCTGTGACTTGAGGTGATATACCCAATGCTGGCTCCAGCTAAAGCTTAATTTAATTCTTAGTGTTACTTGCAAGTCCAGTTCTTCACCAAATTATTTGTATATTTTGCTCCAGAATCCAAGCTCATTCCATAGCACAAGTTGCTACCGGAATTAATACTAGAAAAATCATCATCTCGAAACCAAAGCTCAAATCCCCCACAGCTCAGTTCATAGTTCCCCCACTCTGGACCAAATTCCATGCCGGTTCTGCGCCACCTTCAAATCACATGCCTGCTCTGGGCCAAATCCCATGCCCGTTCTGCGCCACCCTATCCAAGAAACATACATCCAGAGCTTTCAGTCACACCCCAATGCCACCTCTGCACCCATCCAAGACCACAGCTTTCACCCATCTCCAACCAAAGACTCCAAGTCACCCCATCCAAGACACAAACCTAAAACACCTCATACACGTATGTACATGAAGAACTTTCAAGCCACCCCATCCAAGCAACACAACCTCATACACGCACATGAAGAGCTTTCAAACCACATTATCCAAGACACAAACCTAAAACACCTCGCCCACGTACAAGAAGAGCTTTCAAGCCACCTTATCCAAGACACAAACCTATAACACCTCGTACACGTACATAAAGAGCTTTCAGACCCCCCCAAATCCTATACCGGTACGAAGCCACCTAGGAGGTGGCTTGGTACCGGTATAGCTCTACTACTAATTTTTTTTTTAAATTTCCACATTTTGAAAATTGAGTTTTGAGCATAACCTGCTATGAGCGGGCCCCACTGTGCGGCGTCTGCTAATCCTGTTCTCCTCCACGTTGTTCTAGGTCTTCCGACTCAACGAGAGCCCTGCGGATTCCATTCAAGGGCCTGTTTGGCTAGATTGATTTTTGATGATGTTATTATAATCACCGCTCGATAACGTATTTTGTGCCGGTGGCTGTGCAATTTCTTTAAAGTTGTGAGAACTGTCCCATGAACATACAAGAGAAGAGATCAATGGAGGCTCTTAAAATAAAAATCATTTACATTTTTTTAATGTTATACAAAATGCAAGATAAGAGCCCTTAAAAGTTTAACTAAATATTGGCAATCAACTGTAATTGAAATATCCAAAACGTTTGCCTTAAAATTTCAATTTTTAACATCATCATAACTTCTCATAATTTCTAATCAGTCTCATCGAAGCAATTACCTCACCACCAACGCCAATTTTTCACAGCTTTCATTGAAACTAATGAATATTACCTGTGATAATTGAACATTTCTTTTTATAAGTATTGAAGAGAAGAAAAAACTTCCATTTCCTGTTTGGGGAACCTTTTAAAAAAATTATCAGAAGCCTCCATTCGCAGGCTCGTAAGTGACAACAGGGGCAAAAATCTATGCCCATTTGCCATAGGTAAATTGTCCATTATCAGGACTTTTTCACAACACAATGAAGGAATAAAGTGGAGCCTTTACAGCTTGATTGCAATCCAATTAGGCCTCATGATCGTCCTGGCCTCCAGGACAATAGTTTACGTGCGTTTCTGTGTTATGGCATCGTCCACTCTGGAGACAAAAAATCATTTTTTCGGGTTTGTTTTGGGCAATGGCGGTGTGGGCATGTAGAGTGAGAATGGCTCCTAGATATAATGAACCTTATCGAGGTGATGTATATCCATAATTCCAAGGATAATGGCGGCTTTGTTCGAATTTGCTTTTAGTAAATCTTATTTTTATTTGTTATGTTTTGATTTTTATCGGTTTACTGTCTACAAAAGCATATTGTTGCTATTTTTGGGGTTTTGTTTGAGAAAAAATATGAACCAATTAATTTTTGTTAATTAACTTAGTGCTATATCAAATAGTATTAAAAGTATTTATGAGCCCAATTTAGGCAATTTATGAGCCAAAGTCTGCAGGTGAGAGGCTCAGGAAAAGCCCTTTATACTGTTGGCAATCTATTTTCTTCGTACAGAGTGTAATGTCGAACAGCAGTTCTAGTCGGGAAAGAAAGAAACTGCCACAACCGAGCCGCGATATACATATTTATTCCACCTGCTTCCAACCATAACTATCGCGACTCTGACATCTGGGTATCGAGAGACAAGGGCCGGGTTCATGTTTGCAGTTCTGACTGCGCAGTGTAAGTTTTTGCAGTTTTAAATTTAATGCTGACTTAGTAGACTTCGACAATTTAACTGCGATGTTCATGAACGCTTTGCTGCTAATTTAGATCTAAGTCAGTTCTGCAAACATGAACCCGGTCAAGCTGGAGTGTTATGTCTCCTTATAGTCCAGTCAAATTAGAGGTTTGACTGGAAGATAATTCGGAAGTTGCTGAAAATTGGAACAGCCCTTAAAAACATTATTATACATAAGCTGTAGAGACTGCCACGCGATTGGACGACTGCAAACTTTTTTATTCAAGGTCAAAGGGTCAAAATATCAGTTTTTTGCATGTATATGCTAAACCGTACGTCTTATCAGAAAATTGTGTTTACAACGTTTGTAGATTAGGCGATTATCTACAAAAAAATATAGTATACATTTTCTCGTAGGAATTGCCATTTCTGAGATATTGTCGTTTAAATAAGTTAAAATACTCATATTCTATCATTCCCGACTTGTAAAGGTCATCAGAAATTTAATAAATCCTTTGTTGGAGTACGCGGCTAATATTTTCAGGGGTGATTCCTGGATATGTTGGGAGAAAAAAATTGTTCTACAGAGGGCGGCTATCTCCACTATCCACTAAGATACAGGGTGATTAGGGAAAAATTTTTTTTTTTTTTTTTTAATTTACTGAAATTTGAATAACTCCTAAAGTAATTATCATAAAGTAGCCTAATTAGGCTCATCTTTTAGGTAAATGTGTATTCTTTTATTTGGTATAAAGCACAGCAACCTGAGTGACTCCGTTCAAAAAATATATAGGCTCAAAACATTGCTTTGCATCTAGACCTGGCAGATTTCTTCGTTTTTCTCAGAAAATTCGTTACTAACAGTACATTTTTTTTTGCTTTTATGATGCACCAAACTATTACCTACAATATTTCCATACACAATAAGTGTTTATTTTGGGTAGTTTTGTAGGTAGTAATAGTAGTAGTAGTTTTATCGTGAACAATTAGTTCTTCGTCTTTCAACTGCGGCATAGTAGCATTGGTTTGAGCCTACATATTTTTTGAACGGAGTCACTCAGGTTGCTGTGCTTTATACCAAATAAAAGAATACACATTTACCTAAAAGATGAGCCTAATTAGGCTACTTTATGATAATTACTTTAGGAGTTATTCAAATTTCAGTAAATTTAAAAAAAAAAAAAACAAAAATTTTTCCCTAATCACCCTGTATCTTAGTGGATAGTGGAAATAGCCGCCCTCTGTAGAACAATTTTTTTCTCCCAACATATCCAGGAATCACCCCTGAAAATATTAGCCGCGTACTCCAACAAAGGATTTATTAAATTTCTGATGACCTTTACAAGTCGGGAATGATAGAATATGAGTATTTTAACTTATTTAAACGACAATATCTCAGAAATGGCAATTCCTACGAGAAAATGTATATTATATTTTTTTGTAGATAATCGCCTAATCTACAAACGTTGTAAACACAATTTTCTGATAAGACGTACGGTTTAGCATATACATGCAAAAAACTGATATTTTGACCCTTTGACCTTGAATAAAAAAGTTTGCAGTCGTCCAATCGCGTGGCAGTCTCTACAGCTTATGTATAATAATGTTTTTAAGGGCTGTTCCAATTTTCAGCAACTTCCGAATTATCTTCCAATTATGGCGTTTTTTCGTCTATTTTGACTGGACTATTAAACGAGTTGAATCTCATCAACCAACCGATGACATGCGCCTTGGTGGAGCGAGGAGTAACTAAGGAAGCTTATGGCATGAGGAATCAGGAATGTAAAGAGGGAAGAAGAAAGAAGGAAAGTTATGTATGTGGGAAAGTGGAAAAGGCGAAGGCCCGTGGCGCTGCTGGGATTCGAACCCGGGACCTCTGGGATGCTAGCCAGACGTGTTACTCCCTAGGCTCCCGAGGCCCCCAGATGGTAAAATGGTCTTAATTTTCTTTGCGATATAGTCTATTGTTTTTAAGCTGATATTCGCTATGAATCTGGACTTCTTGTTCGTCTTTCATATCGCCTCTGATAACGGAAATTATACGTGTGAGTTTAGGGTCTTGTAGCTGGATGGTGTATATCCAATCGTTCGAAGCGACTTGAATATTGTAGACATGTCCAGCTTCTTCAATCTCTTTCGGTGACAACTCCGGCATGCGACTAAGTGAATCAACATGCGATAATTGACTTCCAGCTCTCTGAACAATGTCTACATCATGTTCTAAGAGTTTTAAATACCACCTTGCGATACGAGCGTTTAGCTCGGTTTTAGCTTTCAAGCTAGATATGGCGGAACAGTCAGTTACCAATCTTACTCTTTTTCCTTACACGTAAAATCTGAATCGGGTTAAGGATTCTACAATAGCGAGGACTTCTAGTTCGGTACTATGATAAAGGCTTTAGCTGATGAACATTGTCTGCTGTAGTATGCAACCACTTTCCACTGATTATCATTATTTGAAGATTGTAAAAGCATACCTGCTAGACCTAATGCACTGGCATCAGTATGTAGCTCGTGCTCGGCATCGAACTAATATAAAGCTAGCACCGGTTGACAACGCAAAATATTTTTTAACTTTTCAAATGCATCCTGCTGTTTTTCTTGCCAAATATATTTCATGTGCTCGGATTTTCTTAATAACTTTGTAATATGTGAGGTACTAATTGAGTACTCCGGAACAAATTTCCAAAAAAATCCCGTTAATCCCAGGAAACGTCTTACTTCTGTAATACTAAGAGGGGTTTTGAAATTTTTGGTGGCACTTACGTGTCATGTGTCCTAGGTAAGTGATCTCAGTAGCTAGCAATTTGCATCTGTCAAGTCTGACCGTCAGGCCAAGAGTATGCAACAGTGTCAAAATTTTTTCTTCTTAGGTTTTGGCATCCCACTCTCTTATATTCAATGGATGACCAAATTTTTCAGTAATAGAGTACTCACCCTTCATGATGCCATTATGGCAGCTCCGGGGGGGCTACCTCAAGGCAGCTCACTTAGTCCCATTTTGTTTAACCTTTATTCTGCTTCACTTCATGATCCCACAATGTGGGATGTAGAAATTTTTCAATTCGCGGATGATTTCTGTATCATCGCTGCAGGCGACTCCCCTCTCATTGTTGAATCCAAGCTTCAAATTGCCCTTAATGCCTTTTATGACATTGCTCTAAGAAAAAAGTTATGCATTAACTTCAATAAATCGAAAGCCATGTTCCTTAGTACTTCCAAACAAATAAACCTCAGCTTGGACAATAACATTGTTCAAAATGTTTCGAATCTTAAATTCATAGGTTGGACCTTTACACGGAACCTAAAGAGCAGAATGCAACTGAATGAAGCCTTGAATTCAATGAATAACAACTATAGAATCATTTCCATCCTTAGTCGTAAAAAATTTGGAGCCTCGCCCTCAAGCACTAACTCCTGTATCGCGCCTTAATCAGATCCAAACTCGAATATGCACGAACTCTCTCGTTCCAAGAGTCCTGGACTCTAGAAAAAAAATAGGTACTATCACCAACAGTTTCCTAAGGAAATGTCTTGGACTTACTCATTCCACTCCAAACTACATCATCTATGCCTTGGCACATGAGATCCCAACAGACCTCAGAGCTGAAATCATCGCTGCAAAGGAGCTAACTCGAATTCTTAAGTTTAATAACAATTTTTTAGGTCTCTTAGACCTCAATTCATCTACATCTCCTTTTGACAAAATACTGTCTAAACACAATGAACTATTTAATCTTTTGCATCTGGGCGCTGAAAATCCTGTCTGCTGCACCAACCTTTCTTTCGACCTTACCTTCCTTTATGGCCTGGGCAACAAAAAACAGGTTCCCAAATCCACGATTAGTACTCTTATGTGTGAAAAAAGAGACACCTTTCCACCCGACTCGCTTATCATCGCAACTGATGCGTCCATCTACAACAATATTGTTGGCCTGGGTATTCATTTTGATGAGGTCTTGGAGGACAAAAGGTTTAAGTCCTTCTGGATCTTGTCCACCCTGTCCGCAGAGCTATCTGCCATAGAGATTGCCTTAAAGGCAGCTGCCTCCTCAAATCACAAGAGGATCATCATTTTGACTGATAGCCTTAACAGCTGCCTTGCTCTTAAAGACAGGAAGCTGGACAACCATATTGTTTCGTCCATCTACTCCATTGCCTGCACACTTGAGAGTGTTAAATTTATTTGGGTTCCATCTCATTGTGGGATCCCGGAAAATGAAAGAGCGGACACTTTGGCTGGTGAAGCAATTACCCTTGGTGATGTCTTTCCACATAAACTAAGCTCTAGCGACCTTATTCTTAATGTCAGGTGCAAAATTCTCCAAGAGTGGAATAGGAGATATCAATTAGCGTCTCATGAGAAAGGGCGATTCTACTCCACCATTTTCCCCACCTTACCTACCTCGGTTGTACCTTGGTTCTCCAAACTATCCCTTCCGCCTAGAATCTTTCGTATGATCAACAGAATCCTTACGGGACATACTTATGACGATGTGAGATTAGCCTCATGGAAACTTATTGACAATCCAGTTTGCAACTTGTGCAACATTAGCAACGATGCGGATCACATCATCATAAAATGCAAGAAATTCCAACAAATAAGATCGAAGTATCCTCTTCTGATCCAAGCTGACAGTCTTTTAATGGTTCTTACACCGTTTAACTTAGCAAACATATCCGTCCTTGCGACCTTCCTAACTGAAGCAAAGATTTCCATTTGACAAATATTGTGATTTTCAGTCTCTAGTATCATTTCTTGTGTTCATCAAATTTATTCAACGTAAGTCCCTGTGTGGAGCTATGAATTGCCAAATTTGAAATTAAATATTATGTACTCTAAAATTGTATCAACTAGACTAAGTAACGTGACGACAGCCCTCCTACATTGGTCAGGTAGTACAGGACTGAATTGACACAGAGAGAGAGTTATTCTTCATTGACCTACCAATTCATCTATAACTACGTATCTTGGTCTATATAGCCTCAAGGCTGGACCAGTAAGAAACCCCAAGTGAGGTTCACTACCTATTGCTAGTAAATCAAAAAACAACAACAACAAAATTTTTTCTAGGATTCCAAGTCGTTCATTTACGTCAGGGCTGGGTAAAATAATGTCGTCCAGGTAAGCAAGCGCTTCGCCTGGATTAATGCAAGCGATAGCTTTGTTCATCAACTTTTGGAATTCTCCAGGGACATTATACCAAAGCGAATGGAATTCTATTATACTCAAAATGCCCGTTATGTGTAATAAGACTATAAACTTTTTGGATGACTCGTCCATTTCGATCTGATGGTATCCCATCTTTAAATCCAATACGGTAAAGTATTTACATCCAGCTAGCAGTGCAAATTGGTCTTCCATATTCGGCATTGAATATGGCTGTCTTATTGTAATTTTATTTAGTCGTCGGTAATCTTCACAACGGTTCCTGTTTTCTGCGGGCAATCGGCTGAAAGATGATTTGTTCGTAAACGAATTGTACATCTTTCTCTTCGAGCCGGTTTTGGGCAGTTTTTTTTTATGTGAAAGACTAGAGTCTCAGGAAAGGCCCTTTATAGTGTTGACAATCTATTTTCTTCGTATAGAGTGCAATGTCGAACAGCAGCTCTAGTCGGGGAGGAAGGAACTGCCACAACCTACCCGCGATATTTTCAGTTCACCTACTCCCAACCATTACTATCGCGACTTTGACATCGGGGCATCGAGAAACAACTCACTGGAGTGTTATGCCCCCTGAAACGAGTTGAATCTCATCAACCAACCGATGACATGCGCTTGGGGGTGGAGCGGGGAAGGGCTAAGGAATGCTATAACAAGAGGAATCAGGATTGTAAAGAAGGAAGAAGAAAGAAGGAAAGTTATGTACATAGATGGGAAAGTGGAAAAGGCGAAGAACCATGGGGCTGGCCGGGATTCGATCCCGGTACCTCTGGGATAGTAGCCAGACGCCTTACTCTCTAGGCCCCCTAAATGGCTATATGTCCGGTTCGGAAACAATTGTAGAACAAAATTTCTTTAGGCTTTGAATTGTGGTACTTTGTAGTGTGGCTGTAAACCCAAGCAAACATCAATTTGGTGTTGAAATCTATTATTTGCTCTCGGTTCGAATTGTCTTGTCTTGTCTTGTATTTAAACTAGAATAACGTATTAATATTGTCAGCAAGTTAGTTCAGCCTACAAATTTTATTGTGGACGCAGATCTTACGAAATCCTTACCCCTGATACCCCTATGTATATATTTTGTATCTAATGTACCTACATAGAAAGTGATTTGTTGCAAATTATTAAATTTGAAAAAATTGTGGAAAGATTTGCAAATGCTAAAGCACGAAAAAGGACTTTTGTATAATCTAATAATAATTACTTAATTACTATAATTTTTAAATAAATCATTAATCAGTTGTAAAAATGTTTCATTTGTGTGATTCCTCTCCTCTTTAACAATAACAGAAGTGTAAATATTTAAAAAATACTTAAGTCGAAGCAACTTCACACCCTCCTAGATGACCACGCTCATGGTCAATGGAAATGGAAACTAAGTTGTCTATAGAAACTAAGCCAATACAAGTCATGCGGCCAAACACGACATGGATTTGGTTTTCTACTCGGTAGCCTGCAGTAACTTGTCATGATTTTGGTCTTATAATACTTTGCCTTTTTATGTACGGTCCGCTTAAAATATGGTTTGCGACCCTAAGGTTGAATGTCATGCAGATTAAAAGGAAACTTTAGTTTCGCTTACAGATCGATCTGAAAACTTTTATAGGTAGTATGAACCATTTTAAAATTTTCACACTACTACTCTACTCACTTACTACTTTTTAGGGCGTCCGTAACACAACTGACGGGGGTGCGTCCTCATAAAAAGCCTAGGGCGGTCAGAACTCTTGATCAGTCGCTGTTCCCAGTATGATGAACGTAGACGGAATAACCTGACTTTTTACAAAATAGTAATACGTTTAGCACTAGTAGGAAATTGCCTAGTATCAGAACTGGTGATAAAGTAATCCTGAGAGAAGCTAGTTTAAATAACTATAATAGTGGTGAATTCTTAAGATTTTTCTAGAAAATTTATATTTCCTGAACGTTAGCCAACAAACATTTCCCTCGTGCTTCGGTCGCTACATTAGCGGGTATTAGAATTCGTGTTGAAGCGCCGCTGATAAACTGGGAAGCAAATAACTTTATTTGGATATTCCAAAGATTTCCGGAGATATTAGCAAAACTAACCAATGTAAAGTATTTGTCAAAAAGAACAAAATTTCCTGTAAGTACTAGAAATCCCGGGATGAGCCACGGAAACTGTAGGACGTAGAAAACAATTCCCCGTCAAAAAAGTGCTGATCCAAGTTTTAAAAAATTCGTGATGTTTGTAAAGGGTAACGTAATTTTCGGTTGTCGGATTTTGATAAGTGATGCTTTGTTGGAGTCCAAAAAAGATCACTCTGTTTGGAGAGGGTCTCATTCCATCAAGTTTATTGGATATCAGCAAAACTTATGAATTTAAAGTCTTTTAGACACTTAGCCGAAGTTTTTCCATTTAAACAAAAAAAAGGCGCGACCGAATGTCATGTAATTTTTTTCAGAGCATTTTTTGTTAATATTCTTCTTTTGGTTCGCGCGATATCGTGCAGGAAAATATGACCACATACGTACGCACACACACACATATTTCTTATCAAATTTATGCTTAAAATGATATTGGAACCTTGAAAAATGAAAATAGGATGAAAATTTCGAATTCGATATTCGGACCACTTACAATAACTTCCCTGTACTGGGAAGTTAAAAATATGGCAAAATAAATGTATTACCTACTAGGAGAGGAATGTGATGATGCCGCATGCAGACACCACGCAATTTAATCGTCGTGGGATTTCCAGATAGAAAAATAATATAAAAAAGGCCTTTATTATAACTTATGTTTTAATTAATATCACATATTTATTAACTTCCCAGTATTGGGGAGTTATTGTAATAACTTATGAGCTCTCTTATGAGCTGAGATTGCTGTTGACAGCTATTTAATTATGGGTTTGTTACATTAGTAATATTATAACCATAGCAGAACAAGTTTAAAAATCGTAACTAATTTTTTAATTAATTTTTACTTTCTCTATTCCACTTTATTACACCTGAAATTGTGAAATCAACTGAATACAACTGAAATTGTGAAATCCAAATATTAGAAAAAATTTAATTTTTTTAATAATTAAAGGCCAATATCTAACTACACAATAATGGCATGACTGAACGGAAAAAACGTAGTACTTACCCTAAAATTAAAGATAAAATTAGATAGAAATTAGACAAAGAGACAATCAATAATTTATAAACGTTCATAATTTTATAATTTCGAAAAATATTAAAAACGAAAATTTCAAAAATAGCAAAAATGTGTTAATATAGTAAAAATTAACCGAAACCTTTGAGATGAACTCAGTAGTACGACAAGGATGTTTACTTTCGGCGTTACTCTTTCTTATAGTAATAGTAAAATATAGTAAAACAGGTGGGATTCAATGGGAATTGCTTGTATTAAAACTACTGTAAACAAACTTCTTGAATAACCGTTTAATTGAATATTTTAAATTATTTAACGAAAAAATATAAATGCATTTATTATTTTGTTCATTTAATCAAAATGTAAAATGCAAGACAACCAAAAACGTATTATATTTCATAAGTGACGCGATACAAAGGACTCCGCACCGTTTGTATGGGAAAATGCCTTTGGATGAATTTTCTTGAAATTTTTCAGGTTGATAGCTCTCAATATTTATAGATCAAATGTCTGCATGGGAACATACTCCAAAAACCCTCGTTTCCCAAAAAGGACCACCAAAGAGCTAGAGGATATAACTGATTCGGAAAACAATTTATTCTTGAAGTGCACACAATGGCTACACCACACAACCATCCCTTTGACCCTTCCAAAAGTCTAGTAATAACAAGTCTTTCATCTTCATACAAAATTTTCCCCCCGTTAGTGGTGTGCGTGCATATACACTCCGCGACAAAAGTTTAACCTCAGGTAGAAAAATAGGGAGCAGGTAAGGTGGGGTGTACTGACCGCAATGTAATTATTTTTATAGAATTCCGGGTTGATTTGATGAGAAACTCATGATTTGGTGACCTACTTTTATTAATTATTGTTCTAAGAAATAATGAAAATTTTGTAAGAAATGGGATAAAAACGCCGCGAAAAAAGTTTGACCTCACCAGTTTTAAAACACTTCTCTTAAGACTAAGAGCGAGTGATTGTTAGTAAAGTTGTAAATTAAAATTTTTTAGTAATTTTTTAAATAAATCGGTACAAATATGGGCAGTGGAAAGAGCTTATCACGTGAAGAAATCGAGCGAATCAAAACGTTAAAAGAAGAAGGGTACTCTTACAGGCAAATCGCCCTTAGATTGGGTAGAAGCCCCCGAGTCATCAATAACTTGCTTAAGGACATCGAAAATTACGGTAGGAAGCCGATACCAGGGAGACCAAGGGCCACAACAGAGAGAGAAAGGAGTAGGATCCTACGAACAGCGTCAAATTCATCCATGACTGCCAGGGAAATTGGAGCTGAAGTCGGAGTAAATGCAAGCTTACGCACTGTACAGAGGATTTTGAAGCGCTCACCAGTTCTACAACGTCGCCGACTCAAGAAAAAGCCGCTATTATTACCTAGACACAAGGAACAACGCTTGGAATTCGCTCGCGCTCACATGGCCTGGAAAGACGAGTGGAACCAAGTTATCTTTTCAGACGAAAAACGGTTCTGTCTTGATGGACCGGACAGATACGCGTATTTCCATGATTTACGGAAGGAAGAGAGGTTTTTGACTCGACATCACCGCCGGGAAGGAGGAATAATGATCTGGAGAGTCATTTCAGTTAGAGGACCAGTGGAGCTCAAATTCATCGAGGGAACTCAGACAGGAGTACGTTACCGGGACATGTTAGAAGAGGTTAAAGCCGTTGGTGGAAGAATTAATGGATGGTCAGCCATGGATTTTCCAACAAGACCATGCTGCAGTTCACACCGCTAGGATGGTTCGGGAGTAGTTTAGGGCCAATAACGTGGTGGAACTGGAGTGGCCATCGGTGTCTCCAGACCTAAACATTATAGAGAACCTATGGGGCTGGCTCACGAGGAGAGTCTACCGCTCTGGACAACAATATGGGACTATCACAGAACTGAAGACTGCAATAAGGACAGCGTGGGATTAAATTCCACTAGATTTATTACAAAACTTGTACAGTAGTATAGGAAATAGAATTTATCAAGTAATATTAAACCGGGGAGGCCATACCAAATATTAATAAATGGAATTTAAAGTTAAAATTATTCTTTCTTTTATTTTTCTTATGTTCCCTTGCTTAATTTTCAAAATAGTTCCCAAAATTGAAGGTGAGGTCAAACTTTTGTCACGGCGTTTTTATCCCATTTCTTACAAAATTTTCATTATTTCTTAGAACAATTAATAAAAGTAGGTCACCAAATCATGAGTATCTCATAAAATCAACCCGGAATTCTATAAAAATAATTACATTGCGGTCAGTACACCCCACCTTACCTGCTCCCTATTTTTCTACCTGAGGTCAAACTTTTGTCGCGGAGTGTATGAACATCTCTGCTGAGCAAAACTCAACGCATACTTCTTGAACTCGGCGAGACAAAGCCAGATTCTCTCTTTACGATAAAGTATGCATAACAGAAAAGGAAAGAAAATTGAATCAGTTGTTTTCTTTCATAAATCAAAACAAACGAGCAAATATGCACCAATACATTAATATATACCCATATAAACTCAAAAAAGTTTAGCCGTTTAGTTGTGTGCAAACGCTTATAAAAAGGTTGCACTCTCTCTGATAGCCTGACATGGTCATTTGAAGAGCTTGTGCATATAGCTGTTCGCCTTTCACTCACTAACCATATGAAGATGAAAGACTTGTTAATTTCTAGACTTTTGACCCTTCAAGCACCGACCAACCATCCCGTCCCCTCTCTCGTCACCCACCACGACCCATCCTATGGACTTTTCTGATTTCTAAATTACCAAGTAAGAAACCAATAACACGCCAACCTCTGACCATCTAACCCTCATGAATATGAGAAATCTCCACTCTATCTCTCTAACTGATCATGAGTATTTGCTAAGCAATATACATATTTTTACTCTCAGACAACCATTACCCTCGACTCTCACCTACGGCATTTACCACCTTTCATAACAAACCCCTCCACCGGCGATATTCATTGTCATTGGTTAAATAAATTCTTTTACATTCAGAAATCAGTTATATACCCCTAGCCCCTTGGGGGTGATCTACATGTTGAGAACTATAAACCTGCAAAATTTCAAGAAAACCGAATTAACATTTTCCCATACACACGGTGCGGAGTCCTTTTCCAATAGAAAACTTGAGAAAAAGAAAGTAAAAAATGGGAGTACAAAGATTGTGCTTCTAGAGAGCTACCGTAACATATGAATGGGAAGCACTACATTCTTGCTACTATACACTATTTTAACGGAGAAATATTGTACTATATATTTAATTTTTCTATATTACATTACTTATAAGTATGTACGTTGCTGTCAATCTAAATCAATTACTCCAAACAAGTAAAAGTGGTGTTTAAAACTTCAAAGACGAAGACAACTTCAAAAGTTGTGTTTGAAACTAATATATTAGTTTTTATCCTTTATTAAGGGCAAATACTATATTACGTTCTTCTTCTTCTTTGGTCCGTTAGTTGGCGTGAAAGGGCGACCATCTTCTTCTACAGTATGTTCGGTCCGAGCGGGACGTCCCAGCAATGGATACGCTGCTATCGGTGACGCTTCGAAAAATGCGGTCTCTTGCCCTGTTTCTTCGGTTTCCCGATTCTGGTCAATGGGGACCAGGCGACGGCGAAGTTTCTATATTACGTTACAAGGGAGAAAAATCGGAATTCAAAAACTAAAATCTAAAACAGCGTTTTCAACCCTAGGTTATGAAAACATATGTAATTGACGCTTTTACTGAGAGCAAAAGCGATTTAAATTTTTGTTCAGCGCAAAAGCGCTATAAGTTTTCATTAACAGCAAAAGCGGAATAAAAAGTTAACCCGCTTTTGCTCTCGGTTTTTTGATACACCGTTTTTGCGCTGAAGTATAGTTATTATACCATTTTTACTCTAAGAATACGAAGATATTCCTCTTTTGCGCTAAAAAAAACGAACCGTTTTCGCTCTCTTTGTTATTTTAGCCCGCTTTTGCTCTGAGGGTGTCATTTCATCCTTATTTTTACTTTTGCACGATTCAAGTGCACGAAACCCATTAACGTGAAAATCTCCATCCTAAATTCTGTAATTCAATCCAAAGCTCTTTCCTTGTTCACTTCATATTACAACCATAGGCGATTCCGTCCTTACAAATGCAATTAGATTTGGGAATTTGGACTCAAGTAAATATTTGCGTAATCACTTCCGAAACATAAGTAGCTCCACTAATAAGGAGCATAAAAACAGAAATTCATTCCTTAATCCAGAAAGAGAGAAAACCATCATCAAATTGAATTTTTTTTTTTCAAAATTTGCCAATTCTGACTTGAATTTTAAGCAAAAGATGATTTTTCACTTTTCCTCCACGGAAATCTTCTCCTGAATCTTTTATTTCCCATTAAAATTCTTTCAAGTTGTTAGCTTTAAGAGGAAACGGCAGGGGGCGAATACGAGCGTGTTGGAGGAGATTATTCCTAGCACATAGACCACAACCTGCTGGGAACAACCGCCAATTAACACAAGGAACACTCTTTCCCACCCCCACAAAAAAATCATAATAATAAAAATAAAACGAAGACGGAGGGAGAAGAAAGTCAAGGCTGTATCAAAATATTGCTGGTTTCAATATTGACCGATCCTTTATTGAAATGTGAACAAAGCAACTTCCTCGAGCGGTTCGACCCGCAGAACAAAGGAATTCGACGCTTTCTCTAGGAAAATATTTTCTGTAAATATTAAAGACGAACTTTTCTGGCGATAGATGGAAAAGGAAAATTCCTTTTTTTTTTCTTTTTTGAGGAAAGAAGGAAATTTTATTTTGGCAATCAATTGAACGATGTTGGAGCGAAGAGATTTGATACGTGAGTCGTACGTTAAACTCAGAGGGACCACCTTTGACAAATTTAATTTGAAAGGTTGAATTCGCCGGGAATATAGTGGAGAGCACAGAGCCTACCTCTGGATAGGAAAGGATAAAATCAGGCGAGGATTTTTATTGTTTGGTTTTCTAGACGAGTTTTTTTTATTATTATTTTTATTTTTTTCTAGAGATTCCTTTTGCCCTTCAGTCTGTTGATTTTTGATTGTAACAGTAACAAGTTGTCTAGTGACGTAAATTCATGTTGACTTTATGTGTCAACAGCTAAACAAGATTTTAAAGGCCCTTGAAATCAGATATCCGTACTTCAAGGTTTTGGTTATGGCTTAATATTGGTGGTTTCTTAAAATGGAGTATTTTTGCTGCAAGGAAAGTTAAAGTTTTTGCAATGAAATATAAATCCTGTCCGGATATTGGACCCAAACAGTACTTGTACTTAGTACTTATCCAAATCCATAATAACTGTCAATTATTGGGAAAAATATGTTCTTTCGATACTATATCTTTCCGGATAGAGCTGTTCAAATTTATCGTAACCCTTTATGCAAACATTTTCCCTGTGTATAGGGCGGTTTGATGTATTGCGCAACTGTGTGAAGAAATACAAACGCGTTTGAAAATTGCAGCGTTGCGCAAGTTGTTTCCTCGTGTATGGCGATGTTGGTGCAATTAAAGTCATATAAATTTTAACTGCTCAGACATTGTGCTTAAATTAAGTGAGAAAATGGCAGTCTGGAGAGAATTCATCGAAATTTGCCTCACTTTCTGCAAAACTTGCAATTTTAATTGCCAAACACGTAGCTTCAGAAAACATAAACGCAACTGACGTTTGTGCAAATCGTTGTGTAGTTTACTGTCACTCGCATATTTTTAGGGAATTTTGCGCATATTTTTCGCTCATGTATGGGCCCCTTATGAGGAATTCCTAGAGTTTGCAAAATAAGTTGCCGGCAGAAAGGTCCTCCGTCTAGGCTACATACCTAACATAGCAGCAAAGTGCGCAGCCAATTCAGCTTCGGAAAAGCTAAGCAACCAACTGACACTCTCAATATGTCGACTAGCTTGGCAAGGTTGGGAATAGGGAGAATAAATTTTGCACGGTGATACCCCTCGATGTGAAAAGCGTTTTCACTTTCGGGGGTATAATGCAAAATGGTAGAAACGCTAAGTAGGCCAGCCAGATTAGATTTTTTTGTGCCAAACGAGTCATCCGCAACGTCAAATATGGATAAAATCGGTAGAATTTGATGAACTTGTCTGTCTGTGCGTACATGTTTTATAGACTCCGAAACCTCTCACTCGATTTTGTATTGAGCGGTTTTCGGGTACGCTGAGAAATCCTACGTGGTTTATTTTGCTCTATCTCGAACCCTTCGAGTAGCTGTAGTGTACCGATATGGTAAAATCCGAAACTTTTGCATGGGAGATACTCTTAAAATTACTGCTAAAGAACTCAGGTCTATTTTGCTTTGGTATTTTTCCGAAAAAAAAATCGATTCCCAAAGTTTCAGTTCTATCGGAGGTGATTTACGGGTAGTCGCCGTACAATTTTGTTGAAAAAAGCAAATTTATCGCGAAGGACGTGGTTGCATGAACTTGGATTGATGAAACGTGGGCTGTATGTGCTCGATTTTAACAATCGTTGGCGCAAATAAGAGGTCTCGAATCCAACAAATGCAACAATCGAATTACTCTTTATCATGCCGCTAATATTTTAAAAGTTCGCCCAACTTTGCTAAACGCCTCCAATTGAACCTTTCAACCGTCTCCACTAATAGTGTAAAGTGTATTATACGCATACGCAACTCTGATTATTTTGACGAAATTTTCAATTCTGATTGAGGACTTATGAATATCAATCAATAACAAAGTTCAAAATCGACACGAGGCAGAAATGCTGTGCAAGACAAAGACTAAAACTTTTCGTGGAAACTCAAACAAGACAATTTGTTGTTGATCAAAAAAAAATCCTACGACAAAATCATGACACGTGTAGCCATGGAAATAGCGGGAGTTTTTCCTAGAAGCTCTAGACGGTATAGGAAAAACATTTCTTAGTAATTTGATTTTGACGTCTATTCGAATGCAGAGTGAGATTGCACTTGCAGTGACATCATCGGGAATTGCATCAACGCTACTTGATGGTGGATGTACAGTGCATTCAGTACCCAAGCTCCCTCTACATTTGAACCAAATAAAAAAACCTTCATGTAACAACGGCAAAAGTTCCCGTATTGCACAGTCCTTAAAGAGTGCAAGATTATAATTTTGAACGAATGCACCATGGCCCATAAACAATCGCTCGAAGCGCTTGGCAGGGCTTTGCGAGATTTCCGAGGTAAACCCAACCGATCGGAGGCGCTCGGCCACTACTTTCAAGGGATTTTCGCTCAACTTTACCTCGATCAACGCCTGCAAACGGAGTGACACTTTTCCTTTCGAATGTACCCGTGGATGCCCATGGAAAAAGCGATTTTGAGATTCCCAATTGTTTTGGCGCACGCCGCAGCGAGGTGTACCGGGCTCCTGCTGGTTAAAAATAAGAGAAAAATAATGTAAAGATGGTTTAAAAAATGATTTTGTTTTGGTAAGGATGGGGAACATATCGAAAGGCACAGCGTGAAATCTTTGCGAGTTTTTGCGCACAGTATTGTGGGACTTGAATCCACTAAAACCAAAAAAATTTAAATAAATCGATTAATCGACAATTTCACTGGCCTATAGGTATTCCGAAGGATCTGATGTGCAAGATGGTAAAATTTCTCGAAGAGAATACCCTGTATTGCGAGTCAGGTTAGGAGCCCAAAGTGTGTCGGATATTATGAGGCATCCTACAAAGATCTGTCCCATCTAATGATGTTCTGCAGAATGCAAGCTGATAACTGAACAGAAGAATGCTGCGTACCGAGCAATGCAGCAGTCTCAGAAAAAGGGAAAGGAAGCCTGGTAAAAAATCTCGTCTGTGTACTAGAACAGTACAGAGAGCGATTGCCGCCCCAGGTGTGGGAGTTCTACCGAAGAGACTGCAGTATGACGGAATACCAAGTTGCACATACTGCAAGGACAAAAAAGGGAATCTGATCACCGATGCTAATGCCATCTTGGAATGATGAGAGGAGCACATTCATGAATTGCTAAATGGCGAGCTAACTGAGGATTCGGAGGCTCCACCAATATCTGATAACTAGCATAAAACCCGCGTGCCTTGCAACGCCTTTAAATAAAAACTGTTTATTATGTGCAATGTTTTCCTTCAAAAAAAAAAAAATCAGCTGTTATTATCCTTAAAAAGGGTTTATTATATTGCATTTTTTTAATAAATATGGTAAACAAATTGCTGCGTATATCACCTTTGCTCAACAAATCTGCAAGTTTTGAAGCAGAGATTGGCATGTTTATGTCATCAATAGAAGTGACATTTTAGGGTTTGACGAACGTTCGTTAAGTTTGTTCGCCTATTTACGTGGGTGCAAGAAATTATGAAGCAATCACAAATGAATATTAAATAAAGTGAATTTCGAGTCATTAATTTCTAGCTGTGTGAAGTTGGCCCCCCGAATTGCGAATTTCAAATTTGTACTGGGGGAATCGATTGACCATTTTTTAACCATTATTGACCACCATTAACTTTCGTTTGACCACCCGCCATTTTCGAGAAACAATCAAAACAACTTTGGGGGGCTAACTTCACGCTAGCCCCCCGAGTTTGATATTTCGATAATTTTAAATCGGAAAAGAATTGACCACTTTTTGACCATTATTGACCACCAAAATATGTCGTTTGACCACCCTCCAATTTTACAAAAACAAAAAAAAATTTAATGTAGGTATTAGTCACCTGCGAAAGAATTCGAAATGCAACGAGCAGTTTCTCCAAAATTTTAAGCGCCGTTCTCTAACATTTTGTATAATTAACTTGAATGTCTCATTTGAAATTGTTTAAAATTTTTTTGACGCGTTTTCAGAGGTGGTCAAACGTCAAATTACGTTTCTAACGCCTTTGCGAAGGTGGTCAAACGTTTTCAGCGTTTGACCACTCGTCATTATCAAATTTCACTAGATCAACCGCGAAAAATGATATAACTTCGTGATGCGTCTCTTTTGAAATTGTAAAAAATTTTTTTACGCATTTTGAGAGGTGGTCAAACGTCTAATTACGTTTCTAACGCCTTTGCGAAGGTGGTCAAACGTTTTAAACGTTTGACCGCTCGTCATTATCGAATTATAACACAGTCTGATTTTTTAATATCTTCCTTTGTTGTAGACCCCCTTGGGTGTGCCAATAATTTTGAGAGCCACCTTATGTATGTATATGTATGTTCGCAATAGGCTCCTATACCGTAAAACCGATGTTGATGAATTTTAAACCAAGTTCTATTGACAATAAAACTTAGAACATACGCTATTCTATTACTTTCTAAAGACACTCCTAGATGGCGCTGCATGGAGAGCTTCGTTGAAAATCATCGCAGACCTTTGCATTTCTGCATAAAGGTCCGTGGGGTCTCCCATGAAGCACCTCGAAAACCAATTTTCGAAATTCAAAATGGCCGTCGAAATATGATCAAAATTAAAAATGGCCACAGAAATATGGTTGAATTTGCCAATTTTATTCCGATTCCAATGAAAGTGGGTATATAGAGGGTTTTCAGGTCGCAAATAACGAATTTGTGGTCAAAACTTATAGATTCAAAATGGCTGCCCCAATATGGCCGACAAATTTGCAAATTGTTTTCCGATTCCAATGAAAATCGGTATCCGGGATTTCTTAAGGTAGCAAATAACGAATTTATGGTCAGAAGTTATGAATTCAAAATGTCGGGGCCAATATGGCGGACGACTTAAAGGTTTTTAACGTCGCAAATAACAAATTTGTGGTCAAAACTTATGAATTTAAAAAGGCCACGCCAATATTGCCATCGAATTTGCAAATTTTGTTCCGCTTCCAATGAAAACTTGCATTCTGAACCTAATGTCTCAGACTTTTATTAGAATAGTTGGTTATGTTTAATTTTGAAGATTTGGATTAATTTCAAATATTTTAATGTTGGGTGCAGTGCAAAATATGTTCCGAACACGCTCCTACACCGTGCAACCGATCTTAATGAAATTTTAACCATGTGTTATTTACAATAAAACTTAAAAAATAGGTTATTCTATTACTTTCTAAAGCCACTTCTAGGTGGCGCTGTCATGGACAGCTTTGTTGAAAATTTTCTACAAATCGCCGATTGTATTCTATAATAATAATAATATATAATAATATAGTTAACCCTTCTAACGCAGAAGCGTAAGGCGCACTTCTCAGGTAGGCTGAGAAACATTTACCACCGTCACGTGGGCTCAGCTGAGGCATGCAAACATAAAAGTAACAAATAAAATTCAAATAAAAATGGAAAACGAAAAACAAATAAACAAAAAAAAAAATATTAAATGCAAACCACATAAGTAGTCACGTGAGATCAAAAAGACTCCTTTTAAGGACATCTTTACTAATGCTCTCGCTAAAGACATTAATATTTTTATTCACGTTTATATGCAAGCGATTTACAGGTTCAAAACGACCGTAATTCGTGTTAGAGGTGTTGATATGTAAAAGAGGTGGCCCTCTCTGATTATAATCAGTCTCTTTAAACGACACACGGCGACTTAGAAAACCGGAGTAGACCTGATTCTAATGAAAAACGGTATAGTAGCAAATAGCGAATTTATGATCAAAACTTATAATTTCCAAAAGGCGAGTCTAGTACGGCGGACGAATTTAGTCAATTGTATTCTGGAGGTTTTAAACTTTTTTAATTAAAAATGGCCGCGCCGATATCGGGAACGAGTCTGCCAATTGTTTTCCGATCCCAATAAAATTCGGGTTTTAAGGTAACAAATGGGTGTTTCTCTGTAAACTGGTAAATTTTTGCAAGAAATCTGTCCCAGTAACTTTTTTACGTGAATATGAAAAAAAAATATACAATTAAATAGATATCTATCTGGTGGATAATAAACAGTAAGGGACCCAAATATATTTGTTTTATTTTAGGACTTATTGAGTAAATTTAAAAAATTCATATGTCAGAGGACTGTTGCATATGTCAGAGGACTGTATATATAAGTGAAATGAGCATTTATTAGTAGTATATATACTTTAAAAACATTCCTCATGACGCATATATATAAAAATAAAACAGTCTTCTTTGGTAGTTCCAAGTTCTCTGTGTAGTTCCAAGTAAACTTGTGAACTTTTATTTCTTCCTTAGACACTTTCTTCTTTCTCGCGCCATGATTAAAAGATGGTTATAGACCTAAAACAAAGGCAAAAGTACAATAACAGTGCCCTAATAAATGAAACAGTCTCCTGTTTCTGTATGTAGCGGGGGACTGTTGACGGGGACTGTTGGCAGGGGACTGTTTAATTTGTGTAATTGGTACGGTACCATAAAATTCCTTCATTATGACTTTATTTTGTTATATAGAAACAATATAAGCCATCTTATTTAAAACTATGCACAATAGAGAAAACTGGAACACTTTAAAAAAAGAAAAATAACACTTAGCAGAGGACTGTCGAATGTTGCGTACCGATACGCGCATGTGCCCCTCTAACTCTTGTAACACTAAACAAAATGAGGTATAGCTACTTTTGGGGGTAACAAAGCTAATTTCATGTCGTTCACGTTTCGTTACGCCCATTAACAAGTCTGTCTTTACTGTAGATGGCCTGATGCGTAACTCGAAACTTTGGCAGGGGACTGTTCATGAAATTCGGGGACCAACTTTAGGTTAAATTAAACTAATCAAAAAATAGTTTAAATAAATTGATATTAGAGTCTAATAGCATATCATTTCATATTGATTAGATTGTGTTATATAAGTTAATTGTTTTTAAAATATTAGTTCAATTAATGAACTCAATAGAAAATATTTTGGTTTGGGGACCGGCTAGGGGACTGTTTTTAGACCTAAAAAATACGTTATTGAAACCATATAGGTTTTTAAGTGAGATATTTTCTATATTGTATACTATAGTTTAGATAGTTATAAATTGAAATTTGCAGAAATATAAATATTTCTCACCATAGTTTACGTAATATTTGCCAAGGACAGCGATTTTACCACTTTGGTGAGAAACACCCAAATAACGAAATTATGATCAAAATTTATAACAAGTTTGGCTATTTGTCTTCCGATTTCTATTAAATTCCGAAACTGCCTTATTTATCCCAATTTGATAACATATGGCCAAGAGAAATTTGTTGGTATCGATATTAACGTACGAAAATAAAACATATCCAATTTGAAATTTTTTTCTGGTCTCCGAAACTACAAAGGCCGTAGATAAGTTTAAGTAGTAAAGTTTGTTTAGCCAGAAACTTACGAGTGCCTCGTCGTGAAGTGGCCATTTACTCGCAACAAACTAGCCAATCCCTAACTACCTTTTACTATGAATAAATACTAATTATATTGATAGAAAAATAAATCAATATTATATTAATAGATAATACTATCATTGCAAAGAGTAAAAAAAAAATTGAATATTGAAATTTGAAATTTGATAATGACAAGTGGTCAAACGCTGAAAACGTTTGACCACCTTCGCAAAGGCGTTAGAAACGTAATTTGACGTTTGACCACCTCTCAAAATGCGTAAATTTTTTTTTTACAATTTCAAAAGATACGCATGACGAAGTTAGATCATTTTTCGCGGTTGTTCTAGTGAAATTTGATAATGACGAGTGGTCAAACGCTGAAAACGTTTGACCACCTTCGCAAAGGCGTTAGAAACGTAATTTGACGTTTGACCACCTCTCAAAATGCGTAAAAAAAAAATTTACAATTTCAAAAGAGACGCATCACGAAGTTAGATCATTTTTCGCGGTTGTTCTAGTGAAATTTGATAATGACGAGTGGTCAAACGCTGAAAACGTTTGACCACCTTCGCAAAGGCGTTAGAAACGTAATTTGACGTTTGACCACCTCTCAAAATGCGCAAAAAAAAATTTTTACAATTTCAAAAGAGACGCATCACGAAGTTAGATCATTTTTCGCGGTTGTTCTAGTGAAATTTGATAATGACGAGTGGTCAAACGCTGAAAACGTTTGACCACCTTCGCAAAGGCGTTAGAAACGTAATTTGACGTTTGACCACCTCCCAAATGCGTAAAAAAATTTTTTACAATTTCAAAAGAGACGCATCACGAAGTTAGATCATTTTTCGCGGTTGTTCTAGTGAAATTTGATAATGACGAGTGGTCAAACGCTGAAAACGTTTGACCACCTTCGCAAAGGCGTTAGAAACGTAATTAGACGTTTGACCACCTCTCAAAATGCGTAAAAAAATTTTTTACAATTTCAAAAGAGACGCATCACGAAGTTATATCATTTTTCGCGGTTGATCTAGTGAAATTTGATAATGACGAGTGGTCAAACGCTGAAAACGTTTGACCACCTTCGCAAAGGCGTTAGAAACGTAATTTGACGTTTGACCACCTCTCAAAATGCGTAAAAATTTTTTTTACAATTTCAAAAGAGACGCATCACGAAGTTAGATCATTTTTCGCGGTTGTTCTAGTGAAATTTGATAATGACGAGTGGTCAAACGCTGAAAACGTTTGACCACCTTCGCAAAGGCGTTAGAAACGTAATTTGACGTTTGACCACCTCTCAAAATGCGTAAAAAAAAATTTTTACAATTTCAAAAGAGACGCATCACGAAGTTAAGGCCCTTGGAGACGCTAAAACATGGTACGAGTAAACATGGTACAGGGACCATGTTCGAGGTGATGTTAGCCGTGTACGGGCCGGTACGCGTACCAGTTTTTTGGTCCGACCAACGGTCCGACTAAAATCAAAACTGGTTTGATTTCCGTCGATGTTCGTGGGCGGAGTTTCGTGTTGATGATACCATGTCCTACCATTTGCGGACTTGTTTGACCAAATTTACTCGTACACGAAATGTTTCAATTTACCAGTTGACAACTGAATGTCAGATTAACTTGAAATATTTTGACAAGAGAGCGGTGTTCAAGTAAATCGGTCTTAGCACATGTCTTACCGTCTGCGGGTTTTTGGTCGTACCATGTTTACTCGTACCATGTTTTAGCGTCTCCAAGGGCCTTAAAGATCATTTTTCGCGGTTGTTCTAGTGAAATTTGATAATGACGAGTGGTCAAACGCTGAAAACGTTTGACCACCTTCGCAAAGGCGTTAGAAACGTAATTTGACGTTTGACCACCTCTCAAAATGCGTAAAAATTTTTTTTACAATTTCAAAAGAGACGCATCACGAAGTTAGATCATTTTTCGCGGTTGTTCTAGTGAAATTTGATAATGACGAGTGGTCAAACGCTGAAAACGTTTGACCACCTTCGCAAAGGCGTTAGAAACGTAATTTGACGTTTGACCACCTCTGAAAACGCGTCAAAAAAATTTTAAACAATTTCAAATGAGACATTCAAGTTAATTATACAAAATGTTAGAGAACGGCGCTTAAAATTTTGGAGAAACTGCTCGATGCATTTCGAATTCTTTCGCAGGTGACTAATACATTGAAATTTTTTTTTTTTTTTTTTGTAAAATTGGAGGGTGGTCAAACGACATATTTTGGTGGTCAATGATGGTCAAAAGGTGGTCAATCCTTTTCCGATTTAACATTATCGAAATATCAAACTCGGGGGGCTAGCGTGAAGTTAGCCCCCCAAAGTTGTTTTGATTGTTTCTCGAAAATGGCGGGTGGTCAAACGAAAGTTTATGGTGGTCAATAATGGTCAAAAAATGGTCAATCGATTCCCCCAGTACAAATTTGAAATTCGCAATTCGGGCGGCCAACTTCACACAGCTTTAATTTCTTCGTGATTATAGGGATGCACTGTCAACATTTCAGCCCTTCAGCTTCAGAGGTTTGGGTTGAATTTCGAGTAATCGCCTCTTAGTGGATATCCACGTCATTATAGCGATGCACTGTGCAAATTTCAGCCCTATAGCTCCAGTAGTTTGGTAAAAATTCAAAATTTCAGCCGTTTAGCTCCAGCGGTTTGGGTTAACCCTATTTAACCCCCTTAGGGGATAAATTTCAAAAAATCGCTCCTAAGTGGATGTCCACGTTATTATAGTGATGCACGGTCAAAATTAAAGCCCTTCAGCTTCAGCGGGGGGGGTTACCCCATTTCACCCCCTTAGGGAATAAATTTCGCAAAATTGCTTCTTAGAGGATGTCCACGTCATTAAGGGGATGCACTGTCAAAATTTCAGCCCTATAGCTCCAGCGGTTTGGGTAAACCCCATTTCACCCCCTTAGGGGATGAATTTCGAAAAATCGCTTTATAGTGGATGCCCACGCCATTATAGGGATGCACTGTCAAAATTTCAGCGCTATAACTTTAGCGGTTTGGGTAAACCCTATTTCACCCCCTTAGGGGATGAATTTCGAAAAATCGTTTAATAGTGGATGTCCACGCCATTATAGGGATGCACTGTCAAAATTTCAGCCAAAATAGCTTTAACGGTATGGAAAACCCCATTTCACCCCCTTAGGGGATGAATTTCGAAAAATCGCTTTATAGTGGATGTCCACGCCATTATAGGGATGCACTGTCAAAATTTCAGCCCTATAGCTCCAGCGGTTTGGGTAAACGCCATTTCACCCCCTTAGGGGATGAATTTCGAAAAATCGCTTCTTAGTGGATGTCCACATCATTATAGGGATGCACTGTCAAAATTTCAGCCCTTTAGCTCTAGCGGTTTAGGTTTTGCGTTGTCTGTCAGTCAGTTACTTTTTATACAATAGAAAAAAAGTAAAAAAAAATCCCCTTACAACTTATTGAACAACGCATACGCTGAAATACGCATTTCACCCCCTTCAACCCTTTTTTTGTCCATAAAAAGTAGCCTATGTCCGTCTCCAAGGTATAAACTATGTCTGTAGCAAATTTCATCAAAATCGGTCCAGTGGTTTAGGCGTGAAAGCGTAACAGACAGACAGACAGAGTTACTTTCGCATTTATAATATTAGTAAGGATAATGCTATGTTGCGCCACCAAGCTTGGAAGAAGTTAGCAGAGCCATAACCCGGCTCAAAAACAACAAGGCCGAACGGCATGCCAGCAGAGCTGGTTAAATATGGACAGCCTACAGCAAGCGATTCATGAATTATTTGTACAAATATGGGAGCAGGAAGCGACGCCAGAAGACTGGACAAAAGGCATCCTCTGCACGGTACATAATAAAGGAAATGTCCCAGCGTGTACTAATAATCGCGATATAACATTGTTGAGTACCGTGTATAAGATATTCTGCGGTCTCCTACAAAACAGGGTGGCCCCATACGCCAGCAACATCATAAGCCATTACCGGCGTACCCGGCTTCAGCCCAGGCAAATCAACCACTGATTAGATTTTCACCATGAAAACCCAACTCAACACCTCTTCATAGACTTTAAAGCCGCCTATGATAGCTAACCAGAGTAGAATTCTACAAAGCTATGAAAGAATTCGGCTTGCCAACAAACTGACAAGACTATGTAGGTTGACCATGACCAAGCGTAGTAATGGTATCCGGAACACTATCCAGACCAATCAACATCTATAATGGACTCCGACAAGGGGACGGTCTGGCCTGCCTCTTGGCAGATATGGAGAAATTGGCATGGCGTTGGAGAAAGTGATCCGAAATTCGGGTGTGACATCAAGGGCCAGAATCCTCCACAAGTCCACCCAATTACTAGCATATGCAGACGACATTAATATCTAGAAGAACAACAACAGCTGTACAAGAAGCTTTCACTCAGATTGAGCAGGCGGCAGGAAATCTGGGACTGCATA
Organism: Thereva unica; assembly: GCA_949987705.1. NCBI lineage: Eukaryota > Metazoa > Arthropoda > Insecta > Diptera > Therevidae > Thereva > Thereva unica. The sequence goes on from OX465283.1 coordinate 102,618,844, forward strand.
TTAACGAAAGCACAACAAAGTACATGTTGGCCTCGGCTAGAGGAACACCTAACTTGGTCCCACAATCAAAATAGAAGAACAAGAGTTTGAAGTGGTAAAATCATTTACGTACCTTGGTTCAATACTAGCAGCCGACAATAGCATGGAACCAGAAATAAACACACGACTGACGAAAGCCAGCAAAGCCTACTATAATCTGTCAAAGCTCTTTAAATCCAAGCATCTAACCATAACGTCTAAACTTTTACTATATAAGACGATGGTCTTACCTTACTCAAACCTCTTAGCCGTGTTCGACAGGAAAATACTTCGTAGGATTGTTGGCTCCTTATCTGAGGAAAGACAATTCCGGAGACTCTACAATGACGCGATCTACGAGCGCTATTGCGACATAGATATTGTGAAGAAAATAAAGTTAGGTAGGCTCCGGTGGCAGGGCGTTTAGCTCGTATGAGTGAAGATGAGCCTGCTCGGAAATTTCTCTGCGGTAAGACCCATGGGGTGTGACAGACGGCCAGAGCTTAGGAATGCCAAACTGGATGACATCGGCTCCTAATCGGGACCAGTGGAGAGAACATTGCGAGAGGCCCGGACCAGATCCCGGTTGTAGAGCCGTTAAAGAAGACGAAGTCGGAAAGATAATAGAGAGAAAAGATGAAAGAACTACCAACGCCAACACGCGGTCTTATTCCACCAACTCCTCATCCAATAGTACCGCAATAGAACGTTGACTTTGCTACTTGAATACGAGATGGCTCTTCAGTTATTACGCATACAGGCCACGGGCAAGAAGAAGGGCAAGGAATTTTTGCAGAATGAAGACAAAGTAATCTAGGTCGGAGGGGACCGAAACTGGAAGAACCAAACCGCGGAGTGGATTCAAACCAAGGAACTATAATATAGTAGTCGGGCACCTTAACTATCAAGGTGATAGTTGAGGTATGATGATCTGTAGGCCGCTCTTGCTGGGGTGACCCAGAACCTCTGTTCAGTTCTCTGGAGGGTGATTGGACTTTTATCATTTGATCACACGTTTATCTCGAACAAACCAAGATTTCCATGATACCAAAATATTTCTTGTAAAGTATTCAATGTTTTCTTGATGTGACTCGAATTACCACTTTAGGTCGGTGTAGTGAAAACGTGAAAAAAAAGTTCACACTTGACGTTTTACACACCTTTTTCATTTTGTCATTGCAATGAACCTGAAAAAGTGATTCTCGTTGCATTCCTAAAAACTTAATGTTGAATAAAGGCTGATGCCGATTTATACTACACCTTATTTTATTTGGGATTTGGGGATAAACTCATTTTACGTATAAACGGTAAGCCATACAAAATTGTGAGCTTTACCCACACAAACTTAATGGAATATGTATACGAAAACTGTTTATTTTAAAATATTATGCAAACGTCAAAATTAATTTTTGGATATGGAAAATTCCTATTAGATCCAAAGATTTTTAAGGAAAAAGGTTTTATATACAATTTATTTGTAGTGAAATTGAAAAAAGAGCTCTTTTGTGCAGTTTTAAAATGTGCGGATTCAGTTTAAAATAGTGATTGTTCATGGCAAAATCCATAATGTTCAGAGATTTATGCGGGGATGTAGACATGCCATCCTTTTATGTTATGCTTTTTTCAGGTCATTAGTGCATAATAATTGAATAATCACACCGTTTTTTTTCTTGTGGTAAAGCGTGATTGTGACTAACCCGCAAGCATGCCATGCCAATATATCCATCTCCCGCTCCTCCCCGTAAAGATTTCGAATTTAAAATCTGCCACGGTCATCACTTATAAATATGGTTTTAGATATCTGTTACTGCTGCTAATCTTAATGATTGTAAAACTAATGTTTATTTACATATAGTTAATTAAAGGAACATTAGCTATAATGTTACCAAAAAATAAAATTATCTTCAATGTGTGATTTCATTTAATAATTTATGCATATCATAAGTGTTTGCAAATGGAGCCCTGGTTTACAAAAAAATTATTACTTTGTTTGTAAACAACTTCACACAACCACATTTTTTTAAGTTTAAATGTGTGAGAACATCATCATCCATCGCATAACCTCACTTATTTCTGAAAAATATGCAAACTTCGCATAAAACTAATTTCGCATAACCTCACTTATTTTTGAATTGTATGCAAACTTCACCGGCCATAAAATTCAGTTGGAGCTCACAAAGGAAGTATACGAAGTGCGCAAGATAAAATATTCACCCATAACCTCACTAAATTTTAAATTGTATGGAAACTTCGCAAAATTCACCAGCCAAAAATTCCAGTTTTGCCTAACAACGGAAATATGTGAAGTGCGCAAGACCAAATATGCACGCACACAAACCCAATTCGAGGAAAACCGCAGTGCGCATGCCCCAATCCAAGACCCTCTCAACTACAGGCCTCGTAGATGAATTTTTCGTGGTGTTGGTAATAGGCCCAAAACGAGCAAATATCTCCATCAAAACAAAACTACGTCTTTACCGAACGTTGATTCTTCCGATTCTTCTTTATGGATCTGAAACGTGGACACTGCTCAAACCGGACGTTAAGAAGCTCGAGGTCTTCCAAATGCGATGTTTGAGGCAGATCCTCCGTGTCTCACTCCGTGATCGCCTTCGAAACGAGGTTGTCAGACAAAGATGCGATCAGCAAACACTGATCGAAGAAGAAATGCAAAAACGTCGACTACGGTGGTTTGGACATGTTTGCCGAATGGATGATAACCGCTTGCCACGTAAACTTCTCTGGCGAGACCGTCCTGCAGACTGGAGAATACAGCGATCGGCACCGAAGAAAACCTGGTTGAAGAATATCGAGGGTGACTTAAAGAATCAACGATTATCAGTTACCGAGGCTCGAGACACCGCCAAAAACCGAGAAGAATGGAAGCGAATCGTGAATAGAGTTCGGGACCCAGCGGCACCGACAGCAGCGTATCCGTTGCGGGGACGTCCCGCTCGGACCGCCAGCTAACGGATCAAAGAAGAAGAAGAAGATATTATCTTGATCTGTATGTGTGTGTAGTGTAAACAAATCCTCCAACTTGATTTTGACCCAGTTCCATATAACCGATCAACTGCAAATTTTGCACATACGTGTAGTTCGCATGACAATACAATCTGCAATCAAATTTTGCAATTGCGCTCCCCGACCCCAGACATGGGTATCAAATGAAAAGGTGTGACAAGTAGAATACACTTCGCTATGTGGCGTCGTTAAAACGTAGGCTCCTTGCAATGACAGGCAATATTAAAAAATGAATGGACTAAAAAGCACGAAATAAAAAAAAATTTTAAAAACCGACTTCAGAAAAAAACCCGCGATGCACAAAAAAGGATGAAATAATTGTTTGTAATTCTTAACAACATCAATCCAATAAGAATGGATCTAGAAAGAAGAATCACTTTTGAAGACGGTGCCAGGTAGTAGTTGACTTTGATTGCACTAACTCTTGCTTCGGCAATTGTTTACATTTCTTTGTTAGGCTTATGCCCTTAATATATCACCCACATGTGTTAGCACCGTCTTCAAAAGTGATTCTTCTTTCTAGATCCATTCTTATTGGATTGATGTTGTTAAGAATTACAAACAATTATTTCATCCTTTTTTGTGCATCGCGGGTTTTTTTCTGAAGTTGGTTTTTAAAATGTTTTTTTATTTATAAATATTCTGTTTAAGTTTATTTAATTGTTACTTATATGCACTCACTCCAAAATGTGTTGCAATGTTTTGGAAATTAAACTATTTGTCTTAAACTTATCACACAAAGATCAGACGACTGGGATAATGTAGTTTTTAGTAAAAATAGTAGCTAAAATATAGTAATAAATACATAGTGCATAGTTCATAGGAAATATGTAGTACATAGTACTCAGTACATATCGTCGGTCTGATGCAATAGTGACGAAACAGAAATTTTTGCTATTTTAAACATTGTGCAAATATGCAAAAAAGTCATATTATATTCAGCCAAATTCACGGATCTAAATTTTTATGGGATTCTACTGGATTCAATTTGAATTTTTTCAGAACGTAGTACATAATATGCAGTACATTGTATATAGTACGTAATAGATAATATATAATACATAGAAAATAATATAACATACCAGTAGGGAATACTGGAAAACTCCTTCTACAGAAGCAGTTCAGTACTTCCACCCAGTACAAAAAAGGCATTACATTAACACGGCGATGGCCTAGGCTGGGAAGTACTTCTTTTTTCCCTTCCATAGAATATGTTTTGGAAGTACTTATACTACATTTATAGTACAGTTTGTAACGGTCAGTTTTGCTCAAAAATCTCTAAATGGTTACTTGACAAAAAAAATCACTGTCGAGAATGAAATTCAGAAGTTGTTCAAAACCAAAAAGTAGGCGGAAAAAAAAATAAAACAAAAAAAAAGAGAAAGAAAAAAAATTGAGAAGTCAGTCAGGAAGTCAGTCCGGAAGGAAAAAAAAGTATGTAATTTTCCCACAAAGGATTTGAAAAAGTTGGAAAAAAAACAATTTTTAAGAAAGGCAGTTTTGTAATTTTGCATAAGGGATTCGTTTGTTGGTATACTCCGGGTAAAAGGAAGTTTTTTTTTGACTGCGATTCCTTATTATGCACATTAATTTTTGGATCCGGTGCTGAGCATATGTAATTGCGGCTTATGAAGTTGAAGAGAGTATCCACGAAGGTGAAATTTTGCATGGGCGTGTTCCAGCTAGGATATCCAGAGTCCCAGTGTGTACCGTTGCAGACCTAAACTAGTGTATGGAAGTGGACTGTCGTCCTGGTGCAAGGCGAATAACACATGAGGATATAGATAATCTAGATCTTAGTAGCTGCAGATTATTGGGTAGTAGAAGGAGATCTGGATTAATTCTTTCTTGTCCCTTGGACCAATGCCCCGAAATACCGTTCATAGACGGGGAACAATTCTGAAGAATTTTTTTTTTGAGACATACTATGTGCTGGAGAAGAGCAACGGTGGCTCATTTTTGTTGTTAGTGGTATCAGAGGCGTTCCAGAGGTGAAAATGCAGTCCGTGACCGACAGCAGCTAATTACTAAAATAACTGTCGCAGCCATTTTTCCGCAAGGGTCTTCGGATGGTATTACTAGTAAGAGGTTTTTGATTATATTTTTCGTGAGTACGAACCTTATAAAAGAAGAAATTATACATTAAATATAAACAATACAAAACAAAACGCAACAAAAAAAAACAAAAATACACAAAATAAAATAAAATATTCGTACATTCTTTAATTTAGCACTATACAATAATTTTTAGTGCAGTTCATATTAATTTTTTTTAATCTTAATTACATTATTTTGTAAGTTTGTTTGCTCATTTGGTGAAAATAGTTTTTCTTGTTGTTTCCGGGACACTTGTTTCCCTTATCTTGAACATGATATTTGTGATATCATTTGTAAGAAACTAATCGTATTGGTACCAAAGCGACGCGTTTCCATATCTTGTATCGACCGGATTTATCTGGGCAGTTACTATTGTAAAATACAATTTTTTTTTGAAATTGAATACGTGGATGTAGTTGTATCTGACAATGATTCGAGTTCATTGCCATTATTGTCATTGAATATTGATTTTTAACTCCTGGTGTTCTTGTATTGATGTATGTACCTGAAATAAACAAAGAAATGTAATGTTTGTAATGATGAACAGAATGTGCTAGATTTCTTTTTTTTGGAATGGTTGGGGCGGATGGCGTTTCTTTTCAGGAGTCTTAGGTAGTGCCTTTCCTGGTCAGCTGGTGGTTATCCATACCATGAGTTGGCAAGGGACCGCACTACAGTGACACGGTTCAGGCGATGCCCGAAGGATGGAGTCGGAAGATGAGTGTTATAGTCAAAGGTAAGTGGTGAACCATCATACGTATAGGCCCGGCCACACACCCCACGACCCCTCCGGTGAGCTAGAGAACTCCGTGTGGCCGGCGTAGGAGTTCCGGAATTTTGTTTCCTTTCTTATGTATGGTATTGGCTCCTTGGTCATGCTTTTCCGGGCTTATGGCTAAGGGGGTAATACCTCGCATAAGTGGCGCCCACTATTTTATCGCGCCATTATGCTGTTACAAGTTTCCAGAGTAAAAAAATCGCTAAAACTGCAAAAAATGGTAGTTGAATGAAATTTGGAATGGTGGGAGTTTAGCAATTGGAGAAAAGGTAGCCGTTGAGTTCCGGGCCGTACTTCGTGAAAATCACGAGAAAATCCGATTGAAAGAATTTTCCGACGCTTTCCCGACCGTAGCTCGGAAAAACGTCGAGATTGGAAAAATGTTAAGAAGACAAAATTAAAGCTATGAAAATTCTCAACAAAACAAGTTATATAAACTTTTCCCGGAAAACCTCACGTTTGGTCGGAAAATGGAGGCTAAACAAAAAAAATATGAAAAATTATTTTGTTTTTATATTGTTTTCTTTATGCAGGGTGTCCCACCTCAAGTTACAAAGTAGCGGGCTGTAGATAGGCTTTGGATAGACGAACAAAAAATCATATGGGAGGGGGGCAGAAATCGTAACGGTTTGGTCACTAGGGCGTTTTAAATTTTTTTTGATAGAGGTTTACATATCACCCTGTATTTTGGTAACCCGATAACCTACTTCCATGAATTAGGTAGCAGTATACGCAGAATACTCCCGCCTATCTAAGCTGTAAAAGCGAAGGTTCTACACCACCAATTTCCAGAGTTATGAGTCTTGATCTATCTCCAGTTATTTCCGAAGAACTTTGTCAATTTTTCTAATATTACTAATGTATATTCGAAATAGTTTTTATGTGAAAAATATGATATTTTGACTCATAACTCTGGAATTATACAATAAAGAAGTACTTCCAAATCGACTTCCCACAGTAAATACTTGCGATTTTCCCTACTGGGATACTACCCCAGTTATGTAAGTAAAATACAGACGCCCAGTCGAATAGGCGAAACGCCGAAACGTATTCCATGTCGCCGAAAGTGATTAATCCAAGCAAAATATTTAGATATTGCAGCCATTTAGATGGCAACTTTTAGTCGAGATCCAGACCCGACCCAGACAGCAGCGATGGTGACACGCGCACTTTGCTGCGCACCCGTTTCTGGGCACTTGTGCCTATGTAGCTGTCTAGAGCATGGAAACTTTTGGCTGAGCTCCACTTACAAACAGCAGCGTATAATTCTGTGTGCGAGGCAAAATAGCCCGCGCTTAATGGGAGGGATTGGGTTTGAATGTTGCAATGCAGAAGCTGCTCCCAGCATTCGTTTCATATTCTCGCAATGCAGACGCCGCTCTCCAAATTCTTGTCATATTCTCAACCAAAAGTTTCTATGCTCTAGAAAGCGGCATAGGCACAAGTAGCCAGAAACGCGTGTGCAACAAAGTGCGCGTGTCGCCACCATTGCAGCAAGTGTCCAGAAACGGGTGTGCAACAAAGTGCGCGTGTCGCGAGTTCTTTGTTTTACCCCCAGCGAAAAAGTGGCAAACGCGCTTAAAGAAGTTAACACTTCAAAAATTTTAATTACAAAAATTTAAACTTCTCACGACTTTTAAAACGTGTAAAGCTTTTGACAATTGTTTGCACGATGTAAGAACCGCAAACAAAGGTGTAAACGTGTAAAGTGTTTACACGTTTTCACTACACCGAATCAGAAGTGACTCCCAGATCCTTTTTACACCAACATTAGCTCTACATATTTCCTAAATTCCATAGTACAAAGAATCTTGCATAAAAGCACATTTATGTACAACACGAAAAATTCCTATCTTACCATTCTTTGCATTTACAAGTGCAGCACACTCACTAGTACTTAAATTAAACATTTCCGCAGAATTTAATATGTATGTGGTGAAGTGTATATTCACCACCCACAATCAAGCCGGGCTAAAAGTACTTTGAGCCTTTCGTAAAAGTTTAAAATTGTGTACAAAAGTTCATTTTAAGTTCCTATTGAAATGTTTGAGTTGTGTGCCCAGCTACGTATCCAACGCCGCTAGAGATAAAAAGGACCTTGAAGCCTTGACAGACAGGAAAACTCTTAGCCAGTCAAACTCGATTTTAAGAGATTAGGGATCAATGAAATGGGTGTAGGCCTCATTCAGTTCGACGGGGGAAACTTCAAAAAGATATATATTACGGTATCCCTGCCTGAAATCCTTGTTTTCTTTAACTGTTAGCAAAATAATTCCTTTTATAATTAAGTTCTGGGAATTCCGCTGAAGAGTTTCGCAAAAGGACGTTTTAAGTACAGCTAGGAACACTTTATCCTTTTGATAATAAGAATCCTTTAATAAATATCCAGGATTATTTCAATTCAAGCCCAAAAAGGACTTTAGTATTTCGTGTATTCAAGAAACATTTCAAAAAATTTGATTTTTTCATTTTTATTTAACAGGCCATCATACTGTTAAGCACCCTTGAAAGATCTTTCAGGATGCTCGACACTAATAGGAAAAAAACTCCCTTTTATTATAACTTCGCTAAAGTCTGAAGGTTCTGACGGAAATTATTATCGATAGAGAATCGTCGTTGATGTTTGGCTACTTTATGGATAAAAACGAAATGAGACAGGGCCCCTCCGCTCCCTCAGCCTCGGAAAACTTTTAGCAAATACTCAAAATAGAAATCACGTAAAAAGGAGAAACTTTTTAGAATCTTATGCTGTTTTTCTCTAGCGCTTTTTCTCCCTGCTTTTTCCTTTTTAGTTCGTCCTACTTTGTCGCTTATAACACGAGACTTTTTCATATTTCAGCAGAAATCTTGTTTTCATGTGATGGATATCGATTGATAGCGAAAATATTTACGCAAGAAATAACTTATGCTGCAAGGTGAATTTGTTTGATTTTGTTACAGAAAAGGGGAAAAATTATGTTATTTTTAAAATTAATAGCGCCTTTTTATAAATTAGTTTAACTGCCAAACCAATATTTTATAGAAAGCGATGAAAGCTTTCTGGGTAAATACTACCTTTTCTCTTACTCAAACAACGCCAACAGGATCAACAACGAAGGATCAGGATTAGCAAAAGCAACCAGTACAAAAAGGGCCAGATTCTCACATTCCACAAGGTTGACAAACCCCACATCAAGGGGGTTGTTGAGGGTGGAGCGAGATTGTCTTTCGGCGCCTTTAGTTGACGATTTCACTGCACATAAATTGTATTTCCAGTTGTCCTAGATAAAACTTTTTTCGAGCCCTGCCGGCCTGCCATTTCCTTACGGGATTATATATCCCCTTTTGCAAGCCTTTATGGGCCGGGGGCCCCATAAAGATTTCTATGGTGGTTTTAGGGTCACACGCCTATAGCGGCAATAGAGCAAGCATGTCTTCTCAGAGTTACTTCCCCGACGACGTTTCACCAACAGCACCACCGTCTTCGGAAACTATTTGGTGGTTTGTATTGCATGGTTGGGCATTAAGGCTTGCCCCAGCCAGTTAGGTTGAGATGGTGGAGAGAGTTACCTTCTCGTAAATAGAGACTTCTCCTGCCATCAGCCCAAAATGGCGGTATTCACCATCCTGACAACGTCATCTCTGTGAATTTTATGCTGTACACTTCGTAGAGTATTCTCCACTCTTACACCCCTTAGGGTCTTCTTTCGGGCCCCTATCCTTTCAACATAATGCCAGTGGGGTCTTCTGTTGCTGCCGAAAAGTACCCGTTTACAAAAAGGCTGCGTGGTGTTCCCGTCTACAGCAAAAAGACTTGCTCCTTCCAAGGCTCAAGGCGGCCCACCATAGAGGGCGCACCAACCCCTACTGACCTGGGCTGTTCTGAGCCCTGAGCAAATTCGTCTACCGCCTCAAAAACACTTCCTTGCACGGTAACTAGTTGTTTCGTGGTCAGAGGAGTCTGCGGACTGTTAGTCGCAAGTACGCCAATTCTGACACTTTCCCATTTGACAGAAGGTCGGCTTTTATGGGTGCGTCCGACGTATGGCCAAAGCCTTCGCACTTTTCTCCGGGTTATTATGCCCTAGAGAACAGCCAGATGATCTAACCCTCTTATTATTAAAAACATCGGTATCCCTTTCTTCCACGGGGGCCACGCAGGCCCTACCAGCCTCTACAAGGGAGTAGCCAGCTTCCAGATATCGCATAAAACGTTTTCGGGCTGCGCCACCCCGTCTTCTGAAAGCGATCGTTTTTTCGAGTCGCCTCTCCGATTAGGTGCCCTTACTTCCGCGGGAGATCTAAAGAGATCTCCTAATGAAGGAGTGATCTCAACGTACTCCGTCCCTGGGTTTACGGGCTCATACTGCCCTCCCTGAAGAAGAATCCCGAAAACTTTCCTTCGCTGGTCCTTCGACACCTTGAAGCATGGATCCAAAAATATCTAACTGGCCTTGTAGGTCGTTCTTTTGGGAGCTGTGGGAGCGTCTTCAAAAGTTTTTTTAAGGTAATTTTATATTGATACCACGAGCTGGGTGAGAAAGGACTGTCGTCCATGGCAGAGCTCCGTATCACCATTGGAAGGCTAATTCAAACAAACCGAAGTTCGCCTGGTATCCACAGTCCACCGTTAGTAGTATATTCACGCAGTACCATTCATAACTTCAGCACCATTGTTTACTCATTAGGATTGCGGTTTTTATCGAGTTTAGATCCGCCGTATTCAGTCTGCTCCATGGATCTCGAGCAGGATGTGGCCTAAGGCCAAGTACGATCGGTCTTGGAGTCAGTGCTCTCTGCTTGTGCCATGTTCGAGTCATATTGATGAGTACGTAGACTAGACGTAGGCTAGCTACAAACAACACCCTCAAAAAGTGCAATCAAAATTTGAATTTTTGGTCGAAATTGTTTTTCGCATTCATTTTGGCGCCCCTTACCCCAGGCGCCTAGAGCGATCGCTCCATTCGCTCTACCCTAGGGCGCTGAACTCAATATTAGAACTCTTCTGACCAAAAATTGAAGAAAAGAGCAAAATTGGCAAAAAAAAGTCTCCAGGGAGCGACTAAACAAATTGTTTTATGCTTATGATCTTCAGTCTAAACAAGGATATAGAACTTCATCCACAAAAGACTACCCTCCAGCAACGGGTGAGAATAGCCGAGGTTGGGCTTTATACCGAAGGTAAACCCATGGCCACGACATAGGTATTGAAGACGTGTTCGATATGATACATGTTTGAAATGTAAATGTAGTTAAATAAAAGCTCAAGGTAAAGGGAGGTAAAGGGAACACATAAGTAAACTATATAAACTATCAAGTTCTTTAATGCAAAGCTTATTACTACCGATTGTTGCGACCGACCGACTGTAAATTTTGACCGAAATCAGAAGTCAAACATCGAAGCTGCATTTATCAAATTTAACTGCTGCAGAATGGCACAATCTATTGTTTTACTATCTCTATTGTTATAATTCTACTGAGACTGAACAGGTGATCTTGTGTCGTTGATCGTCATCATTTATAATTTATTACGGATAGTATGTTGATGATCTCATCGATGTTGTTACTTTGTACAATACAGTTTAGTGAAACATCGGAAGGGTAAAATCGAGTACCAAGTAAAATTTTCATTCAAGTCAAAATTCAGAGTTTGGGGAGGTTTACATTCCAAACGCAAAGTGGAAGAGCAAATTGGAGCTCTTTTTTCTCACAGCAATTTGTATGCTTTTCTGTTTATTATATAAACGTAAATTCTACGTGCAATAAAACTATTCCAATTTGCGTTTCCACTTTACGTTTAGAATGTGAACCGCCCTAGGCCCTAAACTCTGATTTTTGATTTGAATGCAATTTTACTCGGTATTCGATTCTACCCTATAAGCAACGATAGGGGTAAAAGGACTCGGTCAACTGAATCGAATACGGATATCGCACATCCCGAAGAAAAGTGTAATAACTGGAAATTAATGAAATTCTGGATTATTACAAAATTCAGTTATAAAAACGACAACCTGCTTCCAGAGAAAACCGTAGTAAAGCTATGTATAAATTTCTCACGTCGAAATTTATATGTACATAGCTTTACTACGGTTTTCTTTGGAAGCAGGTTGTCGTTTTTATAACTGAATTTTGTAATAATCCAGAATTTCATTAATTTCCAGTTATTACACTTTTCTTCGGGATGTGCGATATGAGTCGAATCGCAAGCCAAATATTTATAATAGTAAAGAATCGAGTACCGATTCCATATCACTAGTAGCCAGTAGCTTAAGACCCGTTCCGTTCTAAGCTGCACTGTGTAGCTTTAGGTCTATTCGGGAATCAAGAACTGAAAGAACCGTTCGTTCTGAAGTTTACCATTAACACAGGTTTTAAAAAGTATTAAACATTTTTTTAGTAAACGATTTTTGGGAACTTCAATCTCCTTAAAGGGGCCCAATCATATTTAGCGCCGGGCCGCGCAAGGTTATGGGGCAGGCCTATGTGCAACTCTGATTCCGCGGGCGTTGTAGCCTTTGTCGGCGGGTAAGCGAGTTTCAACTTTTTTCATGAGGCGTAACACTCCGCGAGACTATATCCGCTAACCCCGACGGTTACAATGGAAGGTATCAGGTTTGTTAAAGCCCCGTTAAAAATTTTTTGTTCTGATTTTTGTTACAATGGGCTCGTAACAACAGAAGCTGAAACCCAAATTCCAAGGACACCTCCTTTAACATGCTCCAGACTTTTATTGATCTATCCTGTCCTATAATCCTTCCTTCAAACCGCTTACTACTAGACACTGCACAATAACATACGCATAATGGTGAAGTCCATCATAACGTACTCCTTTTTTGTAGTGAGGAATGGGGTCCAAAAGTACCGCACCTCATATTGTAGACCGCTTGGAAGACGGGGAGGCCTCAGGGCGGGCGAAAGCAAAGCATTGCTGTAGGACTCACATTCTCGCTAGGAAAAGATGCGCAGGTGAGAGCACGACAATCAAGAAGATGCACCTGGACGAAACCACCTCCAAAGGAGAGGTGTGCGAGGCACTGCTTAGCCAACTAGGTCTGCTGTAAATGCAGGAAGAAAACATGGGACGTAGGAAAGCATATGATGGAATACAGACGGCCACGAAAAACACAAAACGCATTTGAACGTTTTCTGTTTCTTTACTTTTTCGTGCGCCAAAAACTTTACTAAAGGACCCCGCAAACTTTCTATGGAAAAACGGTCTCCGTCAAATCACTTGATATTGTGGTATTAGATTCTTCGTACCCTTCTGATGAAAAGTCATCACGGGCACGAAGCACGAAACCTGAAATTTTTAGTCCAAAATGCCCTTTGAAATCTTCGACTTCGGCCGAAAATCAATTTTTTTCGATGTAGGTTTTTGCTTCTTTTTCTATTATTTTCCATCAAATTGTCGCTTGAATGCATTAAATATCGTATTTCAACAACACACAATCACTATTTTGCATAAAAAAAGTAATTTTTTTTTTTCAAAATTCAATTTTTGCAAAGGGACATTGCGATCGTTATAAATGTTTTCATACTAACATGTGATAGCGATTATTTTTTTATTCTTTAGTTGAAAGATCAGTATCAGTCAAACATAAAAAATCGATTTTCAGCCGAAGTCGAAGTTTTCAAAGGGCATTTTGGACTAAAAATTTCAGGTTTCGTGCTTCGTGCCCGTGATGACTTTTCATCAGAAGGGTAAGAAGAATCTAATACCACAATATCAAGTGATTTGACGGAGACCGTTTTTCCATAGAAAGTTTGCGGGGTCCTTTGACGGCATCACAGGATCTCCCCCCACCAACCCAATATGAACTTTATTTTCTTTACTTTCTCGTTATATCCCCACCACATGAGAAAGTTTTTACCAAAAAAAATGTTGCACGTCAAGTAAAGAAAGAGACCTATTGTGTACGGAAATGAAATTGGCGTCGCAATCGTGAGTGAGCAGTACAGGGAAATAGAATTCGGCAGGCCGACAAAAGCGGAAAAACCACAATATAGCGGTGCCGAAACTGTGCAATCGAGGAGATGATGAGGAATCCGAAAGATGGTTTCGCACAGGCAAGGATAGGAGCGAACGGCTAACAAAGATCTCGGAAAGTGGTGGCACCCGATTTGTCACTTCTGTCAAGATTCGTGGAAAGTCACTGCAGACGAACACCTAGCAGACCTGTTAGCAAGTCCTAATCCCACCTCCCCGCGGTGCCCTCTGGGGTACTTCTTCGGAAGGAGCTAACGGGAGACGGGCGAATGGCGAGCTCTCTGCGCCACAAAACAGAGCTTTAAGTCGGTTGGGCTGAGGGTTAGCAACCCGCTCCCATAAAAAACACCATTGCTACGAATCGGCAAACAATGCCTCGGAACCGGACGGACAACACGACGACGACCTTTGCTTTTCGAACAAGGACACGAATCGGATCATGGAATGTGAGAACACTGCTGGCTGAGGGACGGCTGGATGAAGTCCTCAACGAGATGAATCGATATAAAATCAAGATCATGGGACTTAGCGAGACCAGATGGCCCGATGCGGGGGAACATATCTGCCCAAACGGTGAGTCCTTCTTATATTCTGGTAGAAACGAAACTGAAAGCCGTAGGAGTGGCGTTGGCGTAATACTCACCAAAGAAGCCAGGTCTAGCCTCATTAGCTGGTCACCGGTTTCTGAGAGGATTATTACCGTGCGCCTGCGTACCAGACTAAGAAGTACTACGGTAGTCCAATGCTATGCTCCAACTGAAGACGCAGAAGATGACATCAAGGACGAGTTCTATATGCGACTGAATGAGGTTTTTCGCTCTATTCCAAGGGGAGACATCATTGTTTTAATGGGTGACTTAAACGCTCAGATCGGCCGTGACAACACCGGCCTTGAACACACAATTGGAAACCAAGGCCTAAGCCAAGTTACCAATAATAATGGTGAGCTTTTCGTTGACTTTTGTAGTTCCCACCAACTCATGGTAGGTGGAACTTACTTTTGTCACAAGAAGATACACAAAGAGACCTGGGTATCGCCCGATGGTAGAACGAGAAATCAGATAGATCACGTGGCCGTTAGCCGCAGATGGAGAACTATTCTTGAGGATGTCAGGAGTTTCAGGGGAGCGGATACTGGAAGCGACCACCATTTGGTTGTAGCAACTATTCGCCTTAAAATCGCCGCAATCAGAAACGTGCAACATGATGCTATAACCCGTAGACGGTTTAACGTAGACCTTCTGCGGGAGAGCGTTAAAAAGCGGGAATTCGCTGGAAGCTTTTTAGAATTATTAAACCAGCAAACCGTTTCTGACGACACAAATATTGAGGAATTGTGGAGTACGACAAAGGGCGCGATATTGACGGCTGCGGAAACAAGCATCGGTTATGTCCAAAGAAACCAGCAACACTGGATCTCGGACACAACCTGGCAAAAAATAGAACGCAGAAGGGCCCTCAAAAATAGCGTAAACTCCACAAACGACCCGGAAAGACGTCACCAATTAGAACGGGAATACTCCCAATTACACCGGGAGGTTAAGAGAAGTGTCCGGCGTGATAAAAGGCAGCAGATAAACGAACTCGCAGAAAAAGCGGAAAACGCGGCAAACACAGGCAACAGTAAGGTGCTGTACCAAATCACTAAACAGCTCTCGTGAAAGCACTCTACTAAAAAGCATGCCGTTAAGAGTGCGGATGGAAGGTTGCTGTGCAGCGACGAAGAGCAACTCCAAAGATGGAGAGATTACTTCTTCGCCGCCCTGAATGGTACACTTACACAGGAACCTCAGGAAAACAGCAACAATGCACAACCAATAAGAATCACCACCCGGGCCCCATCCAAGACGGAAATAGTAACCGCAATTCATGCGATGGCCAATGGTAAAGCAGCTGGGAAAGATGGCATCCCGCCAGAATTGTTGAAATCCGACTCAAGCCTCATAGCAGATGCGCTTCAGCCAATCCTAGAAATAGCATGGAACACCTGTACCTTTCCGGAGGATTGGACGGAAGGTATCATAGTCAAAATACCAAAAAAGGGGGACCTAACAATATGCGACAACTGGAGAGGCATCTGTTTACTATCTACAGTGGGCAAAATTTTGTCCCATATATTACTATCTAGGATAAGTGAGGCAGTTGACCGAACGCTTAGGAGGCAGCAGGCCGGATTCAGGAAGGGCCGCTCCTGTATTGATCATATTAACACCTTGAGAATAATAGTGGAGCAGTCTACTGAATTCCGATCCCCCCTTTACCTTGCTTTCGTAGATTATGAGAAAGCGTTCGACTCGGTCAATAGGAGCTTTATATGGTAGGCACTACGGCGACGTGGATTGCCTGATAAAATAATAGAATTGATAAAAGCCCTATATAACAATTCCAAATGCAGAGTTCTCCATAATGGAAAATTATCCGACAGCTTTGAGGTGAGCTCAGGAGTACGACAAGGATGCCTACTTTCGCCTTTACTATTTCTTATAGTAATAAATGACATCCTTGTCGGCGCTCTAGATAATCGAACAGGCGGCATACAATGGGGTTTGGTAGACCGCCTTAAGGACCTCGACTACGCCGATGATATCTGTTTGCTGGCCCACAGACACCAGGACCTCAAAAACATGTTGAACAATTTGGCAACAGAAAGTAGTCCAGCAGGCTTAAGGCTAAATCCGACTAAAACTAAAGAAATGCGGATAAATGCAAACACCATTGAACGGACAGCGCTGAATAACCGTGACGTGGAACTGGTAAATAAATTCTGCTACCTCGGTAGTGTTATTACCGAAAATGGTGGGGCAGAAGAAGACGTAAGTTCCAGAATAAACAAAGCACGAGGCGCATATGCATGCCTGTCCCGCATATGGAGATCAACGGAGATCTCAACTAACACCAAATTGCGGCTGTTCAACTCCAACGTTAAGGCAGTTCTTTTGTACGGTTGCGAAACATGGAAAGTCACCCAATTCATCACAGGGCGCCTACAAGTCTTCATCAACAGATGCCTTCGTCGTATCCTAAAAATCCGCTGGCAAGATAGAATTTCAAACGAAGAACTATGGCGCCGTGCCGGCCAAGAAAGGATAGACGACCAAATCAGGCGAAGGAAATGGAATTGGGTTGGCCACACCTTGCGACGCGAAAACGAAAACCTAGCCAAACAGGCCCTTGACTGGAATCCGCAAGGTTCCCGTCGAGTAGGAAGACCTAGAACAACGTGGAGGAGAACCCTACTAGAAGAAGCCGCAACAACTGGGAGATCCTGGTCGGAGCTGAGAGCTGTCGCGCAAAACAGAGTCCGCTGGAGGGCAACTGTTTCCGCCCTATGTCCCATGAGGGATTAAAGGAGTTTAAAGAAGAAAGAAGAAGAAGGATAGGAGCTGTATACGTCTACAGCCGCTACGCGATGCCTAGTCTCACGATGAAGGAGTACGTGGCAATGGTAGAACGGTTAACTGCAGTATTTCGGAGTGATGATTGACCGAAGGCCCAACTTCGGGGCTTGGTGGGCACAGCGGGAAAAGCTTTGGAAAGAACGGGCAATAAATAGGAAAATAAACTCCGCAATTGGCTTTGCATTCGGTACTATCTCTGAAAAAGTAGCTGGGGTTATAGCTCGAGTGATCCCCATTGAAATTGGAAGGCAAAAGGTTGTGCGACATTGAATATGCAAGAGGGGAATCCAAGGAATTGCGACGGTTTCTGGTCCGCAGTTAATACATCGCAACATGGCAAAGGAGGTGGAGTGGGCCTAGAAAGGGCCGATGGACACATATGGGTTAAAAGGGAACATGCGGAAATGAGTTACTACTCCATGCTGTACCTGAGTGGGCATGGAGGTTATAGGGTATACCTTCACCGCTTCAGGTTGGCCGATTCGCCGTTGTTCCCGAACGATAATGGGTATGCGGACCATGTCTTCTTTAAGGACTGCGCTGGAAGCAGTTGCTGAAGTGCAGCTTACACCTGAAAACATCTTGGACCATATTGTAAGGTCGGAGGATGTGTAGAGAGTGACGGAAGTGCCGCTAAAGGCCATTCACCAGAAGCTTAAGCATTACGAAGCCCAACGAAACAGAGAAAGAACAAAAATGCAAGGATAGATAGCAACTAAGTAGTTAGACGACTAGATTGTTCCGGCTCTGCTGAGCACCCTTCTTGAGTGAGGGAGCAACCTACATGGTCCACGCTGCAGACACGTGAGGCCTATTGTGTACGTACCCCATTAGCGGAACAGACTATCAGCCTTCCTGGTTGAAGGCAAGAAGGTCTTTAATTGACGAAGACCGGACTTAAGCAGGGCTCAAAAAATCCCTGATAAACGTTCTTTTTCTAAGCCAGATCAGAGCAGTCTCGTCGCTTCCTTGCAGAATCGGCATTCTCTCTTGAGACAGTCCTTGGTTTTTGAGGTGATACCGGCCAGTCAGATAACCCACCAGCAGCCTTAGGTCCGATCTGTTTAAAGTGATAGTGTCCCTGTTGGATGAGATCAGAAGCCTAAAGCGGACTTCCATATCTAATCTAAAGCCTATGGCAGCGGACCTCCATATGAAGGTATGCAAAGGGGACAATCCAAGAGTGCCTCCATTGCAGCTATGGGACAGGTCCGCATAGCTCCGGTAGAGAGGCAAGCAAGCCGTTGCAGTTTGCTGCACTTGCGGATCGACGTAACCTGTTTAGTCTTGGGCCACCAAGCAATATCGGTAACCACAGGTTCAACGATACATCCGGTACATCATTTGTGGTGTAAGACAACATGTCTTATCCAAAAGCCTTTTGCATAATTGCAGGCCCATATAGCCCTTGTGGATATGCTCATGATGTATTCTCAAGTTGAGCGCTCCAGTTCAGTCTTTTGTCTAACTTTACTCTCCCATAGTTCGGTCACCTCCCTGACAGCCTCGCTTCGGATTTTTGTTTCGAGTACCAAGTACAATACCCCGACCTCCAATTGTACTCGAGTAACCACTACGACACCAACATTGTCAGGTGTAGAACCGATAGCCTTAAGCAAAACAGCTTTAAAGGTAGTTAACTGATATTATTTCAGTATCTTTCATTACCCATCCGGCCCCGCCTATCGGTTCACGTTCCTAACGCAAAAACACAGGCACCTTTGGACCATCTCTCATACGCCGCCTTCTCAGTAGTAGACTCGGTCGAACCGGCTGATACCGAACTCGTTATCGATATTTCGGTCATTTCCGTCACTAGCGAGATAAAATTGACAGATAAACTTGTATTCCTCTGCCTCTTGCGCTCCTTCCTCCTATTCTGCTTCGGCGGTGTCTGCAGCCTACATGACTCTAGCTCGCCATTGTTGTTCACAACTCAGGGTCGGCTGACACCTTGACATAACCCTACGTCACATTGTCCACTTTCGTCGAGGATGAGCGCTCCTCCAGGTGGAACTGTACTAGTTGACTCGTTGTCGTATCAAAGCTTCTTAGTGGACCGTTCATTTCCCTGTCTTTTTCGGAAAATATAAAATTTCCCCGAACCAGTAAAGTTCGAAATCATTCTTGCATAGCTTATCAAACAAATAAATTAAAAAAAAATTTCATAGCAAACCCAAGTAACAAATTTCGTCTCATAAGACTCTACTAGTGTCTTATGAGAGGATATTCGACTTTTTTAAGAGAGCACCACTAAATTACACTTGTAAAACACTACAAGTGCTTTATCAAGACCCTCTCAACTACAGGCCATGCAGTTGTATCGGGCACTAATACAACAATTGCTGAGAATGGTCCCAGAATTTGACAGTTGCTGAGAATTTAATGGCGCAGAGTACGTTCGCGAGTGTTTTCGTTATAGTTTTGTGGTAAAAAGTGGTAAATTATTGAAATTTATCGCTTTAAACCATACAAGGATTATCAGTGATTATTTCTTTAGTGATTTAATAAAAAAATATATAAAAAAAATAGTGATTTAGTGTATTTTTGGTGTCTTAATTGTTAAGGTGATAAATTTATTTTACATTCGCGGTGTTTTATTCGTGTTTATTAAGGGAAAATATGCTGAATATTTAATTAAAAGTGATTTTAAAGTCATTAATTAATTTATTTTGCAATTATTACTAAACATATAAGTACAGAAAAGTGCGAATGGAAAAGTGAATAAGAGAAGTGTTTTTCGGCACCTATATTTTTAATAATAATATCATAATATATGTATTAATCACTTTAAAATCACTTTTAATTCCATAACTACACAAAACATTAAATATGTAACATTTTTTTCGTAAATAAACATGAAAAAACACCATGAATGTGAAAAAAAAGTTGATCGCCTTAATAATTTGAACACTTAAACACACTTAATCACCAAATTTGTTTTATTTTTTTTAATGAAATCACTAAAAAACTATTCACTGATAAATCCAATTGCAGTTAAAAGTGTTAAAATACAATATTTTATCACTTTTTACTGCAAAAATAAACACAAAAATTCTGCGCGTACGGCTTCCGCGCCATGTTACTCCGGTGTGTGGTGACTTTTGGGACCATTACCACCACCACGAAAAATACATCTACGAGGCCTGTAGTTGAGAGGGTCTTGGCTTTATGAGTGTCAGAATTAAATTTTGTTGCGATTGAAATATGAAGGGATATATTTGAAGTCTTGTAAGAACTTTCTTATAAGTGTCATAACACTCATAAGGACAATTTTTTGACAGTTTAAACCTTTGAGAGTAAAGCTCTCATAAAAAGACTCAATAAGAATAGAGGTTTTCTTGCACTCAATATAAGAGTATAAACTATTACTACGTTTCCAGGACAGCTTGAGTACTCGAAGGCTTGAAAATCTCAAGAACTCGAGCGCGTATATTAGTGCGTTTCCATGACAGCTTGAAGCTTACTTGAAGCGTACTTCAAGTACAAATGTAAACGCATGCAGCTCGACTGGAGTCGATCAAAAAGATTTTTGTGATCGGCTCGAGTGCTTGTCATGTAAACCCTGCTTGAAAGCTTGAGTGCTCGAAATTGCGAAAGTTAGGCTTGTAAATGTGTCTAAATGCAATTTGTGGGAATATGAGGAGAAAAAATATTAACGAAGAAATAAAAGCACGCCAAAAGGAAGAAATATAATAGTAACTTGAAATGACAGCTAAAGAACTCAAGCTCATTTCAAGCTAATATGCCGCTTCAAGTAGGCAGAGTATATACGCGCTCGAGTTCTTGAGATTTTCAAGCTTTCGAGTACTCAAGCTGTCATGGAAACCTAGTATATGCTCTGCCTACTTGAAGCGGCATATTAGCTTGAACTAAGCTTGAGTTCTTTAGCTGTCATTTGAAGTTTCTATTATATTTCTTTTATTTCTTCCTTTTATGGTGCTTTTATTTCTTCATAAATATTTTTGTCTCCTCATATTCCCACACATTACCTTTAGACACATTTACAGGCCTAACTTTCGGAATTTCGAGCACTCAAGCTTTCAAGCTCGGTTTACATAACAAGCACTCGAGCCGATCACAAAAATCCTTGGAATAGAGAACTACAGGAAAGGCCTTCGAGTGTATAATCCCTGTATGTGAGCGTAGTGAAATCTGGGGGTTAGTCAACTGTCAAATTGGGTTAGTTAGCTGCTTGTGTTCCCGCGTTCGGTGGAATACTTTTTTAAGACGAGTTTTTTTTATAAAGCTATCCGAAATCTTATTATCAAAACTAACTTAAAAATAGAAAGAAAGTATAAAGAATAGTTTCAAGTATAATTAAAGTTCTAGTGAGTTACTATGATTACATGCATACTTGAAGTCGGCTTCAAGTAGACTTGAAAGTCATGTAACCTCAGATCGACTTCAAGTAAGCTTGACTCAAGTAGATCCGAAAAATTTGTCGGATCGACTTGAAATTGACCATGTAACCCCTGCTTCAGCGCTTGAGTTTTGAAATTAGTTCTCCGTTGGTTGTACATTTCACTTCTGATGCAATTCACTTAATAAATTTATTTTATTTATTTAAGCTGCACATAAATGAGAAAAAATCGTTTATTCCATCACGCATTTCGAAGCAAACTTATGCGAAGTGTCAAATATATTTCAAGCCGGCTTGAAGTCAAGCTCTCAAGCTGGTGAACTTTCGCCGCGGATTAAACTGTCAGTTGGATCTCAAGTCAAGTCCTCGATCCGGCATGTAATCATAGTAAGTGAGTTTTCTGTGAAAAAAAGAACAATGAAGTGTGCAGTTTGTTAATGCAGGAATAAATGAAAATATGCACGAGAAAAATCGTTCTTCAGGTGAAAGTGCTAAATAAAATAGTGCTTAAACACACATATTAGATATTTACATTAATAAATATGTGCATCACTGTGATAAATTGTCCAAATAATGTAAATGTTATTTGGTTGAATTTCTTTGTTTACATTAAATGACCTAACGCAAAATTCAAGGGGATCAGCTGTTTAGATTTCGGAGTGACGCCGTGTAAAAAGTTCATTTGTGGGGGCAAGATTTTATTTTAGATTACTCATAATTTTAACTCGTTCTTGCCCCTCCTCTATTTTACTCGGTTTTTACGCTTGTAGTGTACAAACAACTACCAAAGCGTGGGCACTCATACAAAACGAATTTCACTACCTTTTAATTGGGCGAGGGCCCTACAATTTAAAAGAGTTTTGCTCTCGGGAGTTTGATCGTTGGGAATCGAATGTCCCAAATACGTTTTCGTGAAAATCGTTCTTCGACAGTTTTATTAGTTTGTTTTTCACCTGTTCTACAAGTCCAATTTTAATTGGAATATATTCATATAATTCCTACGATTTTTCTCTTAACTATAGTGTTGAAAAATCGCATTTTTTTTGTTTTTAAGAGAAAGCTAACAAACCTTACATACATTTCATGAAAATGGGGTTGTAGAGCAACCCTTTGCGAGCCCAATGGTTAATCAAAAAATTTCTAGGATCATTGTGGGCCTTGTTCAACCTTTTTTTGTTAAACAGGTGTTTTTACATTTTTGAGATTTACTCCAAAAGTTACCATTATTTCTCCATGATTTTTTTATTGTAGGTAGGCACCATCAGTGGCCACAATTTAAGCCCTGACAGAAGGTTCTACGATAATTACACTCCCTATAATTAAATGTCAAAAAACGGCAATTTTTAATGGTTTTTGAATTTTTCTGCAAAAACTTGTTGATCGATTTCAATGGTCCAAAACTCATAATTTTCGTCTTTTTAAGCACAACGCGGAAAAACGTGTTTTCGCTACAATTATTAGCTTTTTATTACCTGTTGCCCTGGACCAATTTTATCCAAAACACATTCATTGAATTCCTACGATTTTTTTCTTAATTATAGCGTCAAGAAATCGCAGGATAGGTTTACTTCAACTTTTTTGGTGTTCTTCCTGGACTATTATGGAGTCGGAGATAGTAGGAACATAAAAGTACAGAAAATAAATTAAAAAAAATAGAGAACTTTTGGAGTTGATGATGGGATAACACCGACACGACAGATTTGAATTTAATTCTCCGCCACTTACAGAATAACAAAAATTTATACAGAAACTGTCGGTGTGTATCATGTGAATTGGTGCTGTTCGTTATTGACATTGTTCTGTCGGTGACGGTGAATTATGGCCTCAATTCCCAGATCCGACGGCGCGGAAGTGAGTGCGGATTTGACACTTTGCGATTCTCAAATCCGCAGCCGCGGATTCAATTAAATCAAAAATTCGGAGTGAAGACTCACACGATAATGAAATACCCGACGCAGTTGTGGTTTCAAGTCCGCAGAAAATTTGTTGCGGATCACACTTTTAAAGCGCGGAAAATGTCAAAAAGACATTCGCGGTTGCGGATTTGAGAATCGCAAAGTCTCGAGGCCTATATTTAACTTTAATTTAATCGTTTTGGCCCCTCCATAAACAAAAACTTTCTCACACTTTTGCTCTGTTATCTAACCCCTCCATCAGGAAAAGCTTTCACGTGTTATTTCATTTTTATTTTGTATATATAGGTGCCTGCCATCTAGTTGTCGATTAAAGAAAGTTTACGTGCGCTTTTTGTTCCGTTATTGGTTGGGCTTTTCATATTTAGCTATAAAAAAGAAGAAGATTGCCTGATTGAACTGCTGATTCCGAATGAGGCCGACAACGTCTTCTTCCCCTGTCGGAGAGAGCATTCGCAGTTCTTCTGCTTCGCCGACAATTATTATTGAGAAAAGCCATTTTCTGCTCAACTAAATGCCAGGGCCCTTCTCTATTCCAATATTTCCACATTTTCTAACGAAACCGACTGTTACAATAATGGCATTAATTTTACTTGAAAATGTAACAATATTGCCAATTTTCACTCCGTTTTGTTTTCAGATCGGATTCAACAATATTGTAATAGAGAACAGAGCCCCAGTTATCTACAGGAAATGAGCGCAAATATGAGAGAGCTTTTGTACATGGAGGGGTTTAACTGAGAGTTAATTATACGTTTAATTCTCCGTCACCGACAGAGCAACCACAATTTACATTGAAAATGTCGATGTCGGGCTCATTGAGAATTAGCAGTATACCAAGACCCTCTCAACTACAGGCCTCGTAGATGTATTTTTCGTGGTGGTGGTAATGGTCCCAAAAGTCACCACACACCGGAGTAACATGGCGCGGAAGCCGTACGCGCAGAATTTTTGTGTTTATTTTTGCAGTAAAAAGTGATAAAATATTGTATTTTAACACTTTTAACTGCAATTGGATTTATCAGTGAATAGTTTTTTAGTGATTTCATTAAAAAAAATAAAACAAATTTGGTGATTAAGTGTGTTTAAGTGTTCAAATTGTTAAGGCGATCAACTTTTTTTTCACATTCATGGTGTTTTTTCATGTTTATTTACGAAAAAAATGTTAAATATTTAATGTTTTGTGTAGTTATGGAATTAAAAGTGATTTTAAAGTGATTTTAAAGTGATTAATACATATATTATGATATTATTATTAAAAATATAGGTGCCGAAAAACACTTCTTTATTCACTTTTCCATTCGCACTTTTCTGTACTTATATGTTTAGTAATAATTGCAAAATAAATTAATTAATGACTTTAAAATCACTTTTAATTAAATATTCAGCATATTTTCCCTTAATATACACGAAAAAAACACCGCGAATGTAAAATAAATTTATCACCTTAACAATTAAGACACCAAAAATACACTAAATCACTATTTTTTTTATATATATTTTTATTAAATCACTAAAGAAATAATCACTGATAATCCTTGTATGGTTTAAAGCGATAAATTTCAATAATTTACCACTTTTTACCACAAAACTATAACGAAAACACTCGCGAACGTACTCTGCGCCATTAAATTCTCAGCAACTGTCAAATTCTGGGACCATTCTCAGCAATTGTTGTATTAGTGCCCGATACAACTGCATGGCCTGTAGTTGAGAGGGTCTTGAGTATACTCATTGCTGTGTGAATCGTCGGAAGCGGGCTGAACGTGCCGACAATTATTTGTTATCCAACAAAACAAGAATGTATAAATATGATGAAAAATTAATTGAATTGGTGGCGAAAAAAGTGCTTCTGTATGATAAAAGGCATAGTGCCTACAGGAATGTTATATTGAAAACTAGAACATGGAAGGAAATTGCAGATCAGTTGAAATTAAATGGTAACCTTGAATTGATTTATTTGTATTCTATATTTTTGAATCATAATTAATTAAAAATATTTATTTGTAGTTGAACTCATTAAGAAAAGATGGGCATCTTTGAGAGACATGTTTATGAGAGAATTGAAACTTAGAGATCAGCTCTCCCGAACTGGTGTAAAGAAGAAACGGAAATCATTTAAATATTTTGATAGTTTATATTTTCTGAAGGATGTTTACACGCCAAGGAAGTAAGTTCAACAAGTTAATATGTAGCTTTTATTGACTTTTAAATTTACGCTGTAAGTTTTGGTAGAACAAATGAATTCGAACAAAACAATGCTACATTCGATGAAATACAAGAAGAAGAAAGAGAAGTAAAATTGTATACAGAAGAAGATTATCAAGCTCAAGAAACATCGAATATGGAATTGATGCTACCTGTATCGCCAGAACCTTCAACGTCAACGATGCATCGTCAACGTACGCCTAGTCGGAATTCATCGATTGAAGAAAAGAATTTAGATGAAGAAATGTTGAAGATGGTCAAGGAATTAAGGAGTGAGCATCCGCAACAAGATGATATTGGGGCATTTGTAAGAAATTTGGAGTTACTTATGCGACAAGCAGACTTAACTATTAATGAGAAACTGGAAATCGAAATTAGAACTTTA
The DNA here is from genome assembly GCA_949987705.1 of Thereva unica. Lineage (NCBI taxonomy): Eukaryota > Metazoa > Arthropoda > Insecta > Diptera > Therevidae > Thereva > Thereva unica. The sequence goes on from OX465283.1 coordinate 102,644,994, forward strand.
AACATTGTCCAAGAAGTGATAAATAGGAAAAATAAGTAGTTTTAAAATCATTCAATGTTAGTATGTGTATAGAATCTATACTATAGATCTTAAGTGTTTTTTCGACATAAGTTCTTTGTTTGTTTTTATATTTATATTATGTTTTTATATTTATGTTATGTGTAGGTTTCCTTATAAAAATTTTAAACAAAAGCCAAAATAAATATAAAAAAAAAATAGAATAACTAATTAGAATAACTTCGAGAGATAAGAAACCACTATAAAGCAGAAGGCAGGGGTCAAATGGTAGTAACGACTTTTGGTGGTGCAGGTATACAAAAGAGTTAAGTGCTGAGAAACTTCAATTGATAATACGGTCTAAAATCTAACAGCCACGCTACCGAATCTTACCTCAATCTCCTTGGAGATATGGACTTTCATCGGGTGATCCCAGGATACGTTTGTTTACATATATGAGAGTAACAGAGAGAGGATCGTTAAAACTGATTGTTCTGAGTGGCAAAACGAAGCGGCATACTGACAGTATAAACCCACCTGTCTGGAATCCTCAAGCCTTGCCGTGGATAGGACGAATTTAACCGCAACAATCCAGGTAACGGAATATGAAATTTGAATTAGGAACTTAGGACGTCAGAACGCTCAACAGGACAGCAGCTCTGGGTTTGCTTTTATTAGACTCTGTGACGGCTAACGCGCAGATACTGCCTAAAATTCGGTACTGGAGACTTGTTACCAGGGACAGTCAAAGTTGGAGAAATTACCTAGAAAAAACCGGATGACCTTAACTGCTTATAAGAGCCATTAATTGCATTTCTTTACATCTTTCAATGGGAGCTGATTTATTTCATATATGTGTCGTTTCAAACAAATCATGAGTTTGGAGGGTCTACATCTTTTTAAGTCAGGAAAAGCGCCAGAAAGTGCAGTACTTTTGTGATTGTAGACAAAATTCCGGAAAACTAATCAACTATTGTAAGGCTTCAAGAGCTCTAGAGGCCATCAACAAAGCAGACTGACTAGATATGCTACACACAACCAACTGCAGAAATAAATGTAGCTTCAGTGATGACTGACAAGCAGATTTTGTCTATGCGATCAAGGGCTATTAAACTGCATACCAATGCTACATACCCCGTGTTCGAAAGACAGTAGCTATGATGACCAAGCTTACAGCTCTCTTAAACTTAGAGCACCCAACTCTAGATCCTTGCAAACACACCTAACTTTATCTTGAGGTACCAAACAAGTCTCCTCGGAGGTATGTAAGAGAATAACCAGGGTAGCCTATTGTGCAAGTTCTTGCAAGGGAAGCTTCGAGATCTTCGTGGCCATACAATCAGATACCATTTCCGCTGCTAGAATTTCATCTCAGAATACTACCGTTCGTATAATGTCTCCGCTCAAGACCATCGCCCAGGAGAACACTCAATTTTAACTTTGGCGCAGAGCTTATAGGGAATTTCTCTACCTCAAAATCACGCAGTATCGACTTGAACACTCTCCAGCGATGCCGATGGGCGACAGCCCCGGGGATAAAAGGCAGCCCATTCTTTATAGGCCCGAACCTTGAATGCTATTGTGATGATTTATACCCCATCTGTTAGAAATTTGGGGCACCGGTTATTATAACGGCTTTGTTAGGCTTTGAGTTTACGATTTATACACTAAACTAACAGGGCGCCATCTATTGCACTCTAGATCTATTGGAAAGGAAGGTAATTGAAGAAAAAGCTTCTCGAAGCTTTCCGGAAGAAAATAATTCCACCACGGTCTAGAAAATGGGCGAAAACTCTAGAAGTTAAATAAAGGTGGAGCTGGAGTGTATGGTGGCAACTACATTTGAAAGTCAGTTTGGTTTGAAAAGCGATGAAAGTGTTCTAAAGTGACCTAAAGCGAAAAGTGCTGATTGAAAAGTGAATCAAAAAGCGATAAAGAGAATTTAATAGTGTGAAGTATTAAATTGCAAGTGATAACAGTGAACTTTAAAGAATTGTGTTTGTTATTAAATTGTGTTTGGCTTTGAAAAAATAAGTTTTTGTGTGAATAATGGAAAAGTGTATTCCTTCATTAATCCTGCGAGTCCGTTAAGCCATAAAAATGTAACATTATGATGGGGGTGTATATCAGTGGTCAGTCATCAGCGGAATAGGGGGAATAACATGTAGCATAACATGCACGTGCCGCAACTATTTCGGCCTGATGGAAGTGCGATCATAACCTCGTAGCGCAGCGGTGGCCACTGCTAACTATTCAATGAAAGAGGATAGGCTAATATGATCGCGCTAGTCCTTTCCAAGTAAGGTTGGCGTGAGGCTAATAACCTCACCCGGAAAAATTATTATTACGAAATAAGCTACATGTCTCGAAAACTGGAATCAACGACGACGACCACGGCAACGAAAAAGGCAAAACGAATTACGAATTTTCTCATGGAATGTTCGAACTCTGTGCAGAACTCGAGCTACACAATATCTAGCTGATACCCTGTCAAAGTATAGAGCCGACATTACCGCCATCCAGGCGATGAGATGGACAGGGAATGGGGTTTCACAAAAACCTGAGTATGACGTATATTACAGTTGTCAAACAAAACACCATGTATTCGGAGTAGGTTTTATAGTCAGCAAAAGAATGAAGTCTCCCATTATCGCCTTTAAAGCAATAAACGAAAGGCTATGAACCCTTCGTGTGCGAGGTAAATTTAAGAACATCAGCCTCATAAACGTTAACGCACCTACAGAAGAGTCCCCGGATGATGATACAGAACAATTTTTGAATTAGTTGAACAGGAACTTAATGCCTGCCCCAGTTATGATGTAAAAATTATACTGGGAGATCTGAACGTCAAAGTAGGCCGGGATCCCATATACAGGCAATATGTCGGCAACCACATCCTGCATTAAAACATTATTGACAATGGACAGTTAGTTATAGAGATGGCAGCAAGTAAGAACTTGGTCGTTGCAAGTACTAGTTTTGCGCTTGAAGATATCCATAAAGCTACCTAGGTATCTCCTGATGGAGCCACTTGCAGCCCTGTGTTTATTGACCGCCCCTACCTTTCGGGTCTGATGACGATTCGAACGTACCGAGGTGCCAACTTCGACTCGGATCACTATCTTGTTGGTATGGTACTCCGAGAGCGCATTACAACGCTGAGAGAATACGGGCACGCGAGTAGAAATATAAAGAGCTCAGAAAAGAAAAAAAGAAAATTCACAGACGAAAAAAGGAAGCTTGGAAAAAAATCTCGTCTGTGTACTAGAACAGGCAGAGAGCACCGAGAGGCACGGGGGTTCTACCAAAGAGTCCGCAGTATGACGCAATTTTAAAAGTTGTAAATTTGACATTTCCATGGGGCGAACGGAGCGGTAGCCACAATCAATCGCACGGAACTGCAAAAAAAGCAAAGAAAAATCGAGCGAAGCGGACAGAACGGATTCGTTCTGTTTGAGAATTTATTAAGCCAATAGTCATCACTTTTTTGAACAGACCTCTTGGACTCGGGTCTGACCGTTTAATCATTTGAAACATGACTCAAACCTCCACTTATGAATTAATAAACTCGCACTGTGAAAGCGAGAATTAAAATTATCAAAGCCAGAGCATCCCATTATACTCTTATACCAACAGTAAAGGTGAAACCCCAACTTTGAGATTTTATAACCCTGGCCACAATTGTGATTACAAATTGTTTTCTCATAATCATAGTATAAAAATATTCCAGCACCTTTGTTTTAGGTAAAGACGCGCTCTGCAAAGCGTAAAGTTAAACGTGTCAACCCCATACTTTTGATCTTCAATTTAAGACTACAAAGCTGGATTTTTAATAGATACTCCAAAACGACTGGTTAAATCGAAAAACATGTTTCAATTGCTTTTCTAGATCAAACTCGTATATTTTTAATTAATTTTTGCTACAATGGTGACGCTTTCAAAACATCATCAAAAACAAATTTACTTTATGCCTCCTCACAGACACTATTTTTGATTATTTTGAGAGTACCTTTTGAGCCTTACTGAAGGCGTCAAAGTCTAAATATAAATTGAAATTTTTGCTTTGTATTGTTTGAGAGAGTGTCCTTAAATGCAAATAATAATAACAGGAACAAGCCTCCTCTTATAGATGATAATACCGCCATGAGCTGAAGGATTTTCTTATTCTGTTAAAAGTTTTCATCCTTTGTAGAAAAGTCTTGAAGTAGGCGCTTGTGAATAAATTTTCATAGATTTTATTGTTTCTGTAATTATAAACTTTGAAATACACGCACATATACATTTATATCGGAAAAGAAAGTGGTATGGGTAAAATGGGTTGTTTCAAGATTTTAAAATCATTTGGAATCGAAATTTAATTTTTCTTTAACGAAAATATTTTCAGCGGGATTTGAATCAGAATCGTGAAAATCTGTTTTCCCTGAACTCTCTCTTTTACCTAATTCTTATCTCATTTCGAAGGATATGTACACATGTTTATGTGTGTATGGTGTAGCTTATTGAAATCATTTGAAAAAAATCGTAGCAGCTTTTGATGATAGAGCACATCCTTCGTGGCCATTGAAATTTTGTCAATATTTAGATAGACGTAAGAAAGGACCCATGTAGTAAGAAGTTGTTTTCCTTTTTTGGTTGAGTTAACGTACACATGATCAAATATATGTATATCTTAAATTGACAATATACGGTTGGTGTAAGAATCTATTTTTTTCATCTAGAGCATATTGTTAAATTACTTTTGGGGAAATGCTTCTGTGAGGACTTTAAGGACTGTAACCAGTAGTGGGCTCGAAATAAAATCTCCAGAGCAAAGGACGATAGGTGTTTTATTTGTCGTTCGTTTTTTTATTGAATTACATAACCGTCGTGATTTTTTTTGGAATTTGAGTTGGAATTTGTTTTCCTAATGGTGAATAACCCGACCAGTATTGATATAAAATAAAAAACGAAGGTTTTAATACGCCGGTAAAATCGGTAACAGGAGATGAATTCAACCTGGTGTTTGACAACTATAAGAAGAATGTGTGCTGGACCCCAAGGATATATCTAGTAAGACAACGGATGCAGAAAGGACCGCAGATTATCCGAAATTACTCCAAGATGGTTTAGGCAACCAAGTGGCAGGAGAAAACTACAAGATATTTATAAAACAGGTAAATTCGTATATTGAACGATATAAACGCGAATAAGAAGAGGCGAAAGAATTTTCGGTTGATGGTGCCCGGAATGAGTTAAGGCTTTTCGAGAATCCAGTTAGGAAGTTTTATCTCGGAAGGCCGCCTATTTATGTGGTTAAGATTTGTCGAGAATCCAGTTAAGAAGACGTATATCTCAGAACATATCCGCCTATTTATGTGGTGTCATGTAATCTTGTGTTTAATTTAGTGATGAAACGATTTCGATTACGATTAATCGTAATCGACGATTATCAGTATTTAACGATTAATCGTAATCGTCGATTATCATTGCGATTATTTGTCGATTATATATGAAAAGTATTTTGAAATAAATTTTGTTTAAATTCTCGTTAACAACCTTTATAAATGCGTCTTATAGATTACACCTTTACATGATACATATATCCCAACGCATTAGGAACTCTCCTTCGACAGCTTAGGGAGCTCCCAGTCCCATTCGCTTAGTTGGCAAACAGGTTTGGTTGGTTTTTTACATTTTCTGCTCAGAGCACATTAGTACTGGCAAATTTAAACAGTGAAGCTTCTGTTGATCAGCCCTCAATCAGTAAAACAGTATCTGGGGTATCTGCAAGGATATAGTTGATGACACAGAAATGAATGAGCCTTTTTTTTTTAAATTTCAAAAACAACGCGACTATTTATGCTTTTTATATGTAAGTAATCCAGCCACAGAAGAAGTAGACTCGTGTATCAAATCATCCAACCTACTGAAAGATGCCGACATTTTTCAGTTTTGGGAAATAGGGACACAATACCCAGGGGTGGTAGGACGTAAGTTGTTTCAAACGACCTCCTCATGCAAAAATATTTGTAAAACTTGAATTTTTGTATGAAGAAACAATTTACATGAAACAATTTACATGCTACCACGCCTGTTTTTGAAAAATCGCAAAAATATTTGTGTTTAAAGCCTTCCAGTGTCGCATCTAAGAGGTTGCTTTCGATTGCCGGCTTGATTCAGAAGTGTTGTGTTTGCAATATTTAAATTTTGAATACTAAATTTTGTAATATTGTAACATATTTCCTTAACTTTGAAATATGTTTTATTTAAAATATAGGTACAAATTGTTGCAATAATTGTAATCGTAATCGTAATCGTCGATTATTGTGGCTGATAATCGTAATCGTTATCGTAATCGCTAAGTGATAATCGTTTCATCACTAGTTTAATTATATTCAATTTTGTAACATTGTAACCATTTTAATGTTTAACTATTTGTATAATTTTATTATTTGTGCATAAGTGCATTTTACCTGTTGCAGCCATACGGACCGCCCCCTGGCCCCTTAGAGGCAAGGGGGGATTTTTCTGGTATTTTTTACTAATAGTAGGTACCGTTACGAAAATATTGAGGGGTCTTGGAGCCTCCTACGACTTGTTTTGGGGCCGTGGGAGGCAAAAGAAAGGTAAATCCTAACAGTACCTGAAAAACCCAAAAGATCTAATTTTTGGGTTTCGTGCCCATGAACACTTTTGATCAGGACGATGTCAGCTACAACACAGTAAAAGTCCAGCCAATTTGACCGAAAGCACGTTTCCATATAATTTGTGCGGGGTCCTTTATGTATATTCTTGTACGAAGATTACATGCCTGTATATATTATTAAATCTGCTGACTCTGCTTTTGGAGAAAATGTCTTTTAGGATGACAGGCTAACTGCCTAAAGGATGGCATAGCAGCGGTCGACTCTTTTCTCCCGGAACTTTGTTTATTTCAGGTACTCTTCCCTGCACATAGGCACTCGGCGTTCGCCCTTGTGGGGCCGCTCATGGACATGTAAAAAGGCGATGAATAGGTAGGTGGTACCTCGGGATCTTACACCCCCGACGAGCCAGCCCTTGTAGTGAGGCCCGGGGTGTCGCCTTAAGGATTACTTTCTTTGGAAATTTATTTTGCAAATTTTTAGATTTGTGTTGCATGTGGATCCGATATTGGCTTCTTCGGGGCAACCAACGGAAGGTTCGCATTACAGTTCCTCATACCAAATACTAAAATTAAAAAAAAAATACAAAAAAATCCAAATCACTACCAAGGCGGTACCCCTGGTCTCCCTAATAGGGCTGGCTCGTCGGGGTCATGGAGTACTGCGACCCATGATGTACCACCTATTGAGGGGCATAACGACTTACCTATTGGTGAGAGCCTCACCATGATGGCGAGGAAGGTACTTGAAACTAAAATTGTCTACGGAACTAGTAGCACCGCCCGCTGCCCTGCCATCTTCAGACTATCATCCTAAATAAACAGAACCAACAAAGCAATAGCAAATGTACAAGTGAAACAATTATTCGATTTATTGCCAAAATAGTCCAGTGCAATTAGTCGAAAAAAGGGCATGAAATTGCATTTTACGATGTTCGCAATTTTTTTTGGAATTTGTTCGAGTACATCTGAAAATGAAAAAACCAAGTTTGTGAGGTCGCAGTGTTTTGGGAAAAGCCGCCATCTTGAAAAAGAAGGAGAGGTCGTTTATAATAAATATAATTCCTATTGCTTTTGCCTAGTTGCACCATTTTGAATATACGTAGTTATAACTCATTAACCCATCTAATTTACAAATTATAATCTGGCTCTCAAGTATATTCAGACTAATGCGGGGCAAAATCGAATCGTCACCTCCACGTGATGCCCGCTATGTAACCAACTAACGACGGTAGTGGCGAGTGTGAGACGCTATATTCTCGGCTACCAGCGAAGGAGTAGCAACTCTTCCTGGTATTAACATTTTGATATGGAACCAACGACAGAGCCTCGGACTGGGCAGATTTCACGGAGAAGACCCGGAAAACGTACCAAGGCTAACGATTTGAATTTACTTTCATAGAATGTAAGAACACTATACCAACCCGGTAAGCTAAAAATCCTCCTAGATGAATTGACGAAATACAGAGTGGAAATAGCGGCCATCCTGGAGATGAGATGGACTGGACAGGGAATATTTGATAAAAGAACACATAACATATTTTATAGTTGCAAAGAAATAGACCACACATTAAGTGCATCAATTGTACAAAAGGAAATAAAGCACCTCGTCATAGGGTTTGAAGCCGTAGATGAAGAAATGTGCAAAATTCGTTTAAGGAGCAAATTCTTCAATTATTCAATAATATGTACATGCTTCGACCGAAGAGAAAACGAAAGAGGACAAGGAGGTGTTTTATGACTCTTTAGAGAGAGTATACAGAAGCTGTCCTCGTCATGACATAAAGATATTCATTGGAGGTGCCAAAAATAGGACGAGCAGCAGCGTTTCAGCCGACAATCGCAAAGTTTAGTTTGCATGAACACCGCAATGATAATGGATTAAAACTAATAAATTTTGCCATGGCGCCGTAGACCTACGCCATCGATCCAATGTGCTGGATGTGAGAGCATACCGTGGCGCAAATATAAACTCTGAACACTTCCTAATAGGAACGAAAATTAGGGCCAGGATATCTGCAAGAAGAAGAAACAGAGATCGAAAATACAACATGGCAGTAGTTGAGTATGAGAACCTACTTAAAGAAAGAATAACTGAAACCAGTCAACAGACACACGCAGACTTGAAGGAACAGTTGAAGATGTTCTATAGGCTTCGTGCAACAAGGACAAAGGGTAGATAGTTCAGTAAATAGGTCGAAAAAAAGGCCTTCGTAATGCGAAAAATACCGCACGCGATTTTTTTTACCAAATGTTTTTACATATTTTTATGAGCTTTAATTCAAAATGGCGTCATCCCCACCCTTATGCTTCACTTACAATGAAAGGAAACGCGTTTAATTCTATATCTCAGAAACTATGCGTGAAATTTCTTAATTATAATGTATGAACATTAATGTGTATCTATATGAAACAATCGGCGCTGAATTGCGGCTAAAGTATAAATGCTAGAAAAAAATGTTTAAAGTAAAATTTCAACGGACTTTTATAACAAACATATTTGTTGGTATAACTTGTCATCGTAAATAAATAGTTGACTAGATATTTGCAAAAAACCATTTTTAATAAACTTTTGAGGTGTAATAAATCCATAAATATCAACTTAATAGAAAAAAGTAAAGGCAACAAATGTGGGCAATGATGAGCTCAACACACAATGTAATCAGTTTTGAAATGAAAAGGGGAAAGAAAAAGATATTAGGAATTTTTTTTTTTTAATTTACATTTTCCGACATTTAAAGCGCTATAACTCGTGAAATATTAGCCCTATCTAAAAATGATAAAACCAAAAATAATAGATAATCGTGTGTTCTATAAGTCTTAGGAAGGACTTTTTTATGGCGGGCTAACCGTTAACGAAATATAGTGCAAAGAAAGTAATGTATACAGTTTGAAGCCATATAACTCCGAACGTATTGACTTTACAAAAAAAAATCTGAACAAAAAAGTTAAATCACTTATTTATCTACAAAAAAGATTATATACATTTTTGTCGTAAAACGCATAGTTTCTGAGATATAGAATTAAACGGGTTTCGCTTCATTGTAAGTGAAGCATAAGGGTGGGGATGACGCCATTTTGAATTAAAGCTCATAAAAATATGTAAAAACATTTGGTAAAAAAAAATCGCGTGCGGTATTTTTCGCAAAGAAAAAGTACCTATTTATACTGGACTAAACATGACTTTTGTTCCTTGAGCTTCTTCTACTTATTGTCCAAATTTCACCTTAATCGGTGCTATCCGAAACAATTCGGAGCCAAAAACCGCTATCCATTTCGCTATTAGACGGAGACTGAAATTTTTTAAAAACAGGTAAAATTTATACGAAATGAACCACCTTCACCAAATCATATTAAAGCAAACATTTTGTTAACACTGATGATGTACAAAATGGTATATAAAAATGTCCTTTTATTGCCACATACATATATCCTCTTGACAGAAATTGATTTTGTACCAAAAATAAGCTCACCATAAAAAGTGTAAATAAACGAGCATCAAGGCCAAGTTCAATGGCTAATAAATCTCCTACCGAAGCGTAATGCCAATTCGGATGGCAGATTGTTAAGGCATTTTATGAAATAAGCATGTAATATTTAACCATGTTATATTCAATTATTTTTACTGCAGGCATATAAATTGTCTAGAATAGAATTTATGCAGAGTAACTCAAAATAGCACAAATTTTGAAAGAAATATATTTCTTTGTACAATAATTCTAAGTTCAAAGCCGTCCCGCCATTAATCTATTGCCTCAAAAATATCATTACTCTATCAATATTGTATCAATGTTCACATTTCAGTGCCTCCTTTTAGTAAAAATGGCGCAAATAATTGGGTACAGGCTGAAGATTGGCAGAGAGCTGTTAGGTCTGTATTTTTTTTAATTTAATTAAAGTTGAATAACTCCTAGACTAATTATCGTAAAGCCAGTGCCGGCCCTAGCCCTTGAATAAGGTAGAGAGAGATTGTCTCTCGGCGAAAACTCGACCTGACGACCTGAGGCAAAACTTTTTTTAACTTTCCGGTATAGGGAAGTTATTGTAATCGATCCGAAAATCAATATCGAAATTTTCAAAGTATTTTCATTTTTCAAGGTCTCAATAGCATTTTAAGCAAAAATTTTAGAGGAAGGATGTGTGTGTGTGCGTAAGTATGTGGTCATTTTTTCCTGCACGATATCGCACGAACCAAAAAAGATAACGACTTCGTTCAGGTGTCGTTCAAAGCGTATTAACGAAAATATGATCTGAAAAGATATAAAATTTGGTCGAGCCGTTCTTTGGTTTAAACGACATAAGTAGTTTTTCTACATGCACGATATCGACTTAGTTGAGGTGCCGTTCGGAGAACAGTTACCAAAATATGATATGAAAAGATTTTCATAAAATTCGGTCGAACCGTTTTCTTGTTTAAGCGATGTTCATGATTTTTGTATCTGCACGATACCGCGCGAACCTAAACCTATATCGACTTCTTTGAAGTGCAGAAAGAAAACTATTAACGAAAAATGCTCATAGCATTCGGTCGGGCCTTTTTTGTTTAAATAGAAAAACTTCCTCTAAGTGTCAGAAAGACCTTAAATAACCCCGGTCAGCGCCCCAATATCCACCTTAGCATGGTTAGATAAGGTGCAAAAACGGGCACTCAAGTTAATTGATGACGACACCGCCTGCTCCACCATCGACCCCTTGAGCCACCGTAGGAATGTAGCAGCACTGACAAAATTTTATCGCTGCTATCATAGTGACTGTTCCTCCGAGTTAAACGCTCTCCTGCCTCCACGGCAATCTTATACCCGCAACACCAGATTAGCCCACTCGTCTCATTCCCTTCACCTGCAACTACCCCTTTCACGCACTCAACAAGATATGGATTCGTTTGTTAATAGAACAACTCGACTGTGTAATAATCTCTCGCAGTCAGTATTTCCGAGCTCCTACAACATCCAAGAGTTCAAACCCAGGGTTCATCACCACCTTCTTCAACACCCCCCGTACCTTTTAACTCTTAACCTATACCCCCCCCCCCCACCACCTGGTCCGCCTAAAAAATAGCAGTGGTAGCAGAATTCGATTATTCCTGTCTATTATACAACCAATACGCAATTCTTTAGTATTGAGCTATGCACAGCCCATAACGGCTTGTCCGCCTGTGTCAATAAAATAACCGTTGGACCGAGTGAAAAAGCCTAAAATATGTCTAAGAAAATATAACCCGTCAAAAACCCATCAAACCAAGATAGTAATACGTTTAGCACTAGCACTACAAGATAGTAATACGTTTAGCACTAGTGGGAAATTGACTAGTATCAGAACTGGTGACAAAGTATTCCTGAGAGAATCTAGTTCAAATAACTATAATAGTGTAAATCCATTAGATTTTTCTAGAGAATTTGTTTCTCTTGCATTCCCCATAATGCCATACTCTTCGAACTGGTTTGGTAGGGGTGGGAAATTCGAATGGGAAGTTAGCGCTGATTAGGCAGTGGTCTGAATTGCCGAGAGGTGAATCAACTTCGACGGAGTAACGCGCTGGACGAGAAGTTAGAAAAAGATCAAAGAGATAGGTTCCTTGATCGGCAACATCGGGGACTCTTGTGGGATGATCCACAATTTGGTGCAAGTTATTGATGTCTGCAAAGAGCTCGACGTCCTTGCCAGAAATCCTGGTGCCAGTTGAGTAAGTCAGCCATTTAACGTTGTGAACATTGAAATCCCCCGCAACAATGATTTCACACTCAGGATTGGACAACAAAAATCCCGAGATCTGTTCGGAAATAGTATCAAATGATGAAGTGGAGGCTTAATTACTTATGTTAGGACTTCTGTAGGAAGCAGAAGAATATGACGTGGCTTTGGAAAATGATTTTAATCCAAAGATAATTATTAAAATCTGAAGTCGCGCTTGAATATATTTTATAGTAAGCCACGTCGTCCCTAACATAAATGGCAATACCCCTTTGGGGGAGAGGTTGTGCACTAAAGTGTATCCCGACACTTGGTAATGACCTAAGTCATTATCGGGTGATATTTGGGTTTCACTAAGTGCGAAGATTGGGGGTTTATAATTAGATAAGTGGCACTCAACAAAAGAGAAATCCACGTCCTCGTCAAAGTGTTATGCCTTTTGAGACGGGGCAAATTGCATCGACCGACAGATTTTAGCCGCGGCACCTGCAGGACCGAGATGCGAGAGAGGGTAGGGAGCAAGGGTACTTACTTGTGCCGTTCGTCGGTCCGGTCGGTCGTTTAGTCTATTGAAGGGTGATGGGCCTTCGCGTTAAACTGCGCTCGTTATTTTTTTGTCACTGTTTTTTTATTATAGTTTTTTTGTGCCCTTTTTTATTAGTTTTAATTTTTCACTCGCACTCTTTTTTTTAACAGTTTTGTTTTGGTTTTTTGTGTCGGCGCGTTTTTAGGGACCGGAACAGCACACGTCCGTGCTCTTTGCTGTCCTAGCCCAAACTCCGTCATTTATAAAAAGACACGTGTTTCATTATTTATGGTGAGGAGTATTTTTACTAAGTGTGAAGAAAATCTGACTAAAGAAAAAAATTCCCCTTACAACCTATTTATTCAACCCCATTTCACCCCGTTAGGGGATGAATTTCGAAAAATCCTGAAGGACGTACTTCATTATTTATGGTTAGGAGTATTTTTTACAAGACTTGGAGAAAATCTGGCTAAAGAAATAAAACCCCCCTTATAACCTATTCAACCCCATCTCACCCCCTTAAACCCTTTTTTTCTCTATAAAAAGTCGCCTATGTCCGTCTCCAAGGTCTAAACTATCTCTGTAGCAAATTTCATCAAAATCGTTGCAGTGGTTTAGGCGTGAATCCGTAACAGAGACACAGAAAGTTACTTTCGCATTTATAATATTAGTGAGGATGGTCCAAGGAATTCAACAACCCTCTCATCACTCAACACTTGTACGTACCTTTAGTTAGGCCTTTGCTTGAATACGCCTCGCAGGTATTGCCTCCTTACTACTCTTCCCATGTTGGTAGAATCACATCGGTTCAAAGGAAGTTCGTCCGATTTGCACTTAACCACCTCCCGTGAGATGACCCACTTACTCTTCCGTTTTACGAGAGCAGCTCAACTTAATTGCTCTCCATAAGCGTCACGAGGTCTGTGACGTTATATTCGTTCATCGACTGATGAATGCCAAGGTGGACTCAGATTTCTTAAGAAGCCGCATGTCATGAATAACTACAACCTGAGAGGTGAACCTCTCTTGCACATTTATTCCTCTAATACCAAATATTTAATGTTCCCACCGGTTAATCACCTGCTTATAAATACTAACAAAAATAAGAGTGTTTTTAGTTTGTTAACTAGTGAAGTTTCCCTTAAAAGGACTCTTCTTAATGTGGCGTGACTCTCTGCGTGCCCCACTCCCTTTTTGTTTTTGCACGCTTTCTTGATGTTTTGTGCTCTTATATCTTGTTTAATATTTGATGCCTGCATGTCTTAACTGAGCCACTGAGCAGTGGTAAATGTTTCTCAGCCCAGCTGAGAAATGCACCTTCTGTGCTGGAAGGGTAACTCTATTTATTTATTTATTTAAGAATCAAAATAAAGCGAAGCCAGTGAGGACAAATCTGAAAATATCGAAGATTTGCATATACTTTATAATCGCCGAACTAAAAGTCACAGCTAATTACATACCACGTAAACAACATTAATTTATTTATTTGATGAATCCATGTAAACTAATTCTATGTGTATGTGATCAATTCATCTTTCCGCTGGAATCTTGTTTCTTCGATCACCATATTCATCATTGCAAAATTGATCAATGTCATACCGTTTTCATTTGTCTCGTCCCGTAGACTGAATGCTCCTATTTGCGTTTGCGTCTCCTATGATAATTATTTCATGATGTCTAGGACGATTTCTTAGCATACTATCTAAAGTTTCATAGCAAGCATCTTTCACCTCTTCTTGTGCATCTTCAAACGGAGCATGTTTATTTATTGCGAAGTAATTAAAGAATTTTCCTCTTATACGTATGCTACATATTCTTTCGTCTATGCCGTCAAACCCCATTACTAGTTGCTTAACTTGTTTTCCTACAATGAATGCGTCCTAAAAATATAATTATTCTCGTAACGGTTGTAGAATAAATTATGCGTTTTTTCTCTAGGATCTCCTTTCAAATCCATCTCACTTCTTGCACTGCTCACTCTCACTTTTATAATTATGTAATTCGTTTAGTAGAACTACCAGTCTGCCAGGTTGATAGTGTCCTCATATCCCAACAAAAAATTCGTAAATCCTTGATACGTTCGGTTTGTTTCCTATGTTGTTTTTGAGGGGTAAAAAATGACTGATTCTGGGCGCCTCAAGTGCCTGCTTCAATTAAATTAATCTTATTAAATTTTTAATACGTCAATATGGATGATTCTCTTACAATGATATTAAAAACACTTTCATACCATCTTTAAACAATCTACTTGAAATCAAGATTTTTTCGGGTAGTTATCATTCCTTCTCATTTCGCCAGTGTTCATAGAAATTTCACATCATCGATCTCATACTTTTTTCTACGATAAAACCACTACCAGTTGATCACCTAAAGCTCCGTCAGGGAGACGTCGCTTCGCCACTTCTCTTCAATGTTGTGATCGACGCGATTATACGTGAAACATTCGATGGACGAATCGGAGTTCGATACGACGACAACTTCGTAACCGACTTAATGTTCGCCGACACGCGGGCATCTTATACGACATTTCCCGCATCTACCAGTCATACGGGTTAAAAATCAATGCGGAAAAGACCAAAGTGCTCACAACGGACGGATGGAGGGCCAGTGTTCACCTCGATGGAACCCAAATCACACAGGTTCCGAGGTTCACATATTTGGGATCATTGGTTTTGGAAACGAAAGTAGCATCGACGTCCGACGTTCGCAGCCGCATCGGCCAGGCAATAGCAACCTTCGCCTCGCTCAAGTGGTGCATATGGAAACGAACAAATATTTCCATCAAAACAAAAGTACGCCTTTGCCGAACGTTGATCCTTCCGATTCTTCTTTATGGATCTGAAACGTGGACACTGCTCAAACTGGACGTTAAGAAGTTCGAGTTCGAGGTCTTCCAAATGCGATGCTTGAGGCAGACCCCTGGTGTCTCACTACGCGATCGCCTTCGAAACGAGACAGTCCGACAAAGATGCGATCAGCAGACACTGATCGAAGAAGAAATGCCAAAACGTCGACTACGGTGGTTTGGACATGTTTGCCGAATGGATGATGACCGCTTCCCACGTAAACCTCTCTGGCGAGACCGTCCCGTAGGCAGGAGAATCCAGCTATCGGTACCGAAGAAAACCTGGCTAAAGAATATTGAGGGTGACCTAAAGAATTAACGGTTATCAGTTACCGAGGATCGAGACGTCGCCAAAAACCGGCAATAATGGAAACGAATCGTGAATAGAGCTCGAGACCCAGTGGCACTGACAGCAGCGTATTCGTTCAAAGAAGAAAATACCTAAAACTAAGAAATTTTTTCAGGTTAGTACTTTCATAGTAAACTGTCCTCACACTCAAAAATTTACTTAAAAACATTTATTTCCTGTAAAAAAACACATTACAAAACCAAAAAAATTATATATAAAAACAACATTTAACTTTCAATCAGTATACATATGAATTTCTTGCTTTTCTAACCATTCAGAAACCTTTTTTTTATTACTTTCAAGCCATTTAATATTATTTTCAACATTAGCTACCGCCTGCCTTCTGGCAGCAGTACCAGCACCAGCTTGAGGATATTTCTCAAAGAAATCTTTCATTTCTTGGAGCTTAACATTCGTTGAGAATCGGCTAGTTATTGATGGTATCATACGACCCAAATATCTTTCATTCAAGCCAAAACGTGCAACTAGCTTATCCCAATTTCCACGAACATAATCCCATACAATACTCTCTCCTATACGATTGGCAGCGATGCTTTGAATGCATGTAAAATAGTCTTGACTTCGTACATTATTTTCATCCCAAGCTAAATCGATGTATCTAATGAAAAGAAAAACACAATAACAATTAAGGAAAACAATTGTGATATGATTTTACTTTTGAAGAATCCACGATTCTTTAATAGCTGCAAGTCCATGCATAAGCTTTAATTTTTCACTAGCATCGGTTTCCCACTTGAAACGTAACCAGACTATTGTCCATGTTTCACCGTTTCCGGCATGAGCCATTATTAGACGGAGACTGAAATTTTTTAAAAACAGGTAAAATTTATACGAAATGAACCACCTTCACCAAATCATATTAAAGCAAACATTTTGTTAACACTGATGATGTACAAAATGGTATATAAAAATGTCCTTTTATTGCCACATACATATATCCTCTTGACAGAAATTGATTTTGTACCAAAAATAAGCTCACCATAAAAAGTGTAAATAAACGAGCATCAAGGCCAAGTTCAATGGCTAATAAATCTCCTACCGAAGCGTAATGCCAATTCGGATGGCAGATTGTTAAGGCATTTTATGAAATAAGCATGTAATATTTAACCATGTTATATTCAATTATTTTTACTGCAGGCATATAAATTGTCTAGAATAGAATTTATGCAGAGTAACTCAAAATAGCACAAATTTTGAAAGAAATATATTTCTTTGTACAATAATTCTAAGTTCAAAGCCGTCCCGCCATTAATCTATTGCCTCAAAAATATCATTACTCTATCAATATTGTATCAATGTTCACATTTCAGTGCCTCCTTTTAGTAAAAATGGCGCAAATAATTGGGTACAGGCTGAAGATTGGCAGAGAGCTGTTAGGTCTGTATTTTTTTTAATTTAATTAAAGTTGAATAACTCCTAGACTAATTATCGTAAAGCCAGTGCCGGCCCTAGCCCTTGAATAAGGTAGAGAGAGATTGTCTCTCGGCGAAAACTCGACCTGACGACCTGAGGCAAAACTTTTTTTAACTTTCCGGTATAGGGAAGTTATTGTAATCGATCCGAAAATCAATATCGAAATTTTCAAAGTATTTTCATTTTTCAAGGTCTCAATAGCATTTTAAGCAAAAATTTTAGAGGAAGGATGTGTGTGTGTGCGTTGAAGTGGGAGGAGCGACTCCTGAATGCGCTTTTAGAGTATAACGAAATTCCTCTCAACTTCATAAAAATTTGCAGTTAGGATAAATAAATTATAATTTTCTTTAATTTATTCTTTCATTAAGCTTTTCCCGGATTCTCTTATATTTTTTTAAACATTTATTTAAGTTTTAAATTTAACGACTTTATTTTAAAACGGCGGTTAAATTATATAACCGAAAGTTTTTTTATTTCATCAATGAAAACTTATACTACGACAATTAATGTATACTGACAATGAACACAATATACTAAGACTATTCAGTTCGACTATTAACGTAAAACTAATACATTTCTATTTTTTATTTTTCATGTCAATGAATCAGTGTATCTATGTTTGAATACATTTAATACTTGTACAGTGTAAGCGTACGTGATTGTGATTTCCCTAGAGTGTATTTCCAAAGTAGTAGTGAAAATGACGTAACGCACACTGTACTCCAAAATTGTAAGTACACGTATTTAAATTCGAAAATTAAACTCGCAATAAGATAACAACAAAATTAATGCGTAGCGACCGCTACATAACTCCCCCTTCAGCGTTAGCGTCTATAAAAAAAAATATTAAAATCATGATTGAAAACTTACTTTACAATCGAAACCGAACTTTTTTCTTCGAACTACGTGTTACCGGCTTATTACTGTCTTCGTTTCTTTCTATGTGTGCCGGTTTTAGTCTATCAATAGATACTTTTACTACCTTCCCGTTAACATCTATCGAAAAATTTTTTTCTCCCCTTTTGATCACTCTATACGGTCCTTCATATGGATTTTGCAATGAACTTCTCACCCTATCCGTCCTCAGGAAAACAAATTCGCAGTCCCTTAATCCCTTTGGCACAAAGAAATCTTTCTTTTGTTCACGAGAGTCCGTTGGAACAATATTTCTCATATGGTTTCTTAGCATTGCCACAAAATCTGTTGGGTCTGATACAATCTCTGTGTCTCTTATGAAGAACTCTCCTGGGATTCTTAGCGCTTGACCGTATACTAACTCTGCTGGACTACACTTTAGGTCTTCTTTTATTGTAGTTCGCATACCCAGCAAAATAGCTGGTAAATGCAGTAACCAGTTCGGGTTATTCATCTTGGCTCTCAATGATTCTTTAAGTTGTCTATGAAGCCTCTCTACCATTCCATTCGCTTGCGGATGATATGCCGTTGTTCTGATCCTATGTGTACCCAAGAGCTTCGAGAATTCCTCAAACATTTTTCCTTCAAACTGACCTCCTTGGTCAGTGGTAACCGTCAATGGAATTCCGAATCTTGGAAAATACTGTTCGTACAATGTTCTAACTACCATCTGTGCAGTGATATTTTTAAGAGGATAGACTTCGGGCCACCTGGTGAAACGGTCCACGATCGTTAATAAATACGTGAATCCTTCTGCTGGCTGGAGTGGTCCAACTATGTCTATATGAATGTGTTCGAACCTTCCTGTTGGCGCCTTAAATTTTTCGACTGGGGATTTAGTATGTCTATAAATCTTGGCTTTCTGGCATTCTATGCATGTTTTCGCCCATAAATTAATTTCGCTGTTCATCCTAGGCCAAAAATATTTTCCTGTTATCAGCCTTCTTGTACTTCGAATACCTGGGTGTGCTAAATTATGTACAATGTTAAAAACTTCTCTTCGTAGAGTTTCTGGAATGAACGGTCTGTCTCTACCCGTTGAACATTCTAGCCAAATTTTATTACTTGTTGCAGGTACATCTTTTTCTATTAATATTATTCTTGAATTTCTACCAGAATCTTCCATTAAATACTTTAATTCTAAATCATCTTTCTGTTCTTCTGCAATAATTTCTAAATCTATTTTCTTTTCTTTAATCGCGTCACAATCCTTACTACCTGTCTCTACTCGGGATAATGTATCCGCTACTACGTTAGCTTTTCCTTTGATATATCTAATATCCGACGTAAATTGCGTAATGTAATCCAACTGTCTCGCCTGTCTTGGACTTCTTTCAGCTTTTGTCCATATTGCCGAAGTTAGCGGCTTGTGGTCTGTGAAAATTGTAAACTCACGACCTTCCAGAAAATGTCTAAAATGTTTAATTGCCAAATATATGGCTAAACGTTCTCTATCGAAGGTTGAATATTTCGATTCCGCGGCGCTTAATTTTTTCGAATAAAATGCTAGTGGTTCAGGCCCATTCTTGCCTGTTTGCTCCAGCATTGCTCCTACAGCCACGTTCGATGCATCAACTGTTAAACTAAAAATCGCGTTCTCAGAGGGATGAACTAATAGAGTTGCTGAAGTAAATGCGTTCTTAGCTTTGACAAAAGCGTCCTCGCATTCCTTTGTCCACTCTAAATTCTTCACTTTCTTACCTTTTTTAAGCTCTTTGGCTAAATGACTATGAATTGGACTTAAAATTTCTGCTAGTCGAGGAATGAATCTATGGAAGTAGTTTATCATTCCTATAAACTGTTGTGCCTCTTTTATCGATTTGGGTGACGGAAAATTTCTAATTAATTTAACCCTGTCTTCTGATGGAAGTATTCCGTCCTTTGTAATTTTGTGGCTTAAAAATTCCAATGTATGAACACCAAAAAGACATTTCCCTGGATTAATGTTGATTCCAAATTTTTCAAGTCTTCCAAAAACTTTTTCCAAATGAGCTTTGTGCTCTTCTTCGTCCTTGCTTGCTACAAGAATGTCATCAATGTAAACGAAAATAAATTCTAGTCCGTTTAGTACTTGATCCATAAAACGTTGAAAAGTTTGGGCAGCGTTCCTAAGACCGAAGGGCATTCGAGTAAATTCGAATAAACCGAAAGGGGTAGTAATAGCTGTCTTGAAAATATCTTCCTCTGCCATAGGTATATGGTGATATGCTCTAACCAAATCAATTTTTGAAAATACCGTGCACCCATTCAAATTCAACGTGAAATTTTGGATGTGTGGAATTGGGTACCTATCTGGGATTGTTATTGCATTAAGTCTTCTATAATCACCACAAGGTCGCCAGTCTGAACAGTTCTTTTTCGGTACTATATGTAAAGCGGAAGAAGCTGAGGAAGAGGATGGTCTACATAAACCTAACTTAATCATATGATCAAATTCCAATTTTGCTATTTTGAATTTATTGTTGTCAAGTCTTCTAGGTCTGGAAAAAGGTAACTGACCTTTTGTTTGGACAGAGTGTACTATGTTGTGTAGTACTGGTAAGTCATAACGAGGTGGTTGGGTTAGTGAGGGAAATTTTGATAGTATTTTGCCGTATCCACTGTCAAAGGAACAATGCCTGGGTGATGGACTGTCTGCCTTAATCATAATTCCGTTAACACTCAACTCAGTATCGCCGTCGATTAAACGTTTCCTTTTAAGATCAACCAATAAATTAAATTGCGTAAGGAAATCTGCACCAATTATAGGTTTATTGACACTAGCTACTATAAATGGAAATGTTAAATCTCTTCTTAATCCGAAATCGATTTTCAACAGTTTATTTCCATATGTGTTTATCGTCGAACCATTAGCTGCTGAAAGAATAAAATTAGGATCTTTCTTGTATTTGCCAAAATAAACGTTAGGAACAACAGATAATTCAGCTCCTGTATCTATCAGAAATTTAAATTTATTTTCTTTATCAAAAACAAATAGTCTACATGACTTTCTTGGAATAACATTTTTACAACACGCTGAAGGGATACTTAGTTTTTTGAATTCTTATAACTACATGGTTTAACACATCTTTTGGCATTATCTCCAAATTTAAAGTGAAACCAGCAAAAAGGCTTATTATTTTCTTTATGTCTGCTATTTGAACGACTTCTACTTCTTGATCTAAATCCGTGTTGAAAATTATTATTTTTATTATTAATAGTAAGTCTCTTGATTAAATTTGCTAAATCTTCAATTTTATTCTCCAGTAAGGTTATTTTCTTTTTAACATCAAGGCTATTTATGCTGAAATCTTCTTTGTTCAGGAAAGGATTTGCCGAATTGTTACCGATTGCCGAAATGAATTTAAATTTAGATGCTTCGAAAATCTTGTCTGCTAACAAAATCAAATCTTGAATATTCTGCTTTCCAGATGCCATTAGAGCAATATTTATATCCGAAGGCAGTTTCCGCATCCATAACTTCTTGATTAATTCTTTCCCTAAATGTGTTGATGTTCCAGCCAAAATGTCCATTGATCTGTAGAAGTCTGACGGTTTCCTGTCTCCCATCTCCGAGTTGGATAAGAGTTGCTCCAACTTATTCTCTTCAGATTCCGTGAAGCGTTGAATCAAGGTCGATTTAAAGGCCTCGTACCTGCTTTCCTGAGGTGGGCTTTGAATGAAATCCAAAACATTCATAATTATTTCTAAGGGAAGCGCCTGGATGACATGCTCGTATTTCGTATCATCCAGCCTAACTCCCTTAGAATGAAATTGACTTTCCGCCAAAACAAACCATGCTTCTGGACACGGTGACCAAAAGGAGGGTAGTTTAACGGCAGAAGCGTTGATTTCACTATTTGCAAAAGTATCCCCCGAATTTTGCACACTCATTATTTTCACACTATATAGGCACTAACGTAACACGAAATTCTTTTAAAATCAAAGAAAAGAGTTTCGATTCACTTAAAATTCGCGGAACTTCTTATAAATTAATTTCGCGGACGATAGCGTTGACGGAGGACTCAAACTTTAAAACCGTCCGTTAAATAAGGAAAATTTCGACTTTTAAAAGAAAAGATCATATAAATCAATTAAAGAAGAGAAATTAAATCAGAAATTCACTACTACCAGGAAAAGTTTTGTATTTTAAAAAGAAAATTTTTGTGTTTTGTTTTTTTTTTTTTTTAAAAAGAAATTAAAAATGGTGAAAATTATTAATTTAAAATGAACTTAACTTCCCTTAAAAGTTTTATTGAATCTTCTTTCTTCTCCTCTCTTACGTGTATTCTTTCTTCTTTTTTTTAAAAAACCTTCTTCTTAAAATTGTTCTTTTATTCTTTCTTCTTTCTTCTTATGAATTTTCTATTTTATTTTTGAATTAAAATCCTCTTCTTTTTTGTAATACCTCAATCTTCTTTTTTTAAAATTGTAGGAAAAACTTCTTTCTTCGTTTCGGGGTCACCAGATGAAGTGGGAGGAGCGACTCCTGAATGCGCTTTTAGAGTATAACGAAATTCCTCTCAACTTCATAAAAATTTGCAGTTAGGATAAATAAATTATAATTTTCTTTAATTTATTCTTTCATTAAGCTTTTCCCGGATTCTCTTATATTTTTTTAAACATTTATTTAAGTTTTAAATTTAACGACTTTATTTTAAAACGGCGGTTAAATTATATAACCGAAAGTTTTTTTATTTCATCAATGAAAACTTATACTACGACAATTAATGTATACTGACAATGAACACAATATACTAAGACTATTCAGTTCGACTATTAACGTAAAACTAATACATTTCTATTTTTTATTTTTCATGTCAATGAATCAGTGTATCTATGTTTGAATACATTTAATACTTGTACAGTGTAAGCGTACGTGATTGTGATTTCCCTAGAGTGTATTTCCAAAGTAGTAGTGAAAATGACGTAACGCACACTGTACTCCAAAATTGTAAGTACACGTATTTAAATTCGAAAATTAAACTCGCAATAAGATAACAACAAAATTAATGCGTAGCGACCGCTACATGCGTAAGTATGTGGTCATTTTTTCCTGCACGATATCGCACGAACCAAAAAAGATAACGACTTCGTTCAGGTGTCGTTCAAAGCGTATTAACGAAAATATGATCTGAAAAGATATAAAATTTGGTCGAGCCGTTCTTTGGTTTAAACGACATAAGTAGTTTTTCTACATGCACGATATCGACTTAGTTGAGGTGCCGTTCGGAGAACAGTTACCAAAATATGATATGAAAAGATTTTCATAAAATTCGGTCGAACCGTTTTCTTGTTTAAGCGATGTTCATGATTTTTGTATCTGCACGATACCGCGCGAACCTAAACCTATATCGACTTCTTTGAAGTGCAGAAAGAAAACTATTAACGAAAAATGCTCATAGCATTCGGTCGGGCCTTTTTTGTTTAAATAGAAAAACTTCCTCTAAGTGTCAGAAAGACCTTAAATAACCCCGGTCAGCGCCCCAATATCCACCTTAGCATGGTTAGATAA
This sequence comes from Thereva unica, assembly GCA_949987705.1. Lineage (NCBI taxonomy): Eukaryota > Metazoa > Arthropoda > Insecta > Diptera > Therevidae > Thereva > Thereva unica. The sequence goes on from OX465283.1 coordinate 102,668,867, forward strand.
GGTGCAAAAACGGGCACTCAAGTTAATTGATGACGACACCGCCTGCTCCACCATCGACCCCTTGAGCCACCGTAGGAATGTAGCAGCACTGACAAAATTTTATCGCTGCTATCATAGTGACTGTTCCTCCGAGTTAAACGCTCTCCTGCCTCCACGGCAATCTTATACCCGCAACACCAGATTAGCCCACTCGTCTCATTCCCTTCACCTGCAACTACCCCTTTCACGCACTCAACAAGATATGGATTCGTTTGTTAATAGAACAACTCGACTGTGTAATAATCTCTCGCAGTCAGTATTTCCGAGCTCCTACAACATCCAAGAGTTCAAACCCAGGGTTCATCACCACCTTCTTCAACACCCCCCGTACCTTTTAACTCTTAACCTATACCCCCCCCCCCCCCCACCACCTGGTCCGCCTAAAAAATAGCAGTGGTAGCAGAATTCGATTATTCCTGTCTATTATACAACCAATACGCAATTCTTTAGTATTGAGCTATGCACAGCCCATAACGGCTTGTCCGCCTGTGTCAATAAAATAACCGTTGGACCGAGTGAAAAAGCCTAAAATATGTCTAAGAAAATATAACCCGTCAAAAACCCATCAAACCAAGATAGTAATACGTTTAGCACTAGCACTACAAGATAGTAATACGTTTAGCACTAGTGGGAAATTGACTAGTATCAGAACTGGTGACAAAGTATTCCTGAGAGAATCTAGTTCAAATAACTATAATAGTGTAAATCCATTAGATTTTTCTAGAGAATTTGTTTCTCTTGCATTCCCCATAATGCCATACTCTTCGAACTGGTTTGGTAGGGGTGGGAAATTCGAATGGGAAGTTAGCGCTGATTAGGCAGTGGTCTGAATTGCCGAGAGGTGAATCAACTTCGACGGAGTAACGCGCTGGACGAGAAGTTAGAAAAAGATCAAAGAGATAGGTTCCTTGATCGGCAACATCGGGGACTCTTGTGGGATGATCCACAATTTGGTGCAAGTTATTGATGTCTGCAAAGAGCTCGACGTCCTTGCCAGAAATCCTGGTGCCAGTTGAGTAAGTCAGCCATTTAACGTTGTGAACATTGAAATCCCCCGCAACAATGATTTCACACTCAGGATTGGACAACAAAAATCCCGAGATCTGTTCGGAAATAGTATCAAATGATGAAGTGGAGGCTTAATTACTTATGTTAGGACTTCTGTAGGAAGCAGAAGAATATGACGTGGCTTTGGAAAATGATTTTAATCCAAAGATAATTATTAAAATCTGAAGTCGCGCTTGAATATATTTTATAGTAAGCCACGTCGTCCCTAACATAAATGGCAATACCCCTTTGGGGGAGAGGTTGTGCACTAAAGTGTATCCCGACACTTGGTAATGACCTAAGTCATTATCGGGTGATATTTGGGTTTCACTAAGTGCGAAGATTGGGGGTTTATAATTAGATAAGTGGCACTCAACAAAAGAGAAATCCACGTCCTCGTCAAAGTGTTATGCCTTTTGAGACGGGGCAAATTGCATCGACCGACAGATTTTAGCCGCGGCACCTGCAGGACCGAGATGCGAGAGAGGGTAGGGAGCAAGGGTACTTACTTGTGCCGTTCGTCGGTCCGGTCGGTCGTTTAGTCTATTGAAGGGTGATGGGCCTTCGCGTTAAACTGCGCTCGTTATTTTTTTGTCACTGTTTTTTTATTATAGTTTTTTTGTGCCCTTTTTTATTAGTTTTAATTTTTCACTCGCACTCTTTTTTTTAACAGTTTTGTTTTGGTTTTTTGTGTCGGCGCGTTTTTAGGGACCGGAACAGCACACGTCCGTGCTCTTTGCTGTCCTAGCCCAAACTCCGTCATTTATAAAAAGACACGTGTTTCATTATTTATGGTGAGGAGTATTTTTACTAAGTGTGAAGAAAATCTGACTAAAGAAAAAAATTCCCCTTACAACCTATTTATTCAACCCCATTTCACCCCGTTAGGGGATGAATTTCGAAAAATCCTGAAGGACGTACTTCATTATTTATGGTTAGGAGTATTTTTTACAAGACTTGGAGAAAATCTGGCTAAAGAAATAAAACCCCCCTTATAACCTATTCAACCCCATCTCACCCCCTTAAACCCTTTTTTTCTCTATAAAAAGTCGCCTATGTCCGTCTCCAAGGTCTAAACTATCTCTGTAGCAAATTTCATCAAAATCGTTGCAGTGGTTTAGGCGTGAATCCGTAACAGAGACACAGAAAGTTACTTTCGCATTTATAATATTAGTGAGGATGGTCCAAGGAATTCAACAACCCTCTCATCACTCAACACTTGTACGTACCTTTAGTTAGGCCTTTGCTTGAATACGCCTCGCAGGTATTGCCTCCTTACTACTCTTCCCATGTTGGTAGAATCACATCGGTTCAAAGGAAGTTCGTCCGATTTGCACTTAACCACCTCCCGTGAGATGACCCACTTACTCTTCCGTTTTACGAGAGCAGCTCAACTTAATTGCTCTCCATAAGCGTCACGAGGTCTGTGACGTTATATTCGTTCATCGACTGATGAATGCCAAGGTGGACTCAGATTTCTTAAGAAGCCGCATGTCATGAATAACTACAACCTGAGAGGTGAACCTCTCTTGCACATTTATTCCTCTAATACCAAATATTTAATGTTCCCACCGGTTAATCACCTGCTTATAAATACTAACAAAAATAAGAGTGTTTTTAGTTTGTTAACTAGTGAAGTTTCCCTTAAAAGGACTCTTCTTAATGTGGCGTGACTCTCTGCGTGCCCCACTCCCTTTTTGTTTTTGCACGCTTTCTTGATGTTTTGTGCTCTTATATCTTGTTTAATATTTGATGCCTGCATGTCTTAACTGAGCCACTGAGCAGTGGTAAATGTTTCTCAGCCCAGCTGAGAAATGCACCTTCTGTGCTGGAAGGGTAACTCTATTTATTTATTTATTTAAGAATCAAAATAAAGCGAAGCCAGTGAGGACAAATCTGAAAATATCGAAGATTTGCATATACTTTATAATCGCCGAACTAAAAGTCACAGCTAATTACATACCACGTAAACAACATTAATTTATTTATTTGATGAATCCATGTAAACTAATTCTATGTGTATGTGATCAATTCATCTTTCCGCTGGAATCTTGTTTCTTCGATCACCATATTCATCATTGCAAAATTGATCAATGTCATACCGTTTTCATTTGTCTCGTCCCGTAGACTGAATGCTCCTATTTGCGTTTGCGTCTCCTATGATAATTATTTCATGATGTCTAGGACGATTTCTTAGCATACTATCTAAAGTTTCATAGCAAGCATCTTTCACCTCTTCTTGTGCATCTTCAAACGGAGCATGTTTATTTATTGCGAAGTAATTAAAGAATTTTCCTCTTATACGTATGCTACATATTCTTTCGTCTATGCCGTCAAACCCCATTACTAGTTGCTTAACTTGTTTTCCTACAATGAATGCGTCCTAAAAATATAATTATTCTCGTAACGGTTGTAGAATAAATTATGCGTTTTTTCTCTAGGATCTCCTTTCAAATCCATCTCACTTCTTGCACTGCTCACTCTCACTTTTATAATTATGTAATTCGTTTAGTAGAACTACCAGTCTGCCAGGTTGATAGTGTCCTCATATCCCAACAAAAAATTCGTAAATCCTTGATACGTTCGGTTTGTTTCCTATGTTGTTTTTGAGGGGTAAAAAATGACTGATTCTGGGCGCCTCAAGTGCCTGCTTCAATTAAATTAATCTTATTAAATTTTTAATACGTCAATATGGATGATTCTCTTACAATGATATTAAAAACACTTTCATACCATCTTTAAACAATCTACTTGAAATCAAGATTTTTTCGGGTAGTTATCATTCCTTCTCATTTCGCCAGTGTTCATAGAAATTTCACATCATCGATCTCATACTTTTTTCTACGATAAAACCACTACCAGTTGATCACCTAAAGCTCCGTCAGGGAGACGTCGCTTCGCCACTTCTCTTCAATGTTGTGATCGACGCGATTATACGTGAAACATTCGATGGACGAATCGGAGTTCGATACGACGACAACTTCGTAACCGACTTAATGTTCGCCGACACGCGGGCATCTTATACGACATTTCCCGCATCTACCAGTCATACGGGTTAAAAATCAATGCGGAAAAGACCAAAGTGCTCACAACGGACGGATGGAGGGCCAGTGTTCACCTCGATGGAACCCAAATCACACAGGTTCCGAGGTTCACATATTTGGGATCATTGGTTTTGGAAACGAAAGTAGCATCGACGTCCGACGTTCGCAGCCGCATCGGCCAGGCAATAGCAACCTTCGCCTCGCTCAAGTGGTGCATATGGAAACGAACAAATATTTCCATCAAAACAAAAGTACGCCTTTGCCGAACGTTGATCCTTCCGATTCTTCTTTATGGATCTGAAACGTGGACACTGCTCAAACTGGACGTTAAGAAGTTCGAGTTCGAGGTCTTCCAAATGCGATGCTTGAGGCAGACCCCTGGTGTCTCACTACGCGATCGCCTTCGAAACGAGACAGTCCGACAAAGATGCGATCAGCAGACACTGATCGAAGAAGAAATGCCAAAACGTCGACTACGGTGGTTTGGACATGTTTGCCGAATGGATGATGACCGCTTCCCACGTAAACCTCTCTGGCGAGACCGTCCCGTAGGCAGGAGAATCCAGCTATCGGTACCGAAGAAAACCTGGCTAAAGAATATTGAGGGTGACCTAAAGAATTAACGGTTATCAGTTACCGAGGATCGAGACGTCGCCAAAAACCGGCAATAATGGAAACGAATCGTGAATAGAGCTCGAGACCCAGTGGCACTGACAGCAGCGTATTCGTTCAAAGAAGAAAATACCTAAAACTAAGAAATTTTTTCAGGTTAGTACTTTCATAGTAAACTGTCCTCACACTCAAAAATTTACTTAAAAACATTTATTTCCTGTAAAAAAACACATTACAAAACCAAAAAAATTATATATAAAAACAACATTTAACTTTCAATCAGTATACATATGAATTTCTTGCTTTTCTAACCATTCAGAAACCTTTTTTTTATTACTTTCAAGCCATTTAATATTATTTTCAACATTAGCTACCGCCTGCCTTCTGGCAGCAGTACCAGCACCAGCTTGAGGATATTTCTCAAAGAAATCTTTCATTTCTTGGAGCTTAACATTCGTTGAGAATCGGCTAGTTATTGATGGTATCATACGACCCAAATATCTTTCATTCAAGCCAAAACGTGCAACTAGCTTATCCCAATTTCCACGAACATAATCCCATACAATACTCTCTCCTATACGATTGGCAGCGATGCTTTGAATGCATGTAAAATAGTCTTGACTTCGTACATTATTTTCATCCCAAGCTAAATCGATGTATCTAATGAAAAGAAAAACACAATAACAATTAAGGAAAACAATTGTGATATGATTTTACTTTTGAAGAATCCACGATTCTTTAATAGCTGCAAGTCCATGCATAAGCTTTAATTTTTCACTAGCATCGGTTTCCCACTTGAAACGTAACCAGACTATTGTCCATGTTTCACCGTTTCCGGCATGAGCCATTCCATAATTGTAAACAATATCACGAATATCAGGATGTGGGGTTTTTGTGGGATCATTGATCCATTCTTCAAATCTTGTTGTGACCTCTGCAATGCACTCGGGTATTTCTAAGGCACAAGCAGCATCTAATATGGTCACTCGAAGTAAGCTAGAAAAAACAATATTGCAGTTACCAAAAAAAGAAATGTGATGATGTTTACTTCTTGAGATGGGAATCTTGATTAGTTTCTTTAACGTCCCAGCCAACATAATCATAGGCAGTTAAAACAAGTGATCTTGCATATTTTACAAATTGCTCGTATGCATTTGTGTAGTAGAGAATATGTCTTAGGGCATTTATTTTCGATGCAGCTACACTCCAAGGTACGTAATCGGTTTCTTGTTTAAGATACTTGGTTAGAAATAAGGCAATTTCATAGGATAGTTGTTCGGCATCGGCCAGTGAGAAAGCATCATTTAACAGATGAGCACGGTCAGCAACAGAATAAAGCGATTCCTAATATAAAGATTTTTAATAAACAAAAAATAATCAAATAGAATGAAATTATATACGTTTGCCGGCGCGCTATTGAGCTGTGCTATTATTTTTCTCCATAAATCTTCAGGATAATTAACACGATAGTAGCCAATTTGATCTATGTTGAATTTTAACCATTTGGCATATTTCGGCACGTATGCTGCGGCTATAATGAAAATAGTATAATTTATTAAATTAATCTGTAGAAAAAGTAGAAGTAAATACATTTAATTTAATTCAAAATTTAATTTCAGCATGTCAACCTTCCAATCGATGACTTAAGCCCACTACACACTACCGTCGTTTTACTCCGCGTACGTCGAACAGCGCTGTCCCAACAACGACATACGCTTGATGGCGGACCCGCAGGCCGCGATCGGTATACGGACCTTCGCGGGAAATTGTGCGGCCCGCGAGATTCAACAAGATTTAACACAATATCAAGGTCAAACCATCATGTGAAAAAGAAAAGAGCCAATTAAAATTCACAGCCTGCCATAGAGAATTAACTCTCGGGGTATACCGAGCGACCGAGTTAATTGATAAAAATCCAAGCAATTGCTTTTCTTGGTAACAATTCAAAATAAAGACCACATCCGCAACAAATCCGCGAGTGTTCGAGGTAGCAGAGAAAACAAGCAAGCACACTTCTTTGGTCAACATCGAGCTAGTGTGTTATGAGTGCAGGATTCTTTTTCTTCTGTTCCTTTAATCCCGCAAGTGATATATATTACGGAAACAGTTGTCCTCTTTTTTGTGCCTCTTTTGGCAGGGTTCTCCTACAAGTTGTTCTAGGTCTTCCAACCAGGGAAGGGCGCTTGGGGTTTTTGCGCCCGATGCTCTATGGGTCATTCCAGCCATAATCGGCCGGAAAATGCACGACCGCCCAGAAAATTAGTAAAAACATTTTTTTCATGTTTCTCGCGATAAAAAAACATGAAAAACGTGTTTACTTTTTTTTTGCAACATCTATTGTTTATTAATTGAATAATTAAGTTTTTCGAGAAAATAGGCACTATTTATAAACAATTGAACAAAACAGTGGGTATTTATCATAGAAAAAATGTGTAAAATAGCGGTTTTGTAGCCTGATATTTACCCTTTCAGAAAATTGTCATACTATAATGTTTGACCTGAACTTTGCTCAATGACAGCAAAAACAACAAAAAAATCGGAAAATTTTCAAACATTAATTTCTCAAATACACCATCTCAGATTTGGCTGAAATTTTAACACAAAGTTCTTGAGTTTGCGAACTATCATCGTACAAATTTTCAGCGTGGGTTATTGAAACTATTTTAACATACTGACTTTTTAAATCAAAATTTTGTTTTTTTGGATGACTCCTTTTATTCATTTTGCACAACATTAAAAACTCAAACTCAAACATGTTTGACACATGATTTCTATAGGAAAAAACCTGTTCTTTCACATAAACTTGCAATTAAACTCACATTTTTTGTCTATTAGCGAGAAAAATGATGTTAGTGTTAGTAATGGAGATCAAAAATGTTAACATTTTTGATCTCCATTACTAACACTAACATCATTTTTCTCGCTAATAGACAAAAAATGTGAGTTTAATTGCAAGTTTATGTGAAAGAACAGGTTTTTTCCTATAGAAATCATGTGTCAAACATGTTTGAGTTTGAGTTTTTAATGTTGTGCAAAATGAATAAAAAGAGTCATCCAAAAAAACAAAATTTTGATTTAAAAAGTCAGTATGTTAAAATAGTTTCAATAACCCACGCTGAAAATTTGTACGATGATAGTTCGCAAACTCAAGAACTTTGTGTTAAAATTTCAGCCAAATCTGAGATGGTGTATTTGAGAAATTAATGTTTGAAAATTTTCCGATTTTTTTGTTGTTTTTGCTGTCATTGAGCAAAGTTCAAGGTCAAACATTATAGTATGACAATTTTCTGAAAGGGTAAATATCAGGCTACAAAACCGCTATTTTACACATTTTTTCTATGATAAATACCCACTGTTTTGTTCAATTGTTTATAAATAGTGCCTATTTTCTCGAAAAACTTAATTATTCAATTAATAAACAATAGATGTTGCAAAAAAAAAGTAAACACGTTTTTCATGTTTTTTATCGCGAGAAACATGAAAAAAATGTTTTTACTAATTTTCTGGGCGGTCGTGCATTTTCCGGCCGATTATGGCTGGAATGACCCCTATGCCATATTGCGCCCCACAAGCTGTTCATTTTTGATCGTAGTGAAGGACAATGAAAATTTTCATTGCGCTAAGTCAAATTAACATAACAATAAAATTGGTAAAACAAGGTTAGAGTGAGGAAGGACGATGGGGTGGCAGATTTTTTGAACCTCTGCATACTTTCACTGAATTTTTGAGTCAACTTTTTAACAGCTGTGAGGCTGTTCTTGTTTTTGTTTCCCTTTTGCTAGAAGTAGAAAAGAAAAATAAATGGCAGGAGGGAGAATTGAGATTAAAAACAACAACAAGCTAAAGCATTCTAAGGTATAGTTGGCTGGAAAAGTTGCCTCTTGTGAAAACCCTTGCTACTTTTTATCGAATTTCAGAAGGGAATGGACGATGACAGCAAATTTTTGCTGTTTGACTTGTGCGAAACTGACCATATTAACTTGTGAGACAGCAAGGTGCTAAATATTATCATTAACCTTTTTAAACAAATCTTGGTACAAAATTTAAAAGTAAACAGCAATACACAATACACAGCCATCGGAACAATTTTTTCCTTTGTGTGAGTGGATATGACGCCTTTTACAGAATTTTCGAAAAGTACTTCAGAGAAGAGATTTTCTCTCACTAGGAAGTTTTTTCTCCCGAATTTTTGTTTTTGATTCTCGAAGGAGAAGATCGGTTCCTTCCCTTTTTGAGTAAAATCTCGAATAAGATTTCTTGAGTCAACTTTTATGAAAATCTCGAAGCTATAACCTTGGGTAAGTTCCTGCACGAATAGAGGTACAATTTTTCAGCTTTTTCTTGCAGGAGAAAGTATAAGGACAGAAATTGTTTTAAATTTTAAATCTTAATTTCTGAAATTGCGCTCTCGCTCGATTGCGCCCGGTGCAGATGCACCTATGAAAGCGCGACGCGTTCCTTGCGCATTTCAGTCAAGGGCCTGTTTGGTTAGATTATCGTTTACACCTCGCAAGATGTAGCCAGTCGAATTCTATTTTCTTTGCACGATTTCGTCATCTATCCTTTCCTGGTAGCATACGATTGTAAGAAAATCCGCGACTCCGGCGGAGTTCAGAATAGGCCTGACTTTTTCAGACATTATTTCAAAATTTGATTTTTATGTCATAAAAGAGAAGTTTTGTAATTTGAGATGTCTGGGAAAAAAAGATGTTAAGCTTGGTAATTTTCAACTGCGAATCGTTTATTTCCGAAAATGTACTTTACGAAAAATGAATATGGTGCCATCTTGTCTGACGAAAACTTGCACCACCAATTACATTTCTCGTAACGGTTTAGCCAGGCGTTTTGAAAATTTTTTGGTAGAGGTTTACATATTACCCCGTATTTTTGTAACCCTATTAGATATTTTCATGAATATATCTACGCAGAATACTCCCACCTATCTAAAACTGTAAAAGTCAAGGTTTCAACCCACCAACGTCCAGAATTATAAGTCGTTAAAATCAAAATTTTGTTTTTTTTTTTTTACTAAAATTTCAACTTTAACCACATTTTCTCCAAAAAACACGTGATTAACCAATACTTTTTTTTACAAAATTAGAAAGCTTGGACAATTTCCTATGAATAATGTCTCACAACTATTATACTACGGTTTTTACTTTTGCAGTAATAAGCACTTTTAATGTAAAAATTGGCCTTATTTGATCCTTATTTGGTACTTTTCGCAAAACTCAGATGGAAAAGTACTAAAAAAGGACAAAAGAGAGCCAATTTCAACATTAAAAGTGCTTATAAGTAGCGGCTAAACCGTTACGATTTCCCCTCCCCCACCCATACGATTTTTTGTTCGTCTATCCAAGACCTATCCACAGCCAAGCGTTTCGACATTTTAACTGATACACCCTGTATACCTCGCGAGTCCTAAAAAATAACCTGTCCATTTTGGATACAGGGGGTGAGGTAGCAATGGTGGACAAAGAAGAATTTAAGGCAAACAGATATGCTAAATTCGGCCAAGGATTTGCTGTCTGTTATCACCTTACAGTTGTAGATGAAGGAAGGGGTTGTGGATGTAGTGCAATTCTGTTCGATGGAACTTATCAACGACCAGAAGTTATTGCTACTACCGCTTGTTTTCAACTTGTTGTCAAATCAAGGTTCTGACTTTCTTGTTGGGGAGTTTCTTAGTTTTATATAGTCTCGACAGAGCGATTCTCTCGGGGAACTTGTAAACTTTGAAGGCGTCTTCTTTTATTTCGAAACATAGGTCCCACTCAGCGGATTGGAAAAAATGAATAAGCCCCAGTGTTAATCTATAGAGGAATCGTAAGGAAGGTGCATTGAGTCGTAAAAAGACCTCTTGACAAACAGACTATAACAAGACGTCCGAATAGGGATACCTGAAAATAACCTATAATTTTACTATTTACAGAACAAATTTCTACCAGTTCGGGCATAACGGTACTGCGCAAGATGTACGGCCGAGATGGAGGATGAAACCCACGTTACTTTCCAACGCCCTAAATTTGTTCTGAAAAAGGTCAAACAGATCACAGTTAGCCGCCAGAGAAAATACTGTTTTCCGACGCAGGTACTTATTCCTTATTCCAATGGAAAATACGGTGAGTCATTTTCATTATTATTTCCACACCAAATTAAAGCTGGCGAAATCCACCAGAATTAAAAGAAAGCCCAAGACGATTCACAGTTAAAATACTGATCCAGACGTGGTGATGCAATACAGTATAGTAAGTAGTCTCGCGATGGGGAAAGGAAGAAAGAGATAGGTTTAATAAGTAGGAGTCCTACTTGATCGAATATTACTAAATAAAAATGAAGTCATTAAATAAATAAGTAAAAAAAATTCTTCAACTAAAAACCTACTCTCAGTGTCGCTGTTCTTAAAGATAACTGATTTCTTTTCTATGTTGGTAGCATTTGGAACAACATATTGATACGTAATGGGTATATACCATTTATAACTGAAAATATAAAATATGAATTTGTAAGAAATTAAATTATTGTAATTTGAGTTAATTACTTGAATGGTGAATCATTATATTCTTTCTTCTCATCCACTGGATTAGCAAAGAATCGTTTTTGTGTTAATTTATATGCAACATATTCATCAGTCTCAGTTATTACTGAAATCGAAACAACTGGTAATCCCATTTGTTGTGTCCAAGTCTGCATCATATATCTAAATATTTCAAAAACATATTTTATCAATAGTTTTTTTAAATATTGACTTACTTAATTTCAGACTCCGGCATTAGTGCATCAATCTCAGTTAATAGATCATCAGTAACTGCATTTTTATACTTATATTTCTCCAAATAATTTGTGACAGCCTCTTGGAAAATATCTTCTCCAACAAAATGTTCTAACATTCTAATAATGGAAGCACCTTTTTGATACGTTATACTATCAAAAAGTTCTGTTATTTGATCGGGATTTTCAACAGTTTGAACAATTGGATGAGATGCTAATGTTCCATCTAATTTCATTACACCATGTAAACTATCTACTAGAAATTGATCCATCTATAAAAAAAAAAGTAGATTACTCAATAATAATTAGTTACATCCGTTGATATAAGTACCATTTTCCATAATGGCTTGGCTACATCTAAACCTTTATATTGTATATAGCTGGCAAAACCTTCATTAAGCCAAAGATCATTCCACCACTGCATTGTTACTAGATGTTTTATGGTTTTGTTCAAGAAATACTAAACAATGTAAACATTATAGTTACCTAAATTTCCGAACCACATATGAGCCAATTCATGAGCAATAACAGATCCAACTCGTTGTTTATTTGCGGAGGAGCTAATTGTTTCATCATATAGAAGACCAGTTTCCCTGAAGGTTACTAAGCCCCAGTGTTCCATTGCACCAGATACAAAGTCAGGAATAGCGGCCATATCTGAATGCGATAAAAGAATTTATAAAAGCTTCAAGAACTTAGTTCAAAGTCGTCTTAAATAAAAAAGTGTATCAAGATTCTTATTATTTAGTATAATAAACCTATAAATATTAACCTACAGCGTAGTGCTTGCGCTGGAATTTTTTTTTTAATTTTTTCGACTTATTTTGCTGTGCTTCATCATAATCCATCGTCAAACAGGAGGCCCCGGAAAAAATTGGACCGGCAACATCCATATTATTTCTCTTTGAGCTATTCAAAACTGATCTCTGTTAACAAAATGCGGTCCTCATATTATGCACACCCAACTACCTCCAGCGCCCGGTCTAGCGGAATATTCGATTTTTTTTTATTTGAACATTTTTTATTAAGTGCATGAATCAGCTTGTAGTAGCTCTGGCATATATTTTTTCAGATCTTAACCTAATGATAGTACACGCTGCTAGGATCCAGTTCTAGGATGCGTTGTTGTCTTGTTGAAGCACTCGATGGCTTGAGTGTTTTTGCTTTGGTCGACGTCCTACACTCTACCGAGAAGTGATGATGGGACTATTTAAAGGCCGTGTTCCGTAATATCACCCAGCATACTGCCCAGCAACAGAGGGTAAAATCGGGCGTTTACGCCGTGATTAACAGCAGGTTACATGAAAGTTTTATAGCTCGAAACTCATTCAGCTTCCAATATCTTATATATTTGTGATTACCAGTACGTCACACCGGTTCACACAACTAAAATATAGCATCAACCAATGACGTCATTTTCACTACCCAGTATACTGGGTTATATTTCGGAACACAGCCAAAGTGGGTAACTTCTTTTTAGGCGGCGGAAATTTTTTGCATGGAGGATATTTTTAGCCGATGGATTTGGGTGGTTGCGTAATCTGCTGATGTAGTTGATGCATAAATGTTTGGCTTCTGTCGACACCGGTAGTATGTTTGCTTCCCGCCGGATGATGGTGTTATTGACGTATCTTTGGGCTCCCAGGATAGACCTGAGGATCTGGGTTTGCATTTGTTGGATTTGTTGTTTGATGGCTTTGCAGAGCCCCAAAGTTGTAGCCCGTATGTAATTTGTTTGTCTTCGTTTCATTTATTTCATTTTTCCACTTTTGGGTCCACTCGATAATATCGTTACTGTATTCTTGCGAACTCTTTTGGCTGTAGTTAGGTTGCTATGTGTGAGGAGTAGAGCTGCATCACCTGCGAAAGTGGTGGTTGTGAAGTTTTTATTTAGGGGTATATCCGCTGTATAGATTAGATAGAATATTGGTCCGAGAACGCTGCCCCAAAATCCCTTACAGGATAGGGGTTGCTGAAGCAGTCTTTGTATTTCACCCGGAATTTGACAGCTGAATGGGATATGATGGAATTTGCGCGGAAGGTCATAGCGATCTTATACTTTAGTCCGCAATGTCACACTATGTCGAACGCCAGCGCCACGTCCAGGAATAGCCCTACACAGAATTTCGTTTGATCGAGGGAAGAATTGATCTGGTTTACAATTTTGTGCACTTTTTTTTATGTGGTAAATACAAGATTAGGAATCACCATTTGTACTACATGTCTGTCATGTCGTTCAAGTCATGGTCAGTGTCTAGTAGTAAGCTTGATTTGAAGGATAGAGGAGAAAGGATAGGTTAGGGGTCTGGAGGGTGCGTGAGTAGATGTCGATGAGCCTTGCGTTTGAACTCTAAGATATTATATGAGTTCGGAAACACCGACTGCGGAAGGGAGTTCCACAATCGAGTTGTTCTATTTATAAACGAACTACTAAAACGTAATGTGCGCCAAGAGAAGGGCTGTAGCGTATGCGGGTGAGCCGAATTGGCTAGTCTTGTGTTGCGGAAAAAAATTTGCCGTGTAGGCATGAGGTTTCTGATTTCAGTGGAGCACTCGCTATGGTAATAGCGGTAAAATTTGCTAAGGGCTGCTACATTCCTGCGATGGCTTAAAGGGTCGATGGAGGAGCAAAGGGTGCTATCGCCAATGAGTTTGATGGCGCGATCATGCACCTTGTCCAGCCAAGCCAAGGTGGTTTTTTGGGGCACCCGCCCAGATATACGAGTTGTATTCAAGGCGGGGCCGAATTAAGGACTTGTAGATTGTAGCCAGAGCAGTTGGCCGAAGAAGGAATTTGCATCTCTTGAGGAAACCCAGGCATTGGGAAGCTTGTTTGGCGATTTGGAATATATGACTATTCCATCGCAGATCAGAAGATAAGGTTACGCCTAGGATGTTAAGAGATGGGTCAGCCATTACATTCTTATTATCCACTGAGATAGAGGGACGGGTGGTGCAGGGTTTTGTAGAGATGAGACAGTACTTAGTTTTCGTTGCGTTGAATTCGACACGATTGTTGCGGCCCCAAGCAAGGATAAGTTCAATGTCCCCGTTAATAGACAATAGACTTGCTCTATAGTGCTGTGCTTGTTCCTGAAATCAAATTGGTGTCCTGGAGTTATACCTTTGCTGTTTAGGGTTTGAAGAATTGGGTCCAATAGAAGCCTTTCGAAGATTTTGGGAAGGATAGATAGAAGACTGATTGGTCTATATGATTCTCCTTTGGTTCTGTTTTTACCTGGTTCTGGTATGAGGATTATTCTAGCGTCTTTCCGGGTAGTCAGGTAGTAGTTGCTTCGAAGTATGGCATTGAATATGTAGAGAATGGCTGTTCTTCCGTAAGTTGGAGTTTCTTTGAGTAGTTTGCCAGTAACAAGATCATGATTAGCGGCTTTGCTGTTGTTGATTTCGTTTATCTTCTTAATTAATGCGGCGAGGGAAATTTTTCGGGATTGTAGGGGTGTGGGTTGGGTGCTGGGGTGGGAAGTTTTGTGCTATTTGCGTCTGAGTTGTTTGGAGTGATTCCGTTGGCTAGATGGAGTGCAAATGCCTCAGCTTTACTGGCATTATCAGTTATTCAGTTGCCTTTGGAATCCAATATTTGGGATTCAACTTGCATTGGTTTTTTTATTTTTTAGTTACCTGAGATTGAGTAGTTGGAATCGGCGTAGTGATCCAAGTCAGCTACGAACTCTTGGATTTGGTTGTTTTTTTCATTGCATAAGGAGTGTTTGAGTCGTTTGGTGGCTTCATTCAGCCCTTCTTTGACTTTGGGGGATCTTGTTTTTTGCCATTCTGATCTGGCTTTCCTCTTGGCGCGGTATAGTTGCAGTAGAAAGCTGTTGTAGCGGTTGGGAATTCTATCGTTGTTGATTCTGATGGGGATGCTGATTCTGCACATTCTGTTATAGTTTCTGTTAGGTAACGTAGGACGTTGTCGATGTCACTATTGGTTTTTAGTTTCATGTGGGGCAGAAGGTCCTTTCTTCCAGTTGGATTTTGGGTTAGTAAGCTTTCTCTCGTTCCAAAAAGGTCACTAATTATTTTTGCTAATAAGATGAGTTTCAGCTATGATCCTAATATCGATTTGCTTCATAATGAGGAATAATTCTAATTCTTGTCTGTAATTGGCTAAGCCCTTTTGCATTCCATTGGGCTATTTTTAGGCTGCTCATGGTTTTATAAGTTTAGATAGGAGTTCTGTTTGTTTCATTAACATGGTGTGCATTTGTTGCATGTTGTAAGTGTGATTAAAATCTGTAAGAGTTCGCCTTATTGCTTTGGGATACTTGACTGTGGGTTTATTTTTATAGCATCTGCATACGTCAGGTTCTCCGTACTGTAGCTAGTTTGTAATGGGATGTTTACCAATGGCTGAATGTAGGTTGGAGGCTTACTTCCAGCTTTGTTTATTGGTACGTTGGTATATGACAGGGGTGGTTGTCTAGCATAGCTGCTTTTCTTGTTGATAAATATGAAAATAGGGCACCCTCTATAGCTCCCCGTTTGATTTCCGTTACAGTGTCTGCATCTTTTGAGTTCGGGGATACTTTAGTTTTTGCCGCAGGATTTGATTAGGTGTAGTTCTCCGCAGGCTACACAGACGTTTGCCAGTTTGCAATAGCTTTTCGTGTGCTCGAATTTTTGAAAGATCGAACATTGCAGAACAGACGTTCTTTTATTGGGCTCCTCAATTGCAATTTTGCGGTTATGGACGTATTTTATGTTGTATATAGGGTGTTTTTTTTTTTTTTTTTATGTGAAAGACTAGAGTCTCAGGAAAGGCCCTTTATACTGTCGACAATCTATTTTCTTCGTATAGAGTGCAATGTCGAACAGTAGCTCTAGTCGGGGAAGGAAGGAGCTACCACAACCTACCCCCGATATTTTTAGTCCACCTACTTCCAACCATGACTATTGCGACTTTGACATCGGGGCATCGAGAAACAACTCGCTGGAGTGTTATGCCTCCTGAAACGCGTTGAATCTCATCAACCAACCGATGACATGCGCTTTGGTGGAGCGGGGAAGGGCGAAGGAAGTTTATGACAGCAGGAATCTGGAATGTAAAGAGGGAAGAAGAAAGAAGGAAAGTTATGTAGGTGGGAAAGTGGAAAAGGCGAAGGACCCTGGGCTGGCCGGGAATCGAACCCGGGACCTCTGGGATAGTAGCCAGACGCCTTACTCTCTAGGCTACCGAGGCCCCGAGGTGTACTTTGCATTTCTATTTTGAACATATGCTGTGGAATTTTACATTTGTTCAGTATGTTGTACACTGATTTGGTCTCAAACCAGAGCGTTTTTAAGTCTTCGGAGACTTCTTTCGGGTCAACACTTGAATCTGTGCCTTTGATGATCGCTCTTAGCCCTTTTTAGGTGGTAGGTGTAGTATTTTTTATATTGGGAATCAAGCCAGTTTACTATTTGGGTGTAGTGGACCGCTTTTGATACTAGGAACTCGGTTTCTTTAAGGTTACCTCTAAGCAGGTCTACTACATACAAGTTGGTTTCACCAATTACGGCTTTGATGCCATTAATTAGTTCAGAGTTACTGCTTTCTCTAATGTAAACTTAAGGGGGTCTGAATTTTATTACTGTGGCACTTACCTCAGGTGTTTTAGAGTTATCATCGGTATTAAGGACTGCGTAATAGTTCTCGTTAGTTGTGTTGACTTTGGAAGTTTTTGCTGCCCTTTCGATATTGCTTTTTGGTGGACTGCGCCTCCTTTTTTTAGTTACAGTAATGTATCTTTTTAGTCCTGTTTGTATTTTTTTGCAAGGCGGAGCTGTTGGGTTGACATGGAGGGATTCTTACATATCTGAAACCTTTCCCAGTTTCTTTGGCTCAGGTATGGATCTTTGTGTTGTGATTTTGCGACTTTCGAAATTAAAGATAAAAATGGTGAGCATTGAAAATAGAAAATCGACCCTTTTTCGGACTTCGTCAAATTGAACATGGACAAGCTTCCGAATTTTAAAAGACTGTTTAGTTTACTACTGAACATCCGTGTCAGGTTTCAAATAGTTGCATGACTCTTTCCTGGGCTACTGACATATATTCCCTACCCCAGCTGCTAGCTAGTCAAAGGTGGAACACACTACATACCTGTATTATCTCTAGAAAGAGACTTTGAATCAGACTCGACTCGAATTCGGGACATCGACTCATAGCTAGCTGCCCATCAAGGAGACGAACGAGAGGGAAACATTCCTTCAGTTCCTGTGTGGCTCTGGCCCAAGCTGGTAGGTGTACATACTAGCAATTGCGTTCTAGAGGACTTAAAAAAAATCTTCCAATTAGAGGTAAGTGCACTGATAACCTTCCGGTAGTATTTTCCTAAACTCCACAGGATGGGTTGACATCCGCAAAGTTGGAAAAACAACCATCAAAACGGCGCATCAAAGTACAAATTGGGTCTCCGGTCACACTGGACTTTTTCCAATGGCGCTACAGCCCAACTCGAGCCTTGGCTTTATATAATCTTTTACTCCAGTCTTCTCGATTTCTGGCCAAAGCTCTCCAGTTCGATATGTGTCTCCGCATCTGCTGCAGCCGCATCCTTCCATCTTCTTCAGTTCTGTCTTCTAGAAAGCTCTTGACATGTTCAGCCCAGCGAGGTCTACTGAGTTTTATGAACGTCACTAAGTCTATGTCGTCATTGATTCGATATAACTCGCTGTTATATCTGATTCTCCATGCCTCTTCTTGATAAATTGGGCCCATTATGCTTCTCAAAATCTTCCTTTCAAAAGATTTTTGCATGTCCTCTATCCTCTTGGTGAGCGTCCATGCTTCATCCGTGTAGTACATAAAAGTGGCTTATATAGTGCATATAGAGCGTAAACTTCGTCTTTCGATGTATTGCTCGAGATTTCAGCAATTTACAGTGTGCGAAAAGGTTTTGTTTCCAAGTAGAATTTTCCTAATCTGCGGCATTGCAGCATTCGTCCAGCGTCGGGGGTTCCATGCTAATACCATCATCTGGTATATCCGCATGTTCGTTGGTATTCGTAGTATCAGTATTATCATTGAGGAGCTGTTCAAAACTTACTTTCCATCTTGCTTGACCAGCTGTAGTCCAATTATTATCTTTGCAAATAGTTACTTGGTTTGAAGCCACTACTGATTGTTTGACTTCGCCTAATGTTATTGTTCTGGCAGTTTTAACGAATGCCTTGCATTCTGCATGCTTGGCATCCTTACACCTAGTTTATTCCAGACATTGCACCAAACACATCACAGAGAGATAAAGAGGGATTTCTGACAATGCTTACAATTATAATATTAACACTCCTTAAGCCTTAAAAAAGAAAATGAAAGCTCAGATTAAACTTACCTAATTTGGGGAGAGGATAAGGAATTTGAAAATATTGTATATAATGCTCCACAATTTTAACGCCAGTATCTAAAGCAAAATCAACTTTATTCTTTTGTGCTGGTGTTGCAAATACCCTCATCGTAAATGGATCACCCCTATCTTTTGTATCAACAGTCTTTTCCTTGTACTGAAAATCGCATACAATAAAGCATGCTAAGTAGGTGCTCATTGGAACACTTTCGGCAAAATTGACTGCTACACTTGTTGCATCAATGGTTTCTTCGCTCTAACAAATAAAAGTTTAATAATTTACTTAATTTAATATAATTCTAAATTGGTACCAATTGGTTCATGTTGGAGAGAGCAATGTAACCCTTTTCCCTTGGACGGATCAATGTTATTT
Source organism: Thereva unica (assembly GCA_949987705.1). Classification (NCBI taxonomy): domain Eukaryota; kingdom Metazoa; phylum Arthropoda; class Insecta; order Diptera; family Therevidae; genus Thereva; species Thereva unica. Next base: position 102,688,102 of record OX465283.1, read on the forward strand.
TAAATTTGGCCTTCATCTCGGGCTCATCAAAACAGGGAAAGGCTTGCCGTGCATATGTAGGTTCAAATTTAGAAGTTGCCATCCACCTGGAATGAAAAAATGTCGAGATTATCTTACATTCTAAATGAATGCTAAGCTTATGTACCTAGTTTTATTAGCAGCCTTATCAAAATATGAGCTCTGGTAGAATCCAACAATGCTGTCAGTCAGATTTCCGTGGAAGGAGAAGTTAAGAGAATATTCACCAGGATCCAGAACCTTATCGAATTCGGTTACCCAATATTCAAATGGATCATACTGATAAGTCATGAGCACTGGAACCGGTACCGTTTCCGTCCGCACTAACTTATTAACCACAGTCTCAGTCACGGTTAGTTTTTTCGCATGAACAGGGATAACCATCAATGGCTCAAGAACTTCCACCCGAATGCTCACATTGCCCGTAAACGTTTTTTCTTTCAGGTCTGGGTGCAGGCGTAATTTGTAAAGTTTCGGTTTAACCGTCTTTGGCAACCGAAACGAAAGCTTCTTAATCATTTTCGACATTGTATTACTTGCGTCTGTGGCTGCCAATTGCGATATAGTACTCCACTGGTCAGCTGATTCGCCGGAGCCCCTGTCACTAATGTTTTCCGAAACTGATGGAAGAATTTGGTTAGGTCTGAACACGACTTTTGGCCTCACCGATTGCACCTGATTATTATTATACCGGCTATCACTGACCTCTACCTCATCGGAGCTCGACACTGGGTATTTCTGCGCTAATGAGTATACTGTAAAATTTCCACTGCTCGGTTTTGAATAATTTTTGCCGACGAGAACCAGAACCGCTATCACACACGCACACAATACAAAAAGAAAAACACAAACGCCAAGAAGTGACAGCACTGCAATTGAGGGGTTTCGTCTAGTTGGCGGTTTTTTTTTCAGCCGATGCTCGTCTGTTGATAGGCTTGAGCGAGGACGGGCCAAAATTTTCGGCTGATTTGGCGGGTACATTTTCAATTTGTTTCTATTTGTTTTTAGTAGTTATGTTAGTTGTTTTAGCATTATTGAAGCTGTTTAATTATTTGGAGATCAGTATTATCTGTAAAATATGTGCGAAAATGAATTTAGTTTGTGGTTAACCCTGTGCTCAAGTAGTTCTTAAGATTAATGTATTTGCTTTCATTGTTTACTTTATTGAAGTAAATAAATATTTTATTAAAGTTTTTTTTTATGTGAAAGACTAGAGTCTCAGGGAAGGCCCTTTATACTGTGTTAATAAATAAAGATTATACTTGTCATCCCCCAGTTTTCAGCCTTGACTCAGACAGTGTGTAGAAAGAAGCGAATCTGTAACGACTAGCGCTAAAAGGGAATAGAAATAAATATAGTTATTATAAACGCGTGTTCTGTTATACATATCATATACATATGTATCAAAGATATTTCTATACTCTATTTTGCAGCCACTAAGCTTGGTCTTACACTGGTTCTGGTTCTAATTCTAAAGCAATTTTTCAGAGACCTGGGGCCGTATTTGGTTTCTCGAGTGGATTGATCGACTCGACAAAAAAGCTTCTCGATTTTCTTTAAAGGCCCCCACACACGGTCAAATTGGATGTACATCGAAGGGCAGATGTACAACCAAAACTATCGACTGTGGGCCGGTCGGCCGATCAAAATACGTTGGGCTTAAGGGTTTGATGAAAATCTAGTTGTACATCCAATTTGACCGTGTATGGGGGCCTTAAGTTTCATATTTGGTCTCACGACCAAATCGACAGATAAGCGCAGAGCAATACAAAACCATCAAATTGGGTGGTTTTACTTCAAGGCAGCACACCACGTACGAGTATATTTAATTAAAATAGAAATTGTTAAAAGTTTATTGTATGCATAAATTGAGCTTTTTAATAATCGTCAAACGTCTTTATCAATACGTAAAGAGACAATATCGTGTCGCCAAATACCAATTTTGATTTATCGACAGACGACAATGTCGACTGGAGAAACCAAATACGGCCCCTGGGTCAATTAGTTAAGGTAGGTTACATTATATAAATTTTTTTATGTGGAAAACTAGAGGCTCAGGAAAGGCCCTATATACTGTCGACAATCTATTTTTTTCGTATAGAGTGCAATGACGAACAGCAGCTCTAGCCGGGGAGGAAGGAACTGCCACAAACTAGCCACGATATTTTTATTCCACCTACTCCCAACCATTTCGCATCTCTGAAATCGGGTATCGAGAATCAACTCAGGTTAGTTATGCCTCCTGAAACGAGTTGAATCGCATCAACCAACCGATGACATGCGCTTGGTGGAGCAGGTACGGGCTAGATAAGGCTATAAAAGGAGTACTCAGGAATGTAAAGAGGGAAGAAGAAAGAAGGAAAATTAAGAAGGTGGCGAAAGTGGAAAAGGCGAAGGATCGTGCTGCTGCCGGGATTCGAACTCGGGAGTTCTGTAATAGTAGCCAGATGCCTTACTCATATGGTATATGATACTGAAGCCCCGCATCCGATCATATGGTAGGTGAACTGTGGGCTGCAAACGAGATTCAGTCGTTTATCCCGGATTGCTCTGAGTGGGAGGAGTTTATCTTCCAAGAATTCCCCACTGACTTACCAATGGGTGAAAGATGGAAGATAGTACAGGCATACAGATCTGCGCTGGGCTCAAGGGTACAGATCTGCGCTAGGCTCAACCTTGAGAAAAGCTCGAGAGGTGCCAACATATGATTTTTTTTGGATAGCGATGCTCTCATCTCATCGTGGAAGTTTTCCCTAAGAATAGTTACATGGTGCTTTCACGTACTTCAGAGCGTGGCCACGAAAAATAGGGTCTCGTTACGCTGGGTCCTCAAACACTGGGTAATCGAAGCCAATTTTGCTGTGGCAAGCGCGAGAGGAAGGGGTCTGAATCGCTTGCTCGGAGCGCGGAACCTTTCGGTGGAGTCCCATGGTCCACCTCCAAGTCCTTTATAGAAGACTGCGTTAAGGGACTAAACATAACCTATTGGCAATCGGTCCAAGGTCATAGGCAGGATAAATAGATTTGCGCACATGCTCTCTGCCTTATCTGACTTGAAGAGGAACGATTACCAGAGAGCAGGGGCCTGATTCTCTATTACAATATTATGAGAATTTCTCTCGAAACTGACAAAATGGTATTCTCTATTACAAAACTGACTAATTTTTACTCGAAACTGTAACAACATTGTTAGATTTTTGCTCGAAAGCTCAAGGGTAATCGAGCAATTTATAAAATTTTAGGTATGGGCGACAAAATTGATGCCTCTTGTACTCATTTTCTTTTCGTTCGGGTATATTACTACTAGAGGAAGCAATATTGTAACAGGGAGTACGGAAGCATTTTAGTTTCGGATAGCAGTTTCGAGTAAAAAGCATTTGAGTGTTGTAATAGAGAATAGGGCCCCTGGTCTTCTTTAAGTAAAAGATGGTCGACGATTTTTTCGGTTAGTGGGTTACGTGCGCAATAGGCCTAAATTGGTCACGGTGCCCACTGGCTAGTAGTAGTGTGACTTCAATTTATTTTCTTTATGTGAAGAGCTAGAGCTCAGAAACATCTATTTACTATCGACAGTCATAGATAGAGTGAAAATCAGCAAGCTCTAGTTGCGGAAATATGGTAGAGAGAACAATGAACAACTGTCAACATCAGCATACGATTTTATTTAGTACCATTACATGGATGGTTTCGTTCTCATCTATGCTTATCACATGATTAACGAATCATAATCAAATGTTATAGCAATGATTGGAAATACGCACAGATGAATTGCGTTAGATGTATGTAAGATTTATTTAATAGTGTAAAACTTTAATGGAATTTTCTTAGTCGATGAAAGCCCGGTTCCTGGACGGGTGTCGTGTCAAACGTATGGAATGAGAAATGCACGGACGGTTGCTAAAAATCAACAACACCTATCTGTCAAGGCTTTTCAAATCCAAGTATCTAAATATGAGGTCTAACCTGTTGCATAAAAACATGGTCTTACAACTAGTAGTCTTATATAGATCCGAAATCTCTTCTTCTTTGATCCGTTAGATGGCAGTCCAAACGGGACGTCTCCGCAACAGATATGCTGCTGTCGGTGCCGCTTTTTTCCATGCAGTTTCTTGCCTAGTTTCTTTGGTTTCCCGATTCTAGTCAATTCGGCAGCTCGACCACCCCTCTCCTTTCACACCCTGGACTTGGAACTAGACGAAGGCCGAGAAATCTCTTATCTGTATTTAAGAATAAACCCCAATGAAGAATTGTTGGCGCTCTGCATGAGGGAAGTGTGACAACAAGTGTCAGTAATTTCTTTGTACCATTTGTAAGAAGATTAAAAAACTAAAAGCTGACGAGAGCTCTCACACTTCTCTTTTCTGTTCGAGTTTGAAGAGTTCTCAAAATAAAGAATACGTGCCCTTTGGTTAAATTGTGGTTTCCACTTAGCTGACCACCAGCGCTGGTTGTATCTTCTTCTGGCTCCCGGCACATTACCAGCACATTGGTCAACCCTACCAGATGCTGGCTCAACAACTCGACAAGAATAATCTGAAATTTAAAATTTCCGGATGGCTGCCAGCTGCTGGCTACAGCCAAGCTACGGCCCACTAGCAGTACGACCAGCGCTGGTAGCCAACTAGGGGAAAACCCCGCTTAAAGGCCGGGACACATATCCGCACCACGTCCGTACCGCATCCGCACCGTGTCCGCGTAAAAACTAAACTCAAGTAATTTGACACCGGACACGGAAAAGTATAGGGACTGACTGATATAATTGTACTTGCTTACTTTTTCTCCGTGTGTCGTCCGACACACGGCCATCACGCGGTGGGGACATGGTGCGGATATGTGTTTCCCGGCCTTAAACGTCCGTGGTTTATTTTCTCCCGTTTTCTGGGAGTTGCAACGAGAACGAAAAGTTCTCCAGGTCTTTTTTTGTGGGTTAGGAACCGACGTGAACTGACTGTGGAGTGGAGCCTAGTACCAGGTAGATGTTGGCTTCCTAGTAGTAACAGGAGGAGAGATTCTACAATCAAGATCTACATGAACTATCACGAGGCCGTAAATAACATAAAGCCCGGAAGACTTCATTGGACAGTACATCTACTTTGATGTAAGCGAGAAGAAATCTGATAAGTTGCCAGAGGTAAAATTTATAAATTGCGACAGTGAGGTAGACTAAACTTTTACTTTGACCGGAACAACAAAAGCTTTAGAATGCCAAAATGGATGACATCAGTTTAGAACCGGAACCAGTGGAGAGAGCATCAGGCCATGACCGAATCTAGGCTGTAGAGACAGAAAAATAGGTATGTTAAACATACAGTCAGTTCGTCAACTATTCCTTTGAAATTAAACTATTTAAACTATTTAAAGTTTCAGTAAAATTAATCTTAACAGCATTCGTCCTGGTATTGAACATATTAATCAAATAAGTTATGCTTAACTGACCGAAATCATTCAAACAGAAACTGGCAACATTTTATCATTTGTAAATACACCGAAAAAATCTTGAAATCTCCAACTGAACAGCACTAAAACAAGCTGAATCACCATCGCAGCTTTTAATTAATGGAGACATTCAAAGCAGGAAATAAATAATTAGGAAGCATAGTTTTTATGGGACATGCATCTAGCTATTACATATATCAACAATAAAAATCAGAACCTGTTACCTCACCACATAAACGCAATCTCATATTGTTGCTAAAGATCATCTAGCCATTTTCTATTTCAATGCCGCATTTGCATATCAAGCTAAAGATTATTTTTTGTTTCTGATTTATTGCCCTAATATGAGCACATTTTTGTATCTAAGAGAAATTACGGAAATCTCGAATAAATATAGGTGAGATCAACACCTCGTTAGCCACAATATAAACTGGTAGCAAACACACAATTCTTTCCGGCTTACAAGCTAACAATGATCTCTATGAAGTGAGAGGAGATTGTTGGTTGATTGTGAAAAACATTCACTGATTTTTGAAACAATTATAAATTTCACTAAGATTAACTGAAGAAAAATAAAACTCTCACTTCTGAAATCATTTGGCAAAGAAAACAAACGAAAGCAATTTTATCTTAAGATTTTCTCTATTATCTGATAATTCGTATTGTCACAGTCAAGATCACTGGTGGTGTATACAGTAAACATCGGGGCACAAGGCAATAACCACAAACCACCACAAGACACAAATCACAAAAACTCGCTTTTGCCCGCCAATCAAGCAAGCGATCATGCCTCTTAGTAGGTTAACGGCTGTAGTGCGCATTCGCAATGAGGTTAAAATCGAGACTATTGCATAGACGTTAAGTGAAAATTGCCGCGACGTCTATTCGTGCTACTGCTACCGTCCACAATTAGATTATCCTATGATATACCACCAAGCGGTTTAGCTTAATTCTATTATTTATAGTTTTACTGTAATCCTTTGTTGGCGAACATGTGATGCACATTGGCCACTTTGCAATACGATCCACTATGTGATAACTTCACTTTCTTTCAAAACGGGCACATCTCGACGCTAGATTAATACGAACAAGACCGAATGTTTTCAACCAATTCATAGATTGTGACCGTCAGCTATGATTTTGACCGCAAAAATTATGCTCGACTAGAATTTCAAGGCTTGTCCCAGGTTCAATTCACAAGCTTCAACCAAAAGTGGACGGACGGTGACAATACATATTAAAGACCCAAAAAACCGACCCGTTACTTATGCTACATATAGATGTACATAAATATATTGTGTCCTAGTTTGTCTCTTATTTATTTTTGTGTAAGATCCGCACTTCTGTCCATGCGACAAACCAGAAGAAGATCACGACTTATCCGGCAACCGACTCTCAGCTAACTGATCTGCAGAACTACTAACTTCAAGCTACGGGGCTCTTCGATGGACTTAAGTCATGCCATTCGCTATAAAGTCTTGGAGCTAGACTTCCTAACGTTCCAGATACGGGGCAACGTCAATGATGGGATTTGGCGGTAATCATTGACGAAGTCTCAGACATAAATATGAAGTGTGATTCGAGTGAAGAAAAGAGAAAGAGCAAAAAAATAGTATAATTAGGTCTTTATAGTCTTGAGCTTTTCCTTCCTTGCATAATAGTGAAAAGATGAAGACAAATTTCTAGTAGACACAGTGTGAATCTTTAATGAAGATGGAAACATGGAAGTAAATCGCTAGCACCTCTATGCGCCGCCGCCGTGTGTATTGCGCTGAAGTGTGTGCTGTGAATTGAAGATTAGTGCTGTTTTTGTTTCGGGGCGGGCAATATGGGAAATGAAAGCGTTATGATTTTGGACTGATTTGCTCGCTATTGTAATAGGTGATATTTACATAAACGTTTGAGATAGTACTATGCAGTAGTTATATTTTTTGTGCATACCTACCTGTAATTATTTTTTTTGGAAAGCATTTTAAGCTTCAGGGAAACAGCCTATATTTACGTAACCTGCTTTCATGATTGTGTTTGCAAAACGCTGCCCTTTAAGTGCCAAATGTGTCCTCATCAGGTTGGATTAGGTGTAGCGCTGCTTTCCGATTCGACCAGAGGTCTAGCTTTGGCTAGAACCGGGCATTTTCACAGGAAAATACGGCATCATCGCTTCAGGTTGGGCGATTTTGCAGAGAATACCCGGACAATAAATAGGACGGGGAGGCTGCCCTCTTCAAATGCTCGAGGTTTACGGAGAACAGGTCTGTGCTGGAAACAGTCGCCGAGAGAACATAAGAAGAACATTCTGGGCAAGATAACGAGTTTGGAGGATGTATTTAGAATGTTGGAAGTGTCGTTGAAAGCCATCTATCAGAAGCTTAAGCAATATGAGGTGCAAAGAAACAGAAAAGGCCTGGAAAGGGCAGCAGGTAGATAACTGATCCAGTCCGGTGAGGTAGGGTAAGTTAGGTTGAAACGGCTGCTTCCCCACTGGGGAGCCTACTTAGGCACACCATTGGGGCCATCGTGATGCCTTCTAGTTTTGATACAAAATTCAGGCCATTTCAAGCCATTTGAAGCTTTCAGCTGAGCAGCAGAGGTCAGGAACATGTAATGTAGCCTAGAGTTAGAAGAGTCCAACCCCAGCCCTGATTCAATAATACAAAAAATGTCTACTCCACACACACATTCTGGAGACGTACTCTGAGCCTCCTGCTCGTCTGGGGGGGGAGTCAACCTTTAATGGGGCATCAATAGTTAGTAACAACGACGGGAGGGGTAAACACAAACGTGACAAACTGTCTAACGACAGTTCCGTACGACAGCGACCACCAAGGACTGGAAATAACAGTACAAGTCCCTGACGACTCCATGGAACTCCTCGAATATTGCGAAGCGCATCCTTTTGTCTACCAGAAGATGCACTGGCCAAAATTCGAGAAGGCTATGGAAAGGGCAATACAGAATAACGGACTATTACCTCCCACAACTAGGAATCTGACCAACAATGAGATTGATGCATATCTGAAAGATATGGACAACCTCGTTGTTCAGACTATGGACAAAACCATACCACGGACAAAGAAAAAGAACAGTACAGACTGTTACAAAAACGCTACAATCGACGCACTACAAAAACATAAAAGTAGAATATTGACGAGACTGAAATCCCTACACCGGCAGTTTCAGGATAGACAGAGTCCGGAGATCGTAACTCTTAAATCGGTTATGAAAAACCTCCAACAACTCCTCAAACAACAATTCTCACAGTCTGTGAATCTGTACTGGAGCAAAAAGATTCGTGCTATACAATCCAGTAGCGCGAGCATGTTCCCACAGATAAATAAAATCTTTAGGAGTAAAACACATAACCGGTTGGACAAGTTGCGTATCCCCAGGACCCTGGCTAACCAGGAACTACTGAGGTCTGCGAACATAGATCCCGAAGAAACCAGTATTGCCGACGATAATTATTGTATAGAGGACGAGCAGGAGAAAGTGGATTTAGTGGGGGCCTACTATCAAGGAATTTATTCGGTGAACACGTGTGTTCGGCCGAATTTTGACCTCGAAAATAGAGCCCTGCTGAACCATTTCAGAATAACTAATGAGATCGAGGCCTGGAAATCCGAGAACCGAAGAATCATCGAGTTCAGTGAAGACTGCCCAGCGAACAATATTCCTGAGGCACAAGCAAACTCTCTTCTCATTACGAAAACTGATCTCCTGCTAACTTTTCGCCGTCTAAACAATAAGAAGTCGTCTGGGGTGGACGGTGTTCCCGCTATGTTTGCCCCTGGTGGTCATAGACATATATACCACTCTGTTTAACAATGCGTTAAACAACGCCCATTTTCCAGGACACTGGAAGACGGCAGTGGTGTACCCAATACCCAAAAAGGGTAAAGATAAAAGTAACCCTGCTAATCTCCGGTCAATAAGTCTGCTCCCGAATATCAGTAAGGTTTTTGAATCAGTAATTAATAGATCATTGTCCAAATTTGTTGAGGAAAAGAATATAATCCCCGATAACCAATTCGGTTTCAGGGCGGGACATGACACCATTCATGCCGCGTCGAAATTGGTGTCAGACATACACTGGAACTTAATGAAAGGCCAGTGTACCGGAGCATGCTTGATCGACTATGAGAAGGCGTTCGATACAGTGTGGATCGAGGGCCTTCTCTACAAATTAGTCAGATACGGGATGACCGGACCTTTGCTATACTTGATCTATAATATGATTTCCAACAAGAAGTTCATCGTTAAAAGTGGGAACTTCACATCAGGAAAGGTATTTGATATTAAAAACGGTTTGCAACAGGGGGCAGTGAACTCGCCGCTCTTGTTTAATATCTTTACGAGTGACCTAATTAGTTCACTCCGCTTCGCATTAGCGTATGCGGATGACCTGATTGTGTACAGGACGGGGCCGAAGATTGGAGTGATCCAGACGCTCCTGCAACGTGACTTCGAAACAATCGAGCGCTACAGTGATGATTGGAAGTTGAAGATCAACTTTGGCAAATGCGAATCGATCCTTTTCCGGACTCCTTTGCGCAGAGCTTCTTACGATGTGCAGAGGAACTGGAAAACCTTTCGAATTTCGAACTATGCTGGACAGGCGTTAGAACATAAATCGGAAGTGAAATACCTTGGGCTTTGGTTGGATCAGTACTTGTATTTCAACAGAAATGTAAGTGCTGCTCTTGACAAGGCAAACAAGGCGTTTCACATGACTAAAAGGCTTTTTTATAGCAGACACCTAAGCTCTCGGGTAAAGGTGATCTGCTACCAAGCCTTGGTCAGACCGGTTTTAACTTATGGTTGCCCAGTATGGTTCAACATATCCCCCTTCTATATGGAAAAGCTTCGGGTTTTCGAAAGACAATGCTTAAGGGCGTGCTTAAGGTTGTATCGGACACCCGAATCTGGCTTCACGAAGTTTCACGCCAACAATATCCTTCACGATAAGGCTTCTGTTAATAGGATCGACAACTTCATAATCAAGTTGATTCGAAGACACATTGCAAGAGCGACGGAGAGCGAAAATCCTCTTATTCGGGGAGCGTTCTACCCGAACGCTGAATACCACAGAGCTGCTTGCGAACGTGGCTTTATCCCTCCAGAGGCATTTGTCTTTCTGGATAGAAAAAGATTGGTCCAAGACGGTTCGGGAGTGCCCCTCTATTACCACCTACATCGTTCCGCTACAGATAAACGTTACTTATTCAGCAACGAAGATATGGAGGTTCACGAGCTCCTGAGGTTCAGTACTCGAATCTCAGGAAGAGACAGACGCGACGCCTCCACTGCAAGTACTCTGTACTGGTGGCTGGAGGACAGTTAGATATTGCGTATTCGCCCTAAAATCTTTAGATATAGACTAGTTTAGCTTATAATTTAGTTTTAATGGTTAGCTTAGGACTTAGATAGGATTAGTTATAGTTTTTACTTAGTAATAGCTTTAGTTTTAAGTAAGCTTACGTGCGAGCTACCACGAGCTTTTGTTAGTTTTGTTTGTCTGTTGTTTTGTTGTTGTTTGTCTGTTTTCGTTTGTTTTGTTAGTATTGCTAACACGAGCCCGTGGAAGCTCGTCGCCTGGACGGAGTACATCCGAGGCAGGCCCTCCGCTGTACCCCGCCCGGATAGTTCTTAGTGTTTAGAATAGTGTTTAAGCTAATTAGATTCTAAGTAAGTGGTGCGAGCTTTCACGAACTTGAGCTCTAGCATCACTCGAGTTTGTGGAAGCCCGTCGCCTGGACGGGGATCACCTGAGACGATTTTATCGTCTCCGCTGCCCCCCGCCCAGATAGTGCTAGATCTAAGTTATAGGATTAAGTAGTTTTAAGTTTTTATATAAAACAAATATAGTGTCTAAGTTTTTTACAATTTTTCTTAGAGTTAAAGTCACAAATGTCAATATTTTCCTTTTTGAAATAAAATATAACTAAAGATAAGTTTTAGCCGAAAGGCATAAGATAATTTAAGACATAGATTAATTTAGAGTGCCTGTTGAGGGCCAGTAAGTTAGATAGATTAGAATAGGCTAGATTAATTAACTTAAGCATTAGTTAAATTTATATTAAGATAGATGTTAAGGTAAATAAAATGCTTATTTAAAAAAAAAAGAGCGTCGGATCCTCGGTTCAGCGCCGTGTAGCGTTGAAGGTTCGAGCCTGGTCGGGCAGCATTTTTGTTTTCTTTTTCTCTTTTTCTTCTTTCTGAAATGATTTATTAGCATATTAGTCAACCACCGGTAGTGTCTGCCATGGCGCAAGGGCTACGGAAAAGTCCTTCGTCTGTGGGGCTGCGGGTTCGATTCTTCGGCTCGCGGTGCTTTTTTTTCGTCATAATAATTTATTTTTTATAATTTCCTTCGGGGAATTTTGTTTCATTTTTTTTATGGCATATAGTGTTTTTTATGTAATATGAAACAAAATTCTCCGGGGAAAATTAAAAGAAATAGCTTATCTACTGTACTATACTCAGTGGCGTAGCGTGGATTTGTGCCACCCGGGGCGAACCATAAATTTGCTGCCCCCTACTTTCGAATTGATTCTTTTAATCAATGAATCAAAACCCAACTTGAATTTCAAGTAATTTTCAATCCAAGAATTCAAGGCATCATGTAAACGCAATGAATCATATGTAACTAATGAATGTTCGGTATAGTGCGCGCCAAAATAAATGGGAATTTTACGCGCAGGCGAATCAATGACAACACCCACATACATTAACATTCCGTGTATGGATAAAATTCAAGCGCATATGCATTTTAATTTCCCTTTTGAAACTCGTTTACCGGGAACAACACTCCACCATAGCATCTGACCAGGACAAGAGTCGTAGTGGGACGGATTGAATTTTTGATTGAAAATATAAATGAGCGGGTGATTTGGGATTTTAAACGAACGGAATGACGAGGTGCACTTTTCTTTTCGAAGCTACTTTCGTGGAGAAGATTTGAGGCTTTCACTGCGCATCAAAAAAATCGATTTTGAGATTTCCAATTGTTTTGGCGCAGGCTATATCCGTGCTTCAAGGTTGGGCTGAATTATAAACTTTAACAAACCCAGAGAGCTTGAAACAGTAATTTCTCTCTGTAATTTATTTCAGTCTGTCTTTAGATAGAAAGCCTCGTAGACGACCGAGCTTAAGCTTAAACAATTCTCTGTCCAATATCTGGAGGTTTTATTTCCCATCATCGTAGCCCAATACTATTAAAGGGGATTTTAAGGACAAATGTGGCAGCTGTTGGAGCCCTTCTCAAACTTCAGCATTTACAGCCCGCGTCATAAAAGAAGGGAATCTTAAAATCGCTGTTTCCATGCGCATTGAGAGTCTCATACAATATGCTCATTTATATTTTCAGTTAGCTGACTCGACCGTCATTGTCCTGTCCAAATTTCAATAGATTTGTTTGTCTGCATTCTGTATTTCCAATTAATAAGACGTTTCATTCTCAACTCTAATATGGACAACTAGAGAAATTATGCCCTGCAAATAATCGAAAGAATTACGCCAAATAATTTACTAATAGAAAAGGGGTTGTCTTCCATCACAGGCATACGCTTTTTGATAATCCGTCAAATAGGAGAGTTTGGTTGGATAATTTTGATGCATCAACTTTATAGTCCAGAAATAAGACCAAACTTAAATGAAAAGCAACGTAGAAGTAAAGTAGACGTAACTTCCACTGAAGTAGATGTAACATCCACTTACTACCATTCATACTGGTCACTCTCATAATAAGCCGGCGTTTGGCTTTTTTGCGCCCGGTGCATATACATATTGCGCCCATATACATATTGCGCCCCCTTCATTTTTGTTCATTTTTTGATGGCAGCAAAGGAAAATGTAAGAAGACACAAACACTCATTTTAAATGAAGGCACGGAATTATTCTTTCACTTTTTTTAAATTGCGCCCTGTCCAATTGCGCCCAGTACAAATACACCAGTTGCACCTATGATAGCGCGCCCTTGCCTTTGTCCAATCAGGATTTGCTTCGCGATCTTGCTTTTGTGCTGAGTTTACTTACGATTTAAAACTCTCACGGACAGACTGGATTCTATGGAGCGCCGTCTAACGGATGGGCTGAGCAGCATCTCTGACTCATGCCTAAGTCAGCTGACGGAGGTTAACAAAACTGTGCAGACTCTCGAGACTAAAGTCTCTAGAATGCAAAAACGGATGACGGAATTTAATATCGATGTCAACAGCACCAACAGCCAGTTCACCTCCTTGAAGTCCGATCTAGCTGATGATGCGAAACGATTCCAGAGGCTGAGTGACGTCATCATCAGAGGGATCCCAAGGAAGGCGGAAGAGGATCCACTGAGATTTATTAAAAGCATATCAGCTGATGTCAACCACCAACTGTCACCATATGTTGATGCGTTTCGCCTCAAACGGGGTAAACAAACCGGCGACAACCCAATTGTTGTTAAATTTTCAGGCCTTCGTGAAGCAAAGGCCTTTATGACTGCTATACGACGTAGCAAAAAAATGAAGTTTGCTCTCAACAACCTTGAGGGCTTTACAGCTGATTCCCCGGTATATATAAATGAAAGCCTGTCACCGCACAACAACAAATTGCTGAGTGCTGCTCTGAGGATGCGTAAAATGGGACTTTTGTATGGTGTTAATACCTTTGATGGATTTGTGCGGGTTTCTTATAGGAAAGATGACCCCCCCTTTATTGTACGTGATCTTGCTGAGCTGGAGTGTCCGTCGGTGGAATCGTTGGAGCCGCAAAATGCAAGTGTATGAATGCTTACCAACGTTCTGTTGTTTTCAACTAATTTCTATTTTTTAGCTTATTTTCTATTTTCTGTTCACCTTTCTATTGTAATTTCATTCATTGTTTCATTCTTTGCTGTTATTGTTCTTTTGGGAGGAGTGCGACTTGCAAGTATTTTTTCTCGTTTATTATTTTATTTAAATGTTTGTTTTTGGTGGTCCTTGCATTTTAAGATGTGCTTCTTTATTGTTTTTTGCCATATCCGTTGTGCCTTTTGTCAACATACCTTGATTCGCGAATTTGAGTAACAGTGATGCATTTGCATTCCAGCTGCAATAACAAGGTAGGAACATTACTTAGAATTTTCAGTTCTAGGTATAGTGGCTTTAAAATCTGCTCCTTCAATGCCCGTAGCCTGAAGAACAAAATTGATGAATTTGGAGAAATGTTTCTCAATGTAGGAGTTCATGCATTGCTTGTATGCGAAACTTGGTTGAATGATTCAGTCCCATCCTCTTTTATATCTCTTGATGGCTACCGAGTGTTTCGCAACGATCGACGGGATCGTATTGGCGGAGGGGTCGCTATATATATAAAAGATTTCCTAAACGCTAAAATTGTTTGTCATTCTAAGAATTCTCTGATTGAATTTTTGGGCGTTGAAGTGTCCTGCAACTCTGATAAAATTCTCCTTATTGCTGTCTATTGCCCACCAGGCATGTTTAATACGGAAAATTTCCATGAGCTGGAACAAGCGGTAGAAAGCACTTCACGGAGATATACTAATATCTTAGTTGGTGGTGGTTAATTGTATTAAATAATAGTAAAAAGAGATATAAATTTACGTAATAAGTAAGTCTATGTAAGACCCAACGAATTTGTTTGTAAATAGTAGATTAAGAGATTGAGCAAGCATGCAAACATGCCTAGTACCAGTGGGTCAAAACAAATAAATAATTTTTTTTAATTTTAAGTGGTCTTCAGTGTACAATGTACACCACTCTCATTTGTTATATATAATAGGCCAACAGGCAAAGCACTAGCGGTAAGGGTAGAGCAACTTGAACACCGTTATGAAATGTCAATAGATTAGTAGACTTGTATTCTATAATGTAGTTGGACCAAGATCCAAATGTATATGAGTTGTAAAAATGATAGCCCAGACATAATCTGAAGTCGGCGAATTCCCTAGCCTTAAGAACATATGTTAAGAAATGAACTGAAGCTAAATAAATTTTTTACTAAAAGTTAAAAAAAAAAAAAGTTAGTTGGTGGTGATTTTAATGTGAACCTTTTAAGGTCGTGTTGCCAGCAGCAGCAATTTCTTTATTCTATTCACCGTCTCGGATTAATTACAATCAATGCCCTGCCAACCTACTTTAAAACTACACATCCATCACAACTTGATTTACTTCTCACCAGTGACACTCGCCTAATCGTCTTCCAGAACCAAATTACTGCTCCAAGTTTCCTAGACCATGACATATTATACGTCTGTTGTAATCTTCCAGTTATATCTCAACCTGCTAAAACAATTACTTATCGTGACTTTACCAACACCGATCGTCGTAGCTTAGTTGAATGTTGTGAGCGTTTACCATGGGAAAACATGTTCACGTTAACTGATGTTGATGATAAAACAAAGTTTTTAGAGGAGCTTATTAAGCCGTTGTTTGATGAGTTTGTTCCTACTCGAACAAAAACCATTACAGAAAAATCCAAGCCTTGGTTCAATTCTGAAATTAACTCCCTGATTATTGAGCGGGAATATCTTTATCGACGATTTGTAAAAATAAAAACTGAAAGCGCTAAAAACTCCTATAAACGCCTTCGCAATATCACAACGGCTAAAATTAAAGAAGCCAAGAGAAACTTTTACGCACACCGACTCAATCCATCTTTGCCACCGAACAAACTATGGAAGAACTTAAGTAAACTAGGGGTTAAATCAACAAATGAGCCTTTCTCTTGTGACTTTGATGCCGAAAGTCTAAATTCGCACTTTACTTCGAGTAATTCTACCCGTACTACTCATATTCCTCTGTCGTCACCTAGTGGATTTAGTTTCCGTTGCGTAAATCACTCTGAAGTTCTATGTGCCTTTAATCACATTCAATCTAATGCTATAGGTAGTGACAACATATCGCCAAAATTTCTTAAATTATTGTTACCTTGCCTTTTACCTGTTATAACTCATTTGATGAATTCATGCCTCACTAGCTCCAAATTTCCCAGTTCTTGGAAACATGCCCTTGTACTGCCTGTTGCTAAATGTTCTTCCCCTGTGCGCCCTGCTGACTTCCGTCCTATTAGTATCTTGCCGTTTTTAGCAAAAGTTCTTGAGAAACTGATTGCCTTGCAAATTATTGAGCACTGTGAACGTTATCAGCTTATTAATCCCTGCCAATCGGGATTTCGAAAATCCCATAGCTGTGATACTGCACTTCTTAAAATTACAACCGACATCAGGAATTATCTAAATGGGAACCAAGTCTGCTATCTTACACTGCTTGACTTTTCCAAGGCTTTTGATAATGTTGACCACTCTCTACTCCTTGGAAAACTCCATACACAGTTTAGTTTCTCCTCATCTGCTCTCAAGCTTATGCATAGTTTCTTGAGTGACCGTTCGCAACAGGTAATGTTGCATAATCGTGCTTCAACCTCAACAATCCTTTACTGTGGTGTTCCGCAAGGTTCAATTCTCGGTCCTCTTTTATTCAGTATTTTCATTAATGACCTTCCTGCAGTAGTAAACAACTCCAAAATCCACATGTACGCCGATGATGTACAGCTGTATCTCTCTATGCCTAGGGATCAATTGTTGTCAGGAGTGCGGAAACTTTCTGAGGACTTACAAAATGTTTTTCACTGGGCTTCGATCAATCGCCTTACACTTAATCCAGACAAGTCACAATATCTAGTTTTTGCTCACTCTGTAAACTCCAGTGTTGTTTTTCCCAAAATAATATTAAATGGCAATCCTATTCAACGTGTCGCTCGTGCTAAAAATCTTGGAGTAATCCTGAGCCACGATATGACTTGCTGTGGCCACATTCGTTATATAGTGAATAAAACTTATTGTCTTCTCAGGAAACTCCGTCTGTATGGAAACTTGATGTCTTGTGCCCTTCGTTTGCGCTTGGTAAAAGCGCTACTCTTGCCTCATCTAATGCATGGCTACTTAGTCTTTCCCTCGTTGGATGCTTCTTGTGCTCGGATAATTGAAGTGGCATACAATGATTGCATACGCTTTATTTATAATCTACGTCGGTATGACCACATTACGCCTTTCGTGAACAATGTCTTGGGGTGTTCTTTAAAAACGTATAAAGACTTGAGGTTGCTGAGATTCTTTCATGACATACTTAGAAGGCGAAAACCTTCCTACCTCTCTGAATTCATCCAGCTCTCGCAATCCCGTAGAAATAACAATGTAATCATTCCACGGTTTCGTTCTTTGTTAGGCCAACGTTCGTACTTTGTTTATGCAGCTCAGCTTTGGAATTCTCTCCCATATAGTCTGCAATTTATCGAATCAAGCAGTGTTTTCAAAAGGCGTCTCTCTGAATACCTCACGGGCAGTACCTCTTAGATTGTGGATACCACCTCAATTTGCTTGCACTCATATAATAACTCTCTTGTCATTCTCCTCTCAAAATTCAAAATTCAAACTTAATTTTTTTTTCGTTTGTTATTTATTTTTTTTTTTTCTCTTCTTCTTATTTAGTATCTTATTTTATAATTCATTCATGTTATAAGACATTTTTTATTGTTTATTTATTTACTCTAATTTTACTTCTTTATTTTAAGTATGTTTTGTTTGTTATACCACTTTTTTGTTGTACTAATTTAAGATTTATTCTTGTGTACAATGATTGGCCAATAAATAATAATAATAATAATAATAATAATAATTTAAATTCACAAAACTCTCCCGCTAATGCTGATTAATGCTCTCCGATGATTTTCATTGTAAGCTGCACTTCCTTAACTATTTCCAGCACTAATAATGCTACAAACTGGAATCTCCATAACGAAGTCGTTCTCCAATCCTTTATATTTCGAAGGATAATAGATGGTCACCGCACTGCATATATTGGTTTCTACGGTAGAGCCTTGCATAACAAAGCAGTCCACTTAACAGCCTTACTGGACATAGAAGCCGCTTTCAAAAACTTCAGAACAGAGGCGATCTAGGTGTTTCTCGCCGAAGTAGTGATCTATAATAGTACGACTTATTTGAATTACAAATCATGACCTATGGCACCGTGCCAGCCAAGAAAGGAAAGACGACAAAATCAGGCGAACTAAATGAAATTGCATTGGCCACACCTTGCAGAAGGCAATGGTAAAACGCACAGAAGGTGCATTTCGTGTAATATATGACAATTGGATCACTTTTTCAATTTTTTTTAAATCTTAATTTCTGAAATTGCGCCCGGTGCAAGTGCATCATTTTCACTTATGAACGCGCCGTCCTTGCTCTCATACATTTATATGGAATGGTACCTAACTTCACATGACTTCACTTCCCATTTAGGTTTGGCCTATAGACACCATCAGCCAGGACATCGTGCTGGATGTGGCAATGGTTAGGGCCTGATGTTACCAGCAGCATCTCTAGCTCGATCCAGTTTGGCCGCGCCCCCAACATCTACGCCGCCCGGGGCAATGGCCCCCTCGGCACCCCCCACGCTACGCCACTGACTATACTCGTCATTATGCGCATGTGTAAAATTTGCAGCTGATCGCTTATATGGAAGTGGGTCAAAATCAAGTTGCAAGATTTGTTTACACTGCACACACATACAAATCTAGGAAATATAAGCTTAATTGCCATTGATATCGGAGAAATCAAATGTAAACAATAAAATTTTTTGATTCTTCGCCCACGTCATGGTGTATTTCTTTATTTAATATAAACAATAGTTTATACTATACTACATTAGCCGTGTTTTTTTTAATGAACTATATAGTTCTTTCCCATACAAATCTGAAAACGCAGGTTTTATCGGGGTTTCTATCGAGGTTTTGGGAAATTTCTTAATTTTCTTATTGCATACGTTCGGGTGTTGGCATGTTGTTTCGGGGATTGGCATGTTGCATACTTTCGGGCTTCGGAAAGACGTAATTTAAAAATAAAAACAACAGGAAAGTGATGAGAGCAAATTTATAACAAATAATTATTTTTTTAGAAGCAGATTTATTATTTTCTAGCGAGGAGTTCGTGTAACAGTGCAAAAAATAACACTTAACTTCCGTTTTATTTTGAAATTTTTAAGCATCGAAGTAGGCGCTACATGAAATTTCCCTTGTCGTTTTAGCTTTTTTTTGTAATGAACTCGATGAAAGAACCATATAGTTCATTAAAAAAACACGGCTACTATATGCCATAAAAAAATGAAACAAAATTCCCCGAAGGAAATTATAAAAAATAAATTATTATGACGAAAAAAAGCACCGCGAGCCGAAGAATCGAACCCGCAGCCCCACAGACGAAGGACTTTTCCGTAGCCCTTGCGCCATGGCAGACACTACAGTTGGTTGACTAATATGCTAATAAATCATTTCAGAAAGAAGAAAAAGAGAAAAAGAAAACAAAAATGCTGCTCGACCAGGCTCGAACCTTCAACGCCACACGCCGCTGAACCGAGGATCCGACGCTCTACCCACTCTACCATCGGCTTGCTGCCAGATTTACAACAATAAAGTAATATGTTCGGTGTATGAAAGTTATCAAGAAAATGATATTTTTGCACTTTTAATTAAGTAAATGTTTATGTTCTCCTGAGTCTCATTATTAAATAATATAATTTAGTGAGAAATAGAATCAAAACATGTTACACCGAAGTAAAAAAAAAATTGTATTTCACCATTTTGCGGCCGAGGATTGAACTTGGTTCTCCTGAGATAGGACTACAGCGCCTTACCTCTAGGCTACCGATATATGGACTTTAGTAGAAATCTCTTTTTTGTTGTTAAATATACTTCTGGTTGAAATTTCCAGACCATTTTCTCAGTTTTTGGTCTTTTGACAAAGAGCTACATTTTGAGATATTTCCCAAGTCTGTAGCTGCAGTACTTTCAGAGATGAAAGTAGGCTTCAGACGGACAGACGGACAGACGGACAGAGCCTCTGTATAAGCTTTTTTTTTTAAAAAAGCTAAAATTACCCACAAAGATACGACACTCTCAATATTTCCCATAAGCTCCCTTGCGAGTGAATATATCAATCGACAAGGTGCAAGCGAGATAAAATTCAATTTAAAAACAAAACAAAAATCGAAGAAAGAAAGGGTAAATAAAGAAATGTTATTTCACGAAGTGCGAAAGAGACGCACTGATTTCTCTTCTCCGCAATTTTTGTGCCGTCTGGACTTTTATTTTGCTTGTGTGAATTCATGTACCATTTTCGTGTACTTCCTGCTCTGCATGTGTTTGTGTAGTTTGCCGTTGCTCCGCCCTCTCGCCATTACGGAGCGCGTATATGAATAGAGAAGTTGATCATAGATTTTTACTTTCCTTTTTCTTCGCACAGAAAGGATTACATTGTCGTATCTTTCTGAGTAATTTTTGATAATATTCTAAATATCTTGCAATAACAAAAATTCAATAACATTTACAACAAATTAGCCAAAAAGTATTATTATGACCAACATGTGACAAAAAAAAACAAAAAACTCCGTTAAATATTTATTTATTTCTTATAGGAGGGGGTGTGGAGCAAGGAATTCCAGTCTTCTCTACCTTACTAGGAGCGGGCAGACCTCAGAAGTATTGTGCGCCTAGAGGAACAGGATGAGGGGCCGGGGTCCCTGGTCGTTTGCTGGTGTACGACCAAGTCCTAGCGGAGCGTGCAGAAAAATCTAAATAAGTGGGTACTTATCTTGAGGCCCCACCAGCGGGCTTCTACGGTGCTTCTCGGTCTTTTCTTCTACCGTCGGACGATCATTCGCCGTCAGTGGCCGGGTGGACCGTGCCGTGACAATGCCTGCCTCAGCCCTCCTAACTTGCGGTGGGTCTGCCTAACCCGGTTTCAGCGGTGACCAACAATATCTTCTGGCCCAACTCTTGAGCCAACAGCTTGGTGCAGCAAACTTCTCTTGAGAGATTGGTGAGCCAAGGTCCGGTACTACAAAATTGTCCTTTGAACCGCTTGAGCTTGATAATTTCTATGCCGCTTACTAGGTCGACTTATTCCCGATATACTTCTCGGTTCTTTCTCAACCGTACTACTCCCGAGTTTTCGGAGGAAGTAGTCTTTCTTCGCTGAAACATTCGATCGTGACTGACTAGAATTTTTCCCTTTTTCTCCGTTACGTTTTTCTCGCCACCCCATTTTTTTTTTTAATTTTTACCCCAATTTTTCCTAGGTGGTATTTCCTAAGTGGTTTCTTCAAAGTGCCTTTGAGTCAGGGGATAGGGCGGCCGTTGCAAACACTAGTGTTTTGCAGCTCACTCAATTCATCAAAGAAAGGTGAAACGAGCAAGGTACCTCAGCACAAGAAATTTTCAACGCTTTGCATCCAAAGTCGGCCATATTGGGTGAAGAGTGCGGCACACTGTTGCTGTGGTCCATCTCAGCCCAGCTGGAGCGAAGCTGATTTTTCTCACGGCTAGTTTATAGGTGGATAAGGCATTCCCATATGGGTTAAGTGGGTGTCCTTCCAACTTCGGTTCCCTATCTAGCAAGCTCATCTGCATTGCAAGTTCGCCTAATTTGTCTACCACAACCAACGCTGTTCCCAATTTTCGAGCCATCTGTGAAGATACATAATGACCCACTAGGGATAACACCGTTTGTCCAGTTATCTCTGACTGGAATGATGGTGTCTTGTAATCTAGGTTGTCCACAGCGGTGGTGAACCTTCTAAGGATGGATGGAGGGACCATAATGAATATGGAGTCCGTCCAAGAGAAGCCTTTGTCCTAGCGGCCGTCCAGGCTGCCATTTGCTCGACATGCATGTCCAAAGGAATAAGATGCAATAACACATCCAACGCAGCTGTTGGGGTGCTCCACATTGCACCACTAATAAACAGCCCAGCTGTTCTTTGGTCCCTTTGCAATATCTTGCGATATGTAAAGGTGCGTATCCACCAAGAGTTTTGTCTCCGCACTATCTTCATACATAATCCGCCAAAGTGTCTCCACCAAAATCAATGTTCGGAGATAAAAAATGTGCGGAGATAAAAGTGCGATATTCCAGTGGATACAAAATGTATCCATTGAAAAATCTTCTGGGTCGGTGCGAAGAACTTCTGCGGGGGCTGTGCGCGGATATGTAAATTCAGTGGATACTTGAAAAAAGACTTCGAAAAGTCTTGAAGTAGCTTCTTGAGGCCTATCTTTTGTTTTCCAGTGAATATGGAAAACACGAAATATCTTAGGACAGACTTCTTCTTCTTCGATGGCTCTACAGCCTAATTCGAACCTTGGCCTCCATCAGATTCTTCCTCCCGACGTCTCTCTGCTCCGCAGCTTGTCTCCAGTTTCTTGTGTTGAACAGTTTTGCTGCATCGGCCTTAACATTATCTTCCCACCTTAACCGTGGTTTGCCAACTGGTCTTTCGCCATCTGGTAGTAGATACAGGGCCTTTTTTGGTATCCTTGAGTCATCCATTCTTTGGACATGGCCGGCCCAACGTAAACGTAGTAGTTTGGCATGTGTCGAAAGTTTACATTCCTTGTATAAGTCATCTTAGGACAGACAAGGGGATTATTTCGAAGAAATAGTTTTCGAACGCGTTTTTTATGTGTAATGGTCAAGCTCAGGAATCACCCTTTGTACCACTAGACCGTCATGTCGTTCAACTCATGTAGTAAGCAATGTCTAGTAGTAAGCTTGACCTGAAAATAGAAAAGGAATAGGAAAGGTTAAGGGTAGTCTGGTGGATGCATAAGGAGAAGGCGAAATGTAGTACTGTAGTAGCGGTAGTACTGTCGAAAAATACATATTACAGTGAAATAATTGAAGTGCAAGCAACAATTTTTAATCACGTGAAAATTCACGAAAATAACGCAAATGTGGTCAGAACTAAACGAGAGCTTTATTCGGAAATGTGTTTAAATGCATTTTTAACCGGTTTAAGAGAACCTTTAGGTTCAACAATAAGGGCAATGCGCCCAGAATCCTTAGCCGTTGCATTTTCATATTGCTTGAAAGAGCAGAACATTTCTTATATGAGATCTTCGCATCAAAATAGTACAAATAATAACAGTGGAAATGCAAATAATAATAAACGAATCCAACCAATAAATAATAGTAGACAAAATACAGTTCCAACATTCCAAAGGTCATTCAATTTCCAACAGAGACCTATAGGAAACCAACGCAATTCATTCGGTTATAATTCTTTCAATCAACGATACCCGATGAATAATAATTTTAATCAAGGATTTGGCAACAGTTTTAATCGAAATAATTCATACAATAACTTTAATAATCGTCCATTGAATAATTATTCTAATCAGTCATTCGGAAATAATCAAGCGGTCTCTAGACCTCAACAGAGACAATCCCTTCCGGAACCTATGGACACAAGTTCAACTAATTCTCAGTTTAGATACAACCGGCCGAATCAACCCCAAAGTAGAACGGGTCAAAATAATTCCGTTAGACAATCCACACAACCCCGATTTATAAGTGAAGAATTGTTTAATATCTCTAATAATAATCATAATAATATAGACGTTAATCATATTCAAGAGTTGGATAGATTTTATAATGTCGAGCATAATAACGGCAATAATGAATCCGTACAAGTTGATGAATCAAATTTTCAATTTCCCGCCTCGATCAACAAATCGGTTATATAGACCTTAACAGGCACGGATCCATTTTTCCTTATATTTTAATTTCAAATTCATCAGGAAGACCTTTACGATTTTTAATAGACACGGGATCCTCATCTTCGTTTATTAATCCAGAACAAGTTAATTTTAAAGATTATTATTAAGGAATGGGGGGTAACCCATATGGTGAACACTGCGGCCAAGTTAGGCTGTAGGGACATCGTCCTACTACTTCCGGTCTTACTTAGCCAAGGAGATTGGTTATAAAAACCTAGTCGCCTGGAGCTAAGTAAAAATAATAAATTGGGATTTGTCAAATAAATTAAATATAGAAATTCTTGACGTTTTTACAATAAAAAGCAAATAAAATAAGCGCTGGTTAATATATATATTAAATAAAATAGATAGCAATAAATGTGATTTATATTAATGAGTGTAACAATTTATAAAAAATAAATGAATAAGAATACAGAGTGAAACAGCGGTAGTTTTTGAATGTAAAAGAATAAAAGTCTGAAAGTTTAAATCGTTAAAGAAGAATTACATTAGAAGTAAAAAAAGTGGACTGGACCAAAACCAATAAGGCCTATTGTGTACGTACCCCACTAGCGGAACAGACTATCGGCCTTCCGAATGAAGGCAAGAAGGTCTTTAGTTGATGAAGACCGGACTTGGGCAGGGCTCAAGAACTCTCTGATAAACGTTCTTCTTCTAAGCCAGATCAGAGCAGGACATTCACAAAGAATATGTGTGGAAGTTTCATCGCCTTCCAAGCAGAGTCGGCATTCTGTCTTTTGAGACAGTCCTAGGTTGTGGAGGTGGTACCGCAGTCCTACATGGCCAGTGAGATAGCCCACCAGCAGCCTTAGGTCCGCTCTGTTTAAGATAGTGTCCCTTAAGGCAAAGGGTCTTATAAGGGCTGTGTTCCGAAATATAACCCAGTATACTGGGTAGTGAAAATGACGTCATTGATTGATGCTATATTTTAGTTGTGTGAACCGGTGGGACGTACTGGTAACCACAAAAATAGAAGATATTGGAGGCTGAAACAGTTTCAAGTTATAAAACTTTCATGTGACCTGCTGTTAATCACAGCGTAAACACCCGATTTAACCCTTTCCTGCTGGGCAGTATGCTGGGTGATATTACGGAACACGGCCAAGATCGAGCCTGTCTAAGACCTGGGACTGACTCCCAATAGGCTAGGTTTATTTTCTTAATCCACTCTTCTATCAAGGACTTGGAGGTGGACCAAGAGATGCCACAGAAGGGTTCTGGGCCCTGGAACAACGTCTCAGATCCCTCCCTCGCGAGGCTGTCTGCAGCCTCATTTCCCTCGATACCCCAGTGTCCGGGGACCCAGCATAGCGAGACCTCGTTTCTTCTGGTCAGGCTCTGGAGTACGTCAAAACACCCTGCTACTATTTTGGAAGAAAACTTCCACGTTGAGAGTGCCTTGATGGCAGCTTGGCTGTCAGAAAAGATTTTAATGTTGGCGCCTTTCAGACCTTTCTCAAGGTTGAGCCTAGCGCAGGTTGCAATGGCATGTATTTCAGTCTGGAAAACAGAGGGCCACTTACCCATTGCAATCGAGACCTTGGAGTTGGGTCCTGCGACACCAGCCTCTGTACCATGTTCCATCTTTGACCCGTCAGTAAACCAGTGGAGATGGTTTGGATCCCTAGGAAGAATAATTTCCTCCCACTCAGAGCGATCCGGGATAATTGCTTTGAATTTCCTTTGGAATCGCAGTTGACTAACCATATGGTCGGATACGCGGCAGATGGAAATGCTTGGGATATTTTTAGGGATATCCATGTGTCCTTTGACCGTATGGGGCCAGTTGGATGAGATCTGAAGTCTCAAGGCACTTATGGCGGCGGATTTCCATATGAAGATATGCAGTGGGGTCAATCCAATGATTGCTTCCATTGCAGCTGTGGGACAGGTCCGCATAGCTCCGGTAATGGAGAGGCAAGCAAGCCGTTGCAGCTTGCTGCACTTGAGGATCGACGTAACCTGTTTAGTCTTGGGCCACCAAACTATAGCAGCAGAAGTGACAACAGGTTTAACGATCGTATTGTACATCCAGTACATCATTTGTGGTGTAAGACCCCATGTCCTACCCAGAAGCCTTTTGCAGGCCCATATGGCCCTTGTGGCTTTGCTGATGACGTAGTCAAGTTGAGCGTTCCAGTTCAGTCTCTTGTCTAGCTTTACTCCCAAATATTTGACTGAGTCTGAGTACTCAACTGTGGTATCCCGAATGCAGATAGGACCTAGGTCCAATTTGTAACGTTTGGAGAAAGGTACCAGGACAGCTTTATTTGGGTTAATTGCTAGGCCCTCCTTGGTACACCATCTTTGAACTTCTCGTAGTGCTGTTCTCATGACCTCTGTAATGGTCAAATCGAATTTCCCAGAGACAATGATGGCAAGATCATCTGCATAGCCGATGAAATCGAAACCAGATTCAGATAGTTTAGTCAAAAGTTCATCCACAACTAGTGACCACAGTAATGGGGATAAAACTCCACCTTGAGGGCACCCCTTAATAGCCTTAACACTAATGGTGGAGACACCTAGGGTAGAAGAAATGTCACGATCTGCAAGCATGGCATTTATCCACTCAATCGTGTGAGGATCCAGGTTTCTGAGAGCCAGTGCTCTAGAGATGGAATCATAGCCAGTGTTATCGAAAGCACCTTCGATGTCAAGGAACGCGCATTTCCTTAGCGAGGAAGGCCTTTTCGATTTTACTGACCAGGTGGTGTAAAGCAACCTCTGTTGATTTACCTTTAGAGTAAGCGAACTGGGAGCTATGTAGAGGGAGGGAGAGCTCCAGTTTGCACCTAATATGAAGGTCTAGCAGCCTTTCCATTGTTTTCAAAAGAAAAGAGGTTAAGCTGATAGGTCTGTACGATTTAGGCAGCTCGAGGGGTCTGTTGCCCTGTTTCGGGATAAAAACCACCACGACTTTCCTCCAGATGGTTGGAATGTATCCCCAATTGAAGCTAGCTCTAAAGAGGCAGACCAGGTTGTTGAGGATCAGATCGAGGCCCTTCTGAAGAAGTGCCGGAAAGATTCCGTCTCCTCCGGTTGACTTATAGAGTTGAAAAGAGGCCACTGCCCATTTAACCTTGTCACAGTCGAAGATATTCCCTGAAAGACTGCGGGAATAGCGGTCTGAGATGGTCCTATGACTACACCCAGGATCCAATGGATAAGCGGTCTGGAGGATTGACCCTGGAAAGTGCTCTCTGAGCAGGCACCTTAAGGTGTCCTCATGGTTAGAGGTGTAGGAGCCATCCTCCTTTTTGAGAAGGCCCACTCCGTTGAAGGAGTCTTTGGAAAGTAGCTTTTGGAGTCTAATCGCCTCTGGTAGAGTCTGAATGCTCTCACAGTGTTTCCGCCAGGCAATCCTTTTGGAACGTCTCAACTCCTTGTTATAGGCTGTTAGGGTGAACCTATATTCATCCCAATACCCGGTGTGTTTTGCTCTATTGAACAATCTCCTAACGTCTCTACGCATTGCAGCTAACCTGTCATTCCACCAGGGCACCTTTCGCGATGACTGAAAGGAAGAGACAGTGTTGCTGTCATGGTAGGAAGAGATCAGCACGTCAGTAAGCTGCGTGGCCGCATTCTCCAGTTCATACACTGAGCTGATAGAAGCCGCAAGCTGGTCTGATTTCGAGGCCACAAGCCCCTGAAACTTAGACCAGTTGGTTTTCTTAGGAACCAAAGAAGAGGCGCGGAAGGTGGAAGGCCCACAATGTCAAATCTAATGTGCAGATGATCCGACAGTGAGGCCTCGTCCAGAACACGCCAGTTTTCAATCCTGTCGGATAAAAGCCTGGTCGTGAAGGTGAGGTCCAGCACCTCCTTTCTACTAGCAGTGATGAAAGTGGGTTTGCATCCTCTATTTGCAATATCTATGTTATTCGTAACGAGAAATTCTAGAAGACACTCACCCCTTTGGTTTACATCGGTACTCCCCCAGATGGAGTGGTGAGCATTTGCATCACAGCCGATGACGAATTGCCGGTTCGTCTTGCGACAGAACTCAATGAGATCTTGAACCTCCTGGGGTGGCACTACTGCTACATCCCCCGGAAAGTAAGCGGACGCAAGAACGATTTCTTGGAATCCGTTGGCGGTGGGAACCGCAACCGAGATAGATCCCTAGAAATAAAGTTAGTAATGGAGAGATAAGTGACACGATTGTCAATTAGGAGGGCAGCGCGAGGCGCCCCACATCTCCGATCATACACTAGTTTACTTGAGCCGGTGGTAAGTCCTCTGACTTTGCCTTCGGTTACCCAGGGCTCTTGAATAAGAGCAAGGGTAAGGTGCCTCTCCGCAAAAGTCTTGCACAGGGTGGAGGATGCCCTTTCGCATGGTGCAAGTTTACTTGGAGTGCCCTTATGGCGCTCATTTTTTTTCCAAGGAGCGTTTGACAAGCCCGGTCTTCTTGGCCTGTCTAGGACCCTTTGCCCTACCATCTTTGCCCTTGGGGGGTACAGATTTGCCCCGTGCTCCGACTCCAGGTTTGGCAGGCGTGTTCTTTTTCCGCTCCGCAGTTAGCTCCGATGCAGGCTCCTTGGCGCATGCTACAGATGCGGGGGCCGGGATTGGAACAACGCCTGACGGTCCCGGAGACACAGCGAGCGCAGCTCCGCCGTCAGATGACCCTATGGCCAAAGTAGTGGCATTGCTGTCCTCGGTGACAACAGAAGCATTGGGAGGCGCCATTTCAGACCCTGTTGTCTGAGTGTCACACGACGAGCCCTGCCCTTGCGACTGCTTCTTTGAAGGATCTTTATCCTTGAGAATTAGCCTAATCTGGGAGAATCGATAGGCGATTTTCCCCTTCAGACTAATTGACTTAGCCATGGAGGCGGTGTCCACTACCATGACCAAGTGAAGGGTGTTGTCATTTACCCGCCTCTGGACCACTTTCCACTTGTCAGCGGGAACCGAGTTTTGTGCGGCAATAGTAGCCAGCACTTTCTCGTTGCTTCGGTTAGCGCTCTGGGGGAAATAGGCACGAATGACGTGAGTCTGAGGGAAGTTACCCTCTTCCACCAGAGTGAAATCAAGAGCACTCTTGCTCTTGATGAAGGAGATGTTACTCCTCACCCATTCCGCTGTTTCAGGGTTTGAGCAGACTAACATAAGCCAGCCTCTTCTCGGGAAGCTCCCCTCGAAAGACGGCTTAACTTCGCCGCCCGCTTTTTCAATTGCGACGTCGATGATCGCTTCCTGCAACTGTGCCATTTGCTCAGGTGTCAGGGGGCAGTTGACCATGTCAGTCGAGATGAGGCCAAGCTTGACACTGCTTACCACCTGGCTAAAAGTGGGGCGAGTGGGCCCTTTGGCCGTCTTGGTCCTCTTCCGTTCCGGACGTTCCGGAGTTTCCTCCTCTGAGCGAACTCTCTTCAGCTCAGACTTATTCTAGGGCTTTATTAAAGCTTCTTCCAGGGCCATTTCCCTGGAGAGACCGTTTGCCATTGCTTCATTAAAGCGTTTCCTTTGGCGGTTGGAGAGTTTGACAAACCTGGTTTTGTCAAGCTCCATCTTATTCAAGTCTCGGGCAATGGTGGTAGCTCCGGAAATAACCGAACACACACTGACCGAGTCTACACTGCAGACGGATACTGCGTCTAAAGACTCATTTTCAGCGACTGACGACCCGTCTGGAGAACCGGTGTGCCCAATGGCTCCACCGGCTGCAGCAGTTGATTGCAAATTTGCGTGCCCAATGGCTCCGCTAGTTTGAGCAATTGGTTCACAACTTGCGTGCCCAATGGCTCCGCTAGTTGAGACAATTGCTATCTCTTGCGTCCCTAAGGACACTTGAGATGTGGCCATCGTCACAATTGACGAGGATGATGCTGTCGGAGCTGCATCGAGCTCATTATTTTTAATTTTTTGTTTCCATAAATGGTCCCACGAGTAATTCGGGAAAGTAAGTCACCCACAGCGAGCCCGTGTACTGTGGGAAGGCTACTTAAAACTGGAGGACGCCAGGTATCCAGAGTTCGGATATTAGAGACCAAGCACCCACTTGGCCACGAGTCTATAGGCATATCCTGTTTCACCTTAGACTGGGGTGATTTTTTAAAGAGTGTTCTTATCTCCGCCCGACTACCATTAGCCAGCACTCCTGGTAGAGACATGACCATGCCGGGAGTCTGTTTCCAGTCGCCCCACGTGGAGGGTGTAGTCGAGCTTCCAGCAGTATTTAGCACAGTTTCGGCACGGAGCACAAAGCAGCGTGTTAGTCCCCCTGTGTAACTGTTGGCATGCGACCCTAATTTTAAAGATATTAGGATAACAAATCCTATTAATATAATCACAGCCTTTGATAATCATGTAGTGAATCAGCAAGTGACTCTGCCCAACTTCGTTGAATTTAATCAAAGTGGTGTAATGAAGTTTGTAGTTTTTAAATTCCACGGATATTTCGACGGACTATTAGGTATTGACATATTATCAATATTGAAAGCTAAGGTAGATTTAGAAATTAATTGTTTAGTAACAAGAAAAGTTATGATACCACTTCAGTTTAAACCCAATCTCCAGTCTAAACGTTATGTGATTCCTTCCAATTCTAAAGTTACCGTCCAATTACCAGTGGACGCAGAAAGAGGTAATATAATGATTAACACTACCGAAATTAAACCTGATTTATATATAGCTGAAGGGCTTTATCAAGCCGAAAATTGGTTTAGTACAGTGTTGGTCATAAATAAGTCGGATTCTGATAATATATAAACTTTTATTAAATAGTAGTTTAGGGTCGAAAAATAATGAAATAAAAAAATTGTCTTTTTTGCGGCAAAAAAACTTGCCTTTTTTGCGGTGGAGTTTTTTGTATATAAAATTGAAAAACTCAAATTTTAAATAATAGTGCATAATAGTACAACTCTTAACGAAGAAAAAGAGCTTCGAAAAAATGTCCTACGAGGTCGAGGAGCTGTAGACGAAGGATTTTACGAAACGCCTTTTTTTACAAAAATCGAAATTTCACCCATATTTTGCAAAATTTCAAGCCAAAAAAAAATGAGTTTTCAGATTGCCAAAAGCAACATTTTTACCAAGTAAAAAGTTTCTAGGTCGCATCAATAAAAAGCAAAAAATAAATGAAAAAGACGCTATTTTTAACGGTTTTTAGCATTTTTCTCCATGTATAAGACACTAACCAATATTTTGTAATAGCATAATGGCGCGATAAAATATTGGGCGCCACTTATGCGAGGTATTACCCCCTTAGCCATAAGCCCGGAAAAGCATGACCAAGGAGCCAATACCATACATAAGAAAGGAAACAAAATTCCGGAACTCCTACGCCGGCCACACGGAGTTATCTAGCTCGCCGGAGGGGTCGTGGGGTGTGTGGCCGGGCCTTACCGCGGTTGGTTCACCACTTACCTGGGTCTGTGCAACTTTGAATTCCGCCTCCATCATTCTCCGGACATCGCCTGAGCCTCGTCAAACCCTGAAAAGGAATGACTCCGCCTCAACCATTCCACAAAAAAATTTACCACCTGGACATTCTAGTATTTATAATCATTTAATAATCCTGTAATCATCAACACAAACAATACAATGAATACTTATCAACCACGACAATAGTTAGCTGTCCTTGTCAAATATTAGCATTAAATGATCACATTCAATTCAATCAATGTTACATTATTTTATTTTTAGGTACATATCGTCGCTTATCCAGAATAGTGTCACAACTCAAAAACAATAAATTTTACAGGGGAGCCATTTGAAAGTTTTTAGTTTCATACAAGCCCATGTTATGATCGTGGATTCCAGCGGGTTTCCAGCGGTCATTTTTAGAAGTATTAATATGGATTTTTGCTACATAAAAATATGCATATTTAGCTATACATTCATAAAATAAACTCGAAATTGGAAATTTTTGAGTTGTACCACTATTCTGGATAAGCGACGATATGTATGACGCTCAAGATAAGAATAAAGCGCGCAGTAATGGCCAATACTCCTCGCTTTGTACAAACGATGTTACAACCAACAGAATCCCTTAGAGGAAGAACAAATTTCCCGGAACCAACAAAGAATAAAATATTTCCGACAAGGAGCAAAACAAATTCACAAATAATTATAAAGAAGATTATAAAGTTAATACTAACTACCATTAAAATTATTATTTTAGTAATAAATTTTTTTAAATTAAAGCAAAAAGAAAATTTTTGTTATTTTATTTTGTGTATTTTTTTGGTGTGTTTTTTGTTCTTCTGATCCAGCTGGTGTGGATGCACTATAGGTATTGGCTTAATTACTATCGAACGGTATATCAATTGGTATTAATGGAATATACAGTTCCTCCTTTATACTAGTGTCTGCTATTGGCCAAAATTTCGACTTAAATTTGTGATTTCCAAGGCAAAATCTTTTCACAGCATGTGTTATGTCACCATCCTCTGATATTCCAGCAAAACTCGGCAAGGATTCTTGTATAACCGCTTAGCGTAATTGTATCTTTCCAGGCATCCTAGCGATGTTGCTACATACATTCTGTCTATCATTGCACCAACGCATTCTTGTTTATTGTCAAATTCAATTGTTACAACAAATTTTTTTTAGGTACATTATAAAGTTTCGAATTTGTTACATTATTTTTAGCAGATCCAATTTTTTCCTTTTTTATTTAATTTTCAATTTTTCCGAACAAAAAAATTTTTGCAGTAAATTTATGCATCCGTCAAAATTCGAACTCCATTTCCTTTTTTTCTTTTCTCCCCGCCTACCTTTTTGTTCCGAACAACTTTTACATTTTCTTCCCCACAGTAATTTTTAGTCAAGTAGATATTTAGGGATTTCCGTGCAAAACTGACCGTTACAATTTTGTACCACATCAATTGAAAGATAATTTTAATACCTATAACTTTCTCATTTAACTTTTTCGGATCTGAGCTCAACTTTTTGTTTTATTGGCGAAAAACCGTTTTTTTGACTTTTGCGAATTTTTTAGGTTAAGTTCGCCAATGCAGTTCCGTAAAAAAACATGCTATCTTTCTTCAAACTAAGTGTTCTACACGCCCATATTTTTTTCTTGCCTTCAATTGTCTGGAGAATTTCCGTAGATTGATTGGACTATAGTGACATTCAGAAAACTGCTTTCACAATAGAAGGAGGACATTATGAGTTCCTCAGAATGCCTTTTGGGTTGAAAAATGCCCTCTCAACTTTCCAGCGGGTAATGGACAATGTTTTAAGAGATCTTCAAGGAAAGATATGTTTGGTATACCTCGATGACATAATTATTTTTTCTACTTCGCTCCAAGAGCACATCGAAAATCTCACGAAGGTATTTGACAAATTTAGAGAGGCTAATATGAAAGTTCAATTAGATAAATCTGAATTTTTAAAGAAAGAAATAAGCTTCCTGGGTCACTGACAAAGGTGTCAAACCAAACCCAGATAAAATTTCAGCAATCCAAAATTTTCTTATACCGCGAACACAAAAAGAAATTAAATCATTCCTTGGTCTAGTAGGCTACTATAGGAAATTTATAAAAGATTTCGCAAAGATGACCACACCATTGACTAGTTGTTTGAAAAAAGGTAGCAAAATAGAACTTACAGAAAATTATGTAAAAGCATTCCAAGCCTGTAGAGATATATTAATGAACGATCCACTTTTAGCATATCCCGACTTTTCTAAACCATTTGTTTTAACCACCGACGCAAGTAATTATGCACTTGGTGCGGTATTATCCCAAGGACCCATCGGGAGTGATCGTCCTATCTGCTATGCTATCAGAACTCTAACAACGACAGAAACTAACTACTCAACAATTGAGAAAGAGTTGTTAGCGATCGTATGGGCCACAAAATATTTTCGCCCATATCTATATGGCAATAAATTCAAGATCGTCACAGATCATAAACCCCTTCTCTGGCTAATGAACCTCAAAGACCCAAACTCCAAATTAATACGATGGCGTTTAAAACTCGAAGAATTTGACTATGAAGTCATATATAAAAAAGGCACTCTAAACTTGAATTCTGATGCCTTAACTCAAACTCAAACTCAAACTCAAAAATGTTTATTCCAATTATAACATGTACATATATAATAGAGTTAAACTTAATATTTTTCACTAGACCATAAGTCAACTGTGGAACAATGGCTTTTTTTTTAGTATACTTAAATTATAAGTGATTACCTATGTATATTGCACAGTGTACAAACGAGGATTGGTAGGCACAACCAATTGAATATTTTGGTGGTGATTATCTAAGTTCGGAGGTATCACAGATGCTAGACGCTTTCTCTCGGGTACAAGTAGGGCCCACGCACACCGGACACTACCCTACCCAAGCAGGTGCAAATAAATTGTGGCCTGAGTCGACAATGCAAAACAATCACACAGACAGGCTTGTGCGCGATAGCAGTGTGGGAGTCTGGCTTTGCCACTCTTGCAATAATAAAAATGAAAAAAAAATATAATGGTCTTCAGACAAACTTAATAAATTATTCTCTAATTTCTTATTTCTATTAATATAGCCCCATGGGGGATTAAGAGAGTAAGTCTAATTACGTATATCAAAAACAAAACAATAATAGAATAGTTTAATGTAAATTATTGGATGCAATTTCTTAATATA
The DNA here is from genome assembly GCA_949987705.1 of Thereva unica. Lineage (NCBI taxonomy): Eukaryota > Metazoa > Arthropoda > Insecta > Diptera > Therevidae > Thereva > Thereva unica. Next base: position 102,722,743 of record OX465283.1, read on the forward strand.
GAAGGCTATAATATAATATCTTAGGTAGATTAAAAAATAAAAAGTAAACAACTATACATTTTTTCTTAATGTCTAATGATAGCTTACTGTCAAAGTTTTCAATAGTTTTTTTATGATATATATAGTATATCGGGGTAGAATCAGTTATTGCACACCAATAATCATCCCCTGTGGTGCCTGGAGTCTAATTTATGATAGAAAGGGGCAATATTGTACCTATCCGTATTGGGGGTAATGCTGCCGTTTAAAATGTTAAAGGGACTGAGATAATAAGTATTTCTCGAGTCCACACTCGAGTTCTCCAGTATGCAGTTTCTTACTAATTTATTAGGATGTGTCCGGATCAAGCATGCTCTCTTGTCCCATAGTTGCAATAAATAGGTCATAATTGGAGTAATGTTGGCATCGTCGTACAATTCTTTATTAGAATAGTATTTATGCCTGGTTTTGAATCTTTTGGAACAGCAATGCCTGAGTATTTTCCTCTCGAGGATCTCAAGGTTGTTCGCCCATGTGGTAGATATATAGAACCAGCAGGGAAACCCGTAGGTCAATATAGGCCTAATCAGTTGTTTATATAGCAGGATTTTGGAGGACTTGTTCAGTTTGCTGTTAAATTTAAGAACAGGAAATAAGGAGCCAGTGACCCTACGAGCCTTGGCAATGGAAGTTCTAACATGTTGATTAAATTTAAACAATTGGTTAAAATTGATACCAAGATATTTGATTTCCCTAGAGAGAGGTATTACAATATTATTCAGGGTAATTTTCAAGTCTTTGCACTTTCTGATTGTTTTAGCCTTGCACTTTCCGCTGGCATTCCTGATAGCTAAGAGTTTAGATTTACCTTCGTTAATTGTCAGACCCCAAGTGTTGTAATAGTTATTGATAATTGTTAAGTGTTTACAGAGCCGCTCAGTACATGCAAGTGGGTCAGGGCCTGAAGAATAAACGATTGTATCGTCCGCGTACAGAAGCGCCTTAGAGTTGAGATTTTGGACCTGATGGGGAAAATCATTCAGATAAAGGTTAAATAATTTCGGGCCTAAGACAGAGCCCTGCGGCACTCCTTGTTGAACAGGGATAACCCTAGAGATGGAGCCCTCAACAAGTACTTGGAGAGTTCTGTGTGACAAAAAGCTATTAGCCATACTAATAATATGGGGAGGGAAGTTAAGCCGTTGTAGCTTAACTAGTAGCCCTTTGCGCCAGACGGAATCGAAAGCACATTTCATGTCTAATGAACATACAATAGTGGCGTCTTTTCGCCTAAGTCCTCTGATAACATCATTCTGTAAGACTAGCAGAGCGTGTTCAGTGGAATGTTGTTGTTTAAACCCAAATTGCTCCTCAGAGATTAAATTGTTTATTGAAGCGTGTGCATCTAGGTCCGCCGCGATAAGACGTTCCAACAGCTTCCCGAGATTAGATAAGGATGAAATTGGTCTATAGTGTTCCGGATCTTTGTCGCTATTGGTGTTTTTCGGAATAGGAATGAGCATAGCCTTCTTCCATCCGCCAGGGAAATAACCATTATTTAAACAATTATTGAAAATGCACGTTAAGAAGTCTAAGGCCCTATGGGGAAGTTTTTTTATAATAAAGTTCGAGATTTCATCAAAACTGGACGATTTTTTATTGCTAAGGCAGGAGATTATGTTTTTAAGTTTCCCGGGCGAGGTAAACGGCGGCGGAAGGGAGTTACTTACAGAGGGGTTTTCCGTGTCGAAGTTAAAAAAACAAGGCAGGCTGGTAAGATGGAGATTGAGCGCATTATAAGTTTCGTTTACTGAGTTTCTGTTAGTTGAATTAAATTGAGGTTCCCTAAAACGATAGAGCTCCTCATAATGAGAGGCAAAAGCTTCCACGATTCCAGCAGGGGAATCATAAATTCTGTCTTTATAGCGAATTTCTCTAAGGGGTTTTCTGCGGACCCTACCCATAATGCGGTTGATATCTTTAAAAAGTGTGGGGCCTGGCTTTAGGCACTTAAGCTTATTTTGGAAGTTAACATTTAGAAAATGATTGACTTGGGCTTCAACGATTCTAGATAGAAGCCTAATTTGAGACTCTAATTGGCGTGAAAACGTGCTGTGAACATAGAGGTTTCGTTCGAGTATTCTTTTAAGCCTTGCCTTCCACTTTTTGCGGACCTTAAATAAGTGCTGTATCCCAGGTGGAAGCCTATCAAGGAATCTCACATTGGGGGCAGCCGGCGCACTAGCGTCAAGGAGGTTGTTTAACACCATTGTAAAATCAGTAATTGCGCCGTCAATTTGGGTATTAGTGAGGTTTCTATTCATAGGAGGGAATATGTAGAACAATTCATCAGTCAAGTCAGAACCAAACCTTTCCCAGTCCACCTTGTGAAGAGATCTGAATTTAATTGGAGTAATGTATAGTGGGGAAAGTCCCTGAAGGAAGATATTCAATATTACCAGGTAGTGGTCCGAAAAGGACGGATGTGTGGAACAGGTATCAATGTCGGAAACTCCCAAAAGTGAGTAAGAAAGCAGGAAAAGGTCCAAGCAACTTGCAGATCTAGGAAACGTAGGGCCGTTAGGGCCAACAATCCTGAGAGAAGTATCGAGGGGGTTATTTTGAAACCAATCAGAAAGAATTTTACCATTACTATTAGTACAGGAGTTAGCCCAGTCAGGATGTTTAGCATTAAGGTCACCGGCGATGATTACGCCGTCGAAATCGGGGTTAAGACCAAGGGAATTAAGTTGAGCTATCGTGTTTTTGAGTTCTGACGAACGAATGTCAGTAGGGATGTATATGGAAATAAACAGAATTTTTGTTCTTTGGTGGCTATCGTCCGTAAAGCATATTTCCACCGCAACATATGTGATTAATTGGTTAATCGGTAAGAAAAGTTGACGGGATGTAAGGTTACTTCTGCAGACAAGAGCAGTGCCTTGTAAATTATTGTTCCGATATATCTTGTAGCCCGGGGCGTTAAGGGCTGCATTGTCCTTGAGATGAGTTTCTTGAACAAAAAGAATATCTATATCATGAGACAGGATTAGGTTTTTAAAGAACCACTTCCTACTAGAAGCGACGAGTGAGCCCGTATTTAGAGTCGCAAGCTTGAGTCCCTCAGTGGCCACCGCTGTTTTGGCGGAGGCTTACAACAAGGGCCATAAGCTTGCAACTCCTCATAAGTTCATCACTCGACGCATTATATTCTGGTAAAAAATCATCCACTATTCTAATTAGATCCGGGAAGGATAAACCGAAATGAATTTCTGATAGGGTTAGAAAATCGTCCATTCCTGATTTAATCTTGCTAGTAGGATTACTGGGCCTTTGGGGCTGCCGGCCAGTCACACAGTCGGCGAAGGTCATTTGGTTAGTTCGAATATTATTCACTGGTCTATGACCAGGGAGAGTAGGGAATTGTTTATTAGTGGTTGGCCTGTCATACGGGACATATTTATTATTACGAGTATTAATGGTAGTATTTCTGGACGCCTCCTTTTTTTTGAAAGCAGGGCAGCCCTTAAAGTTAGCAGGGTGTCCTATGGTTTTGCAGTTTCTGCAGTATGGGCTATCATCGTCGGTCTTGGCGCAGCTCCCCGGTGGGTGCGGTTTATCACATTTGACGCAACTGTAACCATAGTTGCAATTGGTGGCGGAGTGCCCTAATTTTTGACAATTTCTACATTGTAATATTCCTGTATTCTTTAGCTTTTCCCAGGAAACCCTCTGGGAGAGGATAAAATCAATGCTGGCGGCCTCCCTAGGATCCATCCCAGGGGGGAACTGTACCAAGAACATGTCCAGATCTATTCCGTTGCGAACAGACCAAGGGGTCGAATATCGTTTAATACTCCTCAATTGGATGTTGGGATGATTGGTTTTAAGGTAATCGGCAATAGCCTCCGGAGAATATTCGGAGTCGACCCCTTTTAAAACTAATGTAGAAAATCTCTCCTCAGGTAGAGTAAATGTGTGAGAAGGAATTTTGTATTTTTTTAATTTTTCAAATATGAACTTATGTTCATCAGGTTTACGCATAAACAGCTTTACAGCACCACCTTTCATTTTAATAATTTTGTGGTTGCTATTAGGGAAATCAGAATTGATTTGTTTATTCAAATCCACCACGTTAATAGAAGAGATAATTATTGGCGGGCAGTACTTGTTTACATTAGGCTTATTTTTGTTAAGAGGAGACCTGTTATTATTATTAGAAAAACCTGAAGGGTTACTAGGTACATTTACAAAATTATTAGTTTTTTGTTTAGTATAGTTATCTGGTCTTTCCAGGTTACTGGAAGAATCTAAAACTTTGAACCTGTTTTCATTATTAATACTCGGGCGGTTGTCTAAATTGCTATTTTTGTTGAGGGCTGGTGATGCCCTTCTTCTGATATTCAATCCCACTATTCTCCAGCCGTCATCGTCAGCAGCATTGAGATGTGAATCCAGATCAGCTTCCATGCCGGTTGCATCTGCTTCGTAAATGCTAGGAGGGAAATCCACTATCGTCTCACTTGATTTTGCCGCACTCATATTTTGTTGTGAATGAATATCACTTGTATTGTTCTCAACATGGGAATTTTGTTTATTTGACTCGTTGGTCTGCAGTGAACTTGCACTGGTAGACTTTGATTGCGTATGATAAGAGGGTCCCGTTATCAACGTGGCTTTCATACCTTCTGTGAGGAGTTTTGAATTCTCCAATGTTGATTTTTCCAAATCCTTTTGGTTTTTAAGCCTCTTAGGGTGCTTATTGTTCTTGGTAGGGGCCATAGCTTCCGGTTGAGCCGATACGGCTCCCGGGGAAAGCTTCTCCCGACTTCTCTTGCCAATTTTTACTCACTTGGAGATATAAAATAGTAGCTATTCACTATATATTTTAAATGATTATGCGGATCGGTGAATTAGTAATTGATAAGAGCGATGCTAAATACTCGCGGAAACTCAAACGAACCCGAAAGAACACGTCCGACCACCTAGAGTGCTGAACGCAGACCCTGATGCCTTAAGTCGTGTAAAAATAGATACAGGTAATAGTAAAAACATCGAACTCAATATTAATGAAACAGCGAATATTTCTAAACAAGGTACTGCGGGTACCACAATACATTCCGCAAAGGAAAATCTCGACGACGGGATACCAATTTCTGAACGTCCCCTCAATGAGTTCAATATTCAGGTAATATTAGAAAAAACTGATAAACGACCACCTATTTCGGTAGAAGTTCCATTTAAAAATCGCCTCCGCCGAACCTTCCGATTACCGGAATTTACAGAAGAGAACATTACTAGTCTATTCAAACAATATTTAGGACTAAAGAGACTTAATGCAATATACAGACAACGAGACATTTAAGATAGTTCAAAGTGTATTTTCCAAATATTTTTCCCAGTCTAAAACATTCAAAGTCATCCGGTGCACCGAAATTCTGATAGATATTAAACATAGAGATGAGCAAGATCAAATAATAAACAATTATCATATTACCAGTAACCATAGAGGAATCAACGAGACTGTCATTCATTTAAAAAGGCAATATTATTTCCCTTTCATGAAAGGTAAGGTAACACAAGTTATTAATAATTGTGATCAATGTCAAACGCTAAAATACGATAGAAGACCACCCAAGCTAAAGTTTCAAACACCTGAGACCTCGGAATTGCCTCTAGATGTCTTACATACAGATATTTATGCCATAAACAATAAACAAATACTTACGATAATTGACAAATTTTCTAAGTTTGCAGCAGCTTACACGCTCACAGCTAGAAACGGTCTTACTATTATAAAAGCCTTCAAACATTTCATGAGCTTTCACGGCATACCTAAAAAGATCGTGTCCGACCAAGGGGCCGAATTTACTTCAACTATATTTAAAGATTTTTGCAGACAATATAGTATTCTGCACCATGTAACTTGTTTCCAACAAACTACAAGTAATTCTCCTGTTGAACGAATGCATTTAACGTTTACCGAAATATATAGAATCATTTATAATCAAGATAAAGACAAGGATCATGACGATATTCTTAACGAAACCATTATAACTTATAATAACGCTATTCACTCCACAACCAAGCTCACTCCTTATGAAGTATTTTATGGAAGAACGTATAAATTCGAAAGTAATTTAAAACATAACAATGTTCATGAGTATCTAGAAAATCTTAAGAAATTCCAAAGGAACTATACCCTTCAATTAAAAATAGGGCACAAGAAATAGTAAGTAAAAATATAAATAAATTAAATATGGGAAGAGAGTCTCCCAAGAAATTAAGAAAAGGATTTGTAGTTTATAGTAAAGAAAATAGGAGAAACAAGCTAACTCCAAGATTTACTAAAATTAGAGTTAAGAAAGATAAATCAAATAAAATCATAGATAGTAAGAAACAAAAAATTCATAAAATAAAAAACTTACAGGAAAATGCGGAAGTTATCAATAGTACTGATTGATAATACTGACGGCACTGACAACCGTTAAAGGACAACGAATAGAAATACAGGACCTCACAAACGTACAAGGACTTTTTTACCTATTAGACTCGGACAAGCTAAAACTATTAAGGGCTATAATAACGTACTACATATAGTTAAATTAAGTAATTACGCAGAAAATATAGATAGAATATCAGCATCATTAGAAAAGTTAGGAAACATTATAGAAATAAAAGATTCATTATATCATTCGAAATAACAAAAATTAAATTAAAAGAATTAACTTAAAAATTAGTATCTCTGATGCCTAAAATAAGACACAAAAGAGGTTTAATTAATGGGTTAGGATCAATTATAAAAGGTATAACAGGGAACATGGACGCTGAAGATGCAAATCGACTTAACAAAGAAATAGATAATATAATGGCAAACCAAAATACGTTAAAAACTGATTTAAATAAACAAATTACTATAAATAATGCCATGATAAAAAGGTTTGAATATATTACAACACATATTAACGAACAGCAAATAATTATTGAAAAATATTTGAATCACTATCACGAAAATGTTAATAACAAAATTAAACCTGAAGAAGAGTCCCTAAAACATATTCAATATATAAACGTAATAAATTACAATATAGACTTACTGAATTCACACTTAACTGGTCTAGCAGAAACATTGGCACTTGCTTGACTTAATATAATATCGAAGCAAATTCTAGATCCTGAAGAAATCTTAGAAATTTCTCAGATTCTCGAAAAGCAGTCTTTATAATTAATATCAATTGAACATTTGTATGAATTACTAGGTCTCCAGGCATATCTACTATAACCATACTAACATCATTTTTAATATCCAAGTCCCGATACTTTCCCAAGAAACATACTCCCTATTGCACATAATCCCTTTATCAATAAACATTACCAAGAAAATATCCACCAAAACCTATATTATCCATAACCAACAAAATATTCAATATTTTGATGAAAGGTGTAGAAAAATAGAAGGAATTTATATATGTGAAGAATCCAGCCTGAAGGAGAACACCAGCGAATAAGCATGCATCGGAAAACTCCTAAATAACGAAGCAGCCAAATGCGTCTTGATCGAAAATTCGATTACAATAGAGATCCTGGAACCAGAACCTAATTTCATCGTCCTCATCAACGTGCCTGAAACGGAGATAAATTCAACATGCGAATTCAACCATCGAAGTCTAAAAGGAATTTTTCTACTACACATCGATAACTGCAGCATCCAAATCAATGGTATTACATACGCGAGGAAAACTAGCATCCATTGGGACGAAGTCCACATCCTTCCAGCCATATTTAACAACATCACCGCTTCATCTTTAACCGAAAATCTGAGCCTGCAAAAACTAAAAACTTACCACATCCAAAATAAGGAAGCCATCGAAATTCTATCATCAAAATCATCAACATTGAATCAATTAAATTATACTGCAATCATTATAGCAGTTGGAATCATTTTGGCAGTAATAACATATCAAATCCGAAGGAAGAAATATACATTTACCAACCCAGAGATCCAGATAGCAGCAGCATCCCGCATCCCTACGGAAGGAGCCTAGAGGCCTATTTTCCTCTGGCCATCGCTACACTAAGGGGGGAGGAGTTACGTACCCTACACCAATACACGTGCCGCCAACAAATCATTTTTCCCATAACATTCATTTAATCTTATTTTATATATTTCTTAATAATTTTGTCTGGACAATTTCCTTCAGAAATTGTCATATTAGCAAAACTATAAAATTATTCCAAGGTGAATGCTTTTAATTCACATCACCTCATAATGTAAAATTCCTAAAGCTCAGGTTTCACTGTAGACAATTTTCCTCAGAAAATTATGGTATATTAAAATCTTTGTCACCTCAAGTAATACAAAATTTCTAATTAGAGTCTGTTAATATTTTAACTTGTAGCAGAACAGTTCTAATTTCGGAATAAATAAGTTTAAAGAATAATTGTTTTATATTTTTTTTATCAAACGGTGATAACGATTTATTAACTCGCGCAAGTCCGCCGCGAGATTTTTTGGAAACCATCAACACATATTGCTTGTGTCTGATTACAACTAGTGATGAGCGAACGCAAGAACAAGATAAGACTAATCTACTCTTGTTCTTGTTCAGCCTGTCTTTGTCTTGTTCTTGCAAGCATAACTAAGTCTTGTTCTTGGTCTTGCAGCAAAATGTGCAAGAACAAGACAAGACTGCAAGAACAAAACAAGACCATTTTTGCTAATCACTAGTTGGCGCACAATGCATGCAGAGTCATTATGTACTTATGTACAATTTCTTTTACAATTATCATACTAAAAAGTAAATATACACACATGTATATATCATAATTACTTGAACATCATAATTAATTTAAATTTTTTGTCTTTAAAAGAATGAATTTAGGTGAAAATTTGAAGAAGTCTTGCTCTGCGTCTTTTTATTGCAAAGTTACTCTTGTTCTTGTCCTTGTAAGCATAACTAAGTCTTGTTTTTGTTCTTGCTAAATGTGCAAGAATAAGACAAGACTGTAAGAACACGGCCATTTTTGCTCATCACTAATTATAACGCAAGTGCCCCGTCGCTTTTTTACGTTAGGGCAATCTCTTGGAAACCATAGCTTAAAGTCGATGCCGATTTAAAACTTATATTTGCTCAACCCACATTATCTAATGGGTCTTCACAAGGAGTTAAGAGTCTGAAGGACGGAACCACCGAATGCTTGCAAGCTTTACACCATTTAGGAATTAAGATCGCGAAATGGGCGCTGTGATCATTTATACAATATGTAGTGCAAAAATTACCGTCCAACGCCCATTAATTATATTAATTATGGGAATAGGGCAAAGGTACTGAAATACCATCGTGGAATCAATACGAGATTTTATGGAAGGACCATTCAGAACTTGAGATGTCGCTGCTCAGAAAGGATCACCATCAAGTAAGAATTACCGATCGTGGAACTGTTTCAGTTTAATGTCAAAAAAGACTGCAGCCAAATATAATTGTCATAAAATTACTTTCAAAAATTAAGATGAATTTGTTCAACAATGTCATGAACCCAACATTATTATCATTAGTTTCGTATACAAAAATTTCCGTAGATAATAATCCTTGTAGTATGTTTCCAATCAATGTCTTCTTTGAAGTGGCTATCGATCTCAATTGCCATTAACAATCCAGTTTTATAAGTAATCCACTCGTGAGCACTAAGGAATTTCCGATGTAATCATTTCCCTATAATTGTTCACAATGTTAATTGATAAATGATAAATAAAAAAATTGATAAGAGTAAAAGTAGAATTACGGATTTTTCCTTTCACATTCTTCATACATCACATACATAGTTTGGAGCATTTTTATCTGGTCAACAAAGTATTTTATCTCAGAAACATTCCACCGATTTTTCCACAACCCAAGTTCATTGCCTCCACGCGATTCATTATTATTTACGTTTACATATATTGTGGCGATCACTTTCATAATTCAAAAAAAAGGCAAAACAAAACAAAAATTCGCACGAAAGCTGATCGGCATCTGCACTTCATTATTGGGATGACATTGAACCCAATCCAGGACCAGTTGCAGCTTTTCGTGTTGCATTTTATGGCATGGGTGGTGGATGACGCACTTATTTTGGTTTTATGCAGATTATTGTTTATGTTTTGATACTCTAAAAATATCTTTTAATTCAATGTAAGAGGGTTAATTTGGTCGATTTATGTTCTAACAGAGAAAAGTTTGTCATATGGATTCGCGTCGTACCAAAACAGAGTGGCATCTGGTATGACGACGCGGGGCTTTGGTGAGTTGAATGCAATGGATATTGTTTTAATGCAAGGAGCGAAGATCGGCAAACGTCTAACATGTCATCTAGCTTATTATGCCTATGGAAGGGATTAGTGATGAGCGAACGCAAGAACGAGACAAGACTGATCGAGTTTTGGGCTTGGTATTGGTCTTGAACAGTTAGTCTTGGTCCTGAACTTGCGAGATCGGTTGCAAGATTTCTCGTAACAGTTTTAAAAATATATAAATTTGTATAGTTATTGTACTTTATTTTATAAATTTGTATTTAATTGTAATTTAATAGTATGCATTCCATCATTTAATAAGAATGCTAATAATAATGTGGAGCTTGAAGAAGTCGAAGTGGAACTTCTATTCTGCATTAGTGTTGTGTTAACAAAAGCATTGGATTACGTTCGAAAATACATAAATTTTCTTGCAATTTTACCTTAATTTAAATTGAGTAGACACATCAATTTTAATATCTGCTGGCAATAAATCTCTAAATGCTAAATGTACAAGAGCAAGGCAAGACTGCAAGGCCATTTTTGCTCATCACTAGAGAGGATTCCGAAAATATGATAGGCGCGGGTTTTCATAAGATTCTCATAGATAAGGGTTGCTCCCGATAAGAAGACCGATAGGTATATATTTTTACGGACGGATCCATAATTGACAGTACAGTTGGCCTAGGAGCTTCTCATATGCTATAAAGGGAGGATGTTCGGATATTGTAGCTGCATAATGGCGCGACTATGTGTTGGGCGCCATTTATGCGTGGTCTTGCCCCCTCAGCCAGAAGCCCGGAAAAGTCTGACCAAGGACACAACACCAAAACATAAAAAAATCGGACCTCGTATCCTCCCCAACCGCCGATCCTACTGTTAGGGGGATATTCTGCCGGCCACACTGAGTTCGCTAGCTGGCCGGATGGGGTCGTGGGGTGTGTGGCCGGGCCTATACGGAGTATGGTTCACCACTTACCTGTGCCTGTGCAATTTCAGCTTCCGCCTCCATCATTCTCCAGGCATCGCCTGAGCCGCGTCACTGTATTCGGTCCCTTGCCAGCTCATAGTATGGATAACCACCAGCTGGCAAGGAAAAGCACTACTTAAGAACCCTGAAAAGGAAATGAAACTCGCTCCAACCATTCCCAAAAAAATCTAACCCATGGCAATTCTCATTATAATCATTTAATTTTTCCTGTTTGTTACAGGTATCAACAACGCACAAGAATACAACAAATTAATCTATAAAACTCAATATTCATTAACTATGAACTATTAACCTTGTCAGATACAATTCCAATTTCTCAAATTCAAAAAAAAAAACAGTATTATACCATTACATATATTTCGATAACTATATTCGCGAAAAGTTTTAAAAAACGCCTCGCAGTGGTACCATTACGTCGTTTTTTTTACACACGATAAGACACACGGATAATAAAGGGTTCACTTAAAGGAAAACAAATTACCTGTAAACAACAAGAAGAAAAAAATATCTCCAATGAGGAGCAACCAATTGTATACACAAATATAAATAATATGTAATGTGACCAAATATAGATAATAGGATGTACTTCTAACTACACTTAAAAATGGTTAACTATTAATCAATTAATCTATTAAATTAAAGCATACATAAATCTTGTTTGTCGTGGTTGTTGATGTATACCAATCATTTAACCTCTAAGCGGTCGCTAGATATTATTTTTCAGTTAAATAGCCTTTTTAATTACATATTTCAGGTTGTTGGTTATTATTTTTTCTTTTTTCATTATGACACGAGCTACACCTAGGGGCAAAAGCTTACCACGTTGGAAACGGCACGTCAATTTTATCTTTTGCTCATTTCTGTCTAGATTGACCTCCAAAATCCTCTTACCACCAGGACAAATATTGTTGACATGTCACTTTCATCGTTTGGTAACAATTAGTCAGCGGCTGATGTAGACTATTGGTGGGGGCCTCATATCACACACATTTAATTCATACAGGTCTGGTTTTGATGCTAGCACTGGGATTCGGGAAATGATCCTGGATATTTTTCACCATCGAGCACGATTATCTCCTCCTCGAGCAGGCCGGTCCTCGTTACAACCTCACACTTAAGTCGAACTGATTTGTACTTAATACAATCGATGCCTTATAACTTTATGCATCATTTAATTTAATTATTTGTAATTGAACTTTCAGCAAAATTACTTTTTACTAAACAAAATAGCTAAAGTTCTCTCAACACCGATACTCCATGACACACACCCCTGACTCTTTTCTCCTGTTTGTTTATGTTCTTTTGGTCTGCTCACCACACTGGCATTTATTTTAAACATCAATGATTTCACATACCTTCAAGTGTAAAATGGTTGCTACCAGTTTACTTCAATCGCCTCCTTACGGGAATCCTCTGGCGTCCAAAATAACTTCCTAGTAGGACCAGCTTCACCCATAGATTAAGTACCTTTCCTATAGCTTCCAATTATCTTCTTGCTTTTATATATCAACTTCTCCACCAGATAGGACTTCTATCGCCTGTTCTTCATTACATAACTTCTCCCAACAAAACATGTATTTTTGCACAAAACTTCTCCTTATCCTCGGTCTAATGCAGTTTGCCAATCTCAATTGTCTAATGCAGGCTGGCAAATTAGCCTTCTAGTACACCATATCTCCTATAACCAATTTCACAGGATTCGTAGAAAACTAATTAGGACCTTTATTGCGTCCTATCCAGCCAGACTTTTCAAAAAAAAACTTCCCTTCTCAAAAATATTTTTTTCCTTTCCTATTTTTGTTTTTCCTTTCACCGCCTACTTTTTTGTTCCGAGCAACTTCTCGATTTCATTCCCGACAGTGATTTTGAGTCAAGTAGTTATTTAGGGATTTCGTGCAAAACTGACCGTGACAATATAACAATTCAGTTTACCAAGCAGAGACTACTAGTTATCTCTACTGCATCATCTGAATTATCTCAATGCCATTGGTAAAGAGCTAGTAAGCAACAGTATTGTGGTGACCGCGTAAAGTTTAATTACTAAATTTTACGCAATGTCACACAACAACTTCCGGCACGATCAAAACGATCGGCCAGAACGCACCCTCGATCACTGAACTCCAAAGTTCAGCGATCGAGCCAATTTTCGGCATCTCCAACGAGACTCACTTCAGCTCCTCGTGTCGTCAACGGTACAACAGAAAAGAGACAAAGTACGAGCCGGGTGCTCAAGATAAGTAATATATACATATGTATATACATACATATCGCTAAAAATAAAATATTTAGTGCCTTTATAATACTATAAAATTTATATAATAATATAACATTTTAAAACTTAAAACAACAACTCGAGTTTTACAGTATCAAGAGACAGGTTGCCGAGTAACATCAAAATCGACGAAGATGGAAACCAATATGTCACGGAGCAAAAACCTGATCAGAATGACAGCAGGACTTTTATAAAGAGTAGGAAAAGATACCATCAAAGATGGTCTGGGGCTTAGATTCGACACTGTCCAAAGAACGGCCCATAAAGGTAACTCTTGATCCAGTTCTTTAGATCTGAGTCAATATCCATAGCTCATATCCACTCACCAAAGCGATGAATAATTAGGAAGAGGTCTTTAGACATACAAGAAGAACGCTAGTGGTTCAGCTAAGGATCATACATCCTATTTTATGCGAATCTACCGTCTCCTAAGCGGGAAGCCTTTTTTCGAGCTCTGAGATTGAGATTTATAGCACCACATTAGGTCATTATGTTTTTTGTCTACTACCTGCTCTTAGCCAAAACGATAATTGGACCTCTGTCGCTGTACTGTAGGCAGCCCTATACTTATTCCTAGTGTAAGCTCTAGTTCCCAAGCCTTGTCAGAAAAGATTACCTAATACCGCGTGCAAAATAGTCAATGCCACCCTTATCTTGCTTTTTGACTGAGCTTGTTGAAAGGTCTTTTAGTTTGATTACTAATGAGAGTGTATAATTAAATTGATCGAAGATCGATTGAAGGAGCATATTCCAAATTTAAAATCTGAAATTTGAATACGTTATTTATTGATATCTCTTACATTTATAGTTTCTTTACCGCAATACGAACACAATGCAATATGGGTTATGAACTATTTATATTGCTTAATTGCTTACAACTTTATATTTAGCTTCTTACATTTAGACGTATTCCTGTTTTGTAGAGTGGGAATTTCGTTTGCCTGTGCACAAATCTTGATTGCTGGATTTGTTTTTGGGCATAAAAGGCTCTATTAGCCAGTACAGTAGTATTCGTCTGGTTATTTCTTCGTTTTCTTCGTTTCTTTTTGTGATTGTAGACTCAAGGTAGAATGTTTTATCGACTTCCCATTCTAAATATTCCTGCTCTGGATTGTTGCATCACCTTAGTTTTCTCTTCAATTATCTTGAGGTCTATGTCTTATGCCGCCTCTTTTAATTCGACATAAGCTTCTTTTGTTACTTAAAAGGACCTTCCCACGATGTTCACTGATACACTTCTCTGGACTGACGTTTCCCTTATCACCCATTCTAGGGCGAGGTTGAAGAGCATTGGGGTCAGCTCATCTGCAGGTTTTGTAGCTGGTGCTGAGGAGTGAAATGCCTCTGTAGTTTTTACAGGTTAACTTATCTCCTTTCTTGTATTTTGGGCGTATAATCGCTTTCTTCCAGTAATATGGTATAAATAACTTCTTCCTCCCAGATGCAGTTCGTGTAAGATTCGTAACAGTTGTGGCCCTCCTACCTTTAGCAGCTCAGCTGCTATTCCATCCAGCCTGGCGATTTGTTTATTTTTTGCCTTTTTACAGCGTCAAGTACCTCATCCAGTGTTGGTGGTTTTATTGAGATATTATCTTGAGGAATTACAAGTGCCTCTGTCTGCGGATTCTTGTTTAGTATGGCAGTAGGATTCAATAGGTTCTGAAAATATTCTCTCCACCTTTCTTTTATCCTATCAGGGTCTGCTAATAGGTTCCCATCTGTCTTTGCAGATGTCCGTTCTGGACTGAAACTCATTGGTGATCCGGCGAGTTCCTTTATACGCTTGTCTTATTTTTCCTTCATTGAAGTTTTCCTGTACCTGTAAAATCTTCTTGTTTAGTTAGATATTCTGTCTTCTTCTTTCTGCTTGTCTGCGTTTTCGCTTTTTCGCTTGAAGACTTTCATCCTTGCTCTTGTTGGCCTTGTGATAAACCGGTGGCTCTGGTTTCTTTCTTCAATTGCGGCTCTACAGTCTTGATCAAACTAGTCTAGTCTGAATGGAATTCCAGCCTAGTGCCTCTTCTGCTGCCCTTTATGATGCTTTAAATTTGCTCCCATTGGTCGTTGATATTGGGCTGTTTTTCTGCCGCTTTCAAGTTTTGTACGACGGCTCCTATTTTCATAGTCACCTCACTTTTTTTGTCACGTCACTTTTAAAGTGATATTCTCATAGTCGAGTGACAAGAAAAAGTAAGCAAGATAAAATGTGACAAAACTAGTTGAAAGGTAGCTTTGAGAGGAAGGCGTCTGGCTACCATCCCAGAAGTCCCTGGTTCGAATCCCGGCAGCCCCAAGGTCCTTCGCCTTTTCTACTTTCCACCTACATAACTTCGCTTCTTTCTTCTTCCCTCTTTACACCTAAAAATTTTCCGTGACAAAAGGTGACAATTATCCGTGAGAAATGCAACTATAAATGACTTCGGGAATGCCAAACTCTCACTTTGGTGGACAATTGTCATACTATGAGAATGCGAAAATTGGTTTGTCATATTTTCCAATGGGTGAAGTGACGACATCATGATCGTAGCGGTAGGCATTTCTTCTTATTTTCAGTTTTAGCTTATCTATATCGTATTTTGGTTGAGTTTTCCCGGGGTCCGGGTTGCCAATTTCACCTTGACTGGATAGTGATCCGAGTCACAGTACGCTCCTCTTATTGTTTTTACGTCCAGTATACTCGACGCCAAAATACTTCATAAATGTGTGAGTAATCAGATTAGAATGTCAATTTTTACTTGATATAGACTACGCGTAGTGGCTTTCTAATCGATAATAGGATTACCTTAGTTCCTGATCTTGGGTACATCTGCATGCATAGTCAGGCTTTAAATATTGCCAGCAGTTCAGCCAGGAAGACGCTAGCAGAATTAGGTAGGCAGTAATACTTTTGCAGGTTGACCGAGAGGAAGAAAACTCTACCGCTCATAGTTGACTCTAGTTTTGAGTCGTGTGCGTATAAAACTGGCCCTTTTCATAAATGCATGATCGATCATGTTATTCAACAAAGGAAATTTGCAAGCACTTTTGTTCAAAATTTCAGCTGAGCTGCTAGAATACATATGGCAATCCCATTTTTCCATTCCAATTTTTTACAAATTTGTTGGTCACTCACTCTACTTTAAATTTCCTATGTGTCTTTTTCTAACATGTCGGCTCACTCTAATTAGCAGATGTATCAGCCGAAAAAAGTGAGTGCATAAAGACAAAAAATAAATATTAATATGTGAAAATTGAATAGCCGTACGCAGAAGATTCTCCATTTTTGGATTTTATTGGGCATAGATTCTAGGTTGCGCAACTGATTTATTTGGCAGTTGCTCTTTTGCAAAAATGGTTTGAAATATGCAAACAATCATGCAATTCTGAAAAAGCCCACTATGTCAAGTTAGAAGTTTGCCTATTCCTGTTTGGTGTGGTTCTGAACATTAGCCGTGTTCCTTTTCTGCTTTTTTTCCCTTGTATTTACTCCCAACTACACCTGCCCTTGCAGAGGTGTAGATAACTAGAGTAAATACGCATCTAACATCCACTAGGGGAATATCGCCATTTGCAGTCTATTGTAAATTATTTTTCACTTACTATAAAGCCGATAGATGGATTTTCATTTCATTGAATTGTGACGAACTG
This sequence comes from Thereva unica, assembly GCA_949987705.1. Taxonomy (NCBI): domain Eukaryota; kingdom Metazoa; phylum Arthropoda; class Insecta; order Diptera; family Therevidae; genus Thereva; species Thereva unica. The sequence continues at coordinate 102,739,882 of OX465283.1, forward strand.
ACAGTTTTCGGTGTTATAAAAAGAATCAAGAATTTTAATGTGCGGTTTTTTAATTTTTATTTTTGCAATGGTAAGTATTAAGTACCCATATTATATTTACAATAATTGAACGCGCTTTTATTTAAAGGAAAGTTCAAAACGTTACCCAAAATAAAAAAAAATTGTGTTCCTTTTAAGTTTTACTCCGGAGTACTTAAGAGTAGAAAAGGAACACGGCTATTGAAGCCGGGTCATAGCTGCGTTTCAATATTATATATTCAGTTGACTATTCCCAGTAGTACTGCGCTTACTGAATCGTTTAATACAAGATCTATTAATAATCCAAATAATAATCGTTCCATAACAACAATAAACAAATTGCAGTAGCAAGTGCGAACCGTGCCGATAATTTCACATTAATCCCTACATCTGTGCAATTTTAATCTCTTTTTTCTTTGTTAGCTTCCCGCAATGAGAAAACTTTTATTTTTTTAAGTTAAGTCCGCAAACAATAACCAACATGTGTCAACAGCTTAACAAAATTATGGTAATGTAAAGAACGTAAGCGTATACAGTACCTGAATTTATGCGCCATTATTTTCAGGCTCAGAGCTGAACTGCAAGCTTTATTGAACGTCATGTACCAACTAAAAGATTGCGTGGGCTTTAATATCTTTTGAAAAAACTTTCAATACTAAAAGAGCTTTTGTGACGTAAGAGTGCAATGTTGCTCTAGGCAAATTTCGCAGCATATTGATATTTGAAATTTTATGTTAATGCAAATTTTCATTTTGTACAGTGATTGTTTTGCGGACTAATTATCGAGAATTACATTAATTGCTTCAAAGGGGGTTCAACACAAATATATTTCTAGTAGTGGTTTTATTAGTCTGGTTTTGCTACATTCTTTTGCAAGATTAGGCCACCACACTTCAGGGTCGTATGTCAGCAGTTTGGTCCAATCAATCCTGGGTAGAGCCAATGAACTTTTTTTTATGTGGCAGTGCTAAGCTCAGGAATCACCCTTTGTACTGCCAGTCCGTCATGTCGTTTGTCGCGTCATGGTGCTAGCAGCAAGCTTAGTGTCTGGGGAGTAGGTTAAGGGTTATGAGGGTTCAAAGGGATGTTAAAGAAGGTGGCGATGAACCCTGCATTGGAGCTCTTGGATGTTGTAGAAGCTCGACAATACTGACTAATAGTGTGTTTAAGCTCCATTTCTTAGCGAAAATCTGCTCAATGACATTGAAGGCTATGCTAGACGTAGTCGTTGCCCTTTCTTAAATATTAAACTTCCCAATTAGGGTTAATTATTAAACTATTTAATATTATTTAAAAATTATAATACATTTATTTTCAGTAAAACAAAAATATATTGCAAAAAATAAAAGGAAGTGAACATTTTACATTTAATCAATTTTGTTCTTTTAGCCAACCAGTAACCTTGTCTTTATTACTTTCAAGCCATTTAATATTATTTTCAACATTAGCTAACGCCTGCTTTCTGGCAGCAGTACCAGCACCAGCGTCAGGATATTTCTCAAAGAAATCTAGCATTTCTTGAAGCTTAACATTCGTTGAGAATCGGCTGGTTATTGATGGTATCATACGTCCCAAATATCTTTCATTCAAGCCAAAACGTGCAACTAACTTCTCCCAGTTTTCACGAACATAATCCCAAGCCATACCCTCGCCTAGACGATTGGCAGCGATGCTTTGAATGCATGAGAAATAGTCTTGACTTCGTACATTCTTATCGTCCCAAGCTAAATCGATGAATCTAAATTGACAGGAAAACAAGAACACAATCACAATTAAAGAAACCAATGGGGATTTGTTTTTACTTTTGAAGAATCCGCGGGTCCTTGACAGCAGCAAGTGCTCCCATAAGCTTGGATTTTTCACTAGCATCTGATTCAGACTTGTAGCGTGTCCAAACTGTTGTCCAAGTTTCGTCAGTTCCGGCATGGGCCATTCCATAATTGTAAATAACAGTACGAATATCAGGATGTGGACTTTTTGTTGGATCGGCTATCCATGTTTTAAATCTCTTTGTGGCTTCTGAAATACACTCGGGTAGTTCAAAGTCACAAGCAGCAGCTAATATTTTCCCACGAAGTAAGCTAGAAAAAAATATTTCTGTTAGCAAAAAAGAAAAATAAATAATGCCGCCATAATTCTATACTTCTTCAAATGATCTGGATCTGTTTCTTTAGCTTCCCAGCCGACATAATTATAGGCAGGTAAAAGTAGTGATCTAGCATATTTTACAAGCGGCTCGTATGCGTCTGTGTAGTAGAGAAAAGTCTTTAAGGATACTATTTTCGATGCAGCTACACTCCAAGGTACGTATTCAGTTTCGTCTTTAAGATACTTGGTTAGATCTAGAGCAATTTCATAGGATAGTTGATCGGCATCGGCTAACGAGAAAGCATCATTTAACAGATGAGCACGATCAGCAACAGAATATAACCATTTCTGAAAATTAACAATTTGTAATAGATCAAAATTACATAAGCAAGACAGAACTACCTTTTCCGCAGTTAGATGTGTTATTATATTTTTCCACAAAGATTCTTCGTAGTTAACACGGTAGTAACCAATTTGATCTATGTTGAATTTCAACCATTTGGCACCTTTCGGTACATTGACAAGAACTGCAAATAAAACAGTATTTATTTTTTGTTCAATTTATTAATCTAAATATAAAATTTTATTTTATTGGGTTTTAAAACAAGCTTTAATTAGATAAACTAAAAACATTGGCGGACACAAAGGAGGAAATAAGATGTCTCCCCCCCAAATAGCTCTATAATTTGTGGATTACTTGAGTTCTGAAAAAATCGTCAATTGAACTAATAAATTTACATACCTCCTAAAAACGACTGCCTTTATTTTCAACGAAAAATGTGTCCGGCGTGATAAAAGGCAGCAGATAAATGAGCTCGCAGAACGAGCGGAAAACGCGGCAAACGCAGGCAACATTAAAGTGCTGTATAGAAGTTTTCAAACTCCGTGACACAAATAATTTGAAGGGTTCTGCGCACCTCGTTGCCCAATTTCATAAAATTTGTTCTATCATTTCCCCTCTTTTAACTTAAAAAGGCAACAAACCCAGAAAAAACTCAACAAAATAATTTGGGAAGGGATGTGCGCATGCCGGATGAATAAAGTTAAGTAATCTTTAAGGCTCAATTACAATGACCGGATCAGAGCGGAACAGAATCGGATTGAACTGTCAAAGTGGTTTTCCAAGCATGCGTTTTCCATTTAACCGATTACAATGACCGGATTCAAACGCATTTGATCGCATCTGTGCCGGATTCGTTTTAGTTTGTTTAGAAATCGCCGGATTGAGCTGTCAAAATTTTGGTAAACAAACGCTGGGAAAGTTTAAGGTGTTATTTGGCTTGGTTTTCTATGTTGTTAGAAATGTTTTCGGATGAGCAATTAATCACAGAAGTGAAAGATTATGAAATATTGTAAGCCAAAGAGTGGATATAAAGTGACGTTTAAACGCGAACTGATCCGTTCATTGTAATCAGTGCAGTTTCCTATCCGTTCTGATGCGTTCTTTTGACATTTCAATCCGCGTAGATCCGGTCATTGTAATTGGGCCTTTATATGTATTGAGCAGAGCTTTCAAATACATGTAAAACTCCTGCTCAACAAAGGCAGTTTATCCATCGTAATAAGCATAATTTTACTATAATTATGCTAAATATTTCCCATCCCTAAATTTAAAATAAATTAAAAGAATTGCTGGAAAAATTTCTTTTAAAGATATGAGCATTTTCATTCATAAATTGAGAGTTCTCCGCAGCCACAAGCAACACAACCTCCCCAGGCAGAAGCGCGCTTGCGACTGGCGGAAAATGTCAAAAATCTAGTAATCAAAGTGATAAAAACACAAATATCGTATTTTTTAGTAGAAATTACTACAAATTATTTCTGTGGCATATGTGTAAAATATAAAAACCTTAAAATAAAAAAATATATTAAAACGGGTGTTTTTCAGTCATAATTTGTAAATTTTTTAAATAATCATTGAAGTCCCAGAAAAATACACCTCCCTTTAGCAATACGCAGTCGCGACTGATTACATGGCAGCAAGTGATTTGATAGGAGGAGTTAAGTGAAGCTTTTGTCTGAACTTTTTAACATTTTTAAGAGCTTAGCTGGGGAAGATGCGCGGGATGTCACGAGGTTTGAAAAGGTCTATACCAAATTAGGTACTAAACAGCTCTCGAGAAAGCACTCTAATAAATCGCATGCCGTAAAGAGTGCGGATAGAAGGTTGCTGTGTAGCGACGAGGAGCAACTCCAAAGATGGAAACATTACTTCTTCGCCACCTTGAATGCTTCACTTGCACAGGAGCCTCATGAAAACAGCAACAATTCACAGCCAATAAGAATCACCGCTTGGGCCCCATCCAAGACGGAAATAGGCAGGGAAATAGAAGATGGCATTCCGCCAGAATTGTTGAAAGCCGATTCAAGAGTCATAGCAGAAGCGCTACAGCCAATCCTGGAAATAGAAGGGAACACCTGTACCTTTCCGTAGGATTGGACGGATGGTGTCATAGTCCGAACGCTTAGAAGGCAGCAGGCCAGATTCAGGAAGGGCCGCTCATGTATAGACCATATTAACACATTGAGAATCATATGAAGTAGTCGAGCGTTCGACTCGATTAATAGGAGCTTTATATGGCAGGCACTACGGCAACGTAGACTGCCTGATAAAATAATATAATTGATAAAGCCCTACACAACAATTCCAAATGCAAAGTTCTCCATAATGGAAAATTATCCGACATCTTTGAGGTGAGTTCAGGAGTACAGCAAGGATGCCTAATTTCGCCATTACTATTTCTTATAGTAATAAATGATATCCTTGTCGGCGCCCTAGTTAGCGGCATACAACGGGATTTTCTAGACCGCCTTAAGGATCTCGACTACGCGGATGATATCTGTTTGCTGGCCCATAGACACCCGGACCTCAAAAACATGTTAAACAATTTGGCAACAGAAAGTAGTCCAGCAGGCTTAAGGCTAAATCCGCTGAATAACCATGACATGGAACTGGTAGATAATTCTGTTACTTCGGTAGCATTATTACCGAAATTGGCGGAGCAGAAGAAGAACAATTAGTTGTGTGGCGTCATTCCAAATTCAAAATGGTATAGTATAATATATATCTATAGTTTAAAATACTAGAAAATACACTTTTATTAACTTCCCAGTATAGGAAGTTATTGTTATCGGTCCGAAAATCGAAATCGAAAATTTCAACGTATTTTCATCTTTCAAGGTCCCAGGAGCATTTTAAGCAAAAAATTGGGAGGAAGTATGTGTGTGTGTATGTGCGTATGTATGTGGTCATTTTTTCCTGCACGATATCGCGCGAACCAAAACTGATATCGACTTCGTTGAGGTGTCGTTCGAAGCGTATTAACCGAAATATGATCTGAAAAGATTTTCATGAGATTCGGTCCAGCCGTTTTTTTGTTTAAGCGACGTAAGTGATTTTTGTACCTGCACGATATCGCCCGAACCACGAAAGATATTGACTTACTTGAGGTTCCGTTCGAAGCGTATTAGCGACAATATAATCTGAAAAGATTTTTATAATATTCGGTCTAGCGGTTTTTTGGTTTAAACGACTTAAGTGATTTTTGTACCTGCACGATACCGCGCGAACTAAAAACTATATCTACTTCATTGAGGTGCCGAAACACATTAATACCTAATCTTGTAAGTGCGCACATTTAGTTTGACATTTTAGCGAAAATATTGATAAACAATTGTGACGAATTCTCGGTATTATACATTATATTCTATATTGCCTATTGTTCATTTATTATTAAAATATCCAATCATAATATTCAACATCCATCATATTGGGAAGTTGATCATATGGACCAAAAGGGTCGAACCCACATCCCAACTAGTTTTATAATGAGCTCCAATTTGTTATACGAAGTTTCTAACTGCACAAAAGTAAAAAAATAATTTTGAATGTAAACTTTTTATTGCTCTAGTAGGTATATGGGAACAATCCATCTTTCGAAATCTACACTGATAAAAAAAATTCTTGGGTTAAGAGACTTTTTATTGAACCAAGCAAATCATGTTTTGGATATAACGAAAACAAAATTGTCTTCGGATAAGCAATACTCATAGTCTTAGGGTAGGTTAGGTTAGGTTAGATAGGGCTGAGCTTTTGGTTCAAGCCCACACACTTAGGCCAGAAGGATAGGCCCATTGTGATGCCATAGTGATCCCACTTTAAACTTGATGTTAAATATGTCGTTTCTTCGTTAAAACCATCTCGAGGAAGTAATGAAATGAATCTTCTAAGCTGCGGGATCCCAATCTTCGAGATTTCCGCAAGGTTGCTTAGAAAGGGATCACCAAATGTGGTTAACCTTATCCAGCTTAGAGCCGGGCAGTGAGAGAGGAGATGTAGTACACTTTCCGCCTCGTCCAGGTTCTTACAGCTTCTGCAGAAATCGTAGGTCTCAAGACCTAAACGGGTCGCATGCGTCCCTATCAGACAGTGTCCGGTCAACACTCCCACTATAACTGAGAGTTCTTGTCTCCCAAGGCTCAGTAATAAGGTGGTTTGCCTGAGATCATAGGAGGGCCAGGTTAATTTGGCCAAAGTGCATTTATTAAGATCCCTCCAATGCTTTTTCGCTTGTGTGATTGTGTGTTGCTTGCATCGGAGTTTAAAGGAGGCCCAAGGCATACCAACTCTTTCCTTTTCTGGAAGGAGAGTAGCGGTCGTGCCTCTCCTAGCCAGTTCGTCAGCTTTACAATTTCCCTCTAAATTTCGGTGGCCGGGCACCCAAACGAGGAGGGTCCTGAACTGCTGAGCCATCTCGTTAAGAGATCTGCGACATTCAGAGGTAGTTCTAGAGCTGTTTGTGCAGGAGCGCAGGGCTTTCAGAGCTGCCTGACTATCTGAGAAGATGTAGACAGTCCGGTTCCCTTCGCCTTGCTGGTTAATTTGCAGAACAGCTTCTTGTATGGCTAGAATCTCCGCTTGATATACACTGCAGTGATCGGGAAGTCGGAAGGAGATTTCAATCCCAAGTTCTGGGAGAATACTCTTCCTCTCACTCGACCCTCGAGCTTAGAGCCATCAGTAAAAACGTTTATGGCATCCTGAAACCTATGTGGTCTATTTATCCATTCACGACGTGAAGGGATGTGGACTCCGTAGTTCCTCGTGAAGGTAATTTCGGGAATGCAGAAGTCGGTTTTTGTGGGGATAGTAACTGAGTTCAGTACCTTCGTGTGCCCTCCCCCGATTCCAGTCCAGAAACCGGATTCTTTTATTCTAAGGGCTGCGCTTTCCCTTGCCACGAGATTTAAAGGAGGGAGGTATAACATAACATTTAAGGCCTCTGTAGGAGTGGAGAGAAGTGCTCCTGTTATGCATAACTCCGCACATCTTTGTAGTCTCTGTAATTTGTTTAACACGGTGGATTTACTCAGAGTTGGCCACCACACTAAAACCCCGTAAAGGAGAATTGGGCGGACGATCGCTGTGTAGATCCATCGCACAATGTAAGGGGAGAAGCCCCCTTTCTTACCAATGGATTTTTTGCAGGCGAAAAGCGCGATGTTTGCTTTCTTAATGCGCTCTTCTGTGTTTTCATGCCAGAGGAGTTTCTTGTCCAGGATTACTCCCAGATATTTGGCACTGTTGTTAATTTTGAGCCTAACATTGTTAAGCCGGGGGGGGGGGGGGGGTTTGTTAACGGAGAGGTCTTATACCGCCTTGTGAAGAGGACCAGCTCCGTTTTCACTGGGTTAACGCTGAGTCCGCGGGTAGCAGTCCAGGGGCCGTATTTGGTTTCTCGACACGATGAATCGACTCGACAAAAAAAGCTTCTCGATTTTCTTTAAGTTTCATATTTGGTTTCACGACCAAATCGACACTAAGCGCAGCCATACAAAACCATCAAATTGGGTGGTATTACTCCAAGGCAGTAAACCACGTATATTTAATTAAAATAGAAATTGTTAAAAGTTTATTGCATGCATAAATTGAGCTTTTTAATAATAGTCAAACGTCTTTATCGACACGAAAAGAGACGATATCGTGTCGCCAAATGCCAATTTTTATTTATCGACAGACGACAATGTCGACTCGGGAAACCAAATACGGCCCCAGCTTGAGAGGGTTTGTAGCGCTGTCTCCATGAGATCACAGAGGACTGAGGGAATTTTCCTTTTTTGATGATAACAACATCATCCGCGTACGCCAGGACATCATGTCCCTCTGCCTGCATGCGTCGCAACAGCTGGTTCATAGTTACGACCCATAGCAGCGAGGAGAGTACTCCTCCTTTCGGAGTGCCTCTATTTACGGCCTTTCGGACCGAGCTATCGCCCAAGATCGAGCTCACCTTCCTGCCAGTAAGCATTTGATGGATAAGAGACACCAACGATGCCTCGATCCCATGTTCTGTCAAGGCCAGGGTAATGGCATCCGATTGGGTGGAATTGCTGGAATCTAGACAATTTTTCTATCAGTGTAGCTAAGAATGAAATTAATGAAGTTATTGGTAAAATTTGTAAATATAAATCACTTAAATTCGAAAAGGCGGAGCGCTAACGAAAAGTTCCATATTAATAAATTAACAATATATAGGTGAAAAGCGCCCCACCGTTTATTCCATTTAGGGCCGGTTTAACAGTGAGAATTTAAGTATAGAAATTAGCTTGAGTTACGCTTAAATATGGATGGCGGTTTCACAGTTGCCACTTAAAATTTACTTAACTTTAACTTAAGTTTCTCTAGACTTATGGCTGGTTTACACGTATTAAGTAGTCAAGTATTTAACTAAATTTTAACTTAATTTTAAGTGACTTAATGCATGTAAACATTGAATTTAGTAATAAGTTGCAAGTTAAAATTTAGGGGGTAAGTAAGCAAGTAGAATAGAATTTTTTCTATTTTGCGGGTTTAGTGATTCATTTTAGTTAGATGCATAAATTTGTTTGAATAGCGTCGCGTTCGTGTAAGTGAATATTTTATTTTGAAAATGTCGAAGTGGTTAGAAGACACTACGATACGATGCAGTTCGTTGAAGAGTATTTAAAGCATGAATGTTTGTGGAATGTAAGAAGCCTCAATTATAGAAATAAACAAGCGAAACAACAAGGGCTTGAGATAGACTGCGAAAACTATTTCCAGTAGCGAGAAAATATAGTACAATATGCAATTTTAATTTTGGTTCTAATGCACATCGCATTACAGTATCTCTTTTCTGTATCTCATGTTGAACTTTAGACAGCAAGAGTAATTAAAGGATTCTTCTGACAAACGTAGCCCAGAGAAATACTCTTGTTTATCTTCTCCAGCTAATTCATGGAACAAAGTTGCACTAGCGCCGTATTCATTTCTCCTGCTTATCCAATTTCTCACCCACAATCTTTTAGGTTTCTCTCTTTTCTGGCTATTTCATCTTTTACTTCGTCGAAAATCTCATTTAAAACAAATTTTATGACTCTATTTTTTAAAATTTTGACGCCCATCTTTAGCGAACTAAAGAGCTTCACTAAAATTAAGTGTTGAATACGTGTAAACGATTACTTGAAATTAAGTCACTTAAAATTAAGTCAAAATTTAGTTGAACACTTACTTAATACGTGTAAACCAGCCATTAAGTTTTTCTTAAATCAGAATGCATAGAAAATTCAAATGTCAGTTGTTTGCCAGTACATTTCAAGGAAAGCACGATTGAAAAGAAATTGGCTATTGTAAGTTCATAATTTGCAATATTGAAGTTCTCTAGTAAGAAACAATTATAATAGTAAGAAGAAGAAGAAAATGCACTGTGAAACCGAATATGACTTAAGTTTAAGTTTAACTAAGACCGCCTTGAATATTTGAATTCTGAGGTTTGGCGGGCGTCGAATTTTCGAAATCGCTTTCTTATTTTTATTAATTTTTTATAATAATAAAAAGAAATATTTTAAATATGTTATTACACAACTTTTAGTTTTTTCCGCTCTTTCACGTGGTGCAATTAGTTTTTCGAATTTTTTTTTATTTTTCGAGATATAACGCAAAAACCAAATTTCGAAAATGTTTTCGAAATTGTGAAATTAGCATACACTATGGAGCAGCAAAGATTTTTTTTATCGTCTACTACACCCAAAAAAGTACCTTTGACCCAATTTCCAGCGGTATCACATTTTGTGCTGGTTATTAATTTATAAAAACCACCATTTGATTGACTTAGAAATAGTCCATTCAAAACGCGGGGGGGGGGGTGTTCCAATATAACACCGTTAAGAAAATCGAACCCTAAACGTTTTTGGGGTCGCTGATCACGAAAATCGAGGTCCCGCGGTCCTAAAATTAGGGCGTCACCCCTAAAAATGGAAAAAACACCCCTTTTTAGGGGGTTTTCGCTATTATTTCAGTAATAATGAAAACTAATGCGATGAAATGCATTTTTTTAATACATATTTATTTGCGAAGGGTTTTGATTTATACTAAATTAAGGCGAACTTAATGGTAAGGGGTACTCGTAAAGGGTTGAAAGTACCCCTAAATTGGCGAAAAATGGCAAAAATTGTAAAAAAAAATTTCCCAAGTTTATGCTTCAAATTCGATTGTGGGCGTACTGTCAGGCAAAAATAAATTATTTTCAACCCTTAAGGGGTTAAAACTACCCCTACAATATAGTTCATTAAAAACTAGGGGGTGTTCCAAAAGAACACCGTTAAGAAAATCGAACCTAAAGGTTTTTGGGGTAGCCGATCACGAAAATTGAGGTCCCGCGGTCCTAAAACTAGGGCGTCACCCCTAAAAATGCAAAAAACACCCCTTTTTAGGGGGTTTTCGCGCTTATTTCAGTAATAATGAAAACTAATGCGATGAAATGCACTTTTTTTTTAATATTTATTTGCGAAGGTGGTTGATTTATACTAAATTAGGGCGAACTTTATGGTAAGGGGTAGTCCTAAAGGGTTGAAACTACCCCTTAATAGGCCAAAAATGGCAAAAATTGCAAACATTTTTTTTTTCAAGTTTATGCTTCAAATTCGATTGTGGGCGTACTGTCAGGCAAAACTAAATTATTTTCAACCCTAAAGGGGTTAAAACTACCCCTACTATAATAAAAACAACTTTATATAAAAAAATAGCAAAAAATTTGTAACAGCATAATGGCGCGACCATTTATTGGGCGCCACTTATGCGCGGTGTTACCCCCCCTTAGCCATAAGCCCTGAAGAGAATGGCCAAGGAGCCAACACCATACATAAGAATTACAAAACAAATTCGGAACTCCTACGCCGGCCACACGGAGTCATCTAGCTCGCCGGCGGGGTCGTGGGGTGTGTGGCCGGGACTTACTGAGGCTGGTTCACCACTTACCTGTGACTATGTAACTTAAATTCCGCCATCATTCTCCGCTCGTCGCCCGAGCCGCGTCAACCCTGAAAAGGAAGCCATCCGTCCCAACCATTCCACCAAAGAAATTTAATACGTGACAATTATCATTTTAATCCTTTAATATTTTCTGGTTTATTTGCAATACAATTATTCTCAACACCAGAACAAAAAGAGTTAATAGCAATGTTCAATATAACAATATAATACAGTGGTTCTTTCTGCCTCAAATATTTTCCTAGATTATCACAATGAGTTTGTTTGGCAAAAATTACTGAAAGTAGAGTAGAGTATTGACAGCACCAAAAACCAAGTACTCGATAATTTTACAAAAAAAACAACAAAAAAACGTCGCTTCGGCCAAAGCGGTGTCTTTGCACAATGGTTAGTATGTTACCAACAATAAAAAAATTAGCTACCCTTAAAGGTAAATACGTCACATACAATTCAAAAACTTCAATATTAACAGTTACCAAAAAAACAATACATCGAACCACAAAAATAAAATATAAAGAAAATAATCAAAATGTCGATTTGCTACCTCTAAATAACAAGCGTTGCAATATTATATCACCTCTGGTTCAAAATCCGGTAGGTCGCTCTTCGCTAGTGACAGTCAAATGGATTCTTTATCGACGCCAACAGGAGTTATACTCGTCCAGGCAATTCCCAATTTTCAGGCGTGTGCCGCTGGCCCAAACGTCCTCCAGGGGAACACATGGATCAAATAGGCACAGCCACTTCAGAGCCTGGTCTGAATTAAAATATTTTACCAGTTAAGGGGACCTCCAGTACAGAGACCATAGAACTTCAGAAGACAAGAAAGTTTTTCCACAGCCAGGGGAATTTATGACTTACTTTTTTCTTTTTTTATGTTTTAAAGAAAAAAGACTAATGAAAATTTCGCAAATAGTGCTTGTCAACTATGTGTTCACGAAATCCGACCGGCCACTCTTCGCTTGAAATTGCCGAATTATCAAAGTATAATTGCGGACAAGATGATTGCCTTCACCAAAACCACACTTTATCGATTACCTCAAAAAGTTGCCTTTTTCGTCAAATTCTTGGTAAAATCACTCCCGCAATCTTCTTCCTCTTCTCAAAAAAACTTGATCTTCCCTCTCAAAATTATTGATTTAATCTTCCCAAAGCCTGATAAACTTTTTCCAAATAATTTCCTTCGACTTTTTTTTAAAAAAAAATATTCCTTAATTAATTTTTTCTTTCTTTTTCCAAAAAAAACGACTGACTTTTTTCCCAAAAACAAAACTTTTCTTCTCTAAATATTTTTCGTGACTCCCGTTTTTATTTTTCTCGCCTATCCTGTTTAAATTTTCCCTTTCATCCCAAGTAATTTACAGTAAATTTCCCCTTGCCTACATGGTGATTCCCACACTAAATTCCCCAATCAAAACAAATTTTCCGACCGACCGTTACATACCCTCGGGTCCACAAGGCCGACTCGCGAGGCAGTGAGGAGCCGAAAAAAACGGACGGTTTTTATGCCATAAGACCTAATTTGTTGGCCCCAATGTGGGTCTCGACTCACGACCTGAGAATAGGAGTCTCATGCTCTAGTGAGCTAGCCGGGCATACGTGAACTAGTTGGTAATATAAGAAACGAGTGAAAAGCTAACTATAATTTAGGTTCATGCTTGCACCCGTAAGTTGCGATGGCCAGTCTGGAAAAATCTCCCGGAGAAATATTTGGAGTTGCGAATAACAGGCGGAAGACAATACCACATTGTCCCCCGACGGATATCAACAAGTCTCCAAACATTCTCACACAAACTCCGGGTGCTTTCGCTCCACCGGCACAACCTCCAGCAATGCCATATTGCCTTCGACTCATCCCGGTGAAACGACAGACACCCCGTTCGCCGAGAGATCTTCTCCAGACTGACCGAAGAGTAAAAGAATGAAGATGGAACCTTGAGGAAATCAACGACGTAGGTCCTTGGCGTGATATACCCCTATGCTCTTACCTCCCAAATCCTCCAGCTCGTACAAGCTGGTTCCAATTTTTTTACGTATCCGAGCTTTCAGAAACCGGGGTGCCAATTTGGCACTAAAACGACCCGCTCGGTTACTCACCCAGAAAGTTCTCCGGTAGACCTCATCTCCGGGACGAAAACTGCCCACACGACACCGCAAGTTGTATTGGGTTTTATGTCTGATGTGTGCGGCGGCTAAATTAACAGCAATCCGCTCACGAAGCAGCTGCATTTTGTCCGTCAATGGTAGGAAAGCTATGTCACCCTCCTGTAAAACGTTCAGTTTCTTCAGGACTGGATATGCTGATCCGTGTAGGATCATATGCCTACCAAACAGGGCCTGATACGGGGACATGCCGATCGCCTCGTGGTGGGTACTACGAAGAGCACATTCAATGGACGACAGATGTCTATCCCACTCACGATGATCCTCCTTTAAGTACGCCCTAATGGCGGTTAGGATGGATCTATTCACCCGCTCGGAAGCGTTAGGGTGCGGCGAATATACAGCCGTGCGCACATGGTGCACGCCATAGTCGGTCAACAATTTAGCAAACTCTTTGGAGGTGAATTGCCGACCATTGTCGGAGAAGACCGTTTCAGGGACTCCAAAGGTATGGAAGATAGTTTGCTCGAGAAACTTGACGGACACCGCCGTGGTCTCAGCGGACACGGGGTGCAGGAAGACAAACTTAGTGAAAGCATCCAATACAACAAATACTGCCGTGTGGCCTTTCTTCGACCTGGGATAAGGACCTAAGAAATCGACGTATAAAAATTGGAACGGCCTCGACGCATCCATGGGGTTTCCCATAGGTGGTCGAAGTACCAAGCTGGGGGCTTTGGTGGTTTTGCAGACCTCACACTTGGCGATGAACTCCCGAACTTGTTTTGCCATACCTGGCCAAAAGTACTTGCATCGCAATCGGGCTAGGGTTTTCCCTACTCCACCATGCGAAGCTTGGGGAGGCGAATGAGATGACTCCACGAGAGAAGCGGTCAATTCCATCGGAATCCACAACTTCCATGTCAGGTCGTCAGCAATCGGGTTTCCAGTACGTGGTGAGGTACGCTTGAAAACGTACCCATCTTCAACTCGCAGGTCTGGTAGCTGCGGTGAGGCTTGCCTGAGGCTATCACCCAGACGAAGATATTCAGGGGACTTGAAAGACGGGGCATTTAAGTCCACGTCGAAACACAAGGACAATTCGTCAACGCAATCCATGCGTGACAAGGCATCGGGAACCACATTGTGGGTGCCTTTACGATGTTCGATTGTAAAGTCGAACCCCTGAAGCTTAAGACTCCACCGGGCTAAACGACCGTTAAGCTCCTTCTGGCTCATGAGCCATTTCAGACTTGCATGGTCAGTAATGACCGTGAAAGTCTGTCCCTCAACATACGCTCTAAACTTTTTTATACTCAGCACGGCTGCGTAGCATTCGAGCTCAGTAATGGTGTAGTTCCGTTGTGCTCCGTTCAATTTCTTGGACATATAAGCAATCGGATGTTCTCCTCCATCCATGTCCTTTTGAAAAAGCACACTACCTACACCAGTCCTGCTGGCATCGCACTGAATATAGAAAGGCTTAGAAAAATCTGGAGTGACTAAGAGAGGAGCTTCCGTCATCAGCTTTTTCAAGGTCTCGAACGCCTGCTGGGCCTCATCAGTCCAACTAAAAGATTTAGACTTCAAACAATCCGTGATTGGAGAAGCCACGCTAGCATAATTGGGTATAAAACGCTGATACCATCCGGTCATTCCCAAGAATCTCCGAGTCTGCTTATGAGACTTCGGAGTTGGGTAGTCCATGATGGCCGTCACCTTATTAGGATCGGTTTTCAGAGTCCCATCACCAATTATGAAGCCGAGATACTTGACTTCAGTCACGCAAAATTTGCTTTTAGATAAATTGATGGTTAACCCAGCACGACGGAGACAGCTGGCGACTTCGTCCAGAAGCTTTAGGTGGGAGTCAAAGTCAGGTGAAACAATGAGCAGGTCGTCCAGATAGACAAAAACGTTTTCACGTAAATGGCCCGGGATGGCTTTATCCATCAAGCGACACATGCGCTGTGGGGCGTTACATAAGCCGAAAGGCATGACTGTGAACTGGTACAGTGGACGACCAGGGACAGTGAAAGCTGTCCGCTCTCGCGACTTCTTCTCTAAAGGGATTTGCCAGAAGGCGTCCTTCAGGTCTAAGCTCGTGATGAACTTGGTGTCTTGAAGACGACCAAGAAGACCATCAATGTGTGGAAGTGGATAGGCGTCCTTCACAGTGACACTGTTCACCTTGCGAGAGTCAAGGCACAGGCGGACCTTACCTGGTTTACGAACCAACACCACTGGAGAATTCCAGGGACTATTTGATGGCTCAATCACACCCAGCGACAGCATCCTGTCTAACTCACCATACATCAGCTGTTGTACAGCGGGTGAGACCGGATAATGCCTCTGTTTAATAGGAACTGAGTCACCAGTGTCAATGATGTGTTCCTCCAGGTTAGTCTTTCCCAGTCCGAAGACATCAAAAGAGGGAAATCTGGCCTTGATGCGTTCCAACCGTTCGCATTGCGTGGACGTTAAGTCGTGCATTTTTGCAGACACGGATGAAGCGTTTATCTCGCAGACTATTTGGGGAGCTAGGCCGAAAAGATTCCAAAAATCCATCCCTAGGTACAGTCTCTGGCTGAGACTGGGCACCACATAGATGGTTATATCACGGGTCCTTCCTCCAAAGGAGATTGGAACTCGAATATAACCGCAAAGTCTCTGCGGAGCCCCGTCAGCAGTATGCACTACAGAGCGCAAAGTGTAGACTGTCACTTCGGGATGATTGGCTAGAAACGCTTCGGCATCTCTTCCCAGACAGCTAACAGTGGCACCACTGTCCAACAACCCAACCACCTCCTCGTTAGCTACGAGGACCTTCGTAAACAGACGAGGATCTGACGAATCAGAGATGAAGGCAGAAACAATTTTCTGCAAACATTGTCGCTTCTCCTTAGCTCGTACTCTAATTTGGGGAGGGGTATGCTTGGAGGAAATTAGGGAGTCCACAAAAGGTGGCTCCGAAAAGATGCGGGCACGAGTGGAGATATATCTCTTCCAACGGGAAAGGAACGAAAGTTTAACCTCCTCTGAGGGAAAATCAGGAAGAGCATCAGTTGACGTAAAGTCGCTGATGGCAGTCATATCAGGTGTAGATAAGGAATGGGTAGGGAACACGGGCGAGCTTAGCTCGGGCGCGGACTCCCGTTCGATCTCGCACCCCCGCTCCGGTTTCCCTGACAGGTAGGACACACTGGCGTGACGACTCCTGGCTTGCCACACTTGTAGCAAAATAGGCCACGAGTTTCAGACGGGCAGTCCATGAATGGATGACCCGGTTGCTGGCAATTCCAACATCGGAGCGATCGTGGATTCGTCTGGTTCTGACGCGACGCCGTCATTTCGTTCACTTCGGGGGCTGGTGAGACCGGGTATAACTGTTCAGGAGGGTACGAAGATGGATATTCAACCTCGTGTAGCTGCCGATCAGGCCTACGCTCTACGCGCTTCAGCTTCTGCCAGCGTTCGACTCGAACGCAAGTCTCACGCAACTGTTGCATGCTGTCAAAATTCTGTCCTATTATCGCCGAACCTAACGTGTAGTTTAAGTTACGAATCACGATTCCCATCAAACCGTGTTCCGACATCGGCTTATTCATTCTATTGTGCAACGACAGCAATTGAGCAGAAAAGTCATCAAAAGAAAGCGAGTGTTGCTTGGTATCCATCATTTGGAGGATCAGTTCCTCATCGGACTCGCGCGTTCGGAAATAACTTACAAATTGCAATTTTATCGTCGCCCAATCCGGATCTACGAATTTTCGTCGAAACTGGGACCAGTACCAATCGGTAGCTCGTCCCGACAGCATCGACGAGAAATGTCGGCAGACTTCCGATAGTTCGACCCCATCATCGCGAGCCTTCAGTTCCACCCGGAACAGAAATTCCTCCGCCGACAACAATCTGTCCTCGCCGGAGAACTTTAAATTCCAGAACGTAACCGGAGACTTGCGATGCTGGGTCCCTGATAACGAGGTCAGCCTGAGGTCCGCAGGTGGTGTCATGGCAGGTAAAGAAAATTGATCCCGAGAACCACAAGGGTTTATCGGAACCGCAACAGGTCGCTGCTGAATTAAAAGTGTATCTAGGACTTGTCGCAATTGCGCGATTTGCTCCTCCAGCGAAGGAGTGGGTTCAGACCCATTCGATTCAGTAGCTTGCGCGTCTTGGGATCTGTCTGGAAGATCACTATTACTGGGTACTGGGGTAGCAGTCTTTCCACTACGAAGTTCCATACTGATTTCTTTATACTTGATGTAGATGAAAGAGACGCGGAAAGAAAAAAAAATCAGAATAACCCAAAGAACAAAATCACCACCGATTAGTGTAACAACCGTTGCCTATTAACCAATCAAAGAAATATTGATACTATATGCGTGTAGCTAGAAATCAAAATCAACGCCGATTAGTGTATATATATATGTTAGTGTGTATGAGTGTCTATATAGATTAGTGTATAAGAGTGGTTATATGCTTTAATTCAATATGTGTGAGGAATGGTTGAGGCAGACACCAATCCCCTCAGGGCTCCCGCATGTCGATGGCCTCGATGCCAGTTGGTGAAAACTATGAAGCATAGTCATCACCAAGCGTCATCCAGGTCGCCGACCCAGCTTCAGGTAAACCCGGAACGAAGTACGGAAACGAAAATTCAAAATCGCATCGACACGAAAAGAAAGGAAACTTCTTCAGAAATAAAAAAAATTTGGGGAATCCGCTGTTCAATCACAACTGAGCTACCTTTCGGAAAATCAATCAGTTGGGATGAACCAGACGGAAAAAACTCAGGACGTAAACAAAAAATTAGAATTTAAAAAGCTGAATGGACCTTCCGAAGGAACAAGGGGCGCAGTGGCAGGCGTTAACACGCCTGTTACCAAAGACGGTTAAGCCCTTGTACCAACTTCAACTTCCACCAGGAAAATTAAAAGATGATCCTGTTCAAGGACCGACGCAGTGGCAGGCGGTATCACGCCTGATACCAGAGTCGCCGACCCTAGAAACAGGACAGGGATGAACCCCTACTACACCTGCACGCATAGCCAAGCGACCACTCGCTTGTTAGCAAGCCGTGCAGGTCAGCATGGTTCGAAGCTACTCCAAAACGAAGAAGTTACCGCGTAAGTGAACGGACAGGCCTAAAAGCGAAGACAAATAAAAATTCACATAGAATTTAGACAAGGATGCTGCAAAAAAAATTCGAAAAAATAGACAAGGGCTAAGGCCTCGCGGTACTACCTTAGCCCACAGCGAGCGCTTGGTAAGTGTGGTGAACCATAGACGAAAAAAAAAATCAAACATTGTCCGTGAAGGCACAAGTGGTATTAAACCAAAAAAAATTTAAACTTCAGGGTCCGTGTAGGACAGTCAACGGGCTTTAAAAGCTACGTTGGGCGCCATTTAATGTAACAGCATAATGGCGCGACCATTTATTGGGCGCCACTTATGCGCGGTGTTACCCCCCCTTAGCCATAAGCCCTGAAGAGAATGGCCAAGGAGCCAACACCATACATAAGAATTACAAAACAAATTCGGAACTCCTACGCCGGCCACACGGAGTCATCTAGCTCGCCGGCGGGGTCGTGGGGTGTGTGGCCGGGACTTACTGAGGCTGGTTCACCACTTACCTGTGACTATGTAACTTAAATTCCGCCATCATTCTCCGCTCGTCGCCCGAGCCGCGTCAACCCTGAAAAGGAAGCCATCCGTCCCAACCATTCCACCAAAGAAATTTAATACGTGACAATTATCATTTTAATCCTTTAATATTTTCTGGTTTATTTGCAATACAATTATTCTCAACACCAGAACAAAAAGAGTTAATAGCAATGTTCAATATAACAATATAATACAGTGGTTCTTTCTGCCTCAAATATTTTCCTAGATTATCACAATGAGTTTGTTTGGCAAAAATTACTGAAAGTAGAGTAGAGTATTGACAGCACCAAAAACCAAGTACTCGATAATTTTACAAAAAAAACAACAAAAAAACGTCGCTTCGGCCAAAGCGGTGTCTTTGCACAATGGTTAGTATGTTACCAACAATAAAAAAATTAGCTACCCTTAAAGGTAAATACGTCACATACAATTCAAAAACTTCAATATTAACAGTTACCAAAAAAACAATACATCGAACCACAAAAATAAAATATAAAGAAAATAATCAAAATGTCGATTTGCTACCTCTAAATAACAAGCGTTGCAATATTATATCACCTCTGGTTCAAAATCCGGTAGGTCGCTCTTCGCTAGTGACAGTCAAATGGATTCTTTATCGACGCCAACAGGAGTTATACTCGTCCAGGCAATTCCCAATTTTCAGGCGTGTGCCGCTGGCCCAAACGTCCTCCAGGGGAACACATGGATCAAATAGGCACAGCCACTTCAGAGCCTGGTCTGAATTAAAATATTTTACCAGTTAAGGGGACCTCCAGTACAGAGACCATAGAACTTCAGAAGACAAGAAAGTTTTTCCACAGCCAGGGGAATTTATGACTTACTTTTTTCTTTTTTTATGTTTTAAAGAAAAAAGACTAATGAAAATTTCGCAAATAGTGCTTGTCAACTATGTGTTCACGAAATCCGACCGGCCACTCTTCGCTTGAAATTGCCGAATTATCAAAGTATAATTGCGGACAAGATGATTGCCTTCACCAAAACCACACTTTATCGATTACCTCAAAAAGTTGCCTTTTTCGTCAAATTCTTGGTAAAATCACTCCCGCAATCTTCTTCCTCTTCTCAAAAAAACTTGATCTTCCCTCTCAAAATTATTGATTTAATCTTCCCAAAGCCTGATAAACTTTTTCCAAATAATTTCCTTCGACTTTTTTTTAAAAAAAAATATTCCTTAATTAATTTTTTCTTTCTTTTTCCAAAAAAAACGACTGACTTTTTTCCCAAAAACAAAACTTTTCTTCTCTAAATATTTTTCGTGACTCCCGTTTTTATTTTTCTCGCCTATCCTGTTTAAATTTTCCCTTTCATCCCAAGTAATTTACAGTAAATTTCCCCTTGCCTACATGGTGATTCCCACACTAAATTCCCCAATCAAAACAAATTTTCCGACCGACCGTTACAAATTATCAATTTATATGATGAAAATGTTTGCAATTTTTTTATATAAAGTTGTTTTTATTATAGTAGGGGTAGTTTTAACCCTTTAAGGGTTGAAAATAATTTATTTTTGCCTGACAGTACGCCCACAATCGAATTTGAAGCAAAAACTTGAAGAAAAAAAATTGTTTTTACAATTTTTGCCATTTTTCGCCAATTTAGGGGTAGTTTCAACCCTTTAAGACTACCCCTTATCATAAAGTTCGCCCTAATTTAGTATAAATCAACCACCTTCGCAAATAAATATTAAAAAAAGTGTATTTCATCGCATTAGTTTTCATTATTACTGAAATAATCGCGAATACCCCCTAAAAAGGGGTGTTTTTTGCATTTTTAGGGGTGACGCCCTAATTTTAGGACCGCGGGACCTCAATTTTCGTGATCAGCGACCCCAAAAACGTTTAGGGTTCGATTTTCTTAACGGTGTTATTTTGGAACACCATAACGCGCGTTTTGAATGGACTAAAAGGGCGGGCAACGGGCGGCAAAAGTTCTAGGTACGCTAACGTTTTTTTTTGTTTAGTCTTGATTTTTACTTCCTATCTATTTTTCATACCGTGTTCTATATATGAAACGATTTAAAAGAAGTAAACTCCAATAACTAAATATCCTTAACCTACAACCTACCTTCATTGGCGGTATTCTTAAAGACAAGTGATTTTTTTACCAACTCGTTGTTGTTTGGAGCAGCATACTGATATGTAATGGGTATATACCATTTATAACTGGAAATAGAAAACATTAAATTATAAAGGAATTAAATTATTGTAATAAGAATTAAATACTTTAAAGGCGTGTCATTATGTTCCTTCTCATCCTCTGGATTAGCAAAGAATCGTTTTTGCGTTAGCTTATATCTAACACTTTCATCAGTCTCACTTAATACTGCAATTTCAACAACTGGCAATCCCATTTTTTCTGTCCAATTCTGCATCATATATCTAAATGTAATATAATAAGTGAAACATTTAAAAGATATATTTAATATTTTTCTTAATTATTGTCTTACTTAATTTGGGACTCCGGCGTTAACGTATCAATCTCAGTTAATAGGTCATCAGTAACTGCATTTTTATACTTATATTTCTCCAAATATTTTGTGACAGCCTTTTGGAAAATATCTTCTCCAACAAAATGTTCTAACATTCTAATAATGGAAGCACCTTTTTGATACGTTATACTATCGAAAAGTTCTGTTATTTGATCGGGAGTTTCAACAGTTTGAACAATTGGATGGGAAGCTAATGTGCCATCTAATTTTAATACACCGTGCATGCCCTCTATTAGAAATTGATCCAGCTATAAATAAAGTATTATAATTAATAAAAATTAATTTATTTCATTTTGATATATGAATACCATTTTCCATGATGGTTCAGCTGCGTTTAAACCTTTATATTGTGTGTATGTGGCAAAACCTTCATTAAGCCATAGATCATTCCACCACTTCATTGTTACTAGATAGTTTTATGATTAATGACATATATAATATATTATGCATATAGTTACATACCTAAATTTCCGAACCACATATGAGCCAATTCGTGAGCAATAACAGATCCAATCGATTGTTTATTTGAGGTGGAGCTAATTTTTTCATCGTATAGAAGACCAGTTTCTCTGAAGGTTACTAAACCCCAGTGCTCCATTGCACCAGATACAAAATCAGGAATAGCAGCCATATCTGAATGAGAGAAAGGTTAATATAGCTTTAAATTATACTAATTTATGTGAACTGCGCATGCGACGTTGAGGTAAAAGTCACGCACTCACAGAACCTTAATAATTATAATCTCACGATCACCACGGTGAAAAAGCCATTAAATGCATTAGAAGTTAGTTAATCCTAGCTTAATTTTCTTTTGGGAACTATCACTACTTTTGATCATGACTTATACAATTGGCCTAGATTTTCTTGACATGATAGAAAGAAGATTGTCATTGACATTGTCACCCGTATAAAGTTAGCAATACGCAAACACAAATCCCTGTCAGCAGGTTGGAAGAAACAACTAAACTTGTCTTTCCCATAATAAGAAATTAACACTGACTTGGCAGTGCTGATTGGCGAATGAATACCGACGTTCTACGTATGTTCTAGGATGAGAGGAAAGGAGTAGATCAAGGGGATATGCCGATTGATCTGTAATGCTACATCAAAGGGCAGAATGATTTACAATTTTGAACAGATTAATGATCCTTATAAAGAGTTTGTCATCTTTGTTTGAACCGCATTCTAGTAATTTAGAAAATCGAAAAATTGTGCACTAAGGTTTTTGGCAGGCATATTAAGGATCGTCTTACAACGAACCCAGTCCAAGTTTACAATTTGTCTACCGGTCAGGCAGATCTCCAACGACTATCATTCCAATGCTAGTGAGAGGTTCCTATGGGTCAAGGAAAGGATGTGTTCAACATCTTTGACGCGATCAATGAAGCCGCAGTTAAAGGGTCATTAAACCCGCCCCGGCATGGATCACGTCGCTTCTTAGCAGCAGATTGATAACTGGTGAGATGAATGTCTAATCATTTAGGGTAATGGCTGATTAAGGCTGTAAAAGAAGCGTTCCTCTCCTTTGATAAATCGTAATCGACAAACTTCTTGCCAACTTGAATAACGGAAGCTTCGAAGCACAGGCCTATACAGATAATATTTTCTAAGCGATCAGCGATGCTCGGAATTCATACAAGTCGTAGCAAGAGCTTGGGTACTAACCTACAAAACACTGTCATCGGACCATTTAGTAATAGAAGGAAGCACTTTAAAAAGCTTATAAATTTTTTCAAACTCCGTGACACAAAAAATTTGAACAGTTCTGCGCACCTCGTTGCCAAATTTTACAAATTTTATTCTATCATTTCCCCTCTTTTTAGTTAAAACGGCAACAAACGCAGAAAAAACTCAACAAAATAAATGAATGAAGTTAATTTATCTTTTATGTGTTGAGCAGATCTTTTAAATACATGTAAAACCCCCGCTCAACCAAGCCAGTTTATTCATCATAATTAGCATAATTTTACTACAATTCTGTACGTATCCATATGATACCTACTAAATGAGCAAGTGATTGTATATTGGTTCAAATAGAAATTAAAAAGGTCTTTTTCCAGTAAGAAATCTAAATATGAAAACAGGAAATTATTTAAAGATGCCGTAACTCGTAATTATTATGAAATTAGCCATTGATCGAATTAATTTCACAGATCACAATACGATACAATACGCAAACAATAAGTAACGTAACCGTTTTTTTAAACCCCACATGAACATGACAAGATAAAAAAGCATAGCCGTGTTTAATGAAACTGAAAAGCAGAAAGCTCAAGCCTCAAGCCAGCTCACAGAAGAGTAACTATAAAAAATAGTAGAGCAAGAAATTTGCTCGAATTTGCTCTACCAAAAAAGGTAGAGCAGAAAACTATGCTTTAAGTTGCTCCTCAACCTAGAGTAACTCGTTAAACACAGCTCATAATGAAAAGTAGGTCATAACTTTGAGGAAAAATGTTGCAGATATTAGAAATTAATTCTAATGATTAGACAAGAAACGTTAAGTAATTGATATAGATTTTAAAAAATGAATACAAAATTACGATGCGCGAACGTATCCTTTTTCGCGAAAACGCATCATCGTATCCACATCATTTTTTTCCACTAAATAGTATCCACAATAATACGAACGTATCCAAAGTGGCAGCACTGGGTTTGATAGGAGATAAATGAAGCTTTGTCGGACATTTAAACATTTTTAAGAGGTTTGGGGTAGATGCTCGGAATGTCGACGTTTGAATAAATCTTCACACTCTAGAAAGTACAAAAAAAGTTCTCTCAGGGGATGCTAAGAGCCGTAAACAACATCGAGGAATATAGTCCAGTAAATAGGTCGAAAAAAGGCTTTCGTAATGCGAAATATACCGCACGCGAATTTTTTTACCAAATGATTTTATATGTATATTTTAACTTTTTTATTCAGAAATTTTTTTTTAAAGTGAATATGTTCGGAGTTATAGTGCTTCAAACTTTATATATCACTTTCTTTGCGCTAAATTTCCTTAACGGTTAGCTCGCCATAAAAAATCCTCCCTTGTAAAAGCTGTTTTTAAAGAAAACCCCCTGTCACGGCGCTTAAAATTATATCTGACATGGTAAAAAACATTTTTTCAATGACAGGCTTATTTTTATGCATAAGGCCGTGACACAATGGCGACTTCGGCTTCGGCTTCGAAAGCGACGTTGAAGCGCTGAAGCGCTGAATTAAGAATCGACGCCGAAGCCGAAGCCAAGTATAACACAATAACGGCATTCGTCTTCGTCTTGCAAATCGCGGAAAATTTGTTACATTAAATAAACTTTGTTAAATTATAATGGAAAATAAACGGGAGGAAGTTATTAAATTAATGGGAGTAGCAATGTTTATTTAAAATTAAAAAAAAAAAAAAAAACAACAAAAAAATAGGCGATTCTGGTCAACAGAAATTTTTCTGCAAAGGAAGGAACATGGGTTCTATGAAACTACCTATCAACAAATAAAATCTAGTGATCATGAAATCTTTGCACCCTTTTTTATATATACATGGATTTTCCTTTACTAACTCGATTAATTTTTCCTCAAAATCCATGTTAAACACGTGTTAAATTTAAATTACCGGACAGCCCACTTCGATTTTCCAAATAAATTTCAACCGACGCCGCTTCGAATATCAAATATCATTTGATTGAGGCTTCGGCTTCTTCTTCGAAAACGAAGCCGAAGCCGAAGCCACCATTGTGTCACGGCCTTAAAGGACATCTTAAACTTTAGTTATTTTCTTTTTGAACAAGGTGTTCTGAGAAGCCAGTGATTGATCTTGATGCATTGATGCATTCAAAATTCAGGCTGACAAATTTATTATTAAAAATTGTCAGCCAGACAAGCTTTTATAGACAGAAGAAATCTTGAACTTTATGTAAAACAAAATTCAAGGAGGTGTTATGAAGTGCATTTTTATAAAAAAGGAATTTATAACATAAGGTCTGTCAGAAGCTAATTAAGGGGAGGTTCTCATCTAGCGACCCAAAAATTACATGATTTTCTCGATTTTTTTTTCGTGGAAGGAAGTTGAGGAAGCACTCAAGTTTTTTTGTAGTTATCAAGTATATATTGAAGTATGTTTACCAATTTTTATAGAGCAGAATATCGAATAGTTAATTATTTATTTACATGTAAAGCCGTTCGCCTAAAAAAAAAGTACCTAATCGGGCGCCACTCTACCGCTTCCAAACATCACCCGAGATCAACAAATGAAACCTTTTTATAAAATACATGACATTTACAGGATCTTGAACTATCCAACTAAGGAAAAGTCGAAAATTACGAAAATGGTGGACTTTCGAAAAAAAAATTCCTCTTTTCGTCTATTTCTGTGCTCTTAAAAGTGCTATAAAAAACAAAATAATAACAATAGCCATCTGCGATTAAGTTCAGGATCCGCTAAATTTAATGAACTTTCAAATAAAAAAAAAACCAAAGCGATATATGCAGTAGTTTTTGAGATACGATGGCGCCCATCTTAAAAAATACGGTTTTCTAAAAATACGGTTTTTTTTACCTTTGTGTAAAAAGGTGACTCCGGTTTTTTTACTATACTTTAAAAAAAAAATGAATTTCGTCAAAACGGTTTTTGAGAGCGAATACTATAGGAAATTTACTAACTTTTTAAACAAAAAAAAAATCGATTTTTTTGGTTGAGCTTGATGAGAACCTCCCCTTAACAAAAATTGTCAGACAGACAAATTTTTTTCAAAAATGGTTCATTATTTACTTCAAATTGTATAAATTTCAGACAGGTGTTTTGGAAAATAAAATCATTGTTTTTTAACAAAATTCAAAAATTCATAAAAAATAGCAATCAACAAATTTTTACTAGTCTGGCGGGCTTTTCATGTTTTTTACATGTTTTTCAGCAAATCTCACTTTATTGTTTTGAGGTGTTCGACGGGTTACCTTTTTTGTCATGGGAGCTTAGACTATAATATCTTTAACCGAGAATTAAGCAGCTCATTCTCAGTAAAAACTCACTCAAATAATATTAAAGTTTGGTGTTGCTAAAAATAAAAGCTTTCACACCCTCTTACAACACTCATCTCCTTTCATCTTAAAACACGGCATTGTTGTTGTAATTTTACGAAATATCTCGGGTTTCGAAATTTTACACATGGCAAGGGCGGTTTAAGGTTATCAAATTACCCCAGATCCCGGATTTTAAGATTTTATGCGGAGTGGCCTAGTTCGAAATTCTTGTTAAAACTTACAATTAAGGGTTACCTCTTTGATGTATACCACCCGAGGTATAAATCTGGATCAAAAGCTTTCCTGGAAACTACAATTGAGAGTGTAACTGGTCAAGACCAAACAAAACGGTGCTATGATTAAGCTGGCGAGATATTTTTAGGCGCCGCGCCCTTAACTTTTTCCAGGCATTTCTTTTAAGTGAAATACCTATGTTATTATGCACAAATTATACAATAACCCGAGTAGAAATAAAATATAGCCAGGCAACGGGCGAACACCGTCCGCTTGAGAACACATACGGGCTTACGACGGCCAAACTTGACCAAAATATTAAAATGGCACGGGCATACGACGGCAGATTCGAACCAAAAAAGGTATTGTTGAATGTGCTTTATGGGAACTTAATCATCTTCGTTATGTTCCTAGATTATTATACATAAAGATTAACGATGCACAACAAAAACATCCTCGCGGTCGTCGGTTTGTTCTCCGGGAAGGGTATGGTGCGTGTAGGTATTGATTTATATTGGGAAATTTTGTTATTTAACCACTCGAAGACAAAAAACAATTTGAAAAAAAAAAAAAAAAAATAAATAAAACTTTTAATTGCTTTGCGTTGGTATAAATTTTTGGATTTCATGATCTTTTCACAATAAATACGAGGTGAGTTTTGAGTTTTGTTGGCGAGCGAAAATTACACTTTACCCAAAATTATTTCTTTTTTGAGTAGTTATTTTCCGTTAATATGTATATACGTATAGTTTTGTCGGGTGTCGGTTTTAAATAAGAAACATTTTATTTCGTTCCTTTTTTTAAAAAAATTGTGTGTCCTGTCCATGTGTGTGGTGTACGGCCGTACAGTCCGACAAATAACCTTTTGATCGACGCACAGTGGGGCTCGCTCATAGAAGGTTCTACTCAAAACTCAATTTTCAAAATGTGAAAATGTTTCAAAAAAATTGTACCATTGTAGCAGGGATCGTAACTGTTATAACTTATATCGAAAAAATCAGAAAATAATAATTATTTTGAGATATATATGATTTAAGACAACAGTAACAGTTAAATTTTACCAAAAATAATAAAAGTTATTTTTAACTCTAAGTATTGTTTTAAATCTTTTAAAACTGTTATTAAAGATTTTTGTTTTTTTCTGTCCGAAATAATAATTAAAATGGACTTTTATTTTCAAAATAAAAAATAACTGTTAAAAAAGACTTTTATTTTTTTCTGTCTTTTTAAGATTTTTATTTTTCCAGTTTTTCTATAAAAGTCTTTGAAGACTTTTATTTTTAAAATATAAAAATAAAAGTCTTTTGCTGAAAACAGATAAATAGTCCATTCAAAACGTTAAGTAAATCGAACCCTAATACCGGAGACAGACTTGTGGTATAGCAATTGAGATCGGGATATTGCAATATTGCCATATTGCAATATAAAAATGTGAAGACACACTTGCATTAGTATACTGAGTTATTTGGTTGTCATTTATCTGTCAGATTTGCAAATCGAAAAAAATTATTGTGCTGCAGTTAAATTGAAGTTAAATATGAATAGAAATATTGTGAAATTATTATTAATTTATATTAAAAATAAAAGTGAAATAGAAAAGGATAAACAACTTAACTCCTTCAACTGACATAAAAATCTTTGATAGGTAGTGCTGCCAAAATTGAAGAATTAAAATTCTGTTCGAAATTATCATTTTGGGTTATGCCCAGACTATTCTTCGGTTTAAATCTAGGGTATACTGAGCTATACCACGAAGTTTTTCTCAATTGGGATATTGAGTTTCAATGAGTGTACTGAGTGTAAACCGAGATTTTTTCTCAGTATATAGAGACACACCTGAAGTATATTGCAATATTGCTCATATTGTAATTACTATACCACAAGTGTGTCTCCGGTATAACGGTCTTTGGGGTCGCTGATCACGAAAATCGGGGTCCTGCAGTCCTAAAACATGGGCTTCACCCTTAAAAATGCCAAAAAACACCCCTTTTTGGGGGGTTTTTCGCGATTATTTCGATAATAATGAAAACTAATGCAATGAAATACTCTTTTTTACTATTTATTTGCGAAGGTGGTTGATTTGTCCAGTGTTGGGCAAAATTTAATCTGATTGATGATTAATGATTGCGACTAAAAGCTGTAGTCTGTAATCATGATTAGAGATTGATATATTTAATCAGAGGAGTAATCATTTTAGGTGATTAATCATCAAAATTATTCCCACTTTTTAATTCACAAATTTTGACCACAAAACTCTTAACTGAAGGATTCACAAAATAAAATATTCAAATAAAACATTAAAGAATAGAAATCCAACGTTAAAACTTAACATCTCCAAAAAAATTCATTTTTAATCTAAAATTTTAATCATTTAATCATGATTGCGGTTGAAATTGATCAATCATCGATCAATTTCAACCGCAATCATGATTAAATGATTAAAATTTTAGATTAAAAATGAATTTTTTTGGAGATGTTAAGTTTTAACGTTGGATTTCTATTCTTTAATGTTTTATTTGAATATTTTATTTTGTGAATCCTTCAGTTAAGAGTTTTGTGGTCAAAATTTGTGAGTTAAAAAGTGGGAATAATTTTGGCAATTGTGCTCCGATTGCACTGAAAATCGGCCCAGAATTTTTACATTTAAGTACTGTAATTTTAAAATTATCTTTTATATTTTATTAGTTCATTTTAAAAAGCATGTTTGTAGTTTTTGATGTGAAAACTTTTTAGGCACGTTGGGCAATTTTCCGTCACGGTCATTTTTTATGCGTATCGTGGGAAAAATTTTCCGTTGGGGATTTCAGTTTTTATTGTATGAGTTAGTACTATGTACTACGTAATATATACTATGTTTTATGCACTAAGTGTGTACTATGTATTAGGTACAATGTACTCGGACTATGAACTGTGCGCAATGATTATGAACTATGTATTATGCAGTAAGTACTACGTACTGTATACTATAAACTATGTATTATCTACTATGTACTATGTACAAAGTATTGTGTACTATGTATTATGTACTAGGTATTTTGAATATATAGTACATAGCTCTGTTATATTTTGTACTAAGTAGTAGATGGTATGATTAGGTACCATATACTCTGAGCTATGTTCTATGTACTATTTATTATGTATACTATGTACTAGGCATTATGTACTATGTATTATCTATACACGGTATATTATGTACATATTACGTATTACGTACTAAATATTATGTACTATGCACCATAAATTATATACCATGTACTACGCACTATGTATATTGCTATGAACTATGTATTATGTACTATGTATCACTGTTGGGCACAATCAACTAATTTTTTAATCAGGCCAATAATCATGATTAAAACCAATAAATGATTGAGGATTAATGATTATGAAATCTATTCTAAACCTGGATTGTGTTCCCATTGTATTGAATATCAGTATCGGGAGGTTTTAAGGGCTCCCAATAACGAATTTCTTGTCAAAATGGCGGACGAATTTTGGGAAATGTGTTCCGATTGTACTGAAATTCAGTATCGGGGGGTTTGAAGGGTTCCAAATGACGAATTTGTGGTCAAAATTGTAAAATTCAAAATGGCGAACGAGTTTTGGCAAATGTGTTCCGATTCTACTGAAATTCAGTATGGGGGGGGTTTAAGGGTTCCAAATGTCGGATTTGTGGTCAAAATTTTAAAATTCAAAATGGCGGGCAAGTTTTGGCAAATGTGTTTCGATTGTACTGAAATTCAATATCGAGGGGTTTGAAGGGTTCCAAATGTCGGATTTGTGATCGAAATTGTAAAATTCAAAATGGGGGACAAGTTTTGGCAAATATGTTCCGATTGTACTGAAATTCAGTATGTGGAGATTTGAAGGGTTCTAAATAACGAATTTGTGGTCAAAATATTAAAATTCAAAATGGCGGACTAGTTTTGGCAATTGTGCTCCGATTGTATTGAAATTCAATCCAACATAATGGTAAATAACGTGCCAAGGTCTGAAATTATAATTAGTAAAATTTGGAAGTCTCATTTTAATCGAGGTATTTCATCTCCAAGATTCAGAGACTCACTTGTGTTTAAATTCTTCTTCTTTGTCGGATCTACAACCGAGATCCGGTCCTGGCCTCTCGCCACTGTCCTCTCCACCGGTCCCGATTCTGATCCGGTGTCATCCAGTTTGGCATCCCTAAGCTCTGAGCGTCCTGGTCTACACCACCCTTCCAACGAAGGCTGGGTCTCCTTCGCTATCGCACCCCATAGGTCCTACCGCAGAGAACTTACGAGCAGGCTCATTTTCACTCATACGAGCTAGATGACCTGCCCACCACAGCCTACCGGGCTTTATTTTCTTTACAACATTCATATCACGAAAGCGCTCGTAAATCTCGTCATTGTAGAGTCTCTGGAATCGTCCTTCCTCCCATACGAGGCCAACAATCCTCCGAAGTGTTTTCCTCCCGAACACGGCTAAGAGGTTTGAGTGCTTTTTGCTAAGCACCCTCGTTTCAGATGCATATGTGAGTACAGCTAAGACCATCGTCTTATATAGTAAAAGTTTAGACTTTATAGTTAGATGCTTGGATTTAAAGAGCCTTGACAGACTATAGTAGGCTTTGTTGGCTTTTAGGAGTTATGCGCCATTTTGAATTTTAATATTTTGGCCACACATCCGTCATTTGGAACCCCTAAAACCCCCCATACTGAATTTTAGTACAATCGGAACAAAATTGCCAAAACTTGTCCGCCATTTTGAATTTTAAAATTTTGACCACAAATCCGTTATTTAGAACCCTTAAAACCCCCCATACTGAATTTCAGTACAATCGGAACAAAATTGCCACCACTTGTCCGCCATTTTGAGTTTTAAAATTTTGACCACAAATCCGTCATTTGGAACCCTTAAAACCCCCCATACTGAATTTTAGTACAATCGGAACAAAATTGCCAAAAATTGTCCGCCATTTTGAATTTTAAAATTTTGACCACAAATACGTTATTTAGAACCCTTAAAACCCCCCATACTGAATTTCAGTACAATCGGAACAAAATTGCCACAACTTGTCCGCCATTTTGAGTTTTACAATTTTGACCACAAATCCGTTATTTAGAACCACTAAAACCCCCCCATACTAAATTTCAGTACAATCGGAAAACATTTCCCAAAATTCGTCCCGACCTCCCGATACTGCTATTCAATACAATGGGAGCACAATCCAGGTTTAGAATAGATTTCATAATCATTAATCCTCAATCATTATTGGTTTTAATCATGATTATTGGCCTGATTAAAAAATTAGTTGATTGTGCCCAACACTGATACATAGTACCTACATAATACATAGTTCATAGCAATATACATAGTGCTTAGTACATGGTATATAATTTATGGTGCATAGTACATAATATTTAGTACGTAATACGTAATATGTACATAATATACCGTGTATAGATAATACATAGTACATAATGCCTAGTACATAGCACATAATAAATAGTACATAGAACATAGCTCAGAGTATATGGTACCTAATCATACCATCTACTACTTAGTACAAAATATAACAGAGCTATGTACTATATATTCAAAATACCTAGTACATAATACATAGTTTATAGTATACAGTACCTAGTACATACTGCATAATACATAGTTCAGAACTCATACAATAAAAACTGAAATCCCCAAAGGAAAATTTTTCCCACGGTACGCATAAAAAATGACCGTGACGGAAAATTGCCCAACGTGCCTAAAAAGTTTTCACATCAAAAACTGCAAACATGCTTTTTAAAATGAACTAATAAAATATAAAATTAACACTCCGCGACAAAAGTTAGAAAAATAGGAAGCAGGTAAAGTGGGGTGTACTGACCGCAATGTAATTATTTTTATAGAATTCCGGGTTGATTTTATGAGATACTCATGATTTGGTGACCTACTTTTATTAATTGTTCTAAGAAATAATGAACATTTTGTAAGAAATGGGATAAAAACGCCGCGACAAAAGTTTGACCTCACCAGTTTTAAAACACTTGTGTTAAGACTAAGAGCGAGCGGTTGTTAGTGAAGTTGTAAATTAAACTTTTTTAGTAATTTTTTTAAATAAATCGCTACAAATATGGGCTTGGAAAGCGCTTATCACGTGAAGAAATCGAGCGAATCAAAACGTTGAAAGAAGAAGGGTACTCTAACAGACAAGTCGCCCTTAGATTGGGTAGAACCCCCCAAGTCATCAATAACTTGCGTAAGGACATCGAAAATTACGGTAGGAAGCCGATACCAGGGAGACCAAGGGCCACAACAGAGAGAGAAAGGAGTAAGATCCTGCCAACAGCGTCAAATTCATCCATGACTGCCAGGGAAATTGGAGCTGAAGTCGGAGTAAATGCAAGTTTACGCACTGTGCAGAGGATTTTGAAGCGCTCACCAGTTCTACAACGTCGCCGACTCAAGAAAAGCCGCTATTATTACCTAGACACAAGGAACAACGCTTGGAATTCGCTCGCGCTCACATGGCCTGGAAAGACGAGTGGAACCAAGTTATCTTTTCAGACGAAAAACGGTTCTGTCTTGATGGACCAGACGGATACGCATATTATTTCCATGATTTACGGAAGGAAGAGAGGTTTTTGACTCGACATCACCGCCGGGAAGGAGGAATAATGATATGGGGAGCCATTTCAGTTAGAGGACCAGTGGAGCTCAAATTCATCGAGGGAACTCAGACAGGATTACGATACCGGGACATGTTAGAAGAGGTTAAGCCGTTGGTGGAAGAAATAATGGAAGGTCAACCATGGATTTTCCAACAAGACTATGCAGCAGTTCACACCGCTAGGGTGGTTCGGGAGTGGTTTAGGGCCAATAACGTGGTGGAACTGGAGTGGCCATCGGTGTCTCCAGACCTAAACATTATAGAGAACCTATGGGGCTGGCTCACGAGGAGAGTCTACCGCTCTGGACAACAATATGGGACTATCACAGAACTGAAGACTGCAATAAGGACAGCGTGGGATGAAATTCCACTAGATTTATTACAAAACTTGTACAGTAGTATAGAAAATAGAATTTATCAAGTAATATTAAACCGGGGAGGCCATACCAAATATTAATAAATGGAATTTAAAGTTAAAATTATTATTTCTTTTATTTTTCTTATCTTCCCTTGCTTAATTTTCAAAATAGTTCCCAAAATTGAAGGTGAGGTCAAACTTTTGTCGAGGCGTTTTTATCCCATTTCTTACAAAATTTTCATTATTTCTTAGAACAATTAATAAAAGTAGGTCACCAAATCATGAGTATCTCATAAAATCAACCCGGAATTCTATAAAAATAATTACATTGCGGTCAGTACACCCCACCTTACCTGCTTCCTATTTTTCTACCTGAGGTCAAACTTTTGTCGCGGAGTGTACTTAAATGTAAGAATTATGGGCCGATTTTCAGTGCAATCGGAGCACAATTGCCAAAATCATTCCCACTTTTTAATTCACAAATTTTGACCACAAAACTCTTAACTGAAGGATTCACAAAATAAAATATTCAAATAAAACATTAAAGAATAGAAATCCAACGTTAAAACTTAACATCTCCAAAAAAATTCATTTTTAATCTAAAATTTTAATCATTTAATCATGATTGCGGTTGAAATTGATCAATCATCAATCACCTAAAATGATTACTCCTCTGATTAAATATATCAATCTCTAATCATGATTACAGACTACAGCTTTTAGTCGCAATCATTAATCATCAATCAGATTAAATTTTGCCCAACACTGGACAAATCAACCACCTTCGCAAATAAATAGTAAAAAAAAGTATCTCATTGCATTAGTTTTCATTATTATCGAAATAATCGCGAAAAACCCCCCAAAAAGGGGTGTTTTTTTGGCATTTTTAAGGGTGACGCCCATGTTTTAGGACCGCAGGACCCCGATTTTCGTGATCAGCGACCCCAAAGACCTTTAGGGTTCGATTTTCTTAACGTTTTGAATGGACTATTTATCT
This sequence comes from Thereva unica, assembly GCA_949987705.1. Lineage (NCBI taxonomy): Eukaryota > Metazoa > Arthropoda > Insecta > Diptera > Therevidae > Thereva > Thereva unica. The sequence goes on from OX465283.1 coordinate 102,774,787, forward strand.
GTTTTCAGCAAAAGACTTTTATTTTTATATTTTAAAAATAAAAGTCTTCAAAGACTTTTATAGAAAAACTGGAAAAATAAAAATCTCAAAAAGACTTTTATGCAAGACAGAAAAAAAATAAAAGTCTTTTTTAACAGTTATTTTTGATTTTAAAAATAAAAGTCATCTCATAACAGTTTTGAAAGACTTTTCAAATAAAAAACAAAAATAAGTGTTTTTAATGACCTAAAACTTTTTTAGTTAAATATAACTGTTATTTTTTATTTAAAAATTTAAAATTAATTTTAACTATTTAACTTGACTTTTATAATAAAAATCTGCAATTTAAAAGTAACCCCACCACCGCGTAGAACTCGCTATTCTGAGTATCCAGCATAAATTTTATGCAGATCAGACAACATTTACTATTTGATTTTTTAAGTCAAAAATACAAATATAACAGTTATTTACGATCCCTGCATTGTAGTTGTAATAATGCATCAGATCACGTGTAAAAATATTAAGTCGCTGACTGCTATGAGTCATCGACCGCATGAGCATAAAGTTCATAGTTTAGGCAAAATAATAGTTCTGCGAAAAAGGAATGCCAGTTTATGCGCGATATAAAAACATTAATTTCTAACGTTTAACGATAGAATATGCACAGTTCGCGTGACAATGCAATCTGACCATTTTGTAAAAAATCAAGATGGGGGCTCCAAGATGACGGACAATTGTTGTTGTAGTTGTGTTCCCTGACACCCGACATGGGTATCAAATGGAAGGGTATGACAGGTATAATATAATTAGCTGTGTGCCGTCATTCCAAATTCAAAATGGCGGCCTACACAAAATGGCGGAAGACATAAATAGTAGAAAATACAACCGATCAACATCAAATCTTGTATATATGCAGAGTTCACGTGGCAATGCAATCTGGCCATTTTGTAAAAAAACAAGATGGAAGTTCTAAGATGACGGACAATTGTTGTAATTGTGTTCCCTTGGCAACTATAAGCCTAATGGTAGGAGAAGATATGGAATATGAATCCTAAATCAGCAAACAGTGCGCTCTAAGACGCCATCTTAAAAAATGAGTGAATTTGAATATAATTTGCGAGCACTTCGTTTATAAGTGATGCCGTTTTCATGAAATTTCTCCCTATCTGAATTCGGTGCTTTCTAAAAGTCTAAGTGGGTCTAAGCAAGTATGGGCTTCTCATCTATGTAATGCATTATAGACGAGGACGTATACCAGTCGTAAAAGCTGAAGTAAAATATTCTCAAATTAAACACCTACGGAAGGTTACGGCCAAATACCCAAATATCGAGGCTAACGGAATTAACCGTGTTAAGGCACAAACAGATTGGCGCAAACAATGAAGTTATTATTAAAAAGAAATTAAACACTAACGAATAAACTTACCTAACTTCGGAAGAGGATAAGGAATATTAAAATATTGTATATAATGTTCCACTACTTTAACACCGGTATCAAGTGCAAATTTAACTTTATTCTTTTGTGCTGGTGTTGCGTATACTCTCATGGAGAAATTTTGCCCTATCCCTTTCGTGTCAACCATCTTTTCGTCATGGACAAAATCGCTTACAATAAAGCATGCTAAGTAGGTGCTCATTGCAACACTTTCTTTAAATGTGACTGCTACGTTATTTCCTTCAATATCTTTCTCAGTCTAACAAATAAAAATTTAAAAATTTTCTTAATAAAACATATAATTCTAAATTGGTTACCAATTGGTTCATATTGGAGAGAGCAATGTAGCCCGGTTCCTTGGGACGGACCAATGTTATTTTAAATTTGGCCTTCATTTCTGGCTCATCAAAGCAGGGGAAAGCTTGCCGAGCATATGTTGGTTCAAATTTAGAAGTTGCCATCCATCTGGAATAGGGAAATCGGTAATTATAATGTAATTATTTGTTAATGGTATGTAACTAGTTTTATTGGTAGACTTATCAAAATATTAACTGTTGCAAAATTTCACTGAACAGCGGATCAGTTGAGTTGGTTTTGTTCTGTATGGTTACAGTTTATGCCGCCCGCCTTGGAAGTAAAATTGGTTTTTTTAAAGCTCTTGGATACTTACCCAAATATGTAGAGAGAGAGAGAGAGTTTCGCCAGAAAATATAATAAGTCTAACAGAATGTTTCATGATGGCTCAACCGGAAGGAAACTCACAATCAATTAATTCTTAAGAGTTAACTGTTAAATATCATAACTCTATATGACAACACTCAACAACGCCATCTTAATTAAAGTTTGTATCAATTGTAACGAACTTAATATTTGTATTTCAATTAGCTGTAGCAGATCTCCCCAGATTAATGAACACTATAGATGGAGTGTAATGTACGATCTGGAACATCACGCGTGAAGCCATTTTTTTTTTATATGAAAAAACCAAGCTTAGGTGTAACCCAAGATAAATAGAAACTAAGGTATGGGACAAATATTTTGACATTTGATAATGACGTCACATTGTTCAGTAGAAATTTTCACATAACTCAACAGAACTTTAAAATTGATTTTAAAAGTGAATAAAAATAATGCTATACATATATTATTTTATGGTTTTATTTAATTTTTTTAACGTTATAATTTTCTTGTCTTTATTTATATTTTGATTTAGGAACCTAATCCTAAAATGCATTCTGCATTTAAAAAACAATTTTCTCACATTTTCATCTAAAATGGAATTAATTGAATTATTGAAATGATTCATTAAAAACTTATTTTTTAGTTTATTTACGAGTTTCTATTTATCTTGGATATTAAATTAAGTGGAAAACTCTTTCACTTTGAACTGTTTATTAAATTAATGTCAAGTCGACTGAACATTGTGACGTAACTAAATTTTAAGGTTAGGGCTGACGTGTTCGTTGTCCCATACCTTAGTTTCTATTTATCTTGGGTGTAACCCTTTATACTACCAGTCCGTCATGTCGTTCAGTTCATGGTGCAATGTCTAGTACTCTAGTAGTAAGCTTGGTTTGAAGAATAGAGGAGAATAGGAAAGGTTAGAGGGGGTCTGGAGGGTGTAGAAGAAAATGACGATGAGCCTCACGTTTGAACTCTAAGGTGTTGTACGAGTTCGGAAATACCGACTGCGGGAGATTATTCCACAGTCGAGTTGTTCTATTCATAAACGAACTTCTAAACCGTATTGTGCCCGAACGGGGGGCTGTAGGGTATGGGGGTGAGCCGAGCGGGCCATGTGACGGAAATGGAATGCCTTGGTGGCCATCAAGGTAAGCTCTTTTTTATTTGTTCTTAATAGACTAAACCCTTCTAGAACAGAAGCTGGGCCAAGAAAAATTTACCTACTCAGCACAACCAACCGGTGAGGTGAGGCTCTGATGAGGATAATTAAGCATGCAATAATAAAGTTAAAAAAACATACAAATTACATGTAACCGACGCAACCATTAATATTCACGCTAAACATATTAATATTGTTGTTCGAGTTAATGAACATGCGATTGACAGGTTCAAATCTGCCGTAATTCGTGTTAGAAGAGTTGATTTGTAAAAGAAGTGGTCCTTTCAGATTATAACGACTCTCTCTGAACGACGCACGGCGACTTAGAAAACCAGAGTCAACCTTTCCATTAAGGAACTGATGAACAAATACAACATCGGCCACCTCACGACGTGTGTAAAGAGAGCTTAAGTTAAGTAACGTAAGCCGAGATTCATATGATGGAAGAACTAATGGGGTTTCCCAAGGAAGATGATTCAGTGCGAATCGAACAAACTTTCGTTGAACCGATTCAATAGCTTTAACATGTGAATTTTAATGAGGAGACCAAACCTCGGACGCATATTCGAGTAATGGTCTGCCAAGAGAAATGTATAGGTGTTTAGTGATAAGGGGGTTTTAAATTCTTTGGACCACCTTTTTACAAAACCCAGGACTAAACTACCTCTGGAAGAGATATAGTTGACGTGAGTAGAGAACTCCAGCTTACTTTCAAATCTGATCCCGAGATCTTTAACAAAATTAACACGTGGGATACCCTCACTGATTCCATCTTAGGAACGACTGGTTCGATAATGAATGCAAGCTGGCAACTGAACGTAAGAATGCTTTGTACCGAGCAATGCAGCAGTCTCAGAGAACACGGGAGAAATATAAAGAGCTCAGAAAAGAAGAAAAGAGAATTCACATACGGTAAAAGGAAGCCTGGGGAAAAGTCTTGCCTATGAACTGGAGCAGTACAGAGAGCGCCGCCCGCACCAGGCGCGGGAGTTCTATCGAAGAGTCCGCAGTATAACGCAATTCACCCCACGTTGCCCGTACTACAAGGATAAAGAAGGGAATCTGATTACCGATACTAAAGACATGTTAGAGCGATGGGAAGAGCACTTTCATGGCGAGCTAACTGAGGATTCTGAGGCTCCGCCAATACCTGATGATAAAAGCCTAAAGAAAAGACATAGACGTCTGCCCGGGACATAGAAAAGGTCATATCACAGCGTGCACCAATTTATCAGTCAGTCATAAGTCAATTCAACACCTCTTCGTAGACTTTAAATTCGCCTATGATAGCATAGCCAGAGTAGAACTCCACAAAGCCATGAGAGAATTCGGCATCCCCAACAAGCTGACAAGATAATGTAGGTTGACCATGACCAATGTGACAAGCCAAGTACAGGTATCCGGAACATTGTCCAGGCCAATCAACATCTATAATGGACTCCGACAAGGGGACGGTCTGGCGTTGCAGAAAGTGATCCGAGATTCGGGCTTGACATCAAGGGGCAAAATCCTCCACAAGTCCACTCAATTACTGGCTTATGCAGACGAGGTTGACATCATTGGAAGAACAACTACAGCTGTACAAGAAGCTTTCACTCATATTGAGTGGGCAGCAGGAAATCTGAGATTGCACTTTAACGAAAGCAAAACGAAGTACATAGTGGCCTCTTCTACAAGAACACCTAACATTGGCCCCACAATCGAGGTGGAGGAACACGACACGAGTGCGAAGTGTTAAAATCTTTTACCTACCTTGGATCAATAGAAGCAGCCGATAATAGCATGGAACCAGAAAATGCGCACGACTGCCAACAAAGCCTACTATAGTCAGCTCTTTAAATCCAAGCATCTAACCATACAGTCTAAACTTTTACTGTAGAAGATGATGGTCTTACCGGTACTCACATAACAATCTGAAACGGGGGTGCTTAGCAAAAACCACTCAAACCTCTTAGCCGTGTTCGAGAGGAAAATAGGAGCAGAATTTAGGGATGGTTTCAACCCTTTAGGATTACCCCTTATCATAAAGTTCGCCTTGATAAAGTACAAATCAACCACAAAATAAATAAATATTAAAAAAAAGTGTATTTAATAGCTACCATTATTATTGAAATAATCACGAAAAACCTCTAAAAGGGGTGTTTTTTGTATTTTAAGACCGGGGACCCCGATTTTCGTGATCAGCGACCCCAAAAACCTTAGATTTTCTTAACGGTGTTATTTTGGAACACCCCCCGCGTTTTGAATGGACTACAAATAGAAACGGAATCCCATTGTGACTCCAAACTAGGTGTAAATCGTTACAAACAAAAGTTCGTCCAAATACTAATAGATGACGTAAAAATCATCACAATATATTGTAATGTTTATAATAAGGCATATTTTAATATTTGAGATATTTTTTAATATTTTGAATTTGAAATTGAAACAACATATACATTTTTTCTTTACTAATAATTTTAGGGAACTTTAGGGATATTAGGCACAAAAAGACCTATTGCAGTTCAAGGTGTGCGAATGGAGCTCTATGCAACGCTGCTTCCGAAATTCGATACAATGCGAAAGTGTGAAAATTATTTGTGAAACTTTTGAAATAGTTCAACTCACCTGTCTTTGTTGTCATTAACATATTTGCTGCTATACAATCCAACTATTTTATTCTTCATATCTCCCTTGAACTTAATCGACAAAATGTATTTCTGTCCAAGCGAAAGCAACTCCGTCGTTTCAATTATCAAAAACTCCTTTTCAGTATCATAATACCATGACTTGACGGCCACAGCTTTCTTAGTCATTCGGACGTCAACTTCATCAATGGTCAAGTTATTTGAATGAAGAACTATCTGATCGGTAGCAGTATCATGCACAATAAAACCTATCTCAACGACACCTGAGAATTTTTGCGTTTTCAAGTCCGGATGCAGGTATAGATCATAATCCAAAGGTACGATTGACTTTGGGAGTCGGTAGTTGGCCTGTAAAGATGTAATCTTAGTTATTAATTCATTCTAATTGCATTATCATATAATGAGATGCGTTTTTTTTGCGAAAGTGCGTTAACTGTGGGGATTTTTTTCACACTGCGATGTTATCAAAAAGTTTATGACCCGGTGTTATTGATTAGCGTATTGGTTAGTGACTAACACAGTTTAGCTATAAAGTATGAAGTGTTTCAGGAAATAATTTTATTATGATTATTAGTAAACAATATTATTTTTGTTTTTCAATTTAGTCATTGTGGTACTTTTTATATTTGAGGTAAAAACCCCTTAAAATCTTGAAAAGATAATTTTTGATGGCAACAGTATTACGGAAAAAGGAACTGAGCTCCCTTTTTATTATTGGATTTTTTTTTAATAAACAAATATCTTTCAATGTAGCTATGAGCATATACATAATTTAAATAGCAAGCATAAAAGTTAGCATGAAAATTATTTATTTTGAGTATTTTTTCTTTCAATTATGACGTTTATACTTTTGTATTATTACAAAATTAATTTATTAGTGATGGCATAACCTCAAACCATGCTTTTGTTTTGATTTTGACATATCCACAACAACAATGCTTTGTCGACTTTCGATTCTTGTTGGTATTTATTGTTTCATATTGTTAATCTTTTATTAAATGTCACATAATTTTAGTCGCGAGGATGGGGTGAGAACATTAGTAAAACATTTTTAGCTCGAAATATACAGGTTTTATAATACCTGTCTTCTCCTTGCTACAGCAAAAAGATCTTTTAAATTCCTTCGTAATGTAATTGCAGCAAAAATTAAAGAAGCCAAGCGCCATTTTTACTCCCGAAAGCTTGATCCATCCCAATCCATGAAAACTGTATGGAAAAATCGGCGCATTTTGGGTGCCTACTCTAAAAATGAAGCTGCTGCTAACAACCTAAGTTCCGAGATTCTTAATCAATACTTCATTTCCAACCAAGCAGCTGAGCAGGTTACAACCTCTTTTATAGGGTCGTCTGATGGCTTCAGCTTTTGTGGGGTTGATTCACTACAGCCACTGGTAGTGATAATATTTCCCACGATTTCTATGATAATTTCATGTTTGCTGCCTACTGTAACACGTATGGGTAATTTCGCGTAACCGTTCCGCGTCGGGAGGAATATCTCAATTTTTTCTTTGAGTCGCGACAATCCTGAAACCGATATCAGTCGATAGGTTGAGTCCAGGGAAGTCATTTTCGTACGTGAACAATAATTTTGAGGTCAGGTAAAAAACTTGTTATTATTTTTTTTGTTAAAGTTGAAGGAAAAAAAGTTATAGCCTTTAAAAGAAAATATTGTAACTAATTTTTGTGTTTCTAACTAATAAATTGTAGATTATTTAATTCTAAACAAAAAGTGTCCTTGCAAATTTTCGGTAAGATGAACCGTTTCGGAGATATAGTGGAGAAACCATTTGCACACGTTTTCCAAGATGGCGGCCAAATGGGGGGGGGGGGGGTTAGAATCCCGAAAACTCAAACTTAAGCTCACATTGACCTCCCCTACACATCCCAAAAATAAAACCTTGTCCTGCATTTTTGAAATGTTAAAGTACCATTTCCATGGACTAAATGCTGAGTGTGGAAGGTTATTCCACAGTCGAGCTGTGTTAGCGTCAAAAACCTTACGATTCCCCCTCCCCCCATCCGATTTTTTGTTCGTCAATCCAAAATCTATCCACAGCTGGCTGTTTTGTAACTTTATGCAATACACGCTGTATACATGACTACTCCTCTATCCGCATGGAAAAGCAATGCATTAGGCTTTGAATCAGCATTACAGCACACAGTGTGCCATCTATATGACATAATTATAACGAGCTGTAACTTAAGACTGAGGAAACCTCTTGGAAGGTCGAGAAAACTTAAGCTCGAAAACCTAGTCTAGAAATAGGAAGAAAGATGCCGAAATGAAATATTATGTAAATACAGGCGTAGTGATAGGTCTGCCGTGCAAAGAGCTCGATTCAAAATACTTGAAACCCAAGCAAATAAACCCAATGTTCAAGGTGATAACTTTAATTTAAAAGAACAAACAGTCTGAATTTTTTTTAGAATTAATATATCGTCGCTTAAGTTCTAACACCACGTAAGTCAAAAATAACGACTTTACAGGAGAGTATTATGTAAATATTTTACATCCAAAAATGCATTCAAAGCCATTTTGACCTATAATGGGTAATTCCATGGTAACTCGCGTTACATGCAGAAAATTTTATATACTTTCATGAAGCTTTTAATTTGCAGTGTTTACATTAATTAATCTAATTTTATTTTTTATGGACATACAGTAATGTCTAGAACATGAGATAAATTAAAAAAATTAGTAGAAATATAATATTTATTTAATTTAATATAATAAATTGTCTCAGTAACTCGCGTTACCGTTTTTGGACAGCCAGTTCAGAGGGTAAATTTATTTCGGAAATTTCTATGAAATTTGTGGGTAGATTACTTTACATGAGGTAAAAATAAAAGCAGAAATATACCAGTAAGGTGTTTTAATAGAAACAAAAGCTGTTACATTATACTTATTAAAATAATCGATAAATGATATGGTAACTCGCGTTACAAAGAAAAGGTAACTCGCGTTACTATCGATTTTCATACTTAAATTAGGAGCCCTTTAGGGTTTTTACAAAAAATTAAAATGAATTCACAAAGTAATAATTATTTATATCCTCCTAACAAAATTCGCTTGCCCGTTATTGTGGTTTTAAATAGATAAATGTAAATTATTGTTACTACTAGAACTACTATCTGATCCATATATTTCTTGGTAATAAGAGCGTCTTTCTTTGATACCGATGGTTTCTACTTCTGATGATGTGAAATCTTGAATTTGACGTTTAATGGTAGTGTTGTCAACCTTATACATTATTTTAGACATAGTTAAAAGTATAAAAGTAATATCAAATTTTTCTTATATCATGTCCACATTTTCATGGAAGTACCCTAATGCGTATAGGTCATTTGTCCTTTGCACGGCAGAGTTAGCTGGTCAATTTTTAAATAAAAACGAGATAAAAGTGTTGCCGAATATAAAAGTGTGCAATAAGAGGTGAATTAAAAGGTGAAAAATATCAGTTATTAGTGACAGATATTCAATTTCAAGTGTTCAATAAATGAACTTCAATGCAGTGTGCTAATGAAGAATTTTTGTGTCAACATTTAAAAAGGCTTGACTTTAATGAAAGAAATGATAATAAGAGAAATAGATACTATATTTGTTTGCAAATTGCTGTTAAAAAATACTTATCTGGTCGCCCGGGCTCTTCGTGGTTGTGATTTTGTGACGATGTTATGTCTCCTCTATTTTTTGTGCAGGAAAAAACATTATTTATGAAAATATTTTTTCTTTTACTCTAATCAAACAAAAAAATTTTATTCAAAATGAATCGCTTAGTGTTCAGAACTAGTAATTTAATTCTGCCTTTATATGTTTTTATTTCAAGCTTTAGGCTCGTCTGAGGACCCAACATGTCTTTTATTCAAAAGAAACGGACTGACAAAACTTTTCACTCTTTTTATTTTATTATTAAATTTTTTTGACTTGAATACTTAGTTCGAGTTCGATAATTATTTGTAAAAAAAAACAAACAATAGTCAAAAAATTTAAAAACACAACAAAACAAGTTTTAAGTATAGATGTTTTCAAACTTCGTGACACAAAAAAATTGAACAGCTCTGCGCACTACGTTGCCGCAATTTATAAATTGTTTCTATCATTTAAGTTAAAAAGGCAACAAACGAGGGAAACCCGCAACAAAATAATAAATAACAGAGCAGAGCTCTTAAATACTTGTAGACCCCTGCTCAACCAAGTCATTTTATTCATCATAATACGCATACTTTTACTATAATTATGCGAAATATCTTACCCCTAAATTTAAAATAATTAAAAAAAGCTGAGATTTTTTTTTAAATATGAGCATTTCCATTCATAAGTTGGAGAAATCTCAGCAGCCGCAAGCAACACAACCTCCCAATGCGGAAGCGCGCATGCAACTGATGGAAAAAGTCACAATCTAGTAATCATAGCGTTTATTTTTTAATAGAAATTGCTACAAATTATTTCTGTAGCAAACGTCTAAAATACAAAATCCAGAAAATAAAAAAAATTTTCATTCAGAATTTGTAATTTTTATAACCACTAACCCGCCAGAAAAATAGAAGGAAGAGGAAAGGAGGAATTAAATGAAGTTTCATCAAGCTTTTAAAAATTTTTAAGAGCTTTTTACCCCAGCCTGCACGAAATGCCATGAAGTTTGAAAACATCTATACCCGAAGAATATTTCTTATTCTCGATGTGCACTACAGTGCATATTCACTGCATTTAGCCGTATCAGAATCTTGCTCTTAAGGTTGGTATACACGCAACTATTTGCTAGTGCAAGCTGGCTGGGGCATGCCAATTGGTGCAAATAAACTGAGTACAAATGAATCGGTTCACAAGTCCATTAGATATTTTAGATATTTTTCGAGATTTTTAATTTGGTAATTAATGGTACAATTAATTGTTCATTAACCTTAGCCAGTTGTTAAAGAAATAATACATTTGCATACCTTCAGACCAAATAACGCTTGATCAATAAATAAATGTTTCTAAACACTTGCCACACACTTTGGTTCTACTTAAAAAAGTGGGTATCTTGTTGTATATTTGAGATGGTGTAGTGGAGTCCATCGGTAGTTGCTTTCACACGTTCGCTCAGCATACAGACATGCTGAAAAGACCAATACGCGAAATTATTCCAGCCAACAGTTCTGGCAATATGTGAAAGTCGGTGGGCGCACAGCCATGATGCAGTAATTTGTTTCAAAGAGATTTATGCTGCTAGAAAGCTGCAACATTGATAGATCATGTAATAAGCCACATTAAACTGCTTGTTTTTAAAATCATCGGAAAAACATTACTGCTTTATGCAGCTTTTTTTTTTTTTTCAAAACTATGTGATAACGCAGAGATTACCTACGTACCAAGAGGAGGAAGGTAACGAATACGGCAAAGAAATTGGGGAGCCTCACGGAGCACACCTTGATCCACCAGAAAATTGGTCGGACCAGCTCCTACATCTAGGGCAATGTCGCATGCCGGACCCAACTGATCCATTGACAAAAAGGCAACAGCCAGAGGATTCTCCAGCTGCGCAGGGACCCCAGGATAAATAAAGGGGAGTCGCAAGAACTCTCATGCAGGGACAAGTTGGCTTGAATCGCCATGGCAGGGGTCCTGGACAACTATCCCGAACACAAATTGACGGAGGAGCAATCCTATCCTATCTTGACTGGGGTGGACAAACGTCTTCAAGGCGATTGCTCACCTCAGTTTTGCAGGAAGAGCAGGACCTTCCCAAATTCCAGCGGGTGGCATTCTGAGTCCCTAATGATGTTAGGGAACCGGAATAGGTGCACCGCGGGATGGAAATACAAAACCAGCCAATTAAGGTGACCTCTTGACAAGTGATGGGGAAGCAGGTGGACCAGAGCGGTCAAACTCTCTACGAGAGGCTGCTCATCCAGCTAAAAGAGCAGGACATGTCCCCATTCTACGGCTTTGCAACATTGACGGTGCTATACAGGGTTTGCGGTCATCCGGCTACAGCATTGCATGAAGTGATGTGAACGGCTACCCTCGGATCTGTGTAACTCAAGGATATCACGGGTCAATTTTACAGGAGTCGTTTGTAGATCATCGTAGAATGTGATGAGAACGCCCATCATGATGCCTAAGGTAGTAGCGGAGTGAACAAGATCAGTGAAGTCAAATATACGACGGATGTAGAGCTATGCGCGGAACAAAAATCTACAAAGCTTTAATAAAGGGCTTATCATGAGATCTTGGATCTATTAGGAGAACTTTCACACAGTCTAGGGAAGAAACTTTGAAAATATTGCTCCAGACTTGCGTAAGACTTTACTTTATTCAAATGGAAACGCAACTTCTGCTGGGCAACTAACACTTTCTAAAGCAACTAAAGTTTCCTGGACACAAGTAAACACCGTGTTTAATCACCAAGCTATTAGGCTGGCGATTAAACCGTCCAAACCATGCAAATTACCTGGAGCAGACAGGATCAATCCCTTTCTGTTACAGTAAGGCTGTGACCTAGTCACTCCCTTATAATGCAAAATACAACATTTACACCCAAGCCAGGACCTTTAGATTACACCTCGGCTAAAGCTTTAAGGCCGATAAGTCTCTAGTCTTTTATTTTGAAGGCAATGGATAAAATTGTCGACAGGGCCATAAAAAAAACTTATCATCAACGCCCACCACTAAGCTGAACAATCAAGTGATCAGGCTGGAATGCGTAGCACTAAACCAAAGAATTACGCTGGCAGCCTTCCTTGATCTCGAAGAGGCCTTCGACTATACATCCTTTTATACTATAGCTGGGGCTCGAACTAGACGAAGTGTAAGTAGCTCTTTCTGCGACTAGATCGGCTCGGCTCGCAAACAAATGCTTTCTCATGTTGAGGGGTCTCTGGAGGGCACTATAGCAAAAGGTTTTACTCAGGCACGAGTTTCATCGCCACTTTGGTGTCTTGTTGCAGATGAACTCCTGAAACTACTTAACGCCAACATCGTAGTAACGGATGAAACTGAAGGAACCATGTCAAGACGTCTGCAGCAGGCACTACATCTGATATCTAGCTGATGCAACAGCGTAAGACTAAAAGTCAATTCCGACAAAACGATTCTGGTTCCTTTCGCCAGAAAACGATCATTTCCGGGGCTTACGGAATCGACACTCGCAGGTAGAGCTAGGCTTTTCGCAACCAAAGTCTAGAAATTAACAAGTCTTTCATCTTCATATGGTTAATGAGTGAAAGACGAACAGCTATATGCATAAGTTCTTCAAATGACGATGTCAGGCTATCAGAGAGAGAATGCAATATTTTTATAAGCGCTAGCATACAACCAAACAACAGAAAATTTTATGAGTTTCTATAGGGATAATGTTGATGTATTGGTGCATATTTGATCGTTTGTTTTGATGACTTCAATTTTGACAGCTGATTCAATTTTCTTTCCTTTTCTGCTCTGCATACTTTACCATAAAGACAGAATCTGGCTTTGTCTCGCTGAATTCACGAAGTATGCGTTGAGATTTGCTCAGCAATGATGTTCATATATGCACGCACACAACCAACCGGGTGAAAATTTTGTATGAAGATGAAAGACTTGTTATTACTAGACTTTGTTCGCAACTAGCCAAATATTAGGGTGTGACGCTAGATGTGAAACTCAACTGCAAACAGCACATGGACACTCTGATGAGCAGGATGCGCAGATCCCAGTGGGCTTGGGGCAAAGCTTGTAGTTCCACATGGGGTTTGCAGCCGAAAAGCATGTACTGGATATACACAACCATCATTAGGCCCATGGTAACTTATGGAGCTTAAACAGCGCTCTAGGGTTTCATAACCTATTTGGGCAAAATTCAAAGAATGGCCTACCTTTTCCATCCCTAGAGCCATCCGGACTTTCCCGGCGGCAGCACTGGAGACTCCTCAATTTGGTACCACTCCTTAAGGTTGAGAAATCCGCAATGCGGCTGAAAGCAACTAGCTATCAGGGCACTGGTCTTGGGCGGGGACATTCTATAATAATCAACATTATTCAGGGATTCCGTAAGCGGAGATGCTAACAGATTGCATGCCTTTTAAAATTTCAAAATTTGAGCTGTCCTTTGTGCACATACAAAACAGGCTAATCTGGACAGGTGTGGGCGGCAGAATCTGGAACGAAAGCCTCAGATTTAGCAGAGCGATAAGTTTAAGCACCCTAGCAACTGTGTTCCAAGCTTGAGTGTACGTTGTATTGGCATGCACTCATGAGAACTAGCCAAGCAGCAATTAAGGCGATAAGGTCCGGTAGGACCAAGCTTAAATTAGTTTGGAACTGCCACCATGTTCTTGGTGAGTTGAACGTTCTCAATCACGTCGCCCTTGACTGGGTCCCGGGAAATCGGGGCTTCAAAGGCAACGAAAAAGTGGGTGCCTTATTGTTAGATAAACAGGGCTCTGATATTGCATTCATCGGTCCAGAGCCGGCTATTGGGGCACCTACCAGCTTGCTGCAAAGGGCTCTAGCCGATCGGACTCTGATGAAACATCCTGAACGGTGGAAGTCCGGTGGGTGGAACAAGAACAAGACTTAGTTATGCTTGAAGAACAATAACAAGACACGCTGAACAAGAACAAGACTACTAGATTAGTCTTGTCTTGTTCTTGCGTTTGCTCATCACTACTCCTAACATAGCCAAGGATTTGTTAGGGCGAAGTAGAAATGTTGGCTTGATTACTGGACACTGTGCCCTCACTTGTGGAGGAGGCTTGGAGGAGTACGAGTCTGCTCTCCACGTACTCTGTGAATGCTCCGCAATAGCGAGAAGCAGGGTTTCTTTATTTGAGGAGTCCCTGCTCGAGCATTCAAGTCTAAGCGAAAAGCCACCAGGCACACTGTTGAACTTGTTCAAGCAGTCTGGCCTAGAAACATGAGATGTACATGTGTAGTACAATAGAAATGAATGGCCGCAGTCCCATCGGACCCAGTATCGCACCAAGAGAATCCTTTCTGCCTTAACGGCAACTCCGGAAAGGACATTATATATAAGAAATTTTGGGAAAATAAAGTCAATTCAGTTTTGAATTTAAGTAAGAACGGAAGTTATTGTGGGCGCCGTTCTAGCTCCTGATACGGGATCTTCTTCTATTGATGTCGAGATCAATCCAACCTTGAGCACTGATGGAGTGACTCAACATTTGGCGTCGGCTGATGCTGCTGGCTGCTCTACTGGGGATATTGCGAATTCGCTAGTTCGAAACGATGCCAATACAAATGCATGGATCAGAGTTGAAAAAAAAGTAAATAAACCTCGTACACCGAGAAAAATTATTGGTAGCAACTCTGACAACAACAATTTATTAAATGTCATTGGGAGCAAAAAATGGCTGCATCTATCTCGTCTTGATGTCCGTACTACTGAGGAAGATATTTTGAAATATTGCGCAAAAGCGTTGAATATTGCGGAAGGCGACCTTTTATGTAGAAGGCTCCTACAGAAGGACCAGGACCCCTCTTCATTTAAATATGTTCGTTTAAAGTTGGAGTTCCTGAGGAAATTTATGCAAATTGTTTTGACCCTTCCACCTGGCCTAAGGGTATTCTAGTGCGAGCTTTTAAATTTCAGCCAAAAAACGAGCCGGCTGCTGCGCAGGTGAAGCTGTAACGTGTTCTTTGCCTGCGGGTCCGGTTGTTGATGTTTTAAGTGATAATACTAGCTCTGTGTCAAGTAATTGCGTTAACAGGGCTCCTGCTGGTGTGATTCCTGGTTATTCCATTTATTACCAAAATATAAGAGGAATGTGTACTAAAACCGAGGATATTTTTATTCATATTGCAGAGGCTGAGTATGATATCATTGTGTTGACTGAGACATGGCTAAGCCCTAAGCTGTTCTCGTCTGAATTTTTCAATGACTCTTTTTATGCTGTTTATGGGAAAGATAGATGCCCTGTTGCATCTGGACTCTCAAGAGGTGGTGGTGTTTTGGTTGCAGTAAAACATGTCTTCGCATCGTATCAAGTGAATCTGCGAGATGACAAGGCTATCATTGAACAACTTGCGGTTGCTGTCATTCTTCCTGGTTTGGGCAAGCTGAATATAGTGGCTAGTTATATTCCACCAGGGTCATCCTTGGATTTATATACCAGCCATGCGAGTAACATATCAGCAATGTTTGACGATCAGTCTTGTGAGAATCTTTTTTGCATCATGGGAGACTTTAATCTCTCTAATGTAAACTGGTCTTATCATGAGGATGTGTCAGGTCTCACTCCATTGGATGTTCGCCATGAATATGAGTATATTCTTTTAGATACGGCTAGTAGCTTAGGCCTGATTCAAATTAATTATCTTTTTAATTTTTGAAATAGAATTTTAGATTTGATTTTTATTAATAATGATGTAAAGTATATTCTATTAGAACCGCTAATACCTTTATCTAAAGTTGATCCATATCATAGACCTGTACTTTTATACATAAGTAATTATGAATTTCTTGCTTGTAGAAATGACAGTACTAGAATAAATTGAAGAGCGATATTCCAAAACGTGCTAAGTTCTTATGATGTAATTAGTGGGAAATAAAAAAAACTGAATATCACTTTCACTCTCGCCTAAAGGGCTGTAATATTATTTCCTTTCTCAAAAAACCGATAAAAGAAACTATTATTTATAAAAATATAAATAAATTTGCTACATTTTATATGAAAAAAATGGTTTTATTTATGGTGGTACATTTTCATAATGTACTAAGTCAATTACTTAGTACATTTTGAAATAAAATTTCATAGTAAAATTATGATACTATGGTAAATGTTTTCAGTCCTCAGAAAGCTCAGCCCAGCAAAAGAAAGAATAGTATTTTTCAAATCTTTATTTTTAATATAAAAAAAAACATTTAAAAATTCAATATGAATACTAGCTATTGAAATTGATGGAAAATTCATTTGTATGACCCATTATACATCGGAATGAGTATGATTTGTGATAAATGTTTATGCGAATGCATAACTACTACGTCATAGATTGGAAAGCAATACAATATTAAAATTAAACAAAAATTGACTTAGTACGTTTTGGAATATCGCTCTTCAATTATCTTAAGGCAGATTATGAAGCACTGAATGAGTATTTTAATGGGATTAATTGGAGAGAGCTTCTAGTCTTTGATGGCAATAATTTGGAATCTGTTTATGATTTATTTATGGATGCGGTCCACGATGCTATATCTAGATTTGTTCCTGTGTCGGTACGTAAAAAATCTTTACATCCGCCCTGGTTCTGTAAAAGTTTAATGAGGCTAAAGAATGCTAAGAATAAAGTTCATAAACTATTCTTAAAGCATGGAAGGGATGATGATCTTACTCTGTTCCGTAGATTACGTCGTGAATATAACTGTCTGCATAATTTTCTTTTTAGGAAATATATTTGTTCTGTTGAGATGAATATAAAGCAAGATAGTAGGGCATTCTGGGCATTTGTAAATTCGAAACGTTCTTTTTCTTCCTTGCCGCGTTTAATGAAGTTGGATGAATTAATATCGCAATCTACAGAAGACACGGTCGAACTTTTTGCTTCTTACTTCAAGTCGGTTTATAATATTAATCATCATGTAGTCGATTTGGACATTTTAAATATTGAGTCGGGTGTTGATATCTGCTACATGAAACTAGATATTTCTGAGGTGTTTAGTAAATTGCCTGGTCTATCGAATGATACTTTCTATGGAGTTGATAGAATTTCGAATATACTTTTAAAAAGATGTGCTGAATCGCTTGCTACCCCATTACTGTTACTTTTCAATGCCTCGATCAGTTGTGGGCTTTTTCTGAATTGCTGGAAGTTTTCCTACATAAAGCCGATACACAAATCAGGCCCTAAAGATATTGTTAATAATTACAGGGGCATAGCTAAACTGCTTCCTGTCCCGAAAGTATTTGAGGCTATTGTTAGGGATAAATTATATTTTCTAGTTAAGGAAACTATAGATGAAAGACAACATGGATTTGTTAGTGGTAGATCCACTATTACGAACTTAGTTCAATTTAAAAATTTTGCTGTGAATGCTATTGAGAATGGACAGCAAGTTGATTGTATCTTAACTGACTTTGTCAAAGCTTTCGATAAAGTGTCTCATGATACTCTTATTTTGATTCTTAACGCATTTGGTATTATTGGTAGCTTCCTTACATGGCTTGAGTCATACTTAAGAGGTCGTAAACAAGCAGTTTTGATTGACTCTGTAATATCAAGGCCCTTTGAAGTTACATCTGGTGTCCCTCAGGGCAGCCATTTAGGGCCTCTTTTGTTTGACATTTTTATAAATTCTGTGTGTTTATTATTTAATTATGCGTCTGTCTCTTTATATGCTGATGATATAAAAATCTTTGCACCTATTAGTAGTGTCTCTGATTGTTTACGTCTTCAAGGTGATTTTAATTTATTTGTGAACTGGTGTAAATGTCTGGGACTGGAGTTAAGTATTTCCAAATGTAAGGCGTTCTCATATTACCGTGCTCGTTCTCCAGTTATTTTCCCATATTCCCTGGATGGTGCTATTCTAAATCGTCCGGCGACTATTTGTGATTTAGGTGTTCACTTTGATCACAAATTTGATAGTACTGTCCATGTAGATGTAGTTTGTTCTAAGGCTAATCAGATGCTTGGTTTCATAAAAAGAAATTCATCTATGTTTGAAGATCCCTGCACCCTGAAAATGCTCTTTGTGTCCTTAGTTAGGTCAACGTTGGAGTATGCATCGGTAGTCTGGAATCCACACTCAAATGTTCTTTCTAATAGGATTGAATCGGTTCAGAGAAGGTTTACTAGATAAGCTTTACGCAAATTGTTTAGAACTTATACGGTTCCTTCTTATAATGCTCGATGCCAACTTCTTGGTCTAGAATCTCTTCGGGACAGGCGGATTTTCGCTTCCATAATGTTTGTTAGAGATATCTTGTGTTACAGAGTATGCTCATCATCTTTACTTGCTTTGTTTAACATCTATGCTCCGGAGTTGTGCCTTAGAACTAGGCCATTCCTTAAAATACCATCGCATAGAACAATGTATGGGTCAAATGAGCCTATTACTTTTTCAGCATCGTGTTTCAACTCTATATGTGATCCTGTTGATTTAATCATGGATAGAGATAAATTTATGCTAATGATGAAATCACATCTACGTGCTGCTACATAGTCTGTCTTTTGGTGATTTGGATTACTATAGTATATTTAATTTTTTTATATAGTTTTTAGCTTTAGTAATTTATTAATATTGTAATTATAATTGCTTGGTTTTTTTTTTAATTTTAGTGCTTTGTTAGCTAATGCTATTCTTTAGAAGTTAAATAAATAAAAATTTATATTATGTAGATAATTTCTAATAGTCTGTAAGTTTGAATGTACTGTAGACTAATAAATAAATAAAAATAAATAAATAAAGTTTGTTTTACTTAGTCTCACGCAGAAGAAAATTGTTGGTGCTTACTCTGGTTGCGATACAAGCATCGCAATCAGACCATCGTCATTCTAGGTCCAAGGTACCTTGGCTGCATCAGCGAAAACATTTTAAAAATCGGTTCCTAACTTAGAACCAAAAATCCGCAAATTCTGGTCACGATACAAGCATCGTGATCAGGCCGTCAACGGTCAAGGTCCAAGTACCTTGATTGAGTAAAAAGGTGGAAACGCAAAAGAGCCTTCTCCTAAACATGCACTACACAATCCAGTTCGACCCAGAGAAAGTGGTTACTGAATTTTCCAAGAAAATAGAAGAATTCGTCTGTTAACACGTTTTCAAGTTTAAAAAATATATATTATAGTAAAAATTCCATCTAAATCCGTTAAGGCGCTTAGAATCTTCCTACACCCATGCATACATGAACCCTGAAAACATTACATTCCTTCTTGGGGCAGTCGTGCTAAAAATAAAATAAAATTGTAATTGTATTTTTTTGATAAAAATACAAATTTAGCGCGAAACATTCTGAGCGGTTTGTATTGCAACTTTTTTTAATGACAATCTATATTCGATTTTTTCTAAATAAAAATTTGCATTACAATTATTTTGCACACTTTCAGCGAACTTACTAGTATGAAGCGAAACAACGAACTAATATAATGAAAATAATTTTGTATGCCTCGTCGGGATCACCCATTGTAATGGCGGTCGGGCACTTAGGTTTAAATTAAAATTCTTTTGTTTTAGTCTTTTATAAAAGCTGAAATTGCAATACATATATGAATGTATATTGGCATTGATTCTTACTGTGCAGATATTAAGAATTCTACTGTTATATATGGAAATTGTTTTGCAAAAATTGTATAAGTACGTCTAGGTCGGACGAGAGATCTATAGCGAGTGAGTAATCAGAGAAACCGGAAAGAAATCTAGATCAAAATGCCCAAAATCTACATATGGGTGTTTCTCTGTAAACTGGTAAATTTTTGCAAGAAATCTGTCCCAGTAACTTTTTTACGTGAATATGAAAAAAAAATATGCAATTAAATAGATATCTATCTGGTGGATAATAAACAGTAAGGGACCCAAATATATTTGTTTTATTTTAGGACTTATTGAGTAAATTTAAAAAATTCATATGTCAGAGGACCGTATATATAAGTGAAATGAGCATTTATTAGTAGTATATATACTTTAAAAACATTCCTCATGACGCATATATATAAAAATAAAACAGTCTTCTTTGGTAGTTCCAAGTTCTCTGTGTAGTTCCAAGTAAACTTGTGAACTTTTATTTCTTCCTTAGACACTTTCTTCTTTCTCGCGCCATGATTAAAAGATGGTTATAGACCTAAAACAAAGGCAAAAGTACAATAACAGTCTCCTAATAAATGAAACAGTCCCCTGTTTTTGTATGTAGCGGGGGACTGTTGACAGGGGACTGTGGCAGGGGACTGTTTAATTTGTGTAATTGTTACGGTACCATAAAATTCCTTCATTATGACTTTATTTTGTTATATAGAAACAATATAAGCCATCTTATTTAAAACTATGCACAATAGAGAAAACTGGAACACTTTAAAAAAAGAAAAATAACACTTAGCAGGGGACTGTCGAATGTTGCGTACCGATACGCGCATGTGCCCCTCTAACTCTTGTAACACTAAACAAAATGAGGTATAGCTACTTTTGGGGGTAACAAAGCTAATTTCATGTCGTTCACGTTTGGTTACGCCCATTAACAAGTCTGTCTTTACTGTAGATGGCCTGAGGCGTAACTCGAAACTTTGGCAGGGGACTGTTCATGAAATTCGGGGACCAACTTTAGGTTAAATTAAACTAATCAAAAAATAGTTTAAATAAATTGATATTAGAGTCTAATAGCATATCATTTCATATTGATTAAATTGTGTTATATAAGTTAATTGTTTTTAAAATATTAGTTCAATTAATGAACTCAATAGAAAATATTTTGGTTTGGGGACCGGCTAGGGGACTGTTTTTAGACCTAAAAAATACGTTATTGAAACCATATAGGTTTTTAAATGAGATATTTTTTATATTGTATACTATAGTTTAGATAGTTATAAATTGAAATTTGCAGAAATATGAATATTTCTCGCCATAGTTTACGTAATATTTGCCAAGGACAGCGATTTTACCACTTTGGTGAGAAACACCCATATTTCTGATTGGCGCACGTATGGCTACGGTACGGCGTGTCATGTTCGGTTTAGCCTAAACGCGGCTACCACACCACTAATGGAATCATTCTCTAACAAGAGTGGGGTATAATTTACAGGGGAATGCAGGCTTGGCTATGGTGTGTCCGAGCGGGATCCGAAAATGCCACAATCAGACATCCTTCGCTCTAAGCCCGGCCGTACGTGCCTCGCAGGCTAAATCCTGCTCGATCCTCTAAAGGCACAAACAGATTGGCGCGGAAGTCGTAGCGGCAATCGCCGGCGGGGGAGTTTCCCATACATTTATTTCGCGCCGCCTGCGGAGAAATTAAATGTATGGAAAACTCTTCCGCAAGCGACTGCAGCCACGACATCCACGCTAATTTGTTTGTGGCTTAATATGGCCATGGAACAGACTGAATAGAACGAATCAAGGGAGGGCACAAAAACATACCTAACAAACGTACTTAAACAATCGTGATGAAGGAATGCATGGTACTCCGTGAATATACTACCAACAATAGGCTACAGACACCAGGCGACCTCCGGTTCAAATAAAATAAGGGTAATATTGACTACCCAAATATTGAAGAGCTGTGGAATACGACAAGAGTGTTATACTGACGGCTGCGGAAATGAGAATAGGTTATGTCCAAAGAGACCAACAACACTGGATCTTGGACACAACCTGGCAAAAAATAGAACGCAAAATAGAATATCCGGCACGATGAGCACGCAGAAAAAGCGGAAAACGCGGCAAACACAGGCAACAGAAAAGAGGTGTACCAAATTACTAAACAGCTCTCTGGAAAGCAAGCCGAAAAGAGTGAAGATGGAAGGCTGCTGTGCAGCGACGAGGAGCAACCCCAAAGATGGAAAGATTACTTCTTTTCCGCCTTGAATCGTTCACTTGCACAGGAGCCTCAGAAAAACAGCAACAATGCACAGCCAATAAGAATCATCACCCGGGCCCCATCTAAGTAGGAAATAGTAGCCGCAATTCATGCAATGGCCAATGATGAAGTAGCTGAAAAAGATGGCATCCCGCCAGATCGGTTGAAAGCGATTCAAGCATCATAGCAGATGCCTTATAGCCAATCCTGGGAATAGCATGGAACATCTGTACCTTTCCGGAGAACTGGACGGAAGGTATCATAGTCGAAATACCAAAAAAGGAGGACCTAACAATATGCGACAAACGGAGGGGCATCTGTTATTATCAACTGTGGGCAAAATTTTGTCCTATATATGTATTACTATCTAGGATAAGAGAGGCAGTAGAACGAACACTTTGAAGGTACATAGCAGGCCAGATTCAAGAAGGGCCGCTCATGTATAGACCATATTAACACCTTGAGAATCATATGGAGCAGTCGAGCGTTCGACTCGATTAATAGGAGCTTTATATGGCAGGCACTACGACAACGTAGACTGCCTGATAAAATAATATAATTGATAAAGCCCTATACAACAATTCCAAATGCAAAGTTCTCCATAATGGAAAATTATCCGACATCTTTGAGGTGAGTTCAGGAGTACAGCAAGGATGCCTAATTTCGCCATTACTATTTCTTATAGTAATAAATGATATCCTTGTCGGTGCCCAAGTTAGCGGCATACAACGGGGTTTTCTAGACCGCCTTAAGGATCTCGACTACACGGATGATATCTGTTTGCTGGCCCACGGATATCAGGACCTAAAAAACATGTCAAAAAACAGAAAGTAGTCCAGCAGGATTGAGGCTGAATCCGAATAAAACCAATGAAATGCGGATAAATGCAATAACCTTGAACGAACTGCGTTGAATAATCGTGACATGGAACTTGTAGATTAATTCTACTACCTCGGTAGTATTATTACCAAAAATGGCGGGGCAGAAGAGGACGTCAATTCCAGAATAAATAAAGCACGAGGCGCATATTCATGCCGCTTCCGCATTTGGAGATCAACGGAGATCTCAACTAACACCACATTGCGGCTATTAAACTCCAACGTTAAGGCAGCTCTTTTGTACGGTTGCGAAACATGGAAAGTCAATGAGTTCATTGCAGGGCGTCTACAAGTTTTCATCAACAGATGCCTGCTTTGTACCCTAAAAATCCGCTGGCAAGATAGAATTCCAAATGAAGGGCTATGCGCCGTGCTGCCCTATCCTTTCTTGGCCAACGACCAAATCAGGCGAAGGAAATGGAATTGGATTGGCCATTCCTTGCGCGACAGTGAAAATCTAGCCAAACAGACCCTTGACTGTCGGAGACCTAGAACAACGTGGAGGAGGACTCTACTATCAGAGGCCGCAACAACTGGGATATCCTGGTTAAAGCTGAGAGCTGGCGCGCAAAACAGAGTCCGCTAGAGGGCATCTTTTTTCGCGAGGGATTAAAGGAGCATAAAGTAAAGTAAAGTATTGATGAGATTACCTCTGCTAGTCGATGTAAATATAGTCGCTTATTTAACGTACGCTTTCATACAAGCAACGAACCCTAACTGAAAGTGTGTAGTGTAATTTAATGTATTTTAATTTGTCTTTCTTGTAGTTTTCTTATTGTTTGTATATTATATATTCTTGGAAAACGTATTAAAATTTGGTAGTAACAGTAATAAAATTGTCATCAATTTTATAATAAAGGGGTAATAAATATAAAATTTTGTAATAAAATGGTAATGAAAGGGTAATAAAACCTGAATCATCCTGAAAAGCCATGCAACCAAACCCAATTCCATCCAAATTATTACTCTGTACTCGAGTACTCGAGGAGTACTCTGGAGTACATGGCGATTTTTGAAAACAAAAGTAAATACGAATAAGACGTAATACGTGCAGAAGTAGTTGCAAGTACTCCGGAGTACTCGTCATCATCATTAGGAGCTCCACAGCCTATTGTTGGCTTTGGCTTCCTCCAGCGTTCGCCTCCATGATCCTTGGCCCGACTTTTCGAGTTTCTTATATCCAACTGACTCAAGTCATCTATGTGTATTTTCGTAGGACGACCTGGTTTACGTTTTCATGGTGGTACTTTCCCCAGCACTATCTTTGTCGGGTCCCATTCCCCTTGGATATGACCAATCCATCGTAGTCCGTTTATTTTGATCACTGGAACAATGTTTAGAATCTTACTGATTCCATACAACTGTGAGTTGTATCTTCTCCTCCAAACGCCATCAACCTGTATTCCTTTGTAGATCGAACGAAGGATTTTCCTTTCAAATCTTCTTACCAAAGCTTCGTCTGCCTTTTTCCCTGTCCACAGTAGGGCAGGCCTTATTAGTGTTGTGTAAAGTGCTAGTTTTGTCTTCCTTGAAATATTCCTGGGCGTCAGGTGCTTGCATAGACCAAAGTAGCCAGTGCTATTCGTCTTCTGATTTCGGCCAATTGTTACAAAGTTCTCCTTCATGTTCTCAAATGTAGGGTTAGGCACAATCGGTTTGTTAGACAGTTACATCCTCACTGAGGCTCATAAGCCAATAAAGTAGCAAATGGTTCGTTCGAGAAGTTAAAAGGCATGGTTGCGAGCCAATCTATGGTTCTTTTTGAGGCCCCGAGCCAGTTAAACCAGTTTCTATACCGAAAGCACCTCCAATAGAATTCGTCTATCTGGGCAATGGCATCAAAACCACCTCATCCAAGTGAAAAATTGTTAGCTGTAGCTCGGGACACTGGCTGGTAGAGGAATTTGCAGTGATTTTAGGCACTAGAACTCTTCGCTTGTGATTTAAATTGATAAGAGAATGGCGAAGGGAGACTGTATCAATAACGAATCGATAGAGAGGCCTGGTCGATATGGTATCGTAAAATGATAGATAGCGTGCTTCAAGCTTAAAGGATCGGAATTGACATTTCAAGTACAAAACAATGACAGTTGAAGGAGAATCTCTAACCAACCACAACCACAACCTTAGAACTCCCATTAATAAGAAAAACGAAGAAAATCACCATTGACGACTAAGCTATGAACAAATTTCAAGTTAAGAGTTGTAGTAATTATAAATAATTATTAAACATAATTTATGGCAAACGAAAATTTTGGCATATCGTAAATCAATTTGTCGGAGATTAACCTATTTTTTTTTATCATAAAGAAAAATTAATGCACTTAGGTAATAGAAATGGCTATCACTAAAATAAATCAAGATAAAATAAATATTGCGATCATACGGATCACTGATGATCCGCTGAATTACTTAGGGCTAGTCACACCACGGGTTTTGCAATCTTTAAATTACAAAGTTGTTTGAACGTTAAATTTTTACATTTTTAGTATATTCGAGGTGATTTTGAAATGAATGACCGAGCACTTCCTTTAAAATATTCCAAAAACTTGTAAAAGAATTGAACCGATATTTGAGCTCGAATATTGCACATTTTGTACCTCTGATCGTAAACTTTAAGCTTTATTTTAAAAGTCCCACAAAAATATCATTTTCATCACTATTTCTGAGTTGAATAGCACTATAGCTATGTTCATATAGTAATAGGTAATATTATTGGCAAAAATATATAAAGATAGTACCTCTGGCTCCGGTTCCGTAGTAGTAGGTAAAGTAGAAGGAGCAGGAGTAGTAGTAGTAGTTGAAGATGAGGAGGGATCAGCGGTAGTTGTTTTGTCATCCAACTTCTTCTGGCATTCATCTAAATCATCCTGCAAATCACTCTTTTGGACAGCTACTACAATAGTTGCTATTACAAAGGCCACAAGAGCTATCCCCAGAGCAATTGCGATTTTATGCTGAAAAACTAAATAAAAATATTTATTATTGTTATTATTTTTTTTAATATTCCTTAATCAAAATATTAATTTAAAAAAATTGAAACAAATTATTTACTTGACGTCATTATAACGATCAACAGCGGCTTTATGTGCGCAACCAACTTCCAACTAAACCCTTAAGAAGTTAAATGCTAACTGAGCAACTGCTAAGCTGCTACCTTATACTCTGCTACAATATAACAGACATATTATCATAATTGCGTTTTTTTATCAAAAATAATTCATTGTAATCAGCACAGAGCTCTGGAGTTATTAGTTTATTACTTTAGCGTAAATCATTCTGGATGTCGCCGGTTTCGACATTTTCAAGTAATCTCGACGTCACTTTTATTGACACTTTTACTACTAATTAATTGTTGATAAGCCATTCAGTTGCATGGATAAAATTTTTACACTCTTGAGCGCTAGTGTTATATTGTAAACCCAGCGAGAAGTACAGTAATATATGGTAAAGCCGTTTGTGGCTTAAAGTACTTTACGGAATAATGAAGATAGAACTATAGAATTAATTACACTATGGCTATACAGATTAAAAATAATTTTCTCAGCAAAACTAGTTGAAAAGCAATGAATTGTAATAATTTCTTTTCATATTATTTATTTCTTTGATATTTTAGAAATTTGTGGTAGTACAAATTATTAAAACTACCAAAAAGCCCATTCTACGAACGTGTGGTCTAATCCTAAATTTCCTCCACCTATTTCCTGTTGTTTAGAAAAATAAATAAAACTTGACCCTAAAAGTATGCAGAAACTTTAACCGGCCCGCTGTGCCCTACTCCGAGAATGAGGTAGAGGTTGGTGGGAGAGTGATTTGGTCTTACAATCCAGAGTCAAAGGCCCCTGTGCTGAATGTCGAGTCGTGATTTGTGACAAGATTTTTGAGTTGAAGAAAGTGACGTTTTAATCGAATTACGATTTTCAGCATAGTGGCCTAGAGTGGAAGTGCTAAGGGCGAGTTTAGCCCCCTATGCTGAAAGTCGCAATTCGGCAGAAACGCCACTTTCTTTAACTCAAAAAACTTGTCACAAATCACGACTCGACATTCAGTACAAGGGCAAAAGTCTTTATAGCCCAGTCACTTTATATATGAGCCTCTGAAAAAATGCAACTGGAAATTTATCAGCGGGATTCGCATATGTATCAATCTTATATTTGCATGTTATTTTAAATACTTTTGTTTCATTTCTATTATGTCTTTCTTTGATCTTGTGTATGGTTTATTTACTCTTAGCTTTAGTTTTTTCTGTTAACGCTTTTACTATTTATTTATATGTACTCTTGCTTTTGCTGCTTCTGTCTCTATTGTTATTTCTTTCTCTTTTGTTAATTTTATAAATTTCACTATGGCTTTGGATACGAATGAAATTTCCACAACCAATTGCCCGAACATTAATTTTAATAGAATTCTTCTTGATATTCTTTGTAAAAGAAGTCAAGGTGTGAGGATGTGTCATCTAAATGCGCAGAGTCTGTTTCCTAAAATAGATGAGTTTCTTGATTTGTTTAAAGATTCGCATATTGATATTATTGGTATGTATTTCCGAAACTTGGTTAAAGCCGCACATCTCGGATGAAATTATATCGCTTCAAAATTATTAGATTTTTCGTAATGATCGAGTTTCCCGAAGTGGAGGTGGTGTTGCTCTTTATGTTAAAAGAAACTTCAATTGCAAGGTTATAGCAAGATCTGGTGATAATGACTGCATTGAATATATTTTCGTCGAAATATATATGGTTTCTGGTAAGTGTATTGTTGGTACAATTTACAAACCTCCAAATATTTCTGATTGGTCTCCTCTTAATCTTCTTCTTGCTGAGCTTTGCCACTCATATGCTCACATTCTGATTTGAGGGGATTTCAATTCTGACTTAATTGCCCAAAAAAGTTGTGCTGAGAGCCTGCTGGACATTTTAAGCATTTATGGTCTTTCTGTTGTTAACAGTCATCCAACTCATTTTACTAGTACATCTTCAACTCTTTTGGATCTTCTAGTAGTGGATGATATTAACTTGGTGTCTTTTAACAACCAAATCGCAGTACTAGCTTGCAATGACCTTGTATTCGTTTCGTATAGTAGAGTTTCTTTTCATATAGGGATTTCAAAAGCATTCGTCTAGATGAAATCTTCTCAGAAGGATCATATTACATTGGGATCAAGTATACTTCATAACATCCGTTAACGAACAACTACTTTACTTTGAAGGTATAGTGTCCTATCTCTTCGAAAAATATGTACCATTAAAAATACGTCGAATAATGGATTCTAGTTGCCCATGGCTCACCACTAGTGTGCGTGCACTAATGTCTGCACGAGATATTGCCTACCGTAGGTGGAAACGCTTTAGAACACCAGAGCTTGGGAGGAATATCGCCACTTGCGTAATCGAACTTCTTTTCTTATTCGGCGCTCCAAAAGATGATATTATAGCTCTAAATTTAATTCTTCTCTGCCGACAAAAGCACTGTGGAGAAATCTGAAAACCTGTGGCCTCGGAAAAATCAAATCGCATATTGTTGCAGAAGATCCTAACGTGATTAATGATAAGTTCTCTGAAGTATTCCTCTCCGATAACCATGAAAAAATTAGTAATGATTTTCTTGGTAGTTTTTCCTCAACTGGGTTTACTATGTTTTCTTTTAGTATAGAAGATGTTGGTAGTGCTATCTTGTCTATTAAATCAAATGCTGTAGGTTTGGACAACTTACATCCGAAATTTATTAAATTAATTCTTCCGATAATCCTTTCTCCTGTTACACACATTTTGAATACAATTATTTTAACTTCTGTATACCCATCTAGCTGGAAAAGAGCAAAAGTTATTTTTATCCCGAAAAGTGGTCCCTTTAATTGCGCTGAATACCGTCCAATATCTAATCTTCCTTTCCTCAGCAAAGTGTTTGAATAGTATATTCTGTAACAAGTTTGGAATGATGCATATTCCGCACAAGTGGTGGCGGTCCACGAGTGCGGAATATGCAATTCAAAACGTGTTGCAGACTATACTTTTTCTACGCCTCTAAAATAGATTTTATTATTATTTTGTAAACAAAAACGTACCTACCTAAAGTAAAGCTATTGTCAAAAATATAAATGCATAAAGCACAGCAAGATATTTTAACCCTAAATAACATATTAGTAGTGCTCATTCGTAACAATTTTAACTATCCAAAATAATTATAAAAAGTAAATATCAATGATATTGTTTGTAAATAATTCCCAAACCATCTTTAAACATTTTTAAAATAATTTTTATTCTTTATTATTAACAAAATTTATAGTAAAATTACTGCAGTTTGAAATTGTTACATTAGGAATATTACTTAATTGAGCTTTGTTAATTGTGGAATTCTGAGTGTTCACCGTAGATGGCATGGGACTTGGCACTTCAGGTTCAATAATGTGCGTCTCTTTCTGGGATGTAATCGTCGTAATGTCGCCGCCTGCATCAACTAACATTGTGGCAGATGTTCTTCTGAAACAATGGCCTGTGTATAGCTCGGGATTTGGAAGTTTTAAAAACGTTGCCACTTGTTTTGGGATAGCACCCATTTTGTTAATTCCCATCACTTGCTTGGTACAACGCCCTTTTTGATAATTTAAAAAAAATTATCTACGTCAGCTATAGTGGGGCGGAGATTGGCATATTTTTTAAACAGGTCATAAAATTTTCCTGTTATTGTAAATTTTCTGCAAATTTTTGTTTTTGTATCTGGTACAGTTATAAGAACAGCAGTACCCAAGTCTTGTATATTTTGTATCTTCATTTGATACAACTCAATTTTTCTACAGGCACCCATGACACCTACAATTAACACAACCTAAAACATAACACATTAAGAATAAGAACTTAATTCAACTGGCATTCAGGTTTTTACCTTTGTACCAAGGTATAAAATATCTGGTGCTTCAAATATAAAGCTATTCACTTGTTCGGCTGTTAAAATTTTTGATTTTTTTGCTTGGAAACCAGACGCCTGTTTTTTTAAGAATGCACGTAATTTTGCATATTGTGACAAATCAATATTATATTTAATATTGAATGTTGTACGTAACATCGAGTACACCTTCCACAATGTTGAAGACTTCATTGTATTACCTAATCCAGTAAAATATGCGAGAAAAACATTTTCCGAAAAAGAGTTCGTATTTTTGGTTTTACGCCAATCCATAAATTGTTCGTAAGAATGTAGATATACTTCCTTGGATTTGGTAGGTAGTAACTCTAGCATCGTCTTATTTGCTAAGTCAATAAGTTCTGGGGGCGTACAATTCTCATTACTGGACATGTTTAATTAATATAGAAAATCACAACTGAAGAAAATGACAGTTAAGAATCAATGGCATTTACTGGTAAACAGCACCAATATCAGTTGAACGGATAAAGGCGCAACCTATTCCTAATTAAATAATTTGACAATAGATGCCGCCGAAAAGTTATTCAAAAAATGCTTTTATGTTCTGTAATTTAATAATTGAATTGTTTATTTAAAGCAAAAATGGTCTAGCGGAACATCTTTGATTGTTTATTATTGAAATATTTCTTTTTTTCCTTTAATTTACTAATTAATAAATAAAAAGAATAACACCATCATATTCTTGGCTTTTGAGCAACAGATGTCGCCCCTAGTAGTCATTCCATAACAAGTGATGGAATGAATATTCCACACGGGTGCGGAATGCCCGCAATTCCGTGTCTAAAAGCAATATCAGAATGCTCGTATTCTACAAGAGGCGTAGAAAAAAACTATTTCATCATCAAACATTTAAATATATTAATGACCGTAAACTTTTGTCTGACTTTCAATCTGGTTTCCGCCCTCAACATAGCTGTGTGACGGCTTTACTGAATATCTCAGATGACATCCGTAAAGCCATGGTTAGTGACATGGTTACTGTACTAGTATTTTTGGATTTTTCGAAAGCATTTGACATGGTAAACCATAAGCTATTGTTAGAAAAACTTGGCCTTGTACAGTCATATTTGGAGGATAGGGAACAATACGTTTTCTGTAATAATTGTTTTTCAACCCCATCTAAGTGTATTTGAGGCGTACTTCAAGGGTCAATCCTGGGGCCTCTTTTCTTCGCAATGTTTATTAATGACCTTCCGGCTATTATTAAGAGCTGCAAATTTCATTTATATGCTGATGATACGCAATTATATATGTATATCTAGACCAATTGGTTTGATCGAGGATGCGGTAGCCAGAATCAACGAAGATCTACATTCTATATATGAATGGACGAGATATAACAAGCTCAGGCTCAATGCAAACAAGTCTAATGTAATTGTTATATCCAGGTCAGGTGTTGACAGCAGCGAATTTCCTAGGGTAATCCTTAACCGCGCTGTCTTGCCCTATAAAAATTTTGTAAAAAGTCTGGGTATACATTTTGATAATACCCTATCTTGGGGTAATCACATTAGTTTTCTTGTTAGCAAGGAATATGCTGTTCTGCGAAAACTCTCTGTCTCTGCTTATTTTACTCCTCGGAATACTAAACTCTTGCTGTTGAAAACACTTATTGTTCCAATGCTGACATATGGATGTGAATTGTTTTGTAAGGCTGGGTCTGTTATCTTTAATAAGCTTAATGTTGCGTTTAATTCCTGCGTTTTTTTTTTTTTATGTGAAAGACTAGAGTCACAGGAAACGCCCTTTATACTGTGTCGACAATCTATTTTCTTCATATAGAGTGCAATGTCGAACAGCAGCTCTAGTCGGGGGAAGGAAGGAACTGTCACAACCTACCAGCGATATTTTGCAGTCCACCTACTCCCAACCATTACTGGCGACTTTGTCATCGGGGCATCGAGAAACAACTCGCTGGAGTGTTATGCCTCCTGAAACGAGTTGAATCTCATCAACCAACCGATGACATGCGCTTTGGTGAAGCGGGGAAGGGCTAACTAAGGCTATGACAGAAGGAATCAGGAATGTAAAGAGGGAAGAAGAACGACGGAAACTTATGTAGGTGGGAAAGTGGAAAAGGCGAAGGACCGTGGGGCTGGCCGGGATTCGAACCCGGGACCTCTGGGATAGTAGCCAGACGCCTTACTCCCTAGGCTACCGAGGCCCCCTTCGTTATGTGTACAATATTAGGCGTTTCGACCATGTCTCAGTATACGTCAGATTTGTGTTTGGATGTATGCTATCCTCATATTTTGATTTTCGTACTGTCTGGTTCCTAAATAAAATTATTTTATTAAAGCAACCAAAGTACCTTTATGATAGAATTAATTTCGCGAACTCCACAAGAGCGTTAACTCTAATTGTGCCTGTCATTAAGCACAGCATTTCCGAAAAACAGTTCTTTGTTCGTGCTATTAGGTTGTGGAACTCCTTACCATTAGAGGTACGAAGAAGCAGCAGCAGTAAAAATTTTAAAGCGATCTTATATAAATATTTTGCTTCACAATAAATTTGTATCAATTTTCCTTCGCTATGTACTCATTTTTATTTTTATTACTGATTTTTTTTTTCTTTCTTTTCTTCTAATGTTATTTCTGTTATCTTTTTGTGTATAGCCTATACATAATAAAAGACCCAAATGTCTTAATTGTGTAGTGTAAAAAATAGAAATAAATAAATAAAATAAATTCTCTTAATTTTGGGCTCACAAATAATTTCCCAAAAGTCCATAAAGCCAACTGGCCGGCTACTCACGTTATGGAGGATTAAAGGTCATGAAAATCAATTTTTCAGAAATATTCATAGTTTAGTTTTGCAAAATGCACTAAAATTGATTTTCGTGACCTTTGACCCGCCATAACTCGAGTAGCCGGCCAGTTGGCTTTATGGACTTTTGGGAACTTATTTGTGAGCCCAAAATAAAGAGAATCTCGCTGATAAATCTCCAGTAGCATTTTTTCAGAGGTTTGGCCCTTTTTTGTATAAAGTGACTGGGCAAATAGAGATTTAAAAATTGTATCTGTGACACTTTGTTGCCACTTAACCTGTTTCTTCTTTCTGCCAGAACTTGACCCGCTTTAGAAAAAAATGGTTCAGAAGGCACAAAATTTGCAACGCTGCACAGTCTTAGTTTAAAAAGTTGATAGTCTCTAGGATATTGATCTTTTATCGAATACCACCACTTTGCCGGATCTATGAATCTAAGCAAGAGTGGTTCTACAAGGTATTTATATATGGCTTCAGTTGTTTGATTTGTGGTTTTATTAAGTCACACACCTGCTTATCAAAGTCATCCTAAATACTAGACTCCAGCACCGAAAGCGGAGACATTGTTGTAGTTGTAGATACTGGCATGGCTTCAGAATCACGGGTTTGAGTATCTTATGCATTAAACTGACCCCCAGTAGGTATGAAATAAAGATGAGCAAAACGGATCTTTTACGAGAGCCGACACACCGGATCTGCATCTTTCAAAAGATCCGACTCCCAGAGCCGGTTCAAAAGAGTCATCTCAAAAGAAATTCTGTCATATCTTCAGAACCCGGATCTATGCATAAACTTGCGATTCCGTTCTCTCAGCTCAACTAATTTCGTTTTTTGAGTGAAAAACTCACTAAAACAGTGGTGTGAAATGCTAAGACCTAAATCAGAATTTGAGCTTTTTGCATCACTGTGTATGTACGGGATATAGTCCATTCAAAACGCGGGGGGAGGGTGTTCCAAAATAACACCGTTAAGAAAATCGAACCCTAAAGGTTTTTGGGGTCACTAATCACGAAAATCGGGGTCCCGCGGTCCTAAACCATGGGCGTCAGCCTTAAAAATGCAAAAAACACCCCTTTTTAGGGAGTTTTCGCGATTATTTCAATAATAATGAAAACTAATGCAATGAAATACACTTTTATTATTATTTATTTACGAAAGTGGTTGATTTGTACTAAATCAAGGCGAACTTTATGATAAGGGGTTACCCTAAAGGGTTGAAACCACCCCTAAATCGGCTAAAAATAGAGTTAAAACTACCCCTACAATTATAAAAAACAGCTTTATATATAAAAAAAGCAGTGGGTGTGTGTACTTATGTACACGCATTAGAAGTTATACTTCTTTGGCGTGATTTTAAGACTAATTTTTAATTTCTACACAAATATTTTATTGGATTCTTTCTATTTTCGTGCGTTGGAAGGTGCAAGCATTATGATGCCGACACGCTCAAGGCTGTCGGTTTTACCGTATTCTAATCCTAACTAAAATCACCAACTACATAGTTGGGTCATTAGTCCTAATTACAATTATCTTGAGATGGGCTTAAGATCCCTCATGTAATTCTCTTAAGACTGGCTAATTTTCTACCAAAACGTAATTTTATTCAATATTACTATCAAATAACTGCATATTCGGCGATGAAACAATGAAAAAACGGCAAGAATCATTAAAAGTTGATAAAACATGATGTTATGCAATATTTTTGGGTTTTTGGTATGTATCAAAAAAATATCAAAATCTTATAAAAGTTTTAAATCTCGAGGATTGTGGCCGTGAGGACTTTTGTTCAAGAGATCACGAGCTACAATTCTACGGGAACAATAATCAATTTGACGGAGGGCTATTTTCCATAAGATTTGTGCGGGGTCCTTTAGAGTGAAGTCGTGAAAAGTTTACACTTAAGGCCCAATTACAATGACCGTATTAGAGCGGAACAGAATCGGATTGAACTGTCAAAGTGGGTTTCCAAGCATGCGTTTTCTATTTAACCGATTCCAATGAACGGATTCAAACGCATTTGACCGCATCTGTGCCGGATTCGTTTTAGTTTGTTTAGAAATCACCGGATTGAGCTGTCAAAATTTTGGTAAACAAAAGCTGTGAATGTTTAAGGTTTTATTTTTTTGATTTGTTATGTTTTTAAAAGTGATTTCGGACGAGCAGTTAATCGCAGAAGTGAAAGATTATGAAATACTGTACAACAAGGCAAAGAGTGGATATAAAAATTCCAAGATTAAATTTGACTTTTAAATGCGAACTGATCCGTTCATTGTATTGTAATCAGTGCATTTTCCTATCCGTTCTGGTGCGTTCTTTTGACATTTCAATCCGCGTAGATCCGCTCATTGTAATTGGGCCTTTAGATATGTGGCTACTAGACTTGATAAACTGACACTTGCTAGTATAAAAGTTCAATTCAGCCTTTATTCAGCAGTAAGTTTTCACGAATGCAACGAGAATCGCTTTTTCAGGTTGAGTGCAGTGATAAAGTGAAAAAGGTGTGTAAAACGTCAAGCAAAAACTTTTTTTTTTTCACTTTTTCACTGCACCGAACGAGAATTGACTCCCTGAACTGGCTAGCAAAATTCACACAATTTTTTAATTATTTATTTACAAAACCTTAGAGTACCTAAAGAAATGGTTTAATTTTAATGACATAAGCTACTTATTTCGACTTGGCAATATAAATTTAAAAGGTAAACTCGAATTTGATCGTTTTATTAACATAGGCGAAAATTTAAATCTGCAAAAACTTAATATAAATATGGATGGTCTTTATGGAGAAATTTCTTTATTAAACAAATTATATATCCAGATATATAGTTTTGAAGGTTTTGCGGAATTATCTACTGCAAAAAAGTGGCAGTACATATTTAATAAGGCTGATGGTAATTTTTCGGAATTTTATAAATCGTGTTTACAGAAAGAGTTTTCTCTGTGATGAACAGCAAATGGCGAGACGAAAGAAACAGTGCGTCTTTGAATTGAAAATGAAGTAGTTATTTACATTAACTTAAATATAGATTGTAAAGATACTGTGCAGGTGTTTAGCAGAGACAATTATTTGTTAAAAGCTGCTAAAAGTAATAAAAAAAATGTTTTCAAGCAAAATAATAATAAAAAAAGTACTTTATTTTGACACAATGTACTTTTATTTTCTACCTTTAATAATGTACTTTGTTTGCACAAAAAAAGGTGGCTGACGATGTGTAAGAGCGTTATGCGTTATGCGAATGAAATCGATTCACTCTCATGTAAATTTTTTAAGCAAACCCTCCTAAATAAGTTTTACTTCAAAAAATTTGAAAACGCCCTAGCGGCTAAACCGTTACGATACCCCCCACACATACGATTTTTTGTTCGTCTATTCAAGACCTATCTACAGCCAGATGTGTCATCATTTTCACTAATACACCCTGTATGCCTTCCAGCCAAAACTGTGAATGTGAATGATTTTATTGTTATTTACACTATTTATTGATCTCGCATGTGGGAGCCAGGAAACAGAGGCTTCCAAACCCGTTGCTGATATAACACTTTCTTCCAGTGGCGTTATATGAAATGCTTCTTACAATCTACAACCGGCCTTGGTAATTTAATTCTTATTTGACACCAATTTTCTTCTAATTTAAAAAATCGCCATACCTAAAATATGTTTAATACAATTGCAAATGACGCCAAGGTTGGCCTCGAGAAGATTAACATGGACTTGACAAATTGACAAGTTTTGCTAATATCTAATAAACTCGATGTAATGAGACCCGTTCTAAACGAAGTGATCTTTTTTGGGTTCTGCACAGCGATAGCCTTCGAACAAAACATCATTTGTCAAAATCCGACAACCTTTAAAATCGTGCAAAAATTTCGTTACCCTTTACAAACAGCGCGAATTTTTCAAACTTTTTGACGGGGAATTGTTTTCTACGCGTGATACAGTTTCAGGAAATTGCGGTTTATCCCGGGATTTCCAGTAGTTACCGCAAAATTTGTTCTTTTTGGCCAAGTCTGACAAGTACTTAACAGTTACAGTTTTGCTAATATCTCCGGAAAGCTTTGGAATTTCCAAATGAAGTCATTCGCTTCTCTGTTTGTCAACGTCGCTTCAGCACGCTCAATACGAATTTGAACACCCGTTTAGTGCAGCGAACGAAATACGGAGGAAATGTTTGTTTGCTAACGTTCAGGAAAAACAAATTCTCGAGAAAAAGCTTATGGATTTACCACTATTATAGTTGAACTAGCTTCTCTCGGGATTGCTTTGTCATGAGTTCTGATAATAGTCAATTTCCCAATAGTGCAAAACGTATAACTATTTTGTAAGAAGTCAGTTTATTCCATCTTCGTTCATCATACTGGGAAGTTAATCGCGTGGACCGAAAGGGTCAAACCCAAATCCCAACTAGTTTTTTTTTTCAAGACAGTTTTGAATGCGTTAATTTTTAAAGAAAATTTCCATTTGCAGGAAATTTCAACAGCTTACAAATATGTAACGGAAATAACCGTTAATCTCCATCTCCACGTATATTCTCTCCTATGATTTCATCATCAAAATTTTTGTCAAGGTTTATGCCTTTGCTAAGACGAACTTTTATAAAAGTTATAAGTTTTTGAAAGCTTTTCTTGAAAGTTCTAATTCTCATCGACAGATGGCGCCCTGGCTTATAAGTAGAAATGGTTTCTAAACATAATAAAAAGTTTACGTTATGAAAACTGAGTTTAAATATTTAAAGTATTGGAGCTAAAGCGTCAACCTAGTCATAAAATGAAGTAAACTTTAAAATACTGCAAAATATATAAGAAATAAAACGAATTCAATAAAATTGTAAAAAGATTTCGGCCATATGTCGTCGCCTAAGAAGGCAGAAAAAAGTCGCTTACAGTCTTCATGCACCTCTCGTCATGTGGTCTTCCACTTTGAATGAAATTTAAATTACACACTCTTTACGGCATGTTCCTGTCCTTTCGGATATTAATACTCGTAAATAAGATAGTTGCATCCGTAACGAAGGACACTCATGCCGCAGTGGCGTGGTGTAAAGTGCAGCAATTTCTGTGCCCTTTTTTGTTCATTCCGCTCCGCGCCGCGCTGCATGGAATCACAAGACCTTCAGGGATGAAAAATTAAAAGTTTTTATAGTCAGAAGGGCGCGCGGAGGTGACTTTGAATTTCTCGAGCTCCGTATTCAGATCGGAGTTATACATATATTCCTTTAAAGAAGAAGAAAAGACTAGAAGGGACCTCCGCCCTTTCTGGCTCTTGGGTCAATAAGCACGTGTGTGATTGGCGTGTGCCAGATGGCGGGTCACAATTTTGTTTCGATTTTTTTTAGTTTTGTTTTGCTTCTGCGCGCGTTATTTTTTGATCGTGTAAAGGTATTTTGCTTGTAGCAGCTCAGTCAGTTCTTGGGCGAAAGGTAATCAAGCGAAAAGTTTGTAAATTGAGGTCTGACGGGGTTAAACATGGGCGATTTTAAGGAAGACAGTCGCGCAGGCGCCCGAAAAGGATGCGTGGCAGGCATTTTGATTATGGTGGATGATTGCTGAAATATTGTTGAAAAACCTTACAACAATATGCAAATTACTAGTAAATGAAAACAGGCGAGTATAATAATTTATGTTTTACAGTCAAGGAATAATAGATCAATTCATTTCATTCAGGGTTTAAGTTGTGTAAACCTTGTGCTTTAAGGACATAAAATGAAACAGGAGTATTCGTATTAAATCGAACTTAACGTGAGTCAGTTATTGCTATTAATTGGCCATATATCCCAGTAGGAATTCTAGGAAGGCCTTACCGATGGAGCACTGAAATAAGTAAACATCTGGTAAGGGGTAACCCTTATTTTCTTGGTGCTAGATGAGCCCTTATATAACCCATTACAAGAGAAGGCAGAAGGTAAGGTGTAGTCCAGAATTAGACCCAAACAAGTGAGAATATGCCCAATGACTCAAGGGAGCTTTAGTTTTCATAAATTTTATAGAAAAAAAAGAAAACGGGCAATTATCTTCGTCGTGTGATATTAGCATACTCAATAGCCCGGCTCTCATTCGATTTGGAGGACAAGCAGCTTTGGAGAAGTGGTTAGAATTTAGTTGGAGGACTGCTAAGGTAAAGTCACTCTCGGGCTTGGAAAGAAAAAGGCATTTGCAAAAGATGAACAAAATAAAAGCTTTTCGATACCGGAACACATATCCACGGGCGCCCATGAATATTTCTTTTTGCAATGTTCCATTTCCCGCTGGGGTAGTGGGATATCTAAGCTTACAGAAGTACTGAAAAGAGTACTCACTAGTAAGGGGTAGGCCTTACTATACCCCTTACAGATGAGCAGTTCTGTAAGTACTCTAAGGTAAATGCTTACGTAACTACTCTAGGGAAAGTAAAAAAGTAAGGCCTTACCTCCTATGACACCATGTGTAAAAATAAGCACTTCAATAAGGGGTATGGTAAGGCCTACCCCTTACTAGTAAGTGCTTATTTCAGTAATTCTGTAAGCTTGCAGGTCCTACTGAGATTATACTAGGTAGGCTATGCGAACGATACTAACGTACAAAACAGATACTAAATTCTATCAGTATTGGTAGCATAGAGATAAGGAATTCGTCTTCTAGCGTCTTGCCTGCTTATTGCTTGTCATTCTGTGTCGAACATCCAAATCCGGAGTATCAAATCTACATTAATGAAAGAAAGTGTGTGCGCCTGCTTGAGGGTACACCAGTCACGAGTTGGAGCCAAACTAGAAGAGATTGAAATCTAATTTTTTTGTAGGTGCATGGATATCCAAACAGGTAATGTAAAGCTCCCGTTTTTCGAGATTTTAATTAGTTTTTTTTTTTTTTTTTTTAAATAAATTAGTACAAGTTTTTACAATTTTTACCTTGATTTTTTGACGTGACAACGTCTAATAAAACGGTTAGCCGGGATGCCCAAGCGACAAAGTGTCGCATAACCGTGTGAGTGGGCGTGGCTTACGCTGCATTTGTAGTAGTGGCAATGAGTGCCGCTTATCTATATTGTGTTTATATCCCAGCGGGAAAACTAGCAAGTGGTTACCCTGGTAACCCACGAATTCTTCAATGATTTGTGTAAGCGCCTACCTGGTAATCGAAAAATTCTACTGGAAATTTAGGAAAATGGAGGTCTTTACGTTGTAATGAATAGGTAAGCGACTAGGTAATGCCTTGAGAAATACTTTCGTTGGAAATGTGATGTGCTTTTGTCATTCTTTGTCTTTGGCTGGTCAAAGCCTCTCTT
Organism: Thereva unica; assembly: GCA_949987705.1. NCBI lineage: Eukaryota > Metazoa > Arthropoda > Insecta > Diptera > Therevidae > Thereva > Thereva unica. Next base: position 102,814,970 of record OX465283.1, read on the forward strand.
CTTGAGTTTATTCCGTCCTCATCAATTTTATAAGATTAATTTATACCACTAACAATGAGCAACAAAATCAAAAAGATGTCTTGTTAGAAAAATCCATACCAAATGTAGCAAAAATGGAATGGTACTTTCGGAAAGCATTGTCTTTATTGCTAAAAAGGGTACCCAGTAATTTATTCTGCATGCCTTACATGGTAATCTGTGTATTCACCTAATACATTTCGCCTCTGAAATAAGTCCTCGTCTGTAATGCCTACTGTAAGTACTTACCGCTCTAGGGCATCCCTATGTAAAAGTAACCTATGATTTCATCACAAAGGTAATGTGTCCATCTCATTACCACCTCGCTTACCTACCCATTACATTTCCCGCTGGGATATTACTGTCATTGTTACATTTGAGAACGAATAAAAAAATAAAAATACTGCAAAATTATATGTATATTGTGTTTATTATATATTGCATGTAATGAATAACAGATAACGAGCAACATGGTAGTTGTCACGTAATAATCGCCACAGCGCGAAGCGCTGTGGCCCGGGGCACCGGTTTTTTTTACAATTTTTTACCTTGATTTCGGCCTACTTTCATGATCAACCCCAACTTTTTCCCACATGCAATATCAATATGGCAGCCGAATTGCAATTGTGTTTTCCAGTCCCCCACGTGGGTATCAAGTGAAAGGGTATGACAAAAAGAATACAATTAGCTGGGTGGCGTCATTCGAAATTCAAAATGGAGGCCAACAGAAAATTACCTTTTTACGAATTACCTATTTTTACAACGCGTTCGTTATAGGTATCAAATGGTAAGGGTGTCATCATCATCAGGAGCTCCACAGCCTATTGTTGGCCTCCAGCGTTCGTTCCATGATTGTCGATCCGGGGCCCGACTTTTCCAGTTTTATTCCCAACTGTCTCAAGTCTTCCTCAGGGTTGTGTAGCGTTGTAGTTGTGTTAGTTGTGTAGCGTCATTCCATAAATGCAAAATAAAAATATAGTTTAAAACATAAAAAATTGGCTTTTATTTTTAAATGAATTTCGAATGTCAAGTTATTGCTCCAGCCAGTATATGTATGGGTACAGCCTGCCTTTCGAAATGTAAAAAAGCGTGGGACGCTAACGAAAAGTTCCAATGTTAATAAAATAAGATAGGTAAATAGTAAGTATTTATTAGAGTTTTTTAGTGGCACCAAATTGTGCATTTTTGGACTGCACGGTGGGTGCCAAATTCGCAATATGGAGAAGGACACCATGAGCGAAGTACTGCACAGGGCGTCTAATCCTCCGACATAGCAAAATATATGCTGATGATTCTGAATATGTTTGGCTAGGTGTCAATTTTAGCACATCTGTTGTTTTATCATTATATCTTTTTCATACCGCGGATTATTGAAAGGCGTTGCAGCGCACGCGGGTTTTTGCTAGTATGTACTATTGTACATATAACAATTACAATATAGCATTTTCAAAGAATTGACATCTGCATAATACAAACTAATTTGAAAACGAGCCTCGCGAACGCGGCTTTATTGCTCCAGAGAAGTTTGCCTCTTTGAATTGGAATGGTCAAAGATAGAAGGTGGCCTTTCTTCTTTGGTACTAAGCAATGTTGACAGAGAAGTTTACCACCCTTATTTTCCCTTTTAATTCCAAGCTGCATTCATGTAATGGCCGCCATACACGCTACAATGCACCGGAGAGGTCTACCTGTACAGGCATGCCTGCGCAGGTAGAACAGATCGTGTGCGGAAATAGACCTGTGCAGTATTTTTAAACATGGGCAGGAGACCGGAGAAAATTCGAAATTAAATTCTTTCAGTGACACCGTAGACCCCATACACCCTACCGGCAAATCTGCACAGGTCACCTACCCGGTATACCGGAGCGTGTATGGCTTACATAAGAATGTATTTATGCAGATTAGATACGATTTAGCTCTACCTTTTGCTTTAGTAATATAGGTTTATATTTAAGTAAGCTTAGCTTCAATTAGGAAGTGATTCGAAACGCGCACATAAAAGCTAGAAACAAATTGCAGCTGTCACAGTAGTCCATCAGTGCTCTTATTTTTTTATACGAATATAAATAATATAAACTTAGACTTGTCTTTCCCCCAACTAGATCACGCTAATATTGGACCTGAAAAAATAAAACCGCGAGTTGCCAGTGTCAGTTCTTTCACTCTTTCCTCCACTATGATTCCGATTAGAGATTGTTGTCTGACTCTCAAAATAGCCATCTCTAGCCCTTCCACGCTCCACCAAGAGATTGATGAGATTCAAACTCGTTTCCGGGCCCCATACACGGTCAAATTGGATGTACATCGAAGTGCGGATGGACAACCAAAACTGTCGATTGTGGGCCGGTCGGCCGATCAAAATACGTTGGGCTTATGGGTTTGATGAAAATCTGGATTTACATCCAATTTGACCGTGTATCTGGGCCTTAACACTCCAGTGAGTTGTTTCTCAATGCACCGATTTTAGAGTCGCGATAGTAATGCTTGGGAGGAAGTGGAATCAAAAAAATGGCGGCTTGGTTGTGGTAGTTTCTTCTTTTACTTTCTCCTGTTTCTTCACTAACTTCCGACTAAGCCTCCTGTTCGACATTGCCTCGGTAGTCTAGGGGTAAGGCGCCTGACTACTATCCCCAGAGGTCCCGGGTTCGATTCCCAGCGGTGCCACGGTCCTAGCCTTTCCCAATTTCCCGCCTACATAACTTTCCTTCTTTCTTCTTCCCTCTTTGCATTCCTGATTCCTTCTGTCATAGCCTTCCTTAGCCCTTCCCCGCTCCCCCAGAAGCGCATGTCATCGGTTGGTTGAAGAGATTCAACTCGTTTCAGGAGGCATAACACTCCAGCGAGTTGTTTCTCGATTCCCCGATGTCAGAGTCGCGATAGTAATGGTTGGGAGTAGGTGGACTGAAAATATCGCGGAAAGGTTGTGGCGGTTCCTTCCTCCCCGACTAGAGCTGCTGTTCGACATTGCACTCTATACGAAGAAAATAGATTGTCAACAGTATAAAGGGCTTTTCCTAATCCCATAGTCTTTCACATAAAAAAAAATAATCGCCTGAAATATGAAGCAAGGCAACAACAAAAGCCAAAGCTCTGTATGAGTAAAATTAAAGCATAACCTTAAAGTTTTAAAAACTTCCGGATACATAAGGCAGATCTTTGGATAGCCCCATATCATTCGTAGTTTACCTCATAGGGCCCTTATGACAAACTGATAGGGCTTACCTCACTTCAGTATCGCAAATTTCCTTTTTGTGGTGCTCTCTTCCGGCTTGCCCCTTTGTTTCAGGGATGGCATGGGGCCCACACGATGCATGAATATTTATATGGTAGTCGGGAAAGGGTCAGTGATGATTTGGTCTTGGATTTGGAATTGACGCCTTCCGATATTTCTTTAATTGAACGACCTGAAAAGGTCTGCAAAACCAATAGCTTGAACTTTAGCTAAGAGAGCCGAGTGACATAAATATGGCGCGCCGCAAACAATTCTCTAGTAGCATTACGAGACGGCACAGGAACTAATATAACATTATAATTGCTATGCTGCCTATTCTATGTCCTTTCTTCTCTTCGTCTCTACTATTATTTCTTTTCTTCTATTATGCTTCCTTATTTCTAAAGCTTTCACTTCTCTTGTCTGCTTGTGGTCATGTGGATCTGTGCTCTCTATGTATACTCGTATCGTATGAGCGGGTCTCCTAGTCGTATGCACAATGAAGGAACACTCCTCAATATCCTCGCCTCTTCTTCTTCTGGTCTGAATATTGTTGTTTTTAATGCCAGGAGTTTAAAAAATAAAATGGATGAGCTGAGAAACTTGCTCGATTGCCCCAAAAGTTGTTAGTTGTAAGTGAAACGTGGTTAAATCCGGAAATGCCCTCCTCCTGTGTCTCCTTTTCTGGCTTTACTATCCACAGAGATGACCGTGTTGGTCGCTGTGGAGGTGGCGTTGCTGTGTATATCTCGTCTGTGCTTTCCTCTAGAGTGATTTGTAAATCTAGAGATTCTCCACTTGAATTTGTCGCTGTGGAATTAAAATCTTCCGTTGATAAATGTGCTATCATAAGTGTATACTGTCCTCCCACTTTATTTGATCCTGTGGTTGCTGCTGAATTCCATACTGCTGTCTCTAATCTCTCTCGCCAGTATGAGAATCTAGTTGTTGCTGGTGATTTCAATGTTAACTTGTTAAAACAAAATGGTCAGGTGAAATCTCTTAATTATATGTTTGAGTCTCTGGACCTTCATGTTTTAAATAAACTCCCAACTTTTATGAATTGTCGTAATCCGTCGTTGCTTGATGTTCTCGCTGTTACGTCCGTCGACTCAGTGGTGAGCCACAGTCAAATTTCTAATCCGAGTTTTCTTGACCATGACATCCTTTTTCTCTCTATCTCTTTCTCATTCCTACCTTCTTCTTCGCCTCCTTCCCTCTCTTACCGTGATTACAGCAACATCAATCCTGAGCGGCTTCTAACTGCTGTTTCTTCTCTACCTTGGTATGACATCTATTTCTCTACCTCTGTCAACGATAAGGTAGCTATCTTGTCTTCCTTCATCCAATCAGTGTACGATCAATGTGTACCGCTTGTTACCCGTAGACTTAAAACTCCTTCCCATTGTCCATGGTTTTCACGCGAGATTCGGGATTTGATAATCCAGAGCGAGTATATCTACCGGCGTTACCGTAGAACTGAAATTCGCAGCTACCTAATTGAGTACAAAGTGCTTCGCAATCGCATCCACCTCAAAGTCAAAGCCAAACGTGTGTTCTATGCTCGCAAGCTTAATCCTAACCTAGGTCCGAAACGACTTTGGTCTTACCTTCGCTCGCTTGATGTTCATTCTTCTGCATCTGACCCTTTTGATGTTGATGTTGAGCTCATAAACTCATCATTTATCTTCTCTCCCCCGAGATATGATGGTATCTCTTTCACTAATTCCTCCTCCTCTGACTCACTCAGTCCTGGTAGCTTTTACTTCCGCTGTGTTGATTCTTTAGAAGTTCTGAATCTCTACTGTCTATCTCCTCGAACAGTATCGGCTTTGATGGAATCTCTCCACGCTTTCTCAAAATCCTGTCTCCCCTAATTGCTGATCCTATCACTCATGTTTTTAACTATTGTCTTACTGCATCTGAATTAGATCTCGTTACTGTATCGTCTCCGAAATCGTCTTTCCGGCGTATCTCAGAGCCGCTTGTAGCCGCCTGTTGCCGCTCATGTAGCCGAAGCGCGTAACCGCACGACCAGCCTTACTGACCTCAAAGTTTGTACTTAAACTTGTACTTAAAAATATCATCACTTTTCTTACGAAAATATCGCGCTTTGCTGTTGATTTAAAATGACACCCATTATTGAAAGCCCCTATTTCAACAGCGTGCATAACTTAAATAAAGCAATGCTCTGCCAATCAATATTTCACTGCAACAATTTACGGCCTCTAGACAAAACCACCACCAAAATTATTTTGAAACTCGATATATTCCTTTTTAGCTTCAACCTAAATCCACGAGCATCACACCTGCCTCAAGTCTACCTTAAAAATAAAATTTTGTTTTTCATCGGTTTTTTTATTAATTTGCCCTCGGAAGTGTAAACGTTTCAGTGGAGGTCAAATGCTTCCGGTTATGTTCACCGAAATATTTTGTTTGCTCCTTTTTGAGCTTCGGCAGTTCTATGGGTGGTCTGGGGTTAATGAAGCGTTCTTTGACTAGAGACGAGATTGTCTTGCAATTTTGATATGTCCAGCACCAGGATTTTTTGGTTTTATTTGGCCTAAAATTTAGGTTTAAATTTGGGAGGAATCTCAAGAAATTTATTGCCTTGTTCAAATTATACCCATCGTTAACGTCCTGCCAAGAAACGTCACATTAAAAATAGTCAAGATTGATTTAAAGCGATCATGGCTGTAACTAAGTCGCCAAAAGGTAGTCAAAACACACGAAACATCCGTGCAAGGTCTCGAGCCTACAAAAGATCAGGACACATGAGCAATAAGATCTCTGCACGCATCTACACCTGCCACAGGGTGGCACATGCCTCTACTACCGCTTCGCCTTTGAATGCAAATGTTGAAAATAATTTGAAAAATTTACGATGACACTTTACACTTATTCCGGGGACAATTCAGGGTTCAGACTCCCTTCAATGCAGCTCGGTGTCTGGGCCATTGATATGCGCACTTTTTTGCTGCCTGTGTGCAGTTCTGCTGCATCGTTGTGTCCTGAATCGGCGGCTCACCACTTGACCACTTGAAACAACCCCGACATGACAGGAAGAGATTAAAATCTCTTCAGAGGAGATATGAATCCTTAAAGAGTCTCGCCGCTGCTACGTCAGCTCCTGGACATCGTCAAGGTGCAATTTTACACTTAGTGTAAACATGCACGACCGGACCCAGATAAGGATTCTCTTATCCTTGTGACTGACGACTACCTGTGTGAGCAGCGGCATTCCTTCTTAAATCGAAAATGTTAACCCTTAAGAAATTAAATCATTTTTGTGAAGGGGTGAGGGAGGAGTGCAAGGAAAAATTATAATTTCATTCGATTAATCATAAATGGAAGCTGGAGAGAATAAACAAATCACGAAGGGCGGATTAATCGATGTTTGTAGCCCTTGCAGCCCTTTAATTATCGACCATCAATCTTGCACGTGGACAACTGGATTCTTAAGCGGGGGTGTTGCTGCAGCGTTTTGATATAGACTAAAGTCGCTCAATATCCTTTTGCTAGTTTTCATTAGTGTTGATTTGATTTGTGATCCTTTTTAAAAAATTGAGATATTACCATTTTCGGAATATGAAAATTTATTCCAAAAGATTGAGATATCTTTAACCGAGCAGATGGGTATTTGGGTAAAAAATATTTCGGATTTTTGTGAGTTCTGTTGATTGCATAATTTATAAAAAAAGTGGTTAGAAAGCTGAGTCATGTAGGCTTCTTTTGAAGGCACCTCATTCCATTGATGGAGTCCTGCAGATAGCAGAACGTTGATAGTCTGAAGGTGCTATATCTGAACTATAAGGAGGACAAATCAAAACTTCCCCACAAACTTTCCCAAATTTTTACAGGAAATCAAAGAAGTACGCCTGATCGGGAATTGCCGTGATGGCATACTCCTTTATATTAATTTCGTACTGCTTTCGTTCAATTGCTTGGATAATGTCTCTAGCTACCCACAGTAGAGCTGACAATCAATCTGACAAACTGGAAGTACCTTACAGTGGATGATTACCCGATTTAATGAGTTTGTCAGATGGAACCCTTTACAGTCATGACGATAATTGCCTAGAATATGAGTCACATATATTTTTCTACTGGTTAGACAAGTGAAATTAAAATTCACTGGTTGAACTAGTGAAATTTTTACTAGCTCATTTATAGTGTTACTCACTGGAAACCGTTGCGCCTCGATGCAACCAACGAAATAAAGGAAGTAGTAAAAATGTTCGGTTAACAAAGAAGTTCTATGTTAAGAATCTAGTGACTCAGAGGGAATATTCATTTGTGACATGAAATATACTTAAAATACCTTACCCCCACCAAAAATAAATATTAGTGAAAGATTATTAAAAATAGCCTTTTGCCAACAACCATTAGGAACATAGTGTAATCTCCAGAAAGTATGTCAGATCCACAGTGTTATTCATGTTATTATCTTTTTTTGAGAAAGAGGCAGATAGACCGATTGCTTAGAGGGCTTCCGGATACACAATGTTCAATGTTCTTCCATTTGAAGCTATAGTCCAGTCAAATGGTACTTTTACTCTGCATTTTCTGAAAACAGCAATTTTTTTTTTCATTGTCTAGGGGGGTTGGTTGGGAGTATAAAACCGAGTTTTCGGGATCCGGAGGCGTGACGTTCGGCCGCCATCTTGTTTTTAGTGATGTAAAATGGTTTGTCTTATATATCAGAAACCGTGAGACCTACAGAATTTTTAGATAATCAAATTATCTACAACTTTGGCTAATAATGTTTTGCCGTAATACTAATAAAAAAAAAGATATGGATGAAAAAAGACAAAAATTTTGGGGGTGACGAACTTTAAAGCGCTATAACTTTTTTATTATTGATTCTACATAAAAAATGCCTCAGAGCTTTTTTGTAGAGCATTTTATTACGAATAATTTGATGTGGTAATTTATTAAATTATTGTTGTTATTATTGATTTTGTATCAATGCAAACGGAGTAGTTATAACAAAAGTTCTGCATATGCTTCTATTTCGTAATATAATACTTAATATTATTGTAGGATGTCTTATCGAATTATTTTAAATTGAACTCATTTCCACACCACCCGCGAGGTAGAGTTGTCGGCGCGTTTTTTTTAATGTGGTTCCCCTGTAGGCCTAATCCACTTAACATTGGTAAAATTATTATTTCTTTGTTTTTGAAGGGCCAGGTTGTGGGTCATTTATTGAAGCGTTCTCATCTTCTATAATAATTACACAGTTATCATCCGTGGGAGTTTCAGTGCCCTCGTCGAGAAAACTGTTGTCGACTTCTTGGGGCAACATTGATGGGGATTCATAGTTGAATTCATCCTCGTCTAATAACTTTGAGACTTCTACCACGTTCTCACATGTTTCACCATTGCAGTTTTGACAAATCGTAGAACATTTTAAGCCACTCTTCCGGCACCCGCAGGCTGGACCACACTTGGTTTTGCACCTGCAAAAAATTAGTTTTAACAGATCCGGAGGCGCCGGCGCCATCGTCCATTTAATTGGTACAAACATTCGCGACATTTTTCTCCAGCCCTAGCATTCGGGATCTTTATATCGTCCTAACCACGTTTGTACTTGGTGATATACTCTAAATATATGCATACGAGCTGCATCTTGTGTAGGAGGGAGGGTAGAGAGATTAAATTTGCTTTTAACTACACATTTTGTGAATCGCCTATACCGTAGTATATTTAATGATGTTTCCTGCTTTTCACCACCATATAAGGCAATAAAGAAACGTTCTCCGATAATACTCAGTACAGCGGGGTCAGCTTTATCATTTTGAAAAACCTCAACTTCCGAAGCTAACTCTGGGTTTTTCTCAAGGGCGTGAATAAATTTCATTTTTCCATGACTGCAAGCTGCCGATGTTGTGTCGCATCCAGAGAAGGCATGAATAAATAATATATTTTTAGCTATTATATCTCCATGTCGAAGACTTGATTGGGAATACCTTTTTTGCGGTGAACGCCCTTTTGCGGGTTTTAAGAAAAAAACATTCGGGTGATCGCGGCCTAGAGCGGTGAGCAAAACAAGGATATCAATATTACTACAATATTCACGGAATCAAAAAAGTCTGATTTTTCAAGGGCACAATTTACGATAAGTGTATCTGCATCTCCTTCTGCTTGATCAATATGATAACACGTTTCTAATAACTGTATCTTCAAAAAGTCGATAAAGGCTTTTTTGTTGTTTTGGTTACTAAGAAATTTCTCCTGTGAAATTGTCGGAACACTACTGCGATTAAAAATGAAATCAGTAGATATGTGTTTTTTGGAACGTCTAAGGCGCTCCCATGACTTAGTACCAGCGATGTCTGGATCATCTGAGTAACCGTCAAATATAATTATCACGTTAGAATCGTAATGACTTCGAACGTATTTTACGTATTTGTCTAAAATTATTTGAAATGATACATTTCGGTCCCATACAACAGCGTGCAGAAGATATCCGCCATCGATTACAAAAAGTTTATTTGACCCAAGGTCAACGGGATCATCAAGCGGTGCGAAGGCGTTAAACAACGTGGATTTAGTGCCCTTTAGCATAACATAAAAATCAAAACACCAAAACAACGGGAAAACCCAAAACAAAATTTTCACAATCGCAAAACTCATTCAAGTTGTAATCTCTTCGAAAGACTTCGAAAAACTGAATAAAATAATGAATGGGCGACCTACGATACAGTTTTTTTTTTTCAAAATTAGTCGTTTATTACTTACAACTAAAATGACCAATTCATTCAATTTTCATATTTAAAAATGAGTAAAACTTTACTCCAACGCGGTATGCAGAAAAATGCCATAAAATACCGTCAAAAAAATTGTATAAAAAAATACATTTACCTTGGACGTATCTTCGTTTGCACTGCATTAAAATCAATAAGAACAACCCAAATTCAATAAATGACCACATCAAATTATTCGTAATAAAATGCTCTACAAAAAAGCTCTAAGGCAATTTTTATGTAAAATTAATAATAAAAGAGTTATAGCGCTTTAAAGTTCGTCACCCCCAAAATTTTTGTCATTTTTCATCCATATCTTTTTTATTATTAATATTACGAAAAAACATTATTTGCAAAAGTTGTAGATAATTTGATTATCTAAAAAAAATGTATTTACAAAAATTCTGTAGGTCTCACGGTTTCCGAGATATAAGACAAACTATTTTTTACACTAAAAACAAGATGGCGGCCGAACGTCACGTGTCCGGATCCCGAAAACTCGGTTTTATACTCCCAACCAACCCCCCTACACAATGAAAAAAAATTGCTGTTTTCAGAAATTGCACAGTTGGGCCTTTTTTCTGCACCATTTTACTGGACTACTAGGATGTTAAGATTTTCAGATTTTCCAACTCTCGAACAACCTACTTACAGCTGACCATGGGAGAAGCACGGTTTAATAATATCGACCATAGCCGGCGGATAATATAGGAATTGTGGGTAGCTGTACCCATCCGGAAAATTCCGTAACTGAGTAACTGAGCGTGTTACATGAAGAGGGCCTATGGTTCCGGCCCATATTCACCGAATCTCACACAATAAAAGAAAACCAGCTGGATACCCAGTGGCGTATTTTAAGATTTGGCGCCCTGGGCCTAGGACATTTGCGCCCCATACATTAATGGAAAAAAAGGTAATACATTTTAATAATATAAAAACACCGTAACGTCAAGAATTTTTTTTAAAAGGACACTCTTGTAGATCAATTGCAACATCAATAAGCAACAATAATTGTTGGAGTTTTATGGCGTTAACTTCCACTTCAGATATTGTATCCAATTTACATTAGAGTGCAAATTTGGCAGTTATTGCATCATATGAGGATTACGATTGCTTCTGTACTTTTCTGTGGAGTTATTCTTAGCTGTAGCCTTTACTAGCCTCTATAGTGGAGCCAGACTTACACAAGGCAGTACATTTCTCCCTTTCCCGATGTTAAATTGAACTGACGACAATTTTCAAAGTCCTGGCTCAAAATAACGTCCTATTGATATGTGAGCGTGTATCGAGATAAATGGGGCGAGGCGTGATTGTGTCCTCTTCGAGCAAGGTCCTCACATATACATTGTTGAGGCATATGTTTCTTAGTTAATCTGAGGCAATTTAATGCATATTAGAGTCAAAATCATAAAAAAATACCTTCATTGGTATTTATTTTCTTTCATTCTTTAATTTCATTGTTTTTGTCATTTTGTCATAACAACGGCACTTCGCCTTACTTGAAGTATGACACTGTACTGGGTCAAACGAAAAAAGAGGCACCTCTAATAAACTCATTTTATAATTGTGTACTATTCAAGACTACTATCCTCTTCAAAAGCATCAGCGTCTGCCTCGACATGTTGAAGAGTTTTGGATTCCCGAAATTCCGATAATATAGCCGTTTCTAGAGAGTTTGAGTGAAATTGAGCCAATAGACCTGCCGCATCATTTTGAACCAACCCTTTTTGGTGGGCAGTCATTTTTTATAACGTCAAGAGCCGCTATTATTTCCTTCCAATTTTTATCAGGGCTAGCACAGGTACCGTCCTTATCTGACAACCGCATAGTGACAAATAGTTCACGGTTACATTTTTAGGGCTTATTTAGTAATTTTATACGTTCGATTAATGCTGAAAAAAGGACATATAGCTTTTGCAGCAACACGCAAATCTGTGTAGCTTCTGAGCAGCTACCGATGATCGTGTCAAGTTTAACTAATGTGCGGCACCTACGTTACATACTGAAATTTTTCTTTGATCTTAGCCTGTAGGCCACTATACTGCCCAACCATACTGCTGGCATTTCCATAGGTTAGACCTCTGCAATTATTAATGTCGATATTCAGTATTTTGAAGGTATCCATAACTGCTAGCAGTATATGTTCTACTTTGTGGCCAGTGTTTGGCAGAAAGGACAGAATCATTTAACTTGAAAAAAATCGCACAATTATTATCTAAGCAGAATAGGGCTGGTAGCTGACTGTAGTTGTCGGTCATGCGGGACAGCTTCCGAAACTGCGGAGCACTTGTTGTGTGGCTGTGAGGCTATAGCCAGGACGAGACTGACTCTCCTACATCGCGACTTCCCCGCTCCCAGTGACATTTGGTATTTGAGTTCAAACTCATTTTAGGCTATATTAAAAGTCTAATGCTGTAAACATGCTACGGCTGACCGACGAATCGCTTTGCTCAGCGACTGTCAAAAACGAATAGAATACACCTCTTTTGTATGAAGCTGCACAGTCTGCAGACCACTGCGATAACTACGTCGCCTGTCAAAGTTACATGTGTGTTGTGGCATGGGCTTTTGTTGCCATTTTCGTGTGCTCCTGTGTGCGTGTGCAGCATATTTGGCCGTGCATGACGGTAATTCCGGTGTGTATTTTTTTAATTTGTTTCGCCGTCGCTCTTAGTGTGTGCTCACATCAAATATCGTCAAGCCATTCGCCGTGGCCGAGGAAAATAGTTTCGCAGTCGCCCTTAGCATGTTTACAGCATAAAGATGTAAAGTAGCACGCACACAGTAATACACGAGGGGCGGTACGCAAACCCATCCCACAGCGCCCATGAAATTTTGACAGGCATCGACACGACCACGAAATAGAAATTAGATTGATCCAATGGGTGAGCTCGGCGGCGTAGTTATCGCAGTGGTCTGCAGACTGTGCTGTGCTGTGGATCTCGCAATTAAAGAAAGCTGATCTATATTTGTTATATCACGAAAAATATTGCTTTTATAAAAGTTATCTCTCAGTGTATTGTAACGATTATTAAAAGTTTCCAAAGCTGAGCACGAGGATACTTGTGCCGCCTAATCAGACCAGTCACAGCGCTGAACCATCGTGCTCGAAACGATGGAGGCATTTTATATCCTCTATTTTCACTTAAAACCTGCGTGAGGTCGTAGCTCACTTCCCGACACTCCCTTGTAATCCATCCATCCACGTTTGAGAAAAGTCGGAGGGTTCACTGAATCTTAACAGACTCGTCTCACTTGCTTTACTATTACGTCACAGACTCGCAGTGCGTCATCTGCCGCCACACTGAATTTGTCTCCACTCTAACATATTCTGGATCATAGAGACACATACCGGTTTTTGTATGGGTATAACTCCCGCTATCATTCACTCCTCATCGCTGGATATGGTCCTGTGTGCGCAGAGTTACGTTTAACCTGGAGTCACCTACTTGCGTTGGTGCGTGCGGTGATTGATATAATAAAAGTGCGTGCAATGAAATGCCAACTGACATAAACAGTACGCACGCCACTCAAGAATTGGTCTACTTCCAACTTTTTAGCATTGCTACATTCGTTCATTTTCTGTTGTTAACCCTCATGTCCAATGCTGCTGCCCACACCATCAGGAGGTGAAGAGGTTTAAGCCCCCACGTTGAGCAGCATTCTTGAATATGCTGCACAAATAGCGAAAACTTTATGCGCCACGCCTTCCTGCTGCCTTGCCAGAAAGAGCTTTTCCGTCTGGACGCATAGGTCCAGGTCTATAGGCCAAACCTAAACCGAAAGTGAAGTTAGATACCATTACATATGAATATATGAGAGTAACCAAAATGGAAGTGAACTAGAAGTTACATCTACTTCAGTGGAAGTTACGACTACTTACTTCTACTTCACTTCTGCGTTACTTTTCATTTAGGTTTGGCCTTATGACCATTGACCAAAGGAGTGAATATATGTATCCCAATTTAGTATAAAAGATTGTATGTGATAAAAACATCTAACATGAACGACAATCATTTGTTTCGCAATGTGGATATAAGATGAAGAACATATAAAGCCAGGCCGTTCTATAGCACGAGGTACTGTTCATTCCCTAAACATCATTCATTTAGCTACCAACTTTTGCAAGTAATTTGAATCTTGCACGTGCTGAAAAAATTTTTTAAAAATTTTTTATGTGAGTAATTCAAACTGCGTTCACTAACAGTTGCTGCTGCAATATCTTTTGAATAATTTTTATCATAAATGCAATTTAAAAAACTCTGTCAACATCTGCCCCCATAAGCTGCCACCCATGTTAAAAGCATCTGAAAACTGATTTAACACCCTGCCACCCAAAAAAATAGGTTTGCTCTCAATCTGTTCTAAAAATTTTGGCTTGGTGCGGACCACATATCGAGATTTCTTTTGGGAATCGAGTTGAAAAAATTCAATATATGCTGTTTTTATTGATGTGTGTCGCATTGGAGTTGGGAGACGCACCTTGCGCCAATTAGCAGCCACTTCATTAGTCACAGACCACACACGAGCGGGTAAACGCGCAAAAGGGTTAATCGGAGTCCTTAGGGCATACACATGCAAACCGGAAGCTTTTGCCCTTCTTTAGGGACTTCCGAAACCAGTTAATAAAATATTAAAGAAATTTTTTTTGAGGGGGGAGAATGAAAAAAGAAAAGGAAACTGGATTTTTGAGGTGAATTTAAAGCAAAGGGCAGGTGTGATGTAAACAGTTTTTTCATAATATTTAGTTATACTTAAAACATTGCGTCAGGAAGGACATGAAAATATTAAAGAATAAGATTAATTTCAAAGATTTAACTAAGCGTTATAATGTGTCTGAAGGAATATGAATGAATCCCCACCCCAGATTTTACTTATTCCCAAAAAACCAAATATCCTCGCCTTCTGCGAGTTTATTTATTCTTCTTTTTATAAACGGCCACTCTGCCCTCTTGTGCGCTTCTTGATACGTGACTATTAGATGGAGTCTCAATTGGCAAAACTCCCCGTTGACAGGTCGGCCATCCCACAATATTCAGAAACAAGGTAATTAGTCCATGGAAATGGTACTTTAACATTGCAAAAATGCAGGACAAGGTTTTATTTTTGGGATGTGTAGGGGGGGTCAGTGTGAGCTTAAGTTTGAGTTTTCGGGATTCTAACCCCCCCCATTTGGCCGCCATCTTGGAAAACGTGTGCAAATGGTTTTTCCACTATATCTCCGAAACGGTACATCTTACCGAAAATTTGCAAGGACACTTTTTGTTTAGAATTAAATAATCTACAATTTATTACTCAGAAATTTTGTGGTAAAATGAATAATTAAGAAGTTATAAGCCTTAGAACACAAAAATTAGTCACAATATTTTCTTTTAAAGGCTATAACTTCTTTCCCTTCAACTTTAACAAAAAAAATAATAACAAGTTTTTTGTAGAGGGTTTCATTAGGAATAATTTTCATTCATTACTTTTTTAATTTCATTCACTACGAAGGGTTTTACAGCGCCCCGAAGGTATGAAAGTGACAGATTTTCGGAATATTTTATTACAATTTTACCTCCTAGAAATTAGGAATAACAGCTAGCAAGTAATAATAATGAATGAATGACTTTACGTTATGAGAAATGCCGATGTTTGAGTAATGTAATAAAATTGTTTCGCATTTTTTTGTGGGTTTTTATTGCTGTTATGCCATGTTTTATAAGGTACGATATGGTTTAAAATGAAATTCTTTGAATAATAACATGCGTTACTTCAATTTTTTTAAATAATTTGTTTTGGGACTACACAAAAAAGTGCTTTATTCAAATATGTTAATTATCTAGCTAAATATGGACGTATTCAGTTTGTGATAAAAGTTTGAATTATCTTAGTCTTATTTCAAAATTGTTATTTCAGTTTGATCTTAGTTAAATTTTCATATTTATAACTTTGTAAATAGTTATTCAGTTGCGCATACTACCAAAACACAAGTTTTTGAGGATAGTTTACACTCTATTTGTTATAAAAGTTATTCTGATAGTCGTACGGGTAACAGCGTTTGTTGTCATAGTACCAGCAACAGCGACGATACTGTCTTGTATACTAGAAGCTCCCTAGATTGATTTTAATTTCCTGACCAACTGTTTCATTTTCTCTTTGAACTTTCAGCCTTGACACCTTTGTACTCTGCTATAATTCCTCAGCAAATCTAAAAATGTCCAGTAATTGATCATGAACCGCTGCACAGCCCTTCAAAAAGACCAGGAATAGAGTAGATAGAAAAGCAGCACCCTGGATTAGTCGTATTGGGGACACCACTTTAAAAACGCACCGACAAACTCTACTTCGCAGGTGGTGTGGAAATGAGTTATACAACTTGCAAACGCTTGTCATAAAATGAATACGCCCGTATGTTGCTAGATAGTTAACATAACTGAACAGGCTAAGATGGTGCTTACGTTGCCGATTACCGCAGCCAGAAGAAGGTTCCTGCATATGCAAAGGAGAACCCTCAGATGGTTGGTGGCACAGATTACAGGACACGGATGTTTCAGGTATCACCTAAAAAGAATGGGAATTCTGGAGGATGACACCTGTCGGATGTGCCTGGAGGAACCTGAGACGGCCACACACATAGTGTGTCACTGTCCGGCGGTGGCGAGAAAAAGGGCTGCCGTAACTGGACTCCATTGGATGGAGGACATGAGGCAGACTCCCTTCAATCAGCTGCTTGCGATAACTAGGGGAGTCGAAGCAAGGGAGCAATGGGACAACCCACTGCAACCCCAATAAGATGACTCTAGGCAGAGGGACGAAAAGGGACCCGTAAATAGTGGTCTGATTCGATATCCCTCGAAAATCTATATATATATATAACAGCAGCCCTAAAACAAATTATTTAAAAAAATTGGAGTAACGCATGATATTATTCAAAGAATTTCATTTTAAACCATATCGTACCTTATAAAACATGGCATAACAGCAATAAAAACCCACAAAAAAATGCGAAACAATTTTATTACATTACTCAAACATCGGCATTTCTTATAACGTATAGTCATTCATTCATTATTATTACTTGCTAGCTGTTATTCCTAATTTCTAGGAGGTAAAATTGTAATAAAATATTCCGAAAATCTGTCACTTTCATACCTTCGGGGCGCTGTAAAACCCTTCGTAGGGAATGAAATTAAAAAAGTAATGAATGAAAATTATTCCTAATGAAACCCTCTATAAAAAACTTGTTATTATTTTTTTTGTTAAAGTTGAAGGGAAAAAAGTTATAGCCTTTAAAAGAAAATATTGTGACAAATTTTTGTGTTCTAAGGCTTATAACTTCTTAATTATTCATTTTACCACAAAATTTCTGAGTAATAAATTGTAGATTATTTAATTCTAAACAAAAAGTGTCCTTGCAAATTTTCGGTAAGATGTACCGTTTCGGAGATATAGTGGAAAAACCATTTGCACACGTTTTCCAAGATGGCGGCCAAATGGGGGGGGGTTAGAATCCCGAAAACTCAAACTTAAGCTCACACTGACCCCCCCTACACATCCCAAAAATAAAACCTTGTCCTGCATTTTTGCAATGTTAAAGTACCATTTCCATGGACTAAATGTAAAAGAGACTGGCCGCTTCGAATACCGTAAAAAAGGCAACTAGTGACGTCAGAACGAATGCAGAAACAACTGTAATTGTCTTGGCGAGGATAATTTACACCTCTGAGTCTCGGGCGTCAGTCGGCATGACCGTTATTTTTTTATGTGAAAGACTAGAGTATCAGGAAAGGCCCTTTATACAATCTATTTTCTTCGTATAGAGTGCAATGTCGAACAGCAGTTCTAGTCGGGAAGGAAGGAACTGCCACAACCTACCCGCGATATTTTCAGTCCACCTATTCCCAACCATTATCAATTACTACTGCGACTTTGACATCGGGGCATGGAGAAACAACTCGCTGGAGTGTTATGCCTCCTGAAACGAGTTGAATCTCATCAACCAACCGATGACATACGCTTTGGTGGAGCGGAGAAGAGCAAAGGAAGGCTATGGCAGGAGGAATCAGGAATGTAAAGAGAGAAGAAGAAAGAGGGAAAGATGTGTAGGTGTGAAAGTGGAAAAGGCGAAGGACAATGGGGCTGGTCGGGATTCGAGCCCGGGATCTCTGGGATGCTAGCCAGACGCTGCGCTGTCTCCCCTAGGCTACCGAGGCCCCACTGTACCACAAATAAATTATTGAAAGGCGATTCTCGACCAGGTGCGAGATGTGCCGCTGATTTTAAGCTCCCTGCGCAATAACACGCATTGAGGACGTCTGATCGACAGATGGGGTGGTTCCGGATCACTCGGGGGTTAATGGTGATGGCCCAATCGACGCTTCATGCGCGTTGACGTCCGTTGAAGGTTCAGTCATAGCGTCAGGACTTCAAAAATGTTGCTTTCTAAATACATGTATGGATTTTTTGTATGCACTTGCAATCAAGTCAGGGATATTATTTTACAGATTCTATTAATTTTTTATCAAACGCTTTCATAAAAATAACAGTAACTAGTAAAATGCAAACTTTCCTCTGTATTTTATTCTGAAATCATGATAATTCGACAGTTTGACAGTTTTGAAATTTTCAACGCCTGCCAAAGCGCGAAAAGGGGAAAGAAAAGTTGAAAGTTGGTCGACTTTTGCGGTTGCTTAACACCGCTAACGCTGCAGAGTCGAGAATGGCATAGCTTGATTCGTATTACATACAATCGAATATCGACGTATTTATCTAATTTTCACCCTCTAATTTAATAGCACTCCGCGGTTTTTTCTTCTTAAATGACCCATTGAACGAGTCCCGCAATAAAACCCCGTGAACGTTTTAGTTCCTCCTTTCTATATGACATAATCAATAGACTATATGGCGAGTACCTCAGCCTGAAAAACAGAGCTAAGATCCATGGATATTTTGCTCTTTGGTCCATATACGCCCCAGACCAACCCCTTATCGGGTTTGGAGCCAAAAGGCTATGCTTCCTTTAAAGAGGTGCCTGCCATGTTGCCATTCTGACCAACTTCGAATAATCGTCGTATACGGTCGGACAATGATATCATTGGCTTCAGGTTTAGCTCCTGTTTATAGGACTGATAAGTGAACCAAAAGGTCTCCTGGATTATAGCAGAATAGCTCCCGTAAACGCAGCGCCGCCGCCAGAGCTTCCTTGTTTATCACTAAGTGTAGGGCCTCTATAAGCGGACCATGGACAGGCGCTTTTAGTTCAGATCATACCAATACAGGTCATGTAAAATCAGTTTAAGAATGAATTATTGGAACAGCAAACGAAGGTTTTAATTTAAAAAAAAGGAAGTTTTGAGCCTAGGTTTAGGGCGTCCTCAGAGAATATGGTAAACTCATTGAATATGGTCTTCGTATTGTTGGTGTTTCAAACTCTATCACTAATTTTGAACTAAAAACTTTCTTAAAACAATAAAAAAAAATTAAGTAAACTTCGACCTCCACTTAATTCAAGACATTTCATCAATAAGCACTGACCCTCTTTCAACTGGACAAAATTACAGGTTCACCAGCCAGATCTCTTCAATCTGAAGAGGAAGTCGTGAATTATGTTCGGCAGCAGCCCTTAAACTGATTCAATGCAACAATAATCTTAAGTCGCTATAATTCTCCTCTGAATACCCCAAGAAAGGCATCGTAACTACTGCAATTTACCTATCAGACTGTCTTTGGGGCTAAATCTAAAGTGCAATACCTGACTGCAATCGCGAACTCGAAATCCAGCATTGCACCAATTCGGAACTCGCCGGTAATTGCCACAATCAAAAGTGATTTTTGTGTCTCTTTCGGAATTCGTCTGTTTTTATCGGAGTCTGCCCACAATTGAATTAATTGCTCACTCGTCAGAGAAAGGCCGGGCGCTTCCATGAATGGATGCTTATTTTGATTAAAAAATTCAAGAGCCAATTAACGAGGGTTGTTTACCCGACCAAGCACGTGTCTACCTAGCTCTAGACCGAATAGATGTTTACCTTAAAAATTGTGTTTTGTTGTTGTTTTTGCTATTCTTAATTGTGTACTTAGACGTTAAATTTCCGTTAATTGAATTTCGATGAAATTTATTTCGGTGGAATCTCACTGCCGCTTCAAGGCTGCGGGTGTGTGTGTGTGCCATTCGGTGGTGATTGGCGTCTGGTGTCAGGCGTTTACCTTCTCAAGAAGCATCAAATTGGTTTGGTTTGATCTGTGGTCACGCAAAAATAGCCGCAAGCACCAATCAGTGTCATGAAGATCGCTCGCAGTTTTCGGAATGGCCATTGTGTATTGTTCTTGTTTAGGCACAGGTAAGCATTCCTTCAACACTTGAAATTAGTTTGGTTCGTGCCATGCAGAGTCATTTGTGCATTCAAGCCTGGGCGATCCTTCACCTGTCATAATATAGAAATTGCAGCACTCTACCAAACTTATGGTGCTCAAGAGCTAAACAGACTGTTGACAGGTGAGTAAAGCATTGATTTTTTAGGAGTATCTTTTGGGATAATTTTGATTTGGCGTAAAATAATATAAATGCCATCATGCGATATTATATAAGAAATTTAGGCCCTTGATTGCGGTGAGTTTCGTAATCTGATATACATATGTACATAGCAATCGACTTTATCGCAAATCCTTGGTAAGTTTTACGACTAGTTTGCAACGGGGTGGGCCAACTATTAGTTCTACACCATCTACTGATAAGAATGGAGGGTTTATTAGAAATAATGAATATGACTTGAGTTTTATGATCTCAATTGAGAATAATGTCTCATTTGATTGATTTAGACATACATATGTAAGTCCACGATCATGGAGAAAAGGTATGTTAACGCTTATTTCGCGTTGCCGAGGGCGTGAGATTAACGCAAAATACTGTCTTCAGCGAAGCTTTAACGTTGGTTGGATTGGACAGATACCAAAGATTATGGTAGAGCCGATGATAAAACTGTTTTCTGGGGTACACCAGGAGATATGGTGTTGGGTTTAGATTTGACACCGTGCACTACTACCTTAATTGAACGGCCAGAAATAAAACCACCGATCGATCCTGTTCATTTCAACTGGGTCATTACCATTAGCTCAGAGTTTATCTAACAGAGCACGGTGCCACACTTTATCAAAAGTCTCTCGCCAATTGTAAGTTCTGTCGTTAAAAACAACTTTGTACTAGTTGCAACGTTCGAGAGAGTGTCAAGAAAACCACCACATACAGTGAGTTTTCATGAGTGTTCAACCATAGTTGAGCCCTAGTTGTACGTTATGAAAACAGATACAGATAAGAGTATTCGTTAAAGATTTTCAACTCTGCTCAACTATAGGTAGGTAGGCTGAACTGAGTTCGTTTTGGAAATGAAGCGCTTTTAAAAGTGTCAACATTTTACCTTCAACATGATGCAGATTCTTTACGGAATAATTGGACATTAATTTATTTATTGTCAAGCAAGGCACTTAAAAAATGGATTACATATTAGATACAAAAAATAGGTAATAACATTAACGTGAAAGGAACATTGCGAGTATTTAAGTATTAAACTAAGATCTAAGTCGATAGTGTTAGTAAGAAATCAGGAGGACAGCAGGGAAGTTAGTTTTCTTTTATAGGACATTTTGTTAATTCACGGGGAGAAACAGGCCGCGCAGGTATTGAAAGTAGTGCAGCACCTGTTAACGGGCTCGTTTCTAGAATATTCAGTACGATGCAGGGCTCTTTAAGTAGTTTGGAATGCCTTGTTTGTCGAGTATTGTGAAATTTGATGGTGTCCGGCAAGAGGTAAAACAAGATATGAGCAATTTCCGTCTAAGGGATAGAGGCAAGATATCAAGGATTTTGAGCCTCTCCGTATGTGAGGAAGGTTCTATTTGGTTTACACTAATTTGAAATATGAGATCCCAAATCTGGCACGCATATTCAACAATACGACGGACTAATAAGCAAAACAAGGATTTAGTAGCCCATACATTGTTGCATCAACCAACTTGTTGGATCTGGCAATAATATTATCATAGTGTAAGTTAAAGTTTAACTTGCTGTCGATGAGACAATGCCTAAATCAACAATGTGAACGACACGATTCTGTATTTGTGGTGCACCAGTCTTGCAGTGTATTAAGTTTCGATTGTAAAAAGGATACATCATTTTGAGACCTGAGCACTATACATTTTTAAATCATCGGCATAAAAGGGGTGCGAAATGCTATTTAATTTTTCAAATAGATTGGAAATGAATATGTTAAATGGAAGTGGTGCTAGGTGGATGCCTTGCGGTACAGCTGAGGTTACATTGATTTCATTTGAAAGCAAACTCTGAACTCTTTCTCTTACCACCTCAGTTCTCCCGTTAAATTATGTTATCCAACCAAAAGGGGCCGAATACTCCAAATCTTAATAATTTCATAAATAAAATGTAGTGGTCTACTCGATCAAATGCCTTGCTTAAATCAGTGTAAAGAGTGTCAAACTGGTGGCCTTGTTACATACCGCATAGCAGTTCGGAGATCAGTATCATAAGATTGGATGTGGTGGCACGACCTTTTCTGAAACCATGTTGCTTTTTAGCTATAGGTTTACATTTGAATCCTTGCGTCAACCTATTCCGTTTATGCCACCAAATATCGCAGACTAATTAAGATGTTATAAAAGGGTCTTTTAAAGTTTACTACATTCGGTAATCATTTGCTCGTTTAAATAAAGTAACGCGTTAATCTAAGGATTTTTACGTTACCAGTTCCTTCATGGTGGCTTTGTGTGATATTACCACAACTAAAAACAACTCTAGGAATACGAATACACAACACTTACAATGCAAATTAAGACAAAAAATCGGTTGTCAGGTTCTTTGTATACTTGGTACAATCCGTCACGTATATTCTTCTCCAGACTCTCTCTATTTACTGCGCCTGTGATCCAGCGGAGAAGTTTTTATTCGAAGGTACCGAGGACCTGGTCGTCATGCCTGGTAAGCTCCCATGCTTCCGATCCGTACATCAGTACTGGTTTTAATACTGTTTTGTATAACGTAAATTTTATGGTCCTGCTCACTCTTCTGCATTTAAAATATCAACATATTGTATATATGTTCTGTTCGCTAGCAGTATTCTTCTTTCAATTTCCGCCTTAATGTTGTCTTTATTAATTTGAGTTCCTAAGTAGGTGAACTCGTTTGCGGATTCTAGGTAATATCTGTCGATTGTTATATTTTTTCCGGTTCCTCATCTACTGTTTCTATTAAGGATCCGCATATGTTCCGTTTTATTTTCATTGATAATAAGTCCTGATTTTTATGCTGCTTTTTCGAACGCTACAGACATAGGCTTCCTTTGCAGCAGTCATTTACCAGCCTATGATGACCATGTCATCTGTATATGCCATTTTCTGAATAGACTTGCTTAGAAGTGTCCCTCTGGTTTCAATGCGGGTCCCCGGACCGCCTTTTCTAGTAAAATGTTCAATAGTAAGCGGGATAGAGAGTTTCCTTGCCTGAGGCTTCTGTTCGTTTCAAAGGGCACCGATACATTGCTCTGTATTATCACTCGACTCAATGAGGTTTGAGTGAGTTGAATTAATTGGTCTGGCAAGATCTGTTCCATCATTGCTTCGTAAATTTTTGGTTGTAGCGTAAGATCATACGCTGTCTTAAAGTCAATGAAAACGAGGTCTCTATATTCATTTCTTTCATTTTTTCAATTACCTGTCGTAATGTGAATATGTGATCGGTTGTGGACTTTTGTTTCCTGAATCTGCACCTTCTTCATTCTGGTGCAATAAGCGAGTATACGGGATATACGAGAATGTTGTATATGCTAGATTTAGTAACATAATTCCTCTGTAAATCTATGAAAAAAGATCGCCGATATAGCGGTATGCTTGATACGGCTTGGCAAAACAATTGAGTCGACATAACAATAATGCCGAGGACCCGCTGCAATGATTGTGGCATAAATATTTTTCCCGCCGCGCTCCTGTTCCAATAATTTGTACATACAAAGCAATTTTTATTGTTTGCGTTACTAAAATTTGGCGGCACATTTCAAGAATTTGACGGCACACAAAAGTGCCGCGGCACATTGGTTGAGAGTCACTATAACTACTCCAAAAATAATTCCAATTATGGATCATACAAAATATTTTGTCGTGTAAACGGAATTATTCGAATTATTGTTTAAACCGAAATTTTTCGGCTTAAGCCAAAATGTAATTGTGAGAATCTTCGATGCTAAATGCCCGTTTATACGTTAATTTGAGGTGAAT
Source organism: Thereva unica (assembly GCA_949987705.1). Classification (NCBI taxonomy): domain Eukaryota; kingdom Metazoa; phylum Arthropoda; class Insecta; order Diptera; family Therevidae; genus Thereva; species Thereva unica. Next base: position 102,839,210 of record OX465283.1, read on the forward strand.
CGATTTAATATTGCTACTATAAACTTGGTACATGTCTGACTTGTCCATTTTATCAAACTTCCTTGGCTTAACTGTTTATCATTTACTAAGTGTATAACCGATCTAAGTGTAACCCTTGTGGTCTCTCGGCTGCGTATTAGTCACGCCTTCATACGGTTGGAAAACGAAGGAATATATAGTGCATTGCGGTAAGTTACCCACGAGGATGGTGCAACAACTCGGGGACAATCGTCGGCATTTCTATGATAGTTTTTAATCATACTACATATTAATCATGTTTATGGGGAAGGAATTGAAGTACAGGGTGGCTTTGATAATATCTACATTTTTGTGATGCAAGTTGATGTGGCTGTTATCGAGTCGAAATTGACAAAACTCTGCGTAGTTTTGAGTATTATCACCTTCGGCTGTTTTGGATGGAAGTCAATAAGCCCCCTCGAGGATATAGACTTCTTATAGCAACCAAAAATGGTAGTACCATTATGTCCAACTCTTTGAATAGAGAAGACGAGGAAGTGCAATTTATTAAACAGGGGGAAGCATTTTGGCAACACTAATGCATAGCATTCTTTAGGTATTTGTGTCTAACCCGGACAGTGGCTGTGTTATATTTATTCAAAAACTGGGAGGGATATCGTTTCTCAGCAACCATCTCGGTGAGAACGCTTCACTTGGCTAAATGTTTGAAGCAGACCCTTTCCAAAACCTGAACAAATTTCACTACGCCTATGTCCGGGTTAGACAATGTATTTTGTTGTTGTGGTTAAAGTCAATGTATTTTGTTGTTGTGGTTAAAGTGGAAGGAGAGAATTAGAGAGAAAATTTCTTGATCCCAAATGCTTCCCTCAAATCCGTGTACATGTACGCTATTTTCGGTTCCTTATCTTCTCTATTCAAAGGTCCAACTGCCTTGACGTAAAGATAAAGTAGCTCTCCTTCTTTCTCAGCCTCAATAGTAAATTGGATTCGTTGATGGAAAGAGGTGAGTCGGTTCTATTTCAATTTCATCTGATTTTACAATCGCAAATAAATCGTCAACATACTTGGTGACTATTTTGGGTATAGGTGTCAGCTTTCCAATAACATCCTCCAATAAGGTATCCATTGCTTTGTCCGCCACTAATGGTGAGGCTTCTGTTGGTATATTCTGGCTTCAAGTTCCAAATACTTGCTCTCGATAATTCAGAGCCTAGTTATATCCTTAAACAAGAGTTTCTAAATCCCTTTGTGTTCTGATTCCACTTTTTTTGAATAATCTCCATTATCATTCGATCAGAAACATTGGTAAAAAGAGAAACAGCATCAAATGACACCATTTCTTCATCATCTTCCAGGTAAATTTGGAGATACCACCTCCATATAATGTTTTGCGTTATGGACATGGAGTTCTTCGTCAATTTTTTCTGGATCCTAACCACGTATTTAGACAACTCATGGCAACGTATAGTGGTTGATACACTTATCGGCTTTAACGGCACGGCTTCTTTATGAAGCTTAGGGGTCCACAGATTGCGCAGAAGAGTAGCTGTATTTAAAGTTGTGCGTTTCTTCTGAGATTTTATCGCAACTTGTCCTTTTCGGAGGTTTAGCCTCAACACATCCTTATTCATTCTGAAGCCTCAATTATACTGGACGCAACGGAAAGCAACGGAATGGAGAGTTAACGGAATGGAATTGTGCAGGTTATACTGACGGAATCGAACGTATTCAAATGTCACTTTTTTCAGCAATTTTTTGCCAAATTTTGGACTTATGCTTAAAATTTTCATAACCCTGGAATTCTTTATTATAAAGAATTTCATTATCTTTCACTTCATTTATAAATATTGCTACAGACTCTGACTACATTTTGGGCTAAATAATAAATGACAAAATCAGCTGTTTTAAATGCTCCTTTTGACACTTCAATCCGTCGGTTCCCTCAAGCTCCAAAGTTTTGAAACTTTGATCCGGTCCGTTCCGTTGCGTTGCGTCCAGTATAACCACTTCAATACAGTTTCTCTGTAATGAAACTGTTTTTGACATTTCAATCCGGTCCGTTGCGTCCAGTATAATTGAGGCTTGATGCACAGCTCAGGAGGGAGCTCTGGGGAACACTGCCTATTGTTTTGTACACCTTTGGCTTTGGCTCAATTTTCTATTCACAATGAAGCGACCTACCTCGGAGGCAGTCGATTACGACAGTCCTCAGCTTTGACCAGGATTTACCAGTTGTTGCGACCTCTACTAGTAGGGCTCTTCTCCAGGTTATTCCAGGTCTTCCGACTCGACAGGATCCTTGCAGATTCCAGTCAAGGGCCTGTTTGGTTTTGATGTAGATCATCCGCTGGAAAAGTTTGCGTCCGCAATTACGGATACATATCGGTCTATAGGACGATGTCCCCTAAAGGCTTTATCTCGAACTGTTTCCATCGAACAGTAAAGTCTGAACCGCAAACCATTAGGCATACTGCTGAACCTGTTCAAGCAGTATGGCGAACAAATCTTAGGTATAGTGCAGTAGGGCAAGTGATGGACCTGGAACAAATGACAACACCCTAAGGATATAATCATTCCCTTGAAGCAGTTGATTATACTGTTACGTTTTTAGAGCTTAACGGATTCGTATGATTAATTAAGGAATTCACTTTTTAAATATTCACACAAAACCTTATTTATTAAAAATCAAACACAATTCAATAACAAACACAATTCTTAAAGTTCATTATTATCACTTGAGTTTTTATCGCTTTCCAACCAAAACTGACCCTAAATGCCGTTGCCACCGCATTTATATATCCAAGCTCCCCGATTATCTAACTTCTAGAACGTTCGACCTTTTTCTAGACCATGGTGGAATATTCTTCGTTGCGGAAAGCGTTACCGTTCGTTCCAATTCTAATATAATAGAGGGCGCCATGTTAGTTTAATTCCTAAATCGTTGCAAATCGATAATTAAAATTCTAACTAGATTGATACAAATAACAGTCATTCAACTTCTAGTAGATGGCGCATAAATCATCATAATACTTTTGTGATATCTAAGATCTTCTGTCTTATTCCAGTTCGCGCTGAGCACAAGCCACCCAAGTACATGGTGTCTTACCTCCCAGCCAGAGAAAAGAGCTCCTTCTGCCAATTTTTCACTAGTTTTGACGTGGAATGGGCCGAGGCGAATGCCTTTATAGTCGTTTGGCTATTTTATAACAGGATTAATCTGACTCCTAGCCTTGACTATGACTGTTTGCCTAGGCAAACTTGAAAGATTGCGAGAAGTTATGAGTGGAAAACACTGGCGAAGTTAGGCAAGTGGTAGAATTTTTGAGATTACACGAAGGGGAACCGACTCCATTCCCCACACTAGACTATGATTTGGATTCGTCTTCGTGTGGAGTACAACGTCATGGTTCTTATGGGGCTGCAAATCTTTCATACGTATCTGGTAAGGGGAAAAGTGATCTAGATATTGCGGTCGCTGCCAAAATTTAATTTTGCGATTTTGTAGTCGGTAGACCCTTCTACCATTTCCTGTGGCAATGAGCATAGCATATTTATGTGTCCCTAGTTATTTATTCTTAAAATGAATCTATTACATTGCAAATATTCTAGAAAAAAACACCAAGAAAATATAACAGAAACCGACAACACCTTAAAAAATTCACATCCTTGATAACCTGTAATTAAATTGTCGAAATTACTTAATTGCTTTGAAGGCGCCAAAAGCAAATAAAAGACGATTTCGGGTGGAGCCAAATCCTGTAAGATAGCAGGAAGTCCGCATGCCCAGACCTCACACACCGCTCAAATGTCTCAATTGGCATGGAGTTAACTTTAATTACAGGGTTTTTACCGAATAACAATTTCACGGTTTGACCTTTTTGCTGGCTGTGTGACGTCTCCTTCCCTTGGGAGTTTTCAAGCACTGAAATTTCTTATGAAAAGTCGAATTAATATTAGATACTGCTAAAGCGTATATGGAGGAAAAACATAGACGAAACTATGATCATATAACACTCGTTGGCTTCTTAATAAAATTTTGTGTCCTTTTACCGATTGCTACTTTGTATGTAAGGAGCACGTGCTTTTAAGATTCTTGTGGTCAATCTGCCCCAGGTTATATGAGGCATGTTCGAGTGTCTAAACAGGCGCAGGTAATGTCAAAATACTTCTGGGCATGTCAAACTGTGTAAGTCCATTAAATTTGCATCAATCAGCCACAAATCGATTGCAATTTTGTATGGCAATGAGACATGCACGCACACCCTTATTGCGGTTGCTGTTAAAGCTCAAAGAGATTGTCGTTACTGCATGCACCGCAATTAGTGCGAAATTTTCAGTATTTTTACCTTTTCCCCAAAAACATTTTTTCACTCTTTCTACATGCAGAAATTTCCGAGCTGATACAGATTTGGCTTCCTGGTAACATCTTCGATTTGAATGTACGAAACTAGTTTGTGTGTAGGAAATTGATCGAGAAATATCCTATCCCTTAAGCATATGGTCAGCAAGGAGCAGCGTAGCCATAAGGAGATAATCGTGAAACGGACGATAATCGGACGTCCATCTGGCATCTTCGATTGGAGTGTGGCAGGCACGCGTGCACCAAGTTATCCCAAAAATCGAAGGTAATGAAAACCAGTGAAAGACTCGCAGTCTTGGAACAGCCCAGGGAAAAAAATGCCGACATAAAATCCCCGAATTCTCATTGTTGCACGTCCAATTAAGGCGCCAAAAGTAATGTCCAGAGAATGCACACATGACAGCCAATGATTAATTGCATCTGGCAGGCTTTTAAGATGCCGAAATGAAATGCAAAAATTAAGAAAATTAAAATAATTTCATCTCGGAAATATTTCCGCGAATAAAATTAGAGCATCCACAAAACCCACAGAAATATTGGGGATGGCATCTTGCCTAATCTGAATATCATGAAATGCAGCCGGAGACGAGAATTTCGTATGGAGGAGATTTTGTGACTTCCTGTGGGTCAACGAAATTGATGGACAGTCGATTAATTTCCATAAAAATGAAATCAACTTGTCATCGAGCAACCAGATGAGGAATTAATCCCTCACGCTGTCCAATAAACGTCAAAAAGGATTTCGCTAGATTTCCTGATATGCGCCGAGGCGGTTTCGATCCTTGCTCCTTGCTTACCTTCTTGAATACATTTCAAATTGCATCTGTATAACAAAGGCGACGTGGGTCCACCTACTTAAGAAGTCACCGAGCAGTTTGCACCTGTCCAATGGTGGCACATGCCTAAAAATTTGCATAAAACAGGTTAAGGGAAAGATTTATGGAGACAATTGTGTGCTTTGGCTGGAAATGCGGTTATATAAAGCGGGGCGGTAGCAGGGAATGGAGGGGATTAGTATTTCAATGGTTACATTAAATTGAATAAGAATTAATCGTAGGGAGAACAGGGTTAAGGTGTTGCGGCATATCTGATTAAAAAACATAAGATTTTGTTGGTTAAAAATCATTAGATTCGGTGCTTAATTTGTGTGATGAAATAACGATATGTGAAGAAAATTATGGTGTCAGCCCAATTAATTTATTGAAGGCTAGAAGAAGGCCATCTATGATCCTATTTGGGTACTTCCATGAAAATGTGGACATGATATAAGAAAAATTTGATATTACTTTTATACTTTTAACTATGTCTAAAATCATTGGGATATCAAAAAATCATTTAATTTCCAGACACAATGGTACGCTACAAATGGCCTACACATCATCAGAAGTAGAAACCATCGGTATCAAAGAAAGACGCTCTTATTACCAAGAAATATATGGATCAGATAGTAGTTCTAGTAGTAACAATAATTTACATTTATCTATTTAAAACCACAATAACGGGCAAGCGAATTTTGTTAGGAGGATATAAATAATTATTACTTTGTGAATTCATTTTAATTTTTTGTAAAAACCCTAAAGGGCTCCTAATTTAAGTATGAAAATCGATAGTAACGCGAGTTACCTTTTCTTTGTAACGCGAGTTACCATATAATTTATCGATTATTTTAATAAGTATAATGTAACAGCTTTTGTTTCTATTAAAACACCTTACTGGTATATTTCTGCTTTTATTTTTGTAAAGTAATCTACCCACAAATTTCATAGAAATTCCAAGTCCAAAAACGGTAACGCGAGTTACTGAGACAATTTATTATTAAATTAAATAAATATTATATTTCTACTAATTTTTTTAATTTATCTCATGTTCTAGACATTACTCTACGTCCATAAAAAATAAAATTAGATTAATTAATGTAAACACTGCAAATTAAAAGCTTCATGAAAGTATATAAAATTTTCTGCATGTAACGCGAGTTACCATGGAATTACCCATTTCACGCTGGGGTAAATGCCTTTATCTTCATCGCAGAAATACAGGGCATAAGCAGGTGCTGTTCATGGAATGCTGGTGCAGTTTAAGGTCTAGTCTGACAAGATGAATTAAGTAAACTGCCTTGTTTGGTATGTTTCTCGGTAGCCTGTGCCTGCCTTGCCTCCAAACTTTTTTGACCGCGTACTCCTATGACGAACAGTTTAACAGGTTGATTCAATAAAATAAACAATACATCATATATAAAAAGTTAGCTAGATTATTACATTCTAGCCAAAAGGTAACCGTAATAGTGTTAGACAAAATACTACCAGTAGGACCTGTAAGCTTACAGAAGTACTGAAATAAGTACTTACTAGTAATAGGCAGGCCTTACCATACCCCTTATAGAAGTGCTTATTTTTACACACGATGTCATAAGAGGTAAGGCCTTACTTTTTTACTTTCCCTAGAGTAGTTACATAACTACTTACCTTAGAGTACTTACAGAACTGCTCATCTGTAAGGGGTATGGTAAGGCCTACCCCTTACTAGTGAGTGCTCTTTTCAGTACTTCTGTAAGCTTACAAGTCCTACTGGAGTATTACAAAAAGACGAAAACAACCCAGCGGGAAAAATAAGGCTTCAACTTGCGTTCTGTAAGTACTCCTGGTAATCCGTGGAAGCATTACTTTAGGATACCCACTTCATTTCTTTTTTTACATTGATGTCCTAGGGAGGTAAGGTATAAGCCAGCTTTATCTTACCACTGCATTACTGGTAAGGCAAAAATATGCACTAGCTTTGCTTACCTCTACATTACTGGTAAGGTAAGGCAGAGGGCAATTGCTTACTTTCAGCTTACCCTTGCCTTCCTTAAGAAGCAGACGTTGCCTACTGCTTACTTTTGCATTACAGATTACTTTCAAGGAAGGCTTACCCTATACCTTTCTACCGGAAGCATTACCTAATTTCCCGCTGGGAAATGAGTCATCAGTCAAATTCTCACTTGTTTGGGTCTAATTCTGGATTACACCTTACCATCTGCCTTCTCTTGTAATGGGTTATGTAAGGGCTCATCTAACACCAAGAAAAAAGAAAATAAGGCGTACCCCTTAACAGATTACTACTTATATCAGTGCTCCATCAGTACCCAGCAGGAAAATCAGTAATTACTGAACACAGTAATAGGTGTTTTCTTGCAAGAATCAGTATGGTTATCCTCACGTATTACAATGTAATGCAAAAAGTAGTAAATCAACCTTTAAATCGATATTTCGAACATTTATTCTTTTATTTTCTCTCTGTTTTGTTTGCCCATTTGACACATTTCCTTTGGAGCTTGTTTGATCTTGTATTCAATTGTGTGCGGGATTTCGTCATTCTACGTCATTCGTCGATTACCGTCCTAGGACATCACAATGGAAATGTAATCGATTCCGTAACGCAAAAAGTAATGCAAAGAATTTTTCGGATGGATTACAACTTCGATGCCACAACCATTACTTTTCCTGCTGGGTAAGGCCTCTCTAGAATTCCTACTGTTTTTAATCTGATAAATCGGAGCCACCCAGCGGGAAAACTAGCGAGGGGTTACTCAGGTAACCCAAGAATTCTTCAATGATTTGTGTAATCCCCTACATGGTAATCGAAAAATTCTACTGCAAATTTAGGAAAATGGAGGTCTTTACATTTTTGTAATGGCTGGGTAAGCGACTAGGTAGGTAATGACTTGTAAAATACTTTCGTTGGAAATATGATGTGCTTTTATTATTCTTTATCTTTGTCTTGTCAAATCCTCTCTTTTTGAGTTTATTCCGTCCTCAAACTTCGTTCGGAGTGGATCGTGACCAAGTGCAGTCAAAAAGGTATCTTGCTAGTAAAATTCTCACCAAATGTAGCAGAAATGTAATGTTTATTTCAGATAGAAATGTTTTCAATGCTGAAAAGGGCAGCCAGAAATTTATTCTGTATGCCTTACATGGTAATTTATGTATTCACCTAATACATTTCGCCTCTGAAATAAGTCCTCGTCTGTAAGGCTTACAGTAAGTACTTACCGCCCTAGGACATCCCTATGTAAAAGTAAGCTATTACTTCATCACAAAGGTAATGGGTCCATCTCATTACCACCTTGCTTACCTAGCTATTACATTTCCCGCTGGGCTGCCTGCGAGAGTGTTACTAATCTTCTTTAACCTCCTTTAATCCCTCATGGGACATAGGGCGGAAACAGTTGCCCTCCAGCGGACTCTGTTTTGCGCGACAGTTCTTAGCTCCGACCAGGATCTCCCAGTTGTTGCGGCTTCTTCTAGTAGGGTTCTCCTCCAAGTTGTTCTAGGTCTTCCTACTCGACGGGAACCTTGCGGATTGCAGTCAAGGGCCTGTTTGGCTAGATTTTCGTTTTCGCGTCTCAAGGTGTGGCAACCCAATTCCATTTCCTTCGCCTGATTTGGTCGTCTATCCTTTCTTGGCCGGCACGGCGCCATAGTTCTTCGTTTGAAATTCTATCTTGCCAGCGGATTTTTAGGATACGACGATGGCATCTGTTGATGAAGACTTGTAGGCGCCCTGTGATGAATTGGGTGACTTTCCATGTTTCGCAACCGTACAAAAGTACTGCCTTAACGTTGGAGTTGAACAGCCGCAATTTGGTGTTAGTTGAGATCTCCGTTTATCTCCATATGCGGGACAGGCAAGCCCCTCGTGCTTTATTTATTCTGGAACTGACGTCTTCTTTTGCCCCACCATTTTCGGTAATAGTGCTCGGTAGCAGAATTTATTTACCAGTTCCACGTCACGGTTATTCAGCGCTGTCCGTTCAATGGTGTTTGCATTTATCCGCATTTCTTTAATTTTAGTCGGATTTAGCCTTAAGCCTGCTGGACTACTTTCTGTTGCCAAATTGTTAATCATGTTTTGAGGTCCTGGTGTCTGTGGGCCAGCAATCAGATATCATCTGCGTAGTCGAGATCCTTCTAGCAAACCCCATTGTATGCCGCCTGTTCTATTATCTAGAGCGCCGACAAGGATGTCATTTATTACTATAAGAAATAGTAATGGCGAAAGTAGGCATCCTTGTCGTACTCCTGAGCTCACCTCAAAGCTGTCGGATAATTTTCCATTATGGAGAACTCTGCATTTGGAATGGTTATATAGGGCTTTTATCAATTCTATTATTTTATCAGGCAGTCCACGTCGCCGTAGTGCCTGCCATATAAAGCTCCTATTGACCGAGTCGAACGCTTTCTCATAATCTACGAAAGCAAGGGGGCCTCGGTAGTCTAGGGGTAAGGCGCCTGACTACTATCCCAGAGGTCCCGGGTTCGAATCCCGGCCAGCCCCACGGTCCTTCGCCTTTTCCACTTTCCCATCCACATAACTTCCCTTCTTCTTTCTCCCCTCTTTACATACCTGATTCCTCCTGTCATAGCCTTCGCTAGTCCTCCCCCGCCAAGCGCATGTCATCGGTTGGCTGATGAGATTCAACTCGTTTCAGGAGGCATAACACTCCAGCGAGTTATTTCTCAAATGCCCCGATGCCAGAGTCGCGAAATGGTTGGAAGTAGGTGCAATAAAAAAAAAATATATCTCGGTTAGGTTGCATCAGTCCCTTCATACTTCTTTCCCTCTTTCTACTTTCTATCTTCCGGCTAGAGCTGCTGTTCGACATTCTATACGGAAAAAATAGTACAAAGGGACTTTCCCTAAGCCTCTAGTCTATCACATTAAAAAAAAAAAATCTACGAAAGCAAGGTAAAGGGGGGATCGGAATTCAGTAGACTGCTCCACTATTAATCTCAAGGTGTTAAAATGATCAATCCAGGAGCGGCCTTTCCTGAATCCGGCCTGCTGCCTCCTAAGCGTTCGGTCAACTGCCTCACTTATCCTAGATAGTAATATATGGTACAAAATGTTGCCCACTGTAGATAGTAAACAGATGCCTCACCAGTTGTCGCATATTGTTAGGTCCCCCTTTTTTGGTATTTTGACTATGATACCCTCCGTCCAATCCTCCGGAAAGATACAGGTGTTCCATGCTATATCTAGGATTGGCTGAAGCGCATCGGCTATGAGGCTTGAGTCGGCTTTCAACAATTCTGGCGGGATGCCATCTTTCCCAGCTGCTTTACCATTGGCCATCGCATGAATTGCGGTTACTATTTCCGTCTTGGATGGGGCCCGGGTGGTGATTCTTATTGTTGCTGTGCATTGTTGCTGTTTTCCTGAGGTTCCTGTGTAAGTGTACCATTCAGGGCGGCGAAGAAGTAATCTCTCCATCTTTGGAGTTGCTCTTCGTCGCTGCACAGCAGCCTTCCACCCGCACTCTTAACGGCATGCTTTTTAGTAGAGTGCTTAACCGAGAGCTGTTTAGTGATTTGGTACAGCACCTTACTGTTGCCTGTGTTTGCCGCGCTTTCCGCTTTTTCTGCCAGCTCATTTTTCTGCTGCCTTTTATCACGCCGGGCACTTCTCTTAACATCCCGATGTAATTGGGAGTATTCCCGTTCTAGTTGGTGACGTCTTTCCGGGTCGTTTGTAGAGTTTACGTTATTTTTGAGGGCCCGTCTGCGTTCTATTTTTTGCCAAGTTGTGTCCGAAATCCAGTGTTGCTGGTTTCTTTGGACATAACCGATGCTCGTTTCCGCAGCCGTCAATATCGCGCCCTTTGCCATACTCCACAATTCCTCAGTAATTGTGCCGTCAGAAACGGTTTGCTGGTTTAATAATTCTTGTGGGTTTCCAGCAAATTCCCGCTTTTAATGCTCTTCAGCAGAAGGTCTCCAGCAGACCGTCTACGGGTTCTAGCATCATGTTGCACGTTTCTGATTGCAGCGATTTTAAGGCGAATAGTTGCTACAACCAAATGGTGGTCGCTTCCAGTATCCGCTCCCCTGAAACTCCTGACATCCTCAAGAATAGTTCTCCATCTGCGGCTGGCGGCCACGTGATCTATCTGATTTCTCGTTCTACCATCGGGCGATACCCAGGTCTCTTTGTGTATCTTCTTGTGACAAAAGTAAGTTCCACCTACCACCTATGAGTTGGTGGGAACTACAAAAGTCAACGAAAAGCTCACCATTGTTATTGGTAACTTGGCTTAGGCCTTGGTTTCCAATTGTGTGTTCAAGGCCGGTGTTGTCACGGCCGATCTGTGCGTTTAAGTCACCCATTAAAACAATGATGCTCCCCTTAGAATAGAGCGAAAACCCTCATTCAGTCGCATATTGAGCTCGTCCTTGATGTCATCTTCTGCGTCTTCAGTTGGAGCATAGCATTGGACTACCGTAGTACTTCTTAGTCTGGTACGCAGGCGCACGGTAATAATCCTCTCAGAAACTGGTGACCAGCTAATGAGGCTGGACCTGGCTTCTTTGGTGAGTATTACGCCAACGCCACTCCTACGGCTTTCAGTTTCGTTTCTACCAGAATATAAGAAGGATTCACCTCAGTCTTACTAATAAATATCACAAAATTTTAAACAAACAAACCCAGCAGGAAATGCAGTGGTTACCGGACCGATTCTGTAACATGTTACTGGTAAGGTCAATCGACTACTTTCCTTATTACAGAACCGATTACTTTTGTAGTGACCGCGTAAAGTTTAATTACCAAACTTTACGCAATGTCACACAACAACTTCCGACACGATCAAAACGATCAGTCCGAACACTCCCTCGATCACTGAACTCCAAAGTTCAGCGACCGAGCCAATTTCCGGCATCTCCTGTTTCTCCACATTTCTCCATTCATTCTCAAAAGGTCTTTTGAATCGTGTTCCTCAAGAGTGCAATCGGTCCGCGCACATTATAATCAAAATAATAAAGCGAAATCGCAAATAATAAAAATACAATTATAAATAAGTTCGGAGAATATTATATACCTAGCATAATCGAGTGTATTTTAATAAAAACCATAAAAATCAAGCGAAGTTTTTATTTAATAAAATATAGTGGTGAAACCCGCCATACTTTTATATGGACTAGGCTGGTAAGTGCTTACTGTCTCCATTATAGGTAAGGAATTACTTCAGACAGGAAATGTAACTGCTGAAAATAGCAATTACTACGTTGTAATGATGTAAGTACTTACTGCCCAACAATTATGATCAAAGGCGGCTTTAGCAGTACAAGGAGGCTAAAGCCTGAACTACATTGAAAAGCAGTGCAGTGCAGCACTGTGCAGTATGTTGCAGTGGTTTATCGGAAAACGCGCTGTAAAACACATTGAATAAGCAGTGTTTTGACATTCACTGTTCATATATAGTCTTTAATAATTTTTTAGTCCTCTGACTTTTGTGGTTATACTTATTTCTCATTAATTCTATCAATTTTTCATTATCCATTTTGACAACAATGGCAATGACAACTTTATATCAAGTTTTTTAGAAATTGGCAGGCAGTGCGAAGCAGTTTTTTAGAAATTAGCCTAAGACAAGGCAGCGCAGTTCAGTGCAGTGCAAAGCAGTGAAATTAATGTGAGTTGCTACATTCAATTACAAGAAGTCTAAATTTCACTGCGCGGTGCTGCACTGCACTGCTTTTCAATGTAGTTCAGGCTTGAAGGGATAATAAGAAGATAAAGTGTTCAAAAATAGAAAACTTACCTACATATTATTAAACTTCGAGTAATTGAGGCATTACCTTAAGTAATGAGCAGTAAAGGAAAGGGTAATGATACCGATGTTGTAATTTAAATCAAACTGAAATACTATGAGATCATCCATGTTTTTACATTTTCGATTACTCAAAATTATTTAAGGTAAGCCCTTACAATTTTAGGCTTTTCAGGCAAGAAACAATGAATTACTATGTAAGGGCTGGGTCATTCCATATCAAATCAACCAATTTTTAATTAATTTTGGACCTCATGGGCTTCAAATCCAATAATTTTTTTTATATTTGTTCTTCCGGTGGAAACTAAGAAAAAAACAATTTTTGAGATTTTTTAGCATTCTATTTTTTTAGTTATAAAATCTCAAAAAACCGAAAATCGCAAAATTTTGATAAATTTTGAAATCTTTAAATCTTTAAAACTCTAGTTCAAAAACTATTTGACATAGAAAGCTGAAAGTAGCGCCAATTTTTTCTGCTTTAATGAGGCTTTAATTTGATATGCAACATAGTATTATTAGTAAGAATAAAACTTTTTCCGGAATTTTGAAAATTTTCTTTTTGAAATATCTCAAAATCATATTTTTTCAAATTTTTGAAAAAATTATATTTTGTTAATACACTCTTCACGCACAAAGTTAGGATGGGACAACATTGGGATCATATTGAAATAAAATATTTTCGGTACTTGAAGAGCTGAAAGTTCAATGAACGAAATATATATAAAAAATTTAGCTTTCCGAAAGCTGATCCATACCGCTGATAATGTCGCCTTTTATTAATTAAAAAAATAATTTAACTTTAGAAGTTGCTGTGGGGGTGTGTTTCGCTGGTCCGTTATAGTATTGATTTTCGGCTCAATATATGTATATCTTACATTAAGGGCTATTTCTAAACAAAAAACTGGCCAGTTTTTGAACTAGAGCAATTTAAAGATTTCAAAATTTCTCAAAAATTGGTTTTTTCTTAGTTTCCACCAGAAGAACAAATATAAAAAAAAATATAACAATAGGAGGTGGTGAGGTCCAAATCATTGGTTGATTTGATATGAAATGACCCGGCTGACAAATTTTCCTACTTGGAAAAAAACAAAGGTGGAACGGACCAACGCACATGCAAAGTTTAGAATGTGAAATTTGTTAACCGTACAAGTCAAGATTCCTTATTTGGCACTTTTTGACATAAGCTCAGGTGGAAAAGTACTAAAAAAGTTCGAAATAAAGTCGATTTTAGCATTAAAATTGCTTATAACTTTAAAACTACAGGCCGTAGCAGAAAAATTAATAGGTATATGATTTAGTATACCGCAAACTCTGTTCATTTATCTCCTTTTAAATGAGACAAATAAACTTTGGCCAGCCACCTTGATAAGCCGATCGGTAATATTCGTCCTCCGATTCCTCAAAACCCGGCGAGAAAATCGACATTATGTGATTCTTTCAGCCGCAAATTCGTCATCTCCTTTTAAATGGAAGATAGGCATGTTGGCCAGCCACCTTGATAGTCCGATTGGTAATAAAAGTCTTGTGGCTCGTAAAAAACTGGCGACAAAATCGGTAGTACGTGGTTCGTTCAGCGACAAAATACGCCTGGGTGGCTAGGTTGATATAGGCTTGATATCAGGCTAGTGTTTTCATCACTATTTTTAAACAATGAGATGAGAGACAAAATTTTTGACGTAACAAAATAGAAACAAATTAGCGACAAATTATAGACCTAGACCCGTGTGTGGCATGACTCTTTGGCCAGCTAGCTTGGTATACCTGAAATTGTCAAAGAAAAAACAAAATTTGGACGTCTCATAACTCTGGATATTGACTTTTCAAGTTTTAGATAGGTGGGAGTCATGGTACAATAATACAAGGTAGGCTCATAAGGAAAGCTCTGTTTCCATATTGAAAAGCTTAAATGCGATTTGTTAGAGAAAAGATCTGAGTGACGTCAGGGGAAAGCTTTTTTCCCTTATGAACAAACTGAGATCTGAGTGACTTTACGTAGCCAGAGCTTTTCCTTATGAGCCTACCTTGTATTATTGCACCATGGGTGGGAGTATTCTTAAAGCTTAAAAGCTTTTATGTATGATATGACGTCACGAAAGCTTATTTAGTCAGAAATCGTTCGAAGCTTTGGAAAATAATACGAATACGAATGAATGAGAACTTTTACTCTAGCCTAACTGCGATAAGGTGTTTATGTTGTTATCACAGCTTAAATCAGATAACTAATCGATAACTTTCTCTATCGGTAAAACGCAGTTTTTCATGCAACTGCCAGCTGGTTTAAGTGGATTTTTAAATAACCAAATCAAAAATTCGGAACACAAAGCTTTTATTAACTAGTATAAATTATGTATCACATTTTTAGTTGTTGTTGCTTTCATCCAAGCATTGTTGGATTTGAGCAGCAATTTCATCGACTGTAGTCTGAAGCTCATGCAGAGCGTTCTGGTTGCATTGATGAAGTTCCTGAGCGATGGCTTCAATTTGTTGATAACTATCACTTACTGCCTGTTTAGCTTCAGCAATAGCAGCTAGGATTTTGTCCTTGATATCCTGAGCCTTAAAATTAAAAGATTTTATATAAGTAAACATTTAAATACTTATCAAAAATAATTGTTTCTCACCTTTTCAATAACACATCCAACTCCACCGCCATTTTTTAAGCATTCACCGATGATTTCTTGCAATTCCTTGAGATGTCCATTGATAGCACTAACATGTTTGCTAATAGTTTCACGAACAGCCCCAGTTTGTTCAAGAGCATTGGCTGAGCAGGTTTGAATATCTTCAGCAGCCTTTGCGACAGCAGCTTGAAGGTCTGGACGATATTTGTCCACGCATGCCTTGGCTTGCTCACTTTCTTGTGCGATTTTATCAAGTAATTTCTCAATTGTTTCGCGGATTTGATTGAAACGATCCTTGGCTGCGTTCACTAAGGCGTTGATTCTTTCCTTTAGTTTCTCAATGATTTCCTTGGACTTTTCTAGAATAGCGTTGGCGGCTTCAGTTGCGAATTTTACAATGGCATCGATAATATCCTGAAGTCCTCTGGTTGCTACTTGATCCTTCTCGGCAACTTGTACAGTGGTAGCTTGGGCCTGTATTTATAAAAAAAATTTGGTTATAAGTAAATTATTAATAACTTTTCTCCGAAAACTCTTACAGCAAGGACACAGAGTCCGAATAGGATAATGATGGCAGTCTTCATTGTATTGCTTTGGGATACTTCAACTTTGCTTTGCAACTGAAGTTACTTGAAATCTAACGTACTTTATATATTCCGCTACTGCTTGATCAATGGACTGTTATCAGCTAGGAATTTTTTTCCAGCCGATTATTATCGAACCGAAATATAGTATAAAGCCGCCTTATCGAACTTTGTATCGAGGGCTTAATTCGCGTGGAATTTTTATTCCTGTATCTATTTATAATTGCTTAAGAACAGCTTCGATTACATTTTTGAGTCACTTGAAATGTCGTAAATATTTTGTTAAGCTTGTCTGAAAGCTTTATGACTGTTAAAGTTCGTTTGGATTATGAACTTTTAAAGAAAAGTTATTAATAACTTTTTGTATATCCGAACGCAGTTCGTATTATCAGTTTAAATTGCGTTTCTGCTGCAGGGGATATGGGCGAGCGCCTCCTTTCAATCGAAGGTCGCCAAACAGAAAGAAGAGGCAGGCTAAGATCCATTTCCCAAGAACACGTTAGTACGCTGGAAGTTGTCAATAGCAGCATCAAAGATTTGCAAGCGCGAATCTCTGTGTTGGAAAATCAAGCTGTCAACAGATCACACTGATGATCCTCAACCTATCAACGCATGCAACGTGTACAAAGACTTAGGCTGGTCGTCCACTGGAAGCGTATTCGAGCGGCTACGCGCTTCGGCTACATGAGCGGCTACACGCGGCTATGCGCGACAGATCCAACATAAAGAGTTTCATACAAACATCGTCTACTGCAAGCGACTATGAGCGGGCGGCTATAGGCGTATTCGAGCGTGCCGCGCGAATCCAAATTATTTTGGATCGGTCGCGCGTAGCCGCTCGAATCAGGAAATAATTTTCTCCAAAGCCTTCTACATACATATATTTAAAATAAAAAAGAAAATAAATCTACCTTGCGATTTCTTGACGCTATAATTAAGAGAAAAATCGTAGGAATTCAATGCATGTGTTTTGGATAAATTGGTCAAGGGGAACAGATGGAAAAATGTTAATAATAGTAGCGAAAACAAGTTTTTTCACTTTTTAGGTACGAAAAAAATTTTGTTTTGGAAACCAAGAAAACTACATAATTGTGTTTAAAAAGACGAAAAATATGAGTTTTTGCACCATTGAAATCGGTCAACAGCTTTTTGCAGAAAAATTCAAAAACTGTTAAAAATTACCATTTTTTTGACATTTAATTATAAGGAGTGTAATCATCGTAGAACCTAGTGTCAAGGATTAAATTGTGGCTTCTGATGGTGCCTATCTACAGGCAAAAATAATGGTAACTTTTCGATTTTCGGTTTTCAAACGGGTTTTTAAGTTGTTAAATCAAACCTATCATACATTTCATGAAAATGGAATTGTAGAGCAACTCTTTGCGAATAAATTAGGCTTATAAAAAATTCTAGGACCACTGTGGGCATCGTTCAACCTTTTTTCGTGAAACAGGTGTTTTTCATTTTTGAGATTTACTCGAAAAGTTACCATTATTTTTCCATGAAATTTTTACTGTAGGTAGGCACCATCAGAAGCCACAATTTAATCCTTGACACAAGGTTCTACGATAATTACACTCCCTATAATTATCAATTACATCTCCTGGAATAAAAATTATTATGTCAAATTCACTTCAAACTGAGCGGCATGAAAAGCTTGCAGTGGACGACCCCTGTAGCATGTAGACGCGTGTCTCATAGCCGCTTGTAGCCGCCGGTAGCCGCTCATGAATCCGAAGCGCGTAGCCGTTCGAATACGCTTCCAGTGGACGACCAGCCTAAGTAATGTGATCAATGACCATTCGAGAGATCCCTATAAAGGGGGACGAGTCCCTATTAAAAATTGTTGCAACTTGGGTGAATCACTATCTTTCCTCCTCTGCTTGCGCCTTTCGTTCTGGCAAGTAGAATGGCCCGATTATCGCCAAATTCTTGGGACAGCGCGAAGCAAAGGCGTTCATGCTCGTCTTAAAAGTAAATCAAAAACTAAAATTTCCACTCCATGAGCTGGATGTTTTTAAGGCACAAACAGATTGGCGCGGAAGTTGTGACTTTCCTGTGTTCGTCCATGGGCTTCCTTACTCGGTGTCATAGGTTAGGTTAGGTTTAAATGGCTGCCCCCACTAGCCTACTTAGGCACGCCATTGGGCCCATTGTGATGCCATTCTAGTGTTGGGACAAAGTTCAGCCCATTTCAAGCCATTTTGAGCTTTTGATAAAGCGACAGAGGCTAGGAACATCAATATTTTGCAGCTCGCTCAATCCATCAAGGAAAGGTGAACCAAGGAAGGTCCCTCTTTTCCTTGTTAGGGCGGGACATGTACAGATCAGAGAAGATGGGAGACAGTTTCTTCCTCTTCTTCATTACCACAACTTCTGCATAAGTCGTTATGGGGAAGTCCTAATCTTTCGGCGTGTAGGCCAAAGAGACAATGACCAGTCAGCACCTTTACTACTAATGGCTTATCTCCTTTTTGTGCAACTGAACGAGAAATTTTGAACGCTTTGCGTCCAAAGTTGACCACATTGAATGAAGAGTGCGACACACCGTTGCTGTGGTCCATCTCAGCCTAGCTCGAGCTAAGCTTATGATTTTTCTCACAGCTAGTTTATAGGTGGCTAAGGGCATTCCCATTCGGGTTAAGTGGGGTGTCCTTTCCACTTCGGTTCCCTGTCTAGCAAGCTCACCTGCCCTACAGTTTCCCCTAATCCCTCTGTGTCCAGGAACCCAACACAGTGTTAGATCAAACTAAGTGGCAGTCTCACACAGAGACCTGCGGCAGTTCAGAAGAGTCGTGGATGTTGTGACGACAGAATGAAGAGCCTTGAGGGCCGCTTGGCTATCCGATAGAATACATATTCTTATGAGATATATTATTTATCTTCAGCCATTTGAGAGCCTTCCAGATCGCAGTGACTTCCGCTTTATATTTAATGCCTCGGAGAAAATACCAGAGCCTACTTCTTTCTTTTTCTTTGTGCCCCTTTAATCCCTCATGGGACATAGGGCGGAAACAGTTGCCCTCCAGCGGACTCTGTTTTGCGCGACAGCTCTCAGCTCTGACCAGGATCTCCCAGTTGTTGCGGCCTCTGCTAGTAGGGTCCTCCTCCACGTTGTTCTAGGTCTTCCAGCTCGACGGGATCCTTGCGGGTTCCAGTCAAGGGCCTGTTTGGCTAGGTTTTCGTTATCGCGTCGCAAGGTGTGGCCAACCCAATTCCATTTCCTTCGCCTGATTTGGTCGTCTATCCTTTCTTGGCCGGCACGGCGCCATAGCTCTTCATTTGAAATTCTATCTTGCCAGCGGATTTTTAGGATACGACGCAGGCATCTGTTGATGAAGACTTGTAGGCGCCCTGTGATGAATTGGGTGACTTTCCATGTTTCGCAACCGTACAAAAGAACTGCCTTAACGTTGGGGTTGAACAGCCGCAATTTGGTGTTAGTTGAGATCTCCGTTGATCTCCATATGCGGAACAGGCATGCATATGCGCTTCGTGCTTTATTTATTCTGGAACTGACGTCTTCTTCTGCACCGCCATTTTCGGTAATAATGCTACCGAGGTAGCAGAATTTATCTACCAGTTCCACGTCATGGTTATTCAGCGCAGTTCGTTCAAGTGTGTTTGCATTTATCCGCATTTCTTTGGTTTTGTTCGGATTCAGCCTTAAGCCTGCTAGACTACTTTCTGTTGCCAAATTGTTTAACATGTTTTTTAGCTCCTGATGTCTGTGGGCCAGCAAACAGATATCATCCGCGTAGTCGAGGTCCTTAAGGCGATCTAGCAAACCCCATTGTATGCCGCCTGTTCTACTATCTAGAGCGCCGACAAGAATGTCATTTATTACTATAAGAAATAGTAATGGCGAAAGTAGACATCCTTGTCGTACTCCTGAATTCACCTCGAAGCTGTCGGATAATTTTCCATTATGGAGAACTCTGCATTTGGAAT
This sequence comes from Thereva unica, assembly GCA_949987705.1. Classification (NCBI taxonomy): domain Eukaryota; kingdom Metazoa; phylum Arthropoda; class Insecta; order Diptera; family Therevidae; genus Thereva; species Thereva unica. The sequence continues at coordinate 102,859,292 of OX465283.1, forward strand.
TGTTGTAAAGGGCTTTTATCAATTCTATTATTTTATCAGGCAGTCCACGTCGCCGTAGTGCCTGCCATATAAAGCTCCTATTAACCGAGTCGAACGCTTTCTCATAATCTACGAAAGCAAGGTAAAGGGGGGATCGGAATTCAGTAGACTGCTCCACTATGATTCTCAAGGTGTTAATATGGTCTATACATGAGCGGCCCTTCCTGAATCCGGCCTGCTGCCTTCTAAGCGTTCGGTCTACTGCCTCTCTTATCCTTGATAATATAACGTGGGACAGGATTTTACCCACAGTAGATAATAGACAGATGCCTCTCCAGTTGTCGCATATTGTTAGGTCCCCCTTTTTGGGTATTTTGACTATGATACCTTCCGTCCAATCCTCCGGAAAGGTACAGGTGTTCCATGCTATTTCCAGGATTGGCTGAAGCGCATCTGCTATGAGGCTTGAATCGGCTTTCAACAATTCTGGCGGGATGCCATCTTTTCCAGCTGCTTTACCATTGGCCATCGCATGAATTGCGGTTACTATTTCCGTCTTGGATGGGGCCCGGGTGTTGATTCTAATCGGCTGTGCATTGTTGCTGTTTTCCTGAGGTTCTTGTGCAAGTGAACCATTCAGGGCGGCGAAGAAGTAATCTCTCCATCTTTGGAGTTGCTCCTCGTCGCTGCACAACAGCCTTCCATCCTCACTCTTAACGGCATGTTTTTTAGTAGAGTGCTTTCCCGAGAGCTGTTTAGTAATTTGGTACAGCACTTTACTGTTGCCTGTGTTTGCCGCGTTTTCCGCTTTTTCTGCGAGCTCATTTATCTGCTGCCTTTTATCACGCCGGACACTTCTCTTTACTTCCCGGTGTAATTGGGAATATTCCCGTTCAAGTTGGTGACGTCTTTCCGGGTCGCTTGTAGAGTTTACGTTATTTTTGAGGGCCCTCCTGCGTTCTATTTTTTGCCAGGTAGTGTCCGAGATCCAATGTTGCATGTTTCTCTGGACATAACCGACGCTCGTTTCCGCAGCCGTCAATATAGCGCCCTTTGTTCTACTCCACAGCTCTTCAATATTTGTGTCGTCAGAAACGGTTTGCTGGTTTAATATTTACTGCAGGTTTCCAGCAAATTCTCGCTTTTTAGCGGGCTCCTGCAGAAGGTCAACGTTAAACCGTCTACGGTTTATAACATCGCGTTGAACGTTTCTGATTGCAGCGATTCTAAGGCGAATAGTTGCTACTACCAAATGGTGGTCGCTTCCAGTGTCCGCTCCCCTGAAGCTCCTGACATCCTCCAGAATGGTTCTCCATCTGCGGCTGACGGCCACGTGATCTATCTGATTTCTCGTTCTACCATCGGGTGATACCCAGGTCTCTTTGTGTATCTTCTTGTGGCAAAAGTAAGTTCCACCTACCATGAGTTGATGGGAACTACAAAAGTCAACGAAAAGCTCACCATTGTTATTGGTAACCTGGCTTAGGCCTTGTTTTCCAATTGTTTGTTCAAGACCGGTGTTGTCGCGGCCGATTTGTGCGTTTAAGTCACCCATTAATACAATGATGTCTCCCCTTGGAATAGAGCGAAAAACCTCATTCAGTCGCATATAGAACTCGTCTTTGATGTCATCTTCTGCGTCTTCAGTTGGAGCATAGCATTGGACTACCGTAGTACTTCTTAGTCTGGTACGCAGGCGCACGGTAATAATCCTCTCAGAAACTGGTGACCAGCTAATGAGGCTGGACCTGGCTTCTTTGGTGAGTATTACGCCAACGCCACTCCTACGGCTTTCAGTTTCATTTCTCCCAGAATATAAGAAGGACTCACCATTTGGGCAGATATGTTCCCCCGCATCGGGCCATCTGGTCTCGCTAAGTCCCATGATCTTGATTTTATATCGATTCATCTCGTTGAGGACTTCATCCAGCCGTCCCTCAGCAAGCATTGTTCTCACATTCCATGATCCGATTCGTGTCCATGTTCGAAAAGCAAAGGTCGTCGTCGTGTTGTCCATCCGGTTCCGAGGCATTGTTTGCCGATTCGTAGCAATGGTGATTTTTATGGGAGCGGGTTGCTAACCTTCAGCCCAACCGACTTAAAGCTCTGTTTTGTGGCGCAGAGAGCTCGCCATTCGCCCGTCTCCCGTTAGCTCCTTCCGAAGAAGTACCCCAGAGGGCACCGCGGGGAGGTGGGATTAGGACTTGCTAACAGGTCTGCTAGGTGTTTGTATGCAGTAGATCTTCTCGGATTTTAATAGAAGTGACAAATCGGGTGTCACCACCTTCCGAGATCTTTGTTAGCCGTTCGCCCCCCAGAGCCTACACTGTTCCCAATTTTTGAGCCTTCTGTGAAGATGCATAATGACCCAGTTGGGATAACATCATCTGTCCAGTCATCTCTGGCCGGAATGATAGTATTGAAATCTTTCTCCAAGGTTCAAGTAGGTGTATAATCTAGGTTGTTCGCAGCGGTGGCGAACTTCCTAAGGATGGATTGAGTCCATCCAAGAGAAGCCTTTGTCCTAGCCATTTGCTCGGGGTATATGTCCAATGGAGTAAGATGCAGTAAGACATCCAGCGCAGCTGTTGTGGTGCTTCTCATTGCACCACTGATACACAGCTCAGCTGTTCTTTGGACCCTTTCCAGTATCTTACGATTCGTAATTTTCTGTAATGCAGTCCGCCAGACCGATATGCTATGCATAAGTATAGGTCTGATTACGGCTGTATAGAGCCAGTAGACGATGCGGGGTTTGAAGCTCCAGTTGACTCCGATCGTTCTCTGGCATAAGAAGAGAGCTGTTTTGGCCTTATTTGCTCTTTCTAAAAGATTTGGCCTCCACGTTAGTTTCCTATCGAGTACGAGACCTAGAAATTTCGCATCCTTCTTTAGATGCAGTGTTTCATTGCAAAGTTTTAAAAGAAGAAAAATTAGGAAGTCTATGCATTTCTTTTTTTATGTGGCAGTGCTAAGCTCAGGAGTCACCCTTTGTACTACTAGTCCGTCATGTCATTTGTCACGTCATGGTGCAATGTCTAGCAGTAAGCTTAGTACGGAGGAGGGATGAGGGGGGTGGGGTATAGGTTAAGGGTTAAAAGGTACGGGGGGGGGGGTATTGAAGAAGGTGGTGATGAACCCTGCGTTTGAACTCTTGGATGTTGTAGGAGCTCGGAAATACTGACTGCGAGAGGTTATTCCACAGTCGAGTTGTTCTATTAACAAACGAATTCATATCTTGTTGAGTGAGTGAAGGGGGAGTTGCAGGTGAAGAGAATGGGACGACTGGGCTAATCTGGTGTTGCGGGTATAAGATTGCCGTGGAGGCAGGACAGCGTTTAACTCGGAGGAACAGTTACTATGATAGTAGCGATGAAATTTTGCTGCTACATTCCTACGGTGGCTCAAGGGGTCGGTGCCGCCCCAAACGAGGGAGTTATATTCGAGAAGTTTTCGGACTGAGTCGCCGCAGTGATTACTTTTTGTAAAGCACTTTAATATTTGTTTTGTACTGGAACTGATTGTTTTGGACCACTGTTGTTTTACCTTTTGGGCTGTTTAGAAGTTTGGACAATAGGTTTTCTTGATAATTCTGTTAAGTAAATTCTCAGAAAAACTAACAACCGAAAAAATATTGTCTATAAATTAGTGTCTGTGCCTAAGGCATTTCTTGCAAGATTTCTTCGCCTTCTGATATATATTTTCTTCCTGGGTATTTGTAGAAGTTTAGACCAGTAATTTTGATTTATAGAGATCTTCCAAAGTTAAAATATAAAGTAAAATACCAGGTCTGAATAATCACATCCATTATTCTTTTAGAATTACCACATTTGCTTTGCAAATTTGAGTGGGCAAAATCCCCGTGGTGCCGACTGGATAGCCAACTAACGACGGTAGTTGCGAGCGTGGGACGATATATTCCCGGATACCGGCGACGGGCTGGCAACCCAGCCGGGCATTACCACATGGCCACGAACCTACAACAGAGCCTCAGATAGGATTGACTACATAACGAAGACCAGGATATCGTACCAAGTAACGCAGGAAAATAATACAGCATATCAAGTAGTGATGAGCAGCGATGAGCAAAAATGGTCTTGTTCTTGCAGTCTTATCTTGTACTTGTACATTTAGCAAGACCAAGAACAAGAACAAGACTTAGTTTTGCATGCAAGAACAAGACAGACTGAACAAGAACAAGACAAGATTAGCCTTGTCTTGTTCTTGCGTTTGCTCATCACTAATATCAAGTAATGATACAGAAACACAGAACGAGAAATACAGTTGAGACATACAAATAAAAAAGAAGGCAGGAGGAAAGAATGCACAAAGCGAAGAAAAGGAGTACAAAGGAAATGTCACAAATAGAAGAAGCGAACAGCCGAAACGACGTCAGGAAACTATATAAAAAAGTAAACGAGCACCGAGTCGGTTACATGCCCAGAGTAACAATGTACAAAAATAAGAATGGGGAGATCTTAAGTACCAAAGAACTAGTTCTAACTAGATTGTGTGAATACTTTAAAGAATTGCTAGCTCGAGATGAGGAGCAAACACTAACAGAACGCGTGGAACTTGCTGAAGAACTAGTGAGAGATATGCCCACATTAGAAGACGTACAAGACGTAGTAAAAAAACTAGAAAACAATAAATCCCCGGGCAGAGATAACATTGTAGCAGAGCTATTAAAACAAGGAGGTGAGAACGCAATATCAAGCCTGCATGAAATTGTAACGATAATATGGACCCAGAACAAATACCATTGGAATGGAGCGAGGGCATTGTGGCCCTATACATAAAAAAGGAGTTCAACTAAACTGCCGTAATTATAGAGGCATCACTCTACTGAACGTAGCATATAAAGTATTATCAAATATTTCATACGTTAAAATACAGCCTTACGCAGAAGCTGCTCTGGAAAATTATCAAAGCTGTTTCCGTCCCGGAAGATCTGCCACAGACCATATTTTCACTCTTAGACAGGCCCTAGCATAGGCAAATGAATTTAACATAAACATGCATTCTCTATTCATAGACTTTAGAAACGCCTATGATAAAATAAATCGTAACGAATTATATAAAGCTATGGAGTACTTAAGATTTCCCAAATACCTCTTAGGTTTGACCAAAATGAAAGAGGTAATATGGAGAATATGAATTGAAGGAGGGCTGTCAGAACCATTCAACGCCACAGTAGGACTAAGACAAGGAGATGCCATTTCGTGCTTACTATTTAACGTAGCTATGGAAAAAGTGATAAGAAACGCAGGAATTAACACCGGGCAGTATTTTCAACAAGTCGGTACAACTATTGTCATACGCTGACGACATCGTAATACTAGCCACATTCTCCGTAGCAATGAAAGAAGCCTTCATATCGCTAGCAGCAAAGAAATTCGAACTAGCAATTAATGAAGAGAAAAAGAAATATACGAGTATGGGCATCTCTAAAAGACGTAATGATCGCCAGAATATGACAATTGATACATACAACATTGAAGGAGTAAAAGAATTTATATACCTAGGGACGCTAATTTTAAAAGATAACGACACGACATTAGAGTCGAAAGGAGATTAGCGCTAGGAAATGGATGAAAATAGGCCAATACTACTGTATGGATCCGTAACAGGCAGGGACATTATGAACTAACGAAGGACACCTCCTAGTGTGCTTCGAAAGAAAAATCCTGCGCACTATATACCGAGGAATCAACGAAAACGGTGTTTGGAGGAGAAGATATAATCCCGAATTGTATAGTATAAGTTGCATAAAGATCCAAACGTCATCAAAACTATAAAAATTAACAGAATGGGCAGGACATGCTGAACGTAGCAGTGATGACAGCATAACAAAAATTATTAAGAACAAGAGACCAGACGGACACAGAGGTACGGGACGTCCAAAAAAGAGATATACAGATAGCTTATAAGAAGACCTACGAGCCCTAGGTATAAGAAATTGGAGACTTCAAGCCAGAGACCGACAGTTCTGGAGGAGGATGTTGCAGGAAACCAAGGCCAATAACAGGCTGTGGAGCTATTTATAATGTTGACATTTGCTTTGCTCATACTACTGCAAGAGACTTTAGTGCAATCTCAAAATTTCAATTAATTAAAATAAAAATAAGTTGAATTCATAAATTTCATTACTCCCAGCACCAGATTTCTGCTTCCATAAATTTTTCTTTTTTCCGCGACATACGATGTTTTCTAGAAACTCACTTACAACAAAACAAGACTGGTTTCCCGCCAAACAATAATTGGTTGCCCCTATGTCAAACACCCCAAACCTGCCAGTGTAAAGCATCACATTGCCTTAGCCCCCAAGATTCTGAGTAGCCTTGTCCAAAAACTAAGTTACAAACTTAATTTTATTAAATCTACCCTAAGAATTAATGTGTTTCAAAATATATGTATATTAATTTTTATCTTTATTTTTTGAGTGGGGGTACAAACATTTCATAATTTTCAAAAGTGAGATCTTACTCAACGATAGTGTGAATTTCAGTTTGTAAGACACAAAACTGTGCACTAAATTTTATTGTAGTTTTTATTTCTAGAATACAAACATTTAAAAAACTGAAACCTTTTTCTTTGGCTTTAGAAAGACTCGTCCTTTTGGTCTGGGGATAAGTGTAGTATAGTGATCAACAATATTCTTCTTGTCATAATGACTTTTGTAATGATTCAGTAGATTATGCAATCGCGTCTGCTTAACAAGCGCTTGCTTAGCTAACTTCTTCTGTTTAGCCATATCCTTTCGGACATCCTTCTCGGCTTGTCTACATATTTCCGGATCTTGTGTGTCCAACGCTGTTAGGAGATTCATTAAGAAATCTTGAATTTTCCCAATCTTAAGCAAAATGTTGTCGTCTTCTTTATCCTTGATATTAATCGATTTCTTATCCAGTCCCAGATGATTTACCAGGGTTGGGACAACAGCGTTTATTTTAACATTCACTTTGCTGGAAAATAAGTATTTAAGTATTTGATTTATTTTTATGATTTTTTATTGTACTTGGACTTAAAATCCTCTTCCCAAGCATCTAGGAATTTTTTTGTGGTTTCTTCTAGAAATGCTGATCTGGCTTTTAATAGCTCGGGTTTTTTTGTAAATAGTTTTGGTTTTATTTCAAGATTGTGTATCTTCATCTAAAAGATAAATAAAAATTATTATTTTTGCTTAAATACTCAACAAACATCAATTAGAATTACAGATCTCTGATGAATAATTGACAGCATGTGAGTTAGAAGAGCGACACGGCTTAAATGTCGGTTGTAGTTGAACATTTTTCTTCTGATATTTTGGTAGCCCTGGAAAGAAAGAATAAGAATTTGTTACTCTTTAGTCATTCGATATTTAAGGCAATAAAGTGACAGATAAAGTAAAAATTTCAACAGCCAATCTTGAGTAAGAAAATTCAAGATACATACCTCCCACCATAAATCGTGATCTATATAACGCTTCTTCTCTAAGTACGGTTTCACTAATTTATCCATATATCCTTTTAGTTTTTCCGCCTCAGCCGTGCCATGTTTCTCCGGGATCACTTCAAGGAAATCTCCCATTTCCTTCTTAAGGACTTCATTGAATTTCTCGATGTCCTCAGCTTCTTCACTGACAGTATCGAAATAGGTCTAGAAAAAGGACGTTCCATTACATCATTCATAAAGCATATCTGATAACAAATCTACAATCAAATTAAGAAGATAACGAAATCTTCGATAAATATCCGAAACCAGCATGAACATTTTTTGGTGCTGCAATTCAAGGCGACTCCTTTCTGCCGTGGGTTTTTCTTGCTGCAGTTTCTGCAATGTGTCATACTTCTCCTTCATCCGATTGAATGCTGTGCTCTCAATTACATTCAGCCGATCGAAGCAGAATTGATAGAACCCAATAATCGATTCGTAAACCTTTTCATTCCTTTCCCTTAATCGGCCCTGTTCTAGTTCACTTTCTTGAGTGGAGTAGTAAAAGAATTTCGTCCTTGCAATATCACGAAGTGTTAAAATGTCCGTTTTCACCCGAAATTTTCGAATTCTTAGTGGTTTGTTGCATTCCTTGACATAGTCGGGATCTATTGTTGCTGCTAGGCATGGTGCCACTGGGTTTATAATCAAGCCACGCTGAAATATAATTTAAAAAAGGATTCAATTAAATTGAAAAACCTACAACATTGTAAGGACACTTACGTTATCAAAATTGTCGATTGTTAGATTTGGGATTGGGGAGTCTGGCTCCTGGATATCCCTTGGAGAGTAGAAATCTAAAATAATAAAAACCATTATTAAGCTACGGAATTGTTGTGATTGTTATATTAGTTCATATTATCCATACCACTGTATTTCCTTTTGATTTTAATCTTCTTGCTTGCCATCTTCAGGAAGTAACTAGATTAGTGCTGCTTAATCAATATCTCACATGTTTCTACGCAAGGCATTTCTTAGTTACGTTTGTGTAATCAATAGTACTATGTAAATAATTTTACTCTGCCGAAGAATCAGCCACGGGATCATCTTTTGGTGCTAGTGCTGCTAACCACTATAGATTTTCGATTTTTTGGTCAATTTTTTCAACTTTCAAAAAGAAAAACAAAATCCGAAGTTTTCTTGTCAATTATACAATTCATACAAAAATCTCATAATAATATTGCACTTCTCTAGATAAAAGTAACATTTCAACACTTTTTTACCCAAAATAAATGTTGACAAAAAATCTGTCCGTTCACCTTAATCTCTAAAACTGCTGTACCTAAAAAAGAGTGCTATATATCAAATTGCAGACCGCAGATAGAAAAGATGACAGTGCTTCTGTACAATTAAAGATTCCTTTTCAAATTGAAATAAGTACTTTTATTTAATAAACTAATGTTATTTAGTAATTAAACCGACCGACTGAAAAAAAATTCAACTTTTCTCTAATTTTTATTTGCTGTCAGACCTTTGTGTGCCTTGCGGCTGCTGGTGTGTGTGGGTGACAGAATATGCCCTATCTTCTTCATTTCTTTATGCTCCTTTAATCTCTCTTGGGACATAGGGTGGAAACAATTGCCCTCCAGTGGACTCTATTTTGCGCGACAGCTCTCAGCTCCGAGCAGAATCTTCCAGTTGTTGCGGCCTCTGCTAGTAGGGTTCTCCTCCACGTTGTTCTAGGTCCTTCCTTGGCCGGCACGGCGCCATAGTTCTTCGTTTGAAATTCTATGTTGCCAGTGTATTTTTAGGGTACGACAAGCATCTGTTGATGAAGACTTGTAGGCGCCGCCCTGTGATGAATTGGGTGACTTTCCATGTTTCGCAACCGTACTAAAGAACTTTTTTTTTTATGTGACACCCTTTGTACTACCAGTCCGTCATGTCATTTGTCACGTCATGGTGCAATGTCTAGCAGCAAACTTAGTACGGGGGAGAGGGAATAGGTTAAGGGCTATGGGGGTTCAAGGGGTGTTGAAGAAGGGGGCGATGAACACTGCTTTTGAACTCTTGGAAATACTGACTGCGGAAGATTATTCCACATTCGAGTGGTTCTATTTACAAACGAATTCATATCTTGTTGAGTGCGTGAAAGGGGGAATTGCAAGTGGAGGGAATGAGACGAGTGGGCTAATCTAGTGTTGCGGTTTAAGATTGCCGTGGAGGCAGAAGAGTGTTTATCTCGGAGGAACAGTCACTATGATAGTAGCGATAAAATTTTGTCAGTGCTGCTACATTCCTACGGTGGCTGAGGGGGTCGATGGTGGAGCAAGCGGTATCGTCATCAATTAATTTAAGGGCCTTTTTTTGGACCTTATCTAACCATGCCAAGGTGGTTATTGGAGCGCCGCCCCAAACGAGGGAGTTATATTCGAGAAGAGGCCGAATGTAGGATTTATAAATAACAGCACGGGCCGATGGCTGGAGGAGGAACTTGCACCTCTTAAGAAATCCCAAGCACTGGGATGCTTGTTTGGCGATTTGGAATATGTGATCGTTCCAACGCAAGTCTTTGGCTAATGTCACGCCTAAAATGTGTAGGGATGGGTCGGCCTTTAGTTCAACGTCATCCACTTTCAAGGATAGTGAGGTGTTGAACTTCTTTTTTGAGATAAGACAGTACTTGGTTTTGGTGGGGTTGAATTCGACACGATTCTTCTCTCCCCAATCTAGAATTAATTTGATGTCATTTTTAATAGATTTGGACATTAATTCACGATCATCAAGACAGGATCGAGTAACGTAGAGTACCGAAGTCAGCGAAGCTAAGAAGTGGGTTGGAGGGGATTGAAAGTAGGTCATTTATAAAGATGAGAAAAAGGGCCGGTGATAAAATTGACCCCTGGGGGACCACCGCAGAGATGGGGTGAGATTCAGATTTGACGCCTTCCAATAATACCTTAATTGAACGGCCGGAAATTAAACTCTCTACCCACTTATACAGAAGCGAGTCAATTCCAATAGCTTGCAGTTTAGCTAACAAGGCTGAGTGCCATACTCTATAAAAAGCCTTGGAGATATCCAAAGCAACCAAACTGGATTCACCAGATCCATGCAAACTTCGGCTGAGGTGTTCTGTAAGACAAACTAAAAGATCACCAGTGGATCTTTTTTGACGGAAGCCGTATTGTTTGTCGTTGATAAGTTGGTTGAATTCTAGATATCCCATAAGCTTTTTGTTAATTATTATCTCCATGGTTTTGGATAGAATAGTAATTGCTATTGGGCAGTAGTTAGAATGGTCACTGGAGTCACCTTTTTTCGGTATTGGCTGAATATGGGCAAGTTTCCAAGAGTCTGGATAAACTCGGGAAGAGTATGATAGGGCAAAAAGTTTGCGCAGAGGTTTAGCCAAAGGTGAGGCGCTTTGTTTTAAGACGATAGCGGGTATATTATCGGGTCCATTGGATTTGTTTACATCGAGCTCCTTGAGGCACCTTTACACCTCGCGAGTCCTGAAGAAAACCGTGTCCATTAGATGAGCGCTGTGCTCGAGAACCGGGGGTAGCATATCAGTTTCGGGTAAAGAAGAATTGGAAGCAAACAGAGATGCTAATAGATCGGCCTTGGATTTGCTGTCTGTTATCACCTTCTCATTGTGGATAAGTGAAGGAGTTGTGGATGAAGTGAAATTCTTCTTTATGGAGCTTACCAAGGACCAAAAGTTCTTGCTACCAGAGGTTGCATTAAGGAGTTTACTTCTCAACTTGAATTTTTGGCATTCCTGATGGTGACTTTACAGGATATATACTCTACACGGAGCGATTCACTCGGGGAGCTCTTTATGCTCGAAAGGCGGCTTCTTTATTTCTGATTGCATTCACAGATTTAGTAGAATGAGGAATGAACAAATGCATTCCTGCCTGTATGATCCCAGAGATACGGATAGCGGCAGAGTTGACGTTTTTGGTTCGGAAACACAGGTTCCAGTCAGTAGATTGGAAGAAATTAATAAGCCCCAACCAATTGGCCTTCCCATAATGCCATACAGTTCTTCTAACTGGTTTGGGAGGGGTGGGAAATTTGAATGGGAAGCTAGCGCTAACTAGGCAGTGGTCCGAATTGCCGAGAGGTGAACGACGCGCTGGATGAGAAGTTAGAAAAAGATCAAGGAGATAGGTTCCTTGATCAGCAATATCAGGGACTCTCGTGGGATGATCCACAATTTGATGCAAATTATTGGTGTCTGCAAAGAGCTCGAGGTCCTTGCCAGAAACACTGGTGCCATTTGAGTAAGTCAGCCAGTTTACATTGTGAACATTGAAATCACAGCAACGACGATTTCACACTCACGATTGGACGACAAAAATCCCGAGGTTTGTTCGGAAATAGAATCAAATGAAGAAGTGGAGGCTTCGTTACTTATGTTAGGACTTCTGTATAGAAAGCAAAAGAATATGATGTGGCTTCGGAAGATGATTTTAATCCAAAGATAGTTAAAATTTGAAGTCGTGCTTGGATATATTTTATAATAAGCCACGTCATCCCCAACATAGATGGCAAAGCCCCTATGGGGAGAGAGATTATGCACTAAAGTGTACCCCGATATCTGGTAATGATTTAAGTCATTGATATTTGGGTTTCACGAAGTGCGAAAATTGGGGGTTTAAAATTCAGTAGGTGGCACTCAACAAAAGATAAATTCGCATGAAGTCCACGAATGTTACATAAGTCAATGACAAAGCGTGACTCGTAACGGGACTTCGTTTGCGCGGGCTCAATCGCCACATTCTTGGAGATATTTCCCGGTATTACACTTGTCGCAACCATCAGGGTCAATGAAATTTGTCTGCGTCAAAGTGTTATGGGGCCCATCCACAGGCCAACTAGTTGTCCAAACTGAGTTGTGTTGTCACTGAATCGCATCGTGTGTGGAGCAGTTGGCAAACTGATTTGACAGTTGGGGTTTCAGTTGGGATAAATCAAAATCTTTTAATTTTATGGGGGCGGGGCCTAGAGTTTGGGCAACTAGTTGCACTGTGTGTATTGCAGTTTGGCAAACTACTTGGATGAATTAAGCCTGAATTCGAAGAATATATTTTTTTTGCAAGTTAATTTGCATTATTTCTAATTTAAATTATGAAAGTTCACATAATATTAAATTATTTTCATAATTTATACTTTTAGAATTTAATTTATATTTTAAAAAATATAAATATTCCTATTAATAATTTAAAAAAATTATAATTAATCTAAAAAATCATTTTTCTCCAATTTTTATTATTATAAAACTTAGTCGCGGGTTTTCTACAATTTCATTTAACTTTCAAATTGCCTATAAAATATCGAATTGACAGTTGAAATATCAACTCAGTTGAAGCGTTTGTGGCAAAACAACAACTTTTTACACAACTCAGTTTGGGCAACTAGTTGGCCCGTGGATGGGCCCCATTATGCCTTTTGAGACCGGGCAAACTTCATCGACCGACAGATTTTGGGCGCGACACTGCCTAAACGTTGGAGTTGAACAGCCACAATTTGGTGTTAGTTGAGATCTGCGGTGATCTTCATATGGATCTGACGTTTTCTTCTGCCCCGCCATTTTCGGTAATGGCCTCGATTCCCAGATCCGACACTTTGCGATTCTCAAATCCGCAGTCCCGGATTGGTTTAAATCGAAAATTCGGAGTGAAAACTCACGCGATAATGACATATACGATGTCGGATTATCTTAGGCGCATTTGTCGTTCAAATCCGCAGAAAATCTGTTGCGGATCACACTTTTACAGCGCGGAAAATGTCAAAAAGAAATTCGGGGTTGCGGATTTGAGAATCGCAAAGTGTCAAATCCGCAACTCACTTCCCCGCCGCCGGATCTGGGAATCGAGGCCAATAATACTACCGAGGTAGCAGAATTTATCTACCAGTTCCACGTCACAGTTATTCAGCGCAGCCCGTTCAATGATGTTTGCATTAATTCACATTTCTTTTAAAAGTCGGATTTAGCCTTAAGCCTGGTGGGCTACTTTTTGTTGCCAAATTTTTTAACATGTTTATGAGGTCCTGATGTCTGTGGGCCAGCAAACAGATATCATCCGCGTAGTCGAGATCCTTAAGGCGGTCTAGCAAACCCCATTGTATGCCTACTATCTAGAGCGCCGATAAGGATGTCATTTATTACTTTAAGAAAAAGTAATGGCAAAAGCAGGCATCCTTGTCTTACTCTTGAACTCACTTAGAAATAAAGTTTTAAAAGAAAATTTAAAACTTTAAAAAGAAAAAATTAATAAAGTGTTCCGAGACTTTTATCTATTAAAATTAAAGGAATACATTTTTATTACCACGATTGCTCTGTACTTGCAACCCGGAGTGTTATGCGTCCGGAAACAAGAGATACCTGCTAACCAGCTGACAAAGGGTGTGACGCAGGCAGTACCAGAATACCAGCCGAACAAACAGGTGCATCGTCCGCTAGGTGAATACCCGACCTAATAAACTGGTTAAGCCGGCGGGATGCTTTATTAGGGCTACCATGTTACCAAGCAGCAGAAAATTTTACTACCAGCAGTTTGAGTTTGATTTAGCTTATAGTGGGATCACTGGAGTTCTTCAACTTAATATTTTCACGATGAATATATTAATTGCGTTCATACAATCTAGATTAAATGATCTATTGGGTGCAATCTTCGCTAGTCTCTCTCATTTCCTTTGAGAATGCATTGGGCCCAAAGTACCGCAGCCAATCACTTTGCCTATAGTATTACACCTTATATCTCATATTTGTAGGCCATCGAACAACGTGACCCTGCTCCTCGCTGCCGCAGGGCACTTAGAAAGAACACTCACTCGTAGAGGAAGTGTGTGTTTTAGCACGTTATGAAAACATGACAATGAAATTCAACTTCTTCGTACCTTGCACCAAAAATGAACATTTCCTAAAAATAAACAAGTTAAAGGCGGTTCTTTTCTAGAATTATCACCTACTTGTATATGAAGTGTCGAGCGATAATTTCAAAGTTCAAAAGTTTTCAAAAGTCTACAACAGATTTCTTGTTTCCTGAATAATGATAGTTTAAGCTGTCTTAAGCTTATCTGGCACTTATCTTTTAACTTATTATAAAACCTAGGTTTTAACAGAAATTGATTCTGATAAGTAATAAGTGCAATTAAAACAGTGTTAAGTGTTAACAAGTCAGCTTATTAGACCAAATAGTAGGCCTATCTAAAATATGTCGTATGAATTGCCCAAGGTAAATGCATCTGCAAATAGATAACCTTCACATACTCTCGTATTACGTATGTTTGAAATGATAAAATGTAATCAATGAAAATGAATATATGCGCACTGTTCAAGATAAACCTCCTTCAAATACAGGCCGATCGATATGCAATTCTCCTAATACCTTCAACACTTTCAATGGTCGATCGCACCCAGGGATGCCATATTGCGCCCCTTCAGCTGTGATACTAAGTTTAATGTTAAATTCGGGCCCGGCCTTAGTTTATTTCAGATGGGGGCGTAGGGATTTCCAATATTTTGAGTCACTCGCGATTTGAAGGAATTATGATAACAAGTTAACTTGTTTATTTTTAACTTCATTTAGGTACATTGACTTTAATTTATATTTAAGAGATAATTAGCTTTGTACAGGTAAGACCATCGTCTTATATAGCAAAAGTGTGGATGTTACATCGATTCCCTTGATGCTTCGTACCTAAACAATTGTAGCAGATTCCTTTCTGCCTAACGAGCTGGCTCCTTGCCGATGGAGACATTGCCTTGAATTTGAAGCAAGATGAAGGGGCACCCGGGGGATGCAAAGGTATGGAAGGCGTGGGTCTGAGAAGGGTTTCCCCGATGCCTCGAGTGCGGGCTATTTCGGGTTGAGATAAGCTGTCGGGGAAATTTTTAGTCTCGAATGGCTTCTAACGCTCGGACTCGCCTCTCTTAAAACTCAAACAACTTTTGGAGAGTGGGAAATGTTATGGAGGGCCCTGGTCCTGCTCCCACAGTACCCGAGTATCTGGTGGTAATTGCGAGACAAGTAGAGTGACGGTTAGAGGATCCCAAGCCTTGACGTCCACCATCAAACCCTGAAGTGATGCTAGGTGTCCGTAGCACTCTCTGAATTTACTTAGGTTTGGGTTAGGTAGGCTTGAACGTAACGGGTTATCAATAAACGGGGATTTTTATATCGGTCTCACAGCATGTGCCAAGCGTTCTCATAGATAGCTTGGTGAGAGTTAAATGACGAATCAAAGGGAGAGGCTCGCCTTTCAAACTGCTTTAAGATGATGTAATTTCTGGACGGCAGGGAGAGAGGGGTGTTGATGAATCAACGAGTCAAGAAGATCATGAAATTATATCCAATCCGTATAATTCCCCGAAAACTGGGGCAGGAGAATTTGTGGTAACTTGACATCAAATTTTGCCGTGGGGAGGGCTGTCTGTGAGACGACGGCGATTGAGGCGCTTACTTCATCTAACTTATCAAGTAAGGTGCCCTTCCATTCGGCTACTAGATTTTCTTGTTCTTGTCTTCAGTGAAATATTGTAAGGTTCGTTCGCGGTCGACGACAGCTGCTTGGATTTCCTGGTCTTGCGCCTGATATTGATTCCACAGCTTATCCAATGCTGTGATCCTACCTTTTAAATACCCAAAAGTTAGTCGGGCTTTGGAGGATTTGTTAAAACTGGTCCATAGTTTTCGTAACTGCTCCTCAGTTGAAGCTGGCTTCGAGATGAGAGCTATGATCCTGTTTGGGTCTTGGACCTTGGGTTCGGAGGGCGTGTCTTGCACCATGCTAAACTATTTCTTCGCGGGGGCTAAGAGAAGGGGTTTGGGTTGGGCTACAGAACGGATCTCTCGCAGATGATAACTAAAAGGCGACGAAGAAGAGAAGACAACGAAGAAAAGAAGGTATGAATAACAAAACCTAAGGCGCGTTATGTCTCGGGGGTAGGAAGTTAATAAACCCGATGAAAATGTAAGGCTGGTAAGGTAGGGGGTAAACGGCTAACAAAGACCTCGGAAAGTGGTGGTACCCGATTTGCCACCTCTGCCAAAACCCGAGAAAAGTCACTGCAGACGAACACCTAGCAGACCTGTTAGCAAGTCCTAATCCCACCTCACCGCGGTGCCCCCTGGGGTACTTCTTCGGAAGGAGCTAACAAGAGACGGGCGAATGGCGAGCTTTCTGCGCCACAAAACAGAGCTTTAAGTCGGTTGGGCTGAGGGTTAGCAACCCGCTCCCATAAAAAATACCATTGCTACGAATCGGCAAACAATGCCTCGGAACCGGATGGACAACACGACGACGACCTTTGCTTTTCGAACAAGGACACGAATCGGATCATGGAATGTGAGAACACTGCTGGCTGAGGGACGGCTGGATGAAGTCCTCAACGAGATTAATCGATATAAAATCAAGATCATGGGACTTAGCGAGACCAGATGGCCCGATGCGGGCGAACATATCTGGCCAAATGGTGAGTCCTTCTTATATTCTGGGAGAAACGAAACTGAAAGCCGTAGGAGTGGCGTTGGTGTAATACTCACCAAAGAAGCCAGGTCCAGCCTCATTAGCTGGTCACCAGTTTCTGAGAGGATTATTACCGTGCGCCTGCGTACCAGACTAAGAAGTACTACGGTAGTCCAATGCTATGCTCCAACTGAAGACGCAGAAGATGACATCAAGGACAAGTTCTATATGCGACTGAATGAGGTTTTTCGCTCTATTCCAAGGGGAGTCATCATTGTTTTGATGGGTGACTTAAACGCTCAGATCGGCCGTGACAACACCGGCCTTGAACACACAATTGTAAACCAAGGCCTACGCCAAGTTACCAATAACAATGGTGAGCTTTTCGTTGACTTCTGTAGCTCCCACCAACTCATGGTATGTGGAACTTACTTTTGTCACAAGAAGATACACAAAGAGACCTGGGTATCGCCCGATGGTAGAACGAGAAATCAGATAGATCATGTGGCCGTCAGCCGCAGATGGAGAACTATCCGTGAGGATGTCAGGAGTTTCAGGGGAGCAGACACTGGGAGCGGCCACCATTTGGTAGTAGGTTAGGTTAGGTTAGGTTGAAATGGCTGCCCCCACCAGGGAGCCCACTTAGGCACGCCATTGGGCCCATTGTGATGCCATTCTGGTATTGGGACATAGTTCAGGCCATTTCAAGCCATTTCGAGCTTTTAATAAAGCGACAGAGTCTAGAGACACCAATATTTTGCAGCTCGCTCAATCCGTCAAGGAAAGGTGAGCCAAGTAGAGTCCCTCTTTTCCTTGCTAGGGCGGGACATGTACAGAGAAGATGGGAGACAGTTTCTTCCTCTTCTTCATCACCACAACTTCTACATAAGTCGTTGTGGCGGAGTCCTAATCTTTCGGCGTGTGGGCCGAAGGGACAGTGACCAGTCAGAACCCTTACCACGTGGCTTATCTCCTTTTTGTTCAACTGAACCAGAGATTTTGAACGCTTTGCGTCCAAAGTTGGCCACATTGCATGAAGAGTGCGACAAACCGGTGCTGTGGTCCATCTCAGCCCGGCTCGAGCTAAGCTGATTTTTCTCACAGCTAGTTTATAGGTGGCTAAGGGCATTCCCATTCGGGTTAAGTGGGGTGTCCTTTCCACTTCGGTTCCCTGTCTAGCAAGCTCATCTGCCCTACAGTTTCCCCTAATCCCACTGTGTCCAGGAACCCAACACAGTGTTATGTCAAACTGAGTGGCAGTCTCACACAGAGACCTGCGGCAGTTCAGAAGAGTCGTGGATGTTGTGACGACAGAATTAAGAGCCTTGAGGGCCGCCTGGCTATCCGATAGAATACATATATTCTTATGAGATATATTATTTCTGTGGTACTAAGGCAAAACCCGATATGTCCAAAAAAAAACGATTTTTCGTTTTAATTGCTAACATGTCGAAAATTTAGTAAATAATACGTTGCCAAAAACCAATATGACAGATCGTTTCTCTAAAAAGTGTACCATCAAAATTAAAAAGTCCAATATGTATATATTTACGGTATCGGTTTAAACTTAAAAACCCGTTTCCTGAACAATTGTATATTTGGACATATCGGGTTCTGCCTTAGTACCACAGATTTATCTTCAACCATTCGAGAGCCTCCCAGATCGCAGTGACTTCCGCTTGGAAGACGCTGCAGTGGTCGGGTAGACGAAGAGAGGTATTTATATTTAATGCCTCGGAAAAGATACCAGAGCCTACATTATTCCCAATTTTTGAGCCATCTGTGAAGATACATAATGACCCAGTTGGGATAACACCATCTGTCCAGTCATCTCTGGCCGGAATGATGGTATTGAAACCTTTCTCCAAGGTCCACGTAGTATAATCTAGGTTATTCGCAGTGGTGGCGAATTTCCTAAGGATGGATGAATGGCCATATGAGTATGGAGTCCATCCAAGAGAAGCCTTTGTCCTGGCAGCCGTCCAGGCTGCCATTTGCTCGGCGTGTATATCCAAAGGGGTAAGATGCAATAAGACATCCAGCGCAGCTGTAGGGGTGCTTCTCATTGCACCACTGATACACAGCTCAGCTGTTCTTTGTATTCTTTCCAATATCTTACGATACGTAATCTTCTGTAGTGCAGTCCACCATACCGATATGCCATGCATAAGTATGGGTCTGATTACAGCTGTAGTGTATAGAGCCAGTCGAAGATACGGGGTTTAAGGTCCCAGTTGACTCCGATCGTTCTTTGGCATGAGAAGAGAGCTGTTTTGGCCTTATTTGCTCTTTCTATAAGATTCGGTCTCCACGTTAGTTTCCTATCGAGTATGAGACCTAGAAATTTCGCATCCTCCTTTATATGCAGTGTTTCATTACAAAGTCTTAAAGGAGGAAAATTGGGAAGTCTATGCTTCTTTGTAAAGAGCACTACTTCAGTCTTGGTTGGGTTGACGCCTAGACCCTTTGTAGTGGCCCAATGAGAAAGAGTATTCAATGCTTGTTGCATTATATCTCTTATTGTTGAGATGTACTTGCCGGTCACCACCAGCACAATATCATCAGCATAGGCCACCGTGGTGCACCCAGACTCCTTTAGAGTTATCAATACTTCATTGACTGTCAAATTCCAAAGGAGCGGCGATAAGACCCCACCTTGTGGTGTGCCTCTTTTAACCCGTCTGACTTCTTCCGAAAGCCCCAGGCTAGACTTTATGACCCTGCATCCTAGCAGCTGATCAATAAAGGACCTGGAGCACCCATCAACATTCAGACGCTGGAGTGCCCTTGTGACCGCAGAGGGTTCAACATTGTTGAAAGCACCTTCAATATCTAAGAAAGCAGCCAACGTGAATTCCTTGAATTCAAGGGATCTTTCAATGACCGCTACCAAAGAGTGGAGAGCAGTGTCTACTGATTTACCTTTCGTGTAGGCATGCTGCGAGGGAGAAAGCAGTTTTTTTATCAATGCTTTGCTTAACATGGATCTCCACAAGTCTTTCTAGTATCTTGAGGAGAAAGGATGTGAGACATATAGGTCTCAAGTCTTTTGGATTGTGGTAGGAGATTTTACCCGCTTTCGGAATGAAAGCTACCTTCGCTACTCTCCAGGATGTTGGAATGTAGCTTAGGCTAAGGGAGCTCCTATAGATGGCTGCGAGCCAATTAAGAATTAGGTCACTGACTTTCTGAATTTCAATGGGATAAATTCCATCTGGTCCCGGTGTTTTATAAGGCATGAAACCTTCTATGGACCACAGGAGTAAATCCCTGTTTATCAATCTGTCAATGGTGCCTAAATTATGTGTGCTAGCTGGGCCCTCAAAACCTGTTTCTGCAGATGCAGCAAGAGATGTTGAGCCAGGAAAGTGAGTATCGAGTAGGAGTTTCAATGACTCCTGACTGCTTGTGGTCCATGTACCGTCTGCCTGTTGCAGCATTTCTTGGCACATTGGGCTTTTCGAGAGAACTTTTCTCATTCTTGCGGCATCCGAAAAACCTTCTATTGTCGCACAAAAGGTTTTCCAGGATTCCCTTTTTGAGTTTCGCAGTTCATATTTGAACTCCCTGAGACGACTTTTGTAGTTGTCCCAGTCCGAAGCCAAATTAGACCATTTGGCCTTATTGAAGGCCTTTCTGCTTTCAGACCTTAGTTTGAGAAGTCTGCTGTTCCACCAAGGGGGTTTGGTTTTACCCCCATATTTCCTAATGGGACAGGCTGCTTCTAATGCGTTATTCAGGAGGTTACTGAGATTTGTCACTTGATGTTCGAGATCTTCAGCATTCCAAGGGTGGGTGGGAACATCCTCAGGGAGGGATCTTTCCACTACTTGTCTGTATATGACCCAGTCTGTGTTCCGGACATTCCTGTAACCAGGGGCCTTCTTCACAGTTGAGCACATATTGATATTAAAAAGGATGACTCTGTGGTCAGAAAAAGAGTGTTCACTGGATACTCTCCAGTTTTCCACACGGTTGAGCAGATCTGGGGAAACAAGAGTAATATCCAAGACTTCTTGTCTTACCCTTGTGATGAACGTGGGTTCATTTCCCCTATTGCATAGCAAGAGATTGTGTTGAAGTAATAAATCAAAAAGCAACTCACCTCTTATATTTGTATCAGAGCTGCCCCAAACGGTGTTGTGAGCATTCGCATCACATCCAACGATGAGGCTGGCTCCACGACTAGCCGCTTCTTTTGCGGCAACAAAGAGACTGGAGCTGTCCAAATTTCCCTCATATGGTAGGTAGACAGATCCAATCCACGTAGGCCTACCGCCTTTCCTGTTGTCCAAGCAGGCCAGTACATTATCAGCATTGCTAAATTTAGACAACATAAAAGCGTTAAGGTCATTTTTAACAATTAAACAGGTTCTTGGCTTACCTCCCCCATTTCTGGGATACAGCAACCTGTATTTAGGAGTCCTGATTCCGCATACAAGGCCCCGGACGATCCAAGGCTCTTGTACCAGGACGACATCTATATCGGCCTTAGAAAGGCGTAAGCATAGGCTGGCGGATGCAGCCTTGCTGTGATGGAGATTAATCTGCACTACTCTCAACATCGTGGTTGGGAGTAGTGGGATCAGTCTCGATCACCGTAATATCAGCCTCGTCTTCTTCCGGTGTGAGAGTAATATCATCATCTCCCACCGAAAGAAGTTGGGCAAAGTCACCCAGTTCATCCTCCGTCCTTGACGGCGAAGGAACTGAGAAGTTAGAATCCTCAGAGGATAAGAAGAGAGAGTCGTTTGAACCCAGGGTTGGTAGGTGAGTATCCTCAGGCACCTTAGGATCAGCTACTCCTGTTCCTGTGTCATCCGCAATACTAGGTACATTGGGTTCAGCTACTTGCGTACCTGTGTCACCCGCAGTGCCAGGCACGTTGGAATCAGAAACATCCGTACCTGTGTCACCCGCAGTGCCTGAGGGCTCACCATCTGGAGCCACAGGTGGAGCAGTTCCACTCTGGGGCAAAGAATCTTTTTTGTAAAGCCTCAGGGTGATTGAAGAAAACCCATAGCTTATGACGCCTTCAGATTTCGCCAAAGGTCCCAGCGACTCCTCGCTAATTACTAATGTAACCGCTCGGCCGTCGCCTTTAGGGTCCTCCAGTTTCGTAATCCTCCACGAAGACGTCTGTAGCTGTGGGTTACTCAACCGAATGATATCCATAATAGCGTGAGGCTCGGCTGGTTCTGCTGGGATCCAGGAACGCGCTCTTGGCCGATTCGGGATTTCCTCCCTCCTAACAACCTTGAGTTTGGCGCCTGGCCATGCTTCCCCAATTCTGGATATTGCTATCCTATAGAGATCGACAGATCTCTGATCGGCACAAGCGATGAGCTTCACGCGGCCCTGAAACCATCCGCTATCGCGACAGTGAGGAGCAGTGCCAGGATGCTCCTGAAGTATTGGGAGGAAAATCGTCGCGAGCCTGACCTCAAGTTTCCTCCATTTATCAGGCAGAATGGTGCCATCTGGATCGTTTTCGTCGATGACGGCGATAACGATCTGACCTTCCAGCACTTGACTGTAGGTTTTAGTAGTAGCAGGAAGTATGGAAGTGTTCCTGCTACGTTTAGCCTCAGGGTGACTAGGTTCCTCTAGGGACCTCTGACGCTTTGGGGCTGGGTTGCCAGTTTGCGAAGTTTGCTCGCCGGCGACCCGCGTCGCCCACCCTATCGAAGCTTGCTGCTTCTCGGTGAGTCCACCCTCCGCAACTCCCTTGTATCGGGCAAGGATTCTCTGGGCGTTGCGTAGCTCTTGGTAGCACACCCTTGATGGAGCACCTTTATGCCGGGTTTTCATTAGTAAAATTAGTGGTAGAGTAACTGACGTACTTTTAAGCCGAGCTAACTCTACTCTACTTATTTTGGTAGAGTACCCGTTTTCACTTAAATTGAAAATAGTATGGTGCAGAAGGTAATAGTGACTAGTTGTTAATAGTACCTACTTTTATGACAGCACACTAAATACTTA
The DNA here is from genome assembly GCA_949987705.1 of Thereva unica. Classification (NCBI taxonomy): domain Eukaryota; kingdom Metazoa; phylum Arthropoda; class Insecta; order Diptera; family Therevidae; genus Thereva; species Thereva unica. The sequence goes on from OX465283.1 coordinate 102,882,149, forward strand.
AATGCCACGAATTTCTTGTATGCTCGACTATCTCAACACTGTTTTCATTAGCATAGTGGCGGTAGAGTAGAATGGAAAGCAGTGGTGGGGGACAGAACTAGTAGAGTAACTTTTCCACGGTGCTATCCCACTCTACTCTACTGTAATCAAGTACTCTACTCTACCACTTTCGTTTTCATTAAGCGAGTTCTCAAGATAGTTAGTACTCGCCCAGTATACTCTACCACTAATTCTACTAATGAAAACCCGGCATTAGAGCCAGGCATTTTAGTTTTTTTAGCCTTCTTAGAGGCACCAGGAGACTGCACAAGTGCAGTTGAAGGGCCTGCTTCTGTTGAAGCAGTTGACTTGGAGGGAATGGGGAGCTCCGGATTAGAGTCTAAAGCTCCTTTTTCCCTTTTACTCACCTTACTGCCCTTGCAGGCAGTAGGTTTAGTTTTGGGAGCCCCCGAACTGGAGGCGATTGGTTTTTTCGGGTTTTTATTTTCCATAAAAGTCCCACGAGTAGTGCGGAAAAAGGGGTCCATCCTGCCAGAGCCGCTTACCAGGATAAGGCACTTGTACTCTCCGACCTTGCCCGGGCATCGGAGGGAACCGGTCGCGACCAGCACTCTTTAACCACTGGCTGGCCATGCAGCCATCGGCACGGTAAACACCTTAGCTTAGAAGTGGGGAAATAGGAAGGGGGAAGGAAAAGGAAAGAGAGAAAAGGTGAGGGTAAGTGGATGTACCTAGCTTAGTCTGGCCTCTTCGCAATTAGCCTGTTCGGCATGGGTGTCCCTACCGGTGGTTTGCTGGTTACCAGCTAGCCACCGCCGACATAGCCTAACGCTACTACGAGACTCGCAAGCCCCACCACCGCGGCAAGGTGTAGGTACGAGGTGAGGATTTGGTAGTAGCAACTATTCGCCTTATAGTAGCAACTATTCGCCTTAAAATCGCCGCAATCAGAAACGTACAACGCGATGCTATAAACCGTAGACGGTTCAACGTAGATCTTCTGCGGGAGAGCGGTAAAAAGCGGGAATTTGCTGGAAATCTACAACAAATATTAAACCAGCACAACGTTTCTGACGACACAAATAGTGAAGAGCTGTGGAGTAGGACAAAGGGCGCAATATTGACGGCTGCGGAAACGAGCATCAGTTATGTCCAAAGAAACCAGCAACACTAGATCTCGGACACAACCTGGCAGAAAATAAAACGCAGGAGAGCCCTAAAAAATAACGTAAACTCTACAAGCGACCCGAAAGACGTTACCAACTGGAACGGGAATTGTCCCAATTACACCGGGAGGTAAAGAGAAGTGTCCGGCGTGATAAAAGGCAGCAGATAAATGAGCTCGCAGAAAAAGCGGAAAACGCGGCAAACACAGGCAACAGTAAGGTGCTGTACCAAATTACTAAACAGCTCACGCGAAAGCACTCTACTAAAAAGCATGCCGTTAAGAGTGCGGATGGAAGGCTGCTATGCAGCGACGAGGAGCAGCTCCAAAGATGGAAAGATTACTTCTTCGCCGCCCTGAATGGTACACTTACATAGGAACCTCAAGAAAACAGCAAAAATGCACAGCCAATAAGAATCACCACCCGGGCCCCATCCAAGACGGAAATAGTAACCGCAATTCATGCGATGGCCAATGGTAAAGCAGTTGGGAAAGATGGCATCCCGCCAGAATTGTTGAAAGCCGACTCAAGCCTCATAGCAGATGCGCTTCAGCCAATCCTAGAAATAGCATGGAACACCTGTACCTTTCCGGAGGATTGGACGGAAGGTATCATAGTCAAAATACCAAAAAAGGGGGACCTAACTGACGGACGATTATGTGCACCATAAAATTCACGAAGTGCTCTATAAACATTTTTAATTGAATACTGTTTTTGAAAATAAATTTCCACGATTTGGAAGCGTTGTTCTGGAGTTAACCTATTCGTGATGATTTGCCAAGCACTACTGAGTAGAGACGTCACTTTGAACTGTCAAAACAATTGTCAGATAATAGAGTAATCGCTATTGAAAAAACAAACCTCCTAAAAAAACACCCCTTATCTAAGATAAGTGAGGCAGTAGACCGAACGTTTAGGAGGCAGCAGGCCGGATTCAGGAAGGGCCGCTCATGTATTGATCATATCAACACCTTACGTATAATAGTGGAGCAGTCTACTGAATTCCGATCCCCCCTTTACCTTGCTTTCGTAGATTATGAGAAAGCGTTCGACTCGGTCAATAGGAGCTTTATATGGCAGGCACTACGGCGACGTGGACTGCCTGATAAAATAATAGAATTGATAAAAGCCCTATATAACCATTCCAAATGCAGAGTTCTCCATAATGGAAAATTATCCGACAGCTTCGAGGTGAGCTCAGGAGTACGACAAGGATGCCTACTCTCGCATTTACTATTTCTTTGTAGTAATAAATGACATCCTTGTCGGCGCTCTAGATAGTAGAACAGGCGGCATACAATGGGGTTTGCTAGACCGCCTTAAGGATCTCGACTACGCAGATGATATCTGTTTGCTGGCGCACAGACACCAGGATCTCAAAAACATGATTAACAATTTGGCAACAGAAAGTAGTCCAGCAGGCTTAAGGCTAAATCCGACCAAAACCAAAGAAATGCGGATAAATGCAAACACCATTGAACGGACTGCGCTGAATAACCGTGACGTGGAACTGGTCGATAAATTCTGCTACCTCGGTAGTATTATTACCGAAAATGGCGGTGCAGAATAAGATGTCAGTTCCAGAATAAAAAAAGCACGAGGCGCATATGCATGCCTGTTCCGCATATGGAGATCAACGGAGATCTCAACTAACACCAAATTGCGGCTGTTCAACTCCAACGTTATGGCAGTACTTTTGTACGCTGCGAAACATGGAAAGTCACCCAATTCATCACAGGGCGCCTACAAGTTTTCATCAACAGATGCCTGCGTCGTATCCTAAAATCCGCTGGCAGGATAGAATTTCAAACGAAGAACTATGGCGCCGTGCCGGCCAAGAAAGGATAGACGACCAAATCAGGCGAAGGAAATGGAATTGGGTTGGCCACACTTTGCGACGCGAAAACGAAAATCTAGCCAAACAGGCCCTCGACTGGAATCCGCAAGGATCCCGTCGAGTCGGAAGACCTAGAACAACGTGGAGGAGAACCCTACTAGCAGAAGCCGCAACAACTGGGAGATCCTGGTCGGAGCTAAGAGCTGTCGCGCAAAACAGAGTCCGCTGGAGGGCAACTGTTTCCACCTATGTCCCATGAGGGATTAAAGGATCGCAATGATGAAGGGTGCCTTAAACATTTCGAGAAATGAGAAGTAAGCCTTTGGTGTGGCTAAATCGATGAGATTACCTTTGTTTCGATAGCGTCTGCTGATATTAAAATTTGTATGCGAAAAAAGGAGTTTCCCATGAGCATGCATAAACTCAGTAGCAAGTTCTAAAATCCAAAAAAAATAAATTAAATTGCGTGCGACGGTCGGGGATCGAACTCGGTTCCCTTGTGTGTCGGGTCTGCTGCTCTTCCTCGGTGCCACTTCGTTTCATGGAGAGACGTGGCTTAAATCTCCATTTGATCCAGTCTTGATCGATGAAAGCTTCTTAATTAATTGTTTCTCCAGGAACATTCATACTTCCTTACACGTCAAGACAAAACAACGGACAAGGCAAAACTACAAATTCCTCATTATAAATTTTATATTGCCTATAACTTTGGCCTTAGGACTTAGTAGTTATAATAAATATTAGATATAAGATATTTTTAACTATGATATGATTGTACTATAAACACTTTATTGATTTACCAGTAAATCGCACTCACCAGGGATGCTGTAGGTTGATGGAACGCCAAGGGAAAAGTGATCTCCACTGCCTCTACTTTTCACTTGGTCACCTCGGTTCCTTTTCATTCTCGGATGTATCAACCGTTTTCTTTCTGGAAACATAGCTGCTGATTACGATCGATAAATCCGAGGTAATCTCGGCTCCTTGCGGGGGTGGAGCATATCACCTTTTTTTAGTAAAGATTTTTACCAATTGATTTTTACCAATTTGTGGATCAAGTCTCAGTGTGGTGAGTTTTCTCAAGGGTTTTTATTTTAAGGTTTTGTCATTCTGTCGAGTGACATTTGCATAGTTGTGGTGAAAGTGGATATTGTGTTTATTATGTGTTAAGTTTTTGCTATCCGTGGTAAGTGCGTTTATTACAAATATATTTAGATTATGCTAATAATATCTACAATTTGTTCAATAATAACAATATTTAATCTTTTATATCACAGCTTCTTTGTAGATATTCTTCCGAACGAAGATTGTTGACCTGTAATGGAAGTGTGGAGTCGTTGACCTCCGGTATTGTTTCTCTTGCATTTATGCTGGATTATCGTTTATGTTTCATCTGTCCTTTTAGGCTCTCAGTTCCCCGAACATACTCCCCCCCTTGACAACGCTGGAAGCGGTTGTCAACATACGCCTGCATGATTATGTTCGTCTTTTGCGTGGCCTGAAATTAGAAGCAGAGGGAATAACCAAGAAAGGTTTATAGCGCCCTGTCACGCTTTGGGATTGTGAGGCTGAGGTCCATCAGGAAATGCAAATATTAGGTAGGTTACATGATGTTATTATTTCTTTTTTGATTTATTATTGATTCAAGAAAGAGTTTATATATTTTTGGTAATTCAGGTACATTAATATTCCACTTTATTTTATGTTTTATTTTGTATAGTTCTTTATTAATTCAATTTGTTTGCATAGGTTTTTATAATTTCAAATTCACTTATATAGTTTTGTAATTTCGAATTCTCTTATATTTTTATGATTTTCAAATTCGTTTGTATATTTTATGATTTCAAATTCATTTATATTTATGATTTCAAATTTAACCGGGACAGGACTGTTATCTTTTGGATACATTACTGGATGGTTTATTGTTCTTTTCTGCGGCGCTGTTTTGATGTGGCATTTTAATGGGAATCGCGCGGTGAAACACGTTACACTCTGGACCTAACAGGTAATTTTTATTTCTTTAGGTTATACTTATGCTTCCCCTTTTATTTTAGTTAATTTTCTGATTGCCATGTTCTGACGGTGTATTCCATCTTGTGATGCTGTCGCAAAATATGAATTGAGAATTCGGGAACTTCACTGTTGGTAGTTGGTGTTTGCTAGTAGCCTCTTGATCTCCCCGTCTTTCAACCTTCGAACCTTGACGAGAAGTCGCCTTGGAGATGTTCTGCCTACTATCATGCTTGTCCTGTGACTCCGTTTTGTAATTCGTCCTGAACCTAACTGCACGGCTATCTTGGTTAACGCTGTTATAGCACACCGTCTCTTATTACGTATACCTGCACCCGCATTGACAGGATTCAGTTCCTTCAATGATTGGTATAATAATTCAAGTTCGGTTGCTCTCGACTTCCTCTTCATCGTTGGTTTTGGGATCTGTTGGTTTGTCGGGGCTTCTTTTATGATGGTGGTTGGTGTCAGTTCTTCCAACCGTTTTTTGTCATTCTCCCTAATTATTCGTTTTAGTTCCTGCATTTCGGCGTGGTTGAAGTCCTGAGCCAGGGCCAACAAGATGGCTCTTTCAATGTCCCGGGTGCTCATAATAAAGCACATAACCGCCATAAGATCGCTGTGGCACCACATCTTGTCGCTTGTCTTCAGGGTTGCTTCTAAAAATAATAAACCCAAGGGTTATTTATACTTCAAATTTCCAATTTTAAACAATCTGTTTTCTTAAGACGAGCCTGACATACACATTACTCCCTTCAAGTCATACATCCATTCACGATTCACTAGGTTTTCTGAGTTTCACTCTGCACACATCATTTTCCCTATCACAAATTCTTATTGGTAATAAATATTTTACGTTTATTTCTTTTTTATTAGATATGTTTATTTTTATAGACTTCACTGTGTTGTTTATATATTTCTTTAATAAATGTTAACATTAATTGGACGAATGTTTTGTTTTTTGAATATCGCATTGATGAATTTAAGCAGGATTCAGGATAGGGTTCACAGTTTCCAACGATGGATGAGGTTGCTTGTAGCAAGCTAGATCGTACGTCTTCAAGGATTCCATCGATGGATGCGGTTGCTTGTAGCAAGCTAGATCGTACGTCTTCAAGGATTCCAGCGATGGATGCGGTTGCTTGTAGCAAGCTAGATCGTACGTCTTCAAGGATTCCAGCGATGGATGCGGTTGCTTGTAGCAAGCTAGATCGTACGTCTTCAAGGATTCCAGCGATGGATGCGGTTGCTTGTAGCAAGCTAGATCGTACGTCTTCAAGGATTCCAGCGATGGATGCGGTTGCTTGTAGCAAGCTAGATCGTACGTCTTCAAGGATTCCAGCGATGGATGCGGTTGCTTGTAGCAAGCTAGATCGTACGTCTTCAAGGTGAGATTATTCCGATGTACCTGGTAGGAATGAATTCTGGTGGAATGAGTTCTTGTGATCCACGAGCTCCCATTCTTCCTGCCTGCTGATGCCGAATGGCTCGAGTAAATGTCCATCCTTGTTATTGACCTTTCCCTTGGCGTCCGACATGGTCAAGCATTGTCTTCCTTCTTGTTGTCTGTGCGTCGTTGCTTAACACGCTTCATCGAAGAGTTTTGCATTAAGATGAGATCGTGAGTAGACCACGGTCTTTAGATAACGTCTTTTCTGCATTGCATCGCATAATTTCAACGATCCACCAGTTTGCATATGAGGCCGACTTGAAGATCTGAATTTAAGATGCACAAGTTTTTAATTTTAATTTAAAAATGTACTTTATTTAAACACATTTGATTTCAATTACAGAGATTTGTATAATAATTTTGTTACAAAACGCTTTCTTTCATTAGCACTTGATTTCAACTTTTGTAATAATAGGTAAATATTTGTAAATATAGTTAAGAGTTCGTTTCATTGAAAATGTTTTATTTTATATGGCCATCCTTTGTGATTTCACTTATTATGTTATTCTCCAGCACGTACATTTGACCCTTGATTCCGAACACAAAACAACCAAATACAAAATGTTTTAATTTTATTGAGTATACACTTAGTTCAATTTATCAGACAATGTCTTGTTTTATGCGCAAACGCATTTAAAACTTTGTTCTTAAAATGTGTCACTGGTTGGAATTGTTTATTGCGATTTGTGGTGGTGTCCGCTCGTGGGCTTTTGGTTGCACCCTTCTACTTCGCATCTACTATAACTTTCGAGTGGGGAATTTAGCAAATACAAGCACTAGCGTTTCACATTGAATCATTAGATTGTATTAACTTTGAATCTCGCACTTTGAACCTTTACATTTAGATTATGTTGCCTTGTGATCATAATTTGACCGATATTACTGTTAAACTTAACCTGATTAGGATTTAAATTAACTTATAGCTTTTAGATTGTTGTTTAGATTTAGGTTGTGGCACTATTTGGTTATTAGTGGATTATGTTAGAACAAGATTACAATCGTTGTAGGTTTCACATATTTCACACTGATGTGTCCGTTTCTCCTTTTCTACCCGGCTATTCGAATTTGTTTTATTTATACTGAAGCGATGAGTTTATATATTGATGTATGCTTTCACCTTATCTTGATGATTTTATGTTCATGTTGGACCGTTGGTTATGTTAGTACCGTACCGTGAGGACCGTTATGACCGATCCCGGCTCTCGTACCGTTACGACCGTTATCAATGCAGTTAAGGTCGACCGTTATTAGTGTTCGTTGATGATGACCGTTATTGGTAGCGTTCGGCTCTCGTACCGTTACGACCGTTATCAATGCAGTTAAGGTCGACCGTTATTAGTGTTCGTTGATGATGACCGTTATTGGTAGCGTTGGGAATGACCGTTATTGGTGTCGTTAAGAATGACCGTTATTCCATCCTTCTTTTATCACGATGATTAGGTGCATAATCACATTAACCACTGCTCATACACTCTGATTTTTAAGTTTTAGTTTACGACATTATCCACTTTCACTTAGTCAGTTAGTTTCACAGTTGAACACTCACTGTTTTGCTTGTGATTTATTTTAGAAATTAGATTTCACCTTTAATTACTATTTTCACATATCCGGCTCGAAGGACCATGTTTCGATAGCGTCTGCTGATATTAAAATTTGTATGCGAAAAAAGGAGTTTCCCATGAGCATGCATAAACTCAGTAGCAAGTTCTAAAATCCAAAAAAAATAAATTAAATTGCGTGCGACGGTCGGGGATCGAACTCGGTTCCCTTGTGTGTCGGGTCTGCTGCTCTTCCTCGGTGCCACTTCGTTTCATGGAGAGACGTGGCTTAAATCTCCATTTGATCCAGTCTTGATCGATGAAAGCTTCTTAATTAATTGTTTCTCCAGGAACATTCATACTTCCTTACACGTCAAGACAAAACAACGGACAAGGCAAAACTACAAATTCCTCATTATAAATTTTATATTGCCTATAACTTTGGCCTTAGGACTTAGTAGTTATAATAAATATTAGATATAAGATATTTTTAACTATGATATGATTGTACTATAAACACTTTATTGATTTACCAGTAAATCGCACTCACCAGGGATGCTGTAGGTTGATGGAACGCCAAGGGAAAAGTGATCTCCACTGCCTCTACTTTTCACTTGGTCACCTCGGTTCCTTTTCATTCTCGGATGTATCAACCGTTTTCTTTCTGGAAACATAGCTGCTGATTACGATCGATAAATCCGAGGTAATCTCGGCTCCTTGCGGGGGTGGAGCATATCACCTTTTTTTAGTAAAGATTTTTACCAATTGATTTTTACCAATTTGTGGATCAAGTCTCAGTGTGGTGAGTTTTCTCAAGGGTTTTTATTTTAAGGTTTTGTCATTCTGTCGAGTGACATTTGCATAGTTGTGGTGAAAGTGGATATTGTGTTTATTATGTGTTAAGTTTTTGCTATCCGTGGTAAGTGCGTTTATTACAAATATATTTAGATTATGCTAATAATATCTACAATTTGTTCAATAATAACAATATTTAATCTTTTATATCACAGCTTCTTTGTAGATATTCTTCCGAACGAAGATTGTTGACCTGTAATGGAAGTGTGGAGTCGTTGACCTCCGGTATTGTTTCTCTTGCATTTATGCTGGATTATCGTTTATGTTTCATCTGTCCTTTTAGGCTCTCAGTTCCCCGAACAACCTTCATCAACTATTAAAAATTCGTGTAAAATACGAAATGAACTATTTCCGATACTGCGTTTAAATAATATTTAACACGGCATTCTGGCTGAAATATACTGTTTTACACGGTGTAGAAAATATTAAGAATTCTTGGAAAGGGGTCGTTCATACATTACGTGAGGTGATTTTTGAGATTTGTCGCCCGCTTCCCCTCCCCCTTTGGTGAGATTTCGTGAGGCTTGGCTCGACCCCCTCTCTCCCTCCCTAGTATTTACACTAAAAATACTTATTTACGGTCGTAACCACAGCAAAGTGAGCATTTCCTTAGAATATAGAGCTGCAGGAAAGGCCCTCGCTTTTAAAATCTTTGTTTGAAACCGTAGTGAAATGTGGGTCAGTTGAGTGTCAAATTATATCTGCTTTGTTTACATTAAGATGAATTGACATCAGCTAATTAGAATTCCGAGTGAAAGGCGTGTAAAAAGCTCATCTCGGCGGAAGGAGGTGTTGGGAGCAAGATTTTATTTGAGATAACTGATAATTTGAACTGCTTGCCCTCCTTTTCCGCTTGTATTGGAAACACAACTACCAAAAGGTTGAGAACTCACTCAACAAGCATTTTATTTCGCTTAAATTCAGCATGTGGCATCTTGTAGGTTTAAATTATAAGGGCCTTTTCGTGGGTCAGAGTTTTTTGGCTCGTACTCTGCAGCATTCGACGAAACGCTCATTTAGCTAGCCGGTTGAGGCTAAAGGCCCAATTACAATGACCGGATTAGAGCGGAACAGAATCGGATTGAACTGTCAAAGTGGTTTTCCAAGCATGCGTTTTCTATTTAACCGATTCCAATGAACGGATTCAAACGCATTTGACCGCATCTGTGCCGGATTCGTTTTAGTTTGTTTAGAAATCACCGGATTGAACTGTCAAAATATTGGTACACAAAAGCTGTAAATATTTAAGGTTATATTTTTTTTATTTGTTATGTTTTTAAAAATGTTTTCGGACGAGCAGTTAATCGCATAAGTGAAAGATTATAAAATACTATACAACAAGGCAAAGAGTGGATATAAAAATACCAAGATTAAATTTGACGTTTAAATGCGAACTGATCCGTTCATTGTAATCAGTGCAGTTTCCTATCCGTTCTGATGCGTTCTTTTGACATTTCAATCCGCGTAGATCCGCTCATTGTAATTGGGCCTTAAGCAATTGACAACAAATTTTTGAGTAGGATATACCCATATTTTAAGGCCACAATCTACACACAGGTCGCCAGCAGGGCGTGGCCTGAAAGTTTTCGGCTTGAGGCCAAGTATCACTATACACTATACACTCACTGGCCGCCAACAACTGAAGCGGGGCAAAAGCAGTAGCAGGGACATTCCAATCGTCGTAAAATTATCCAGCGAGCGTGAAGCCAAGGCTTTCATGTCTGCGCTGAGAAAATCAAAAAAATATAAATTCCCTCTTAATGAACTGGAGGGCTTTACAGCCGACTCTCCTGTTCACATTAATGAGAGCCTATCGCCACAAAACAATGAATTACTGCGAGCAGCCTTGGAATTACGCAAAATGGGGATTTTGGCTGCGGTGTATACCCGGGATGGCCTAGTAAATATTAAACGCACTAGAGATGACTGCCCGATTGTTGTGCGTGATCTATCTGAACTGGAGTCCATCGAAACATTGGAGTCGCGGAGTGTCAGCATTTGATTCTACTGATTAATATTATTATTTTCATTTTTAATATTTTCTATTTTTTTTTCTCCTCGCTCTTTTATTTAATATTTGCAATTTCTTTTTCTTTTATTTTTATTATTTTGCTTTGTTTTATTGTTTTTGTTATGTTTTGCTTTAATTTTATTTACATTTTATTTTATGTTTCCTTTTTTATGCTAGCTTTAAGTATTTCGCCTAGTCTTCTTCTTCTATTTTTCTTCTTTCTTCCTAATTTTTCACCTTTTCTTTATTTTCTTTTTCCATGTGTGTTTTGGCTTCTGTGGCTCTGCTGCTCATTTTTTAATGATGAACTCCCCTGATAGAGTGTACAATGAGGGAACGCTACTAAATATTCTTTGCTCCTCCTCCTCAGGGCTGAATATATGTACCTTCAATGCAAGAAGTTTGAGGAATAAAATAGATGAACTGAGATACATTTTTGATAACACTAAATTGAATGTTATTGTAGTCAATGAGACGTGGCTTAAACCAGAAATCCCAACTTCTTACGTCTCCTTGCCTACTTTTTCTTTGCATCGAAATGATCGCTTGGGTCGTACTGGGGGTGGTGTTGCTATTTATGTCACCTCCTCTCTCTCCTCAAAAGTAGTGGGCCAGTCCACTGGCTCACAATTTGAATTTATCGCAGTAGAAATAAAATCATCCCATGACAAATGTGTTATTATAAGTGTCTACTGTCCACCTAATGTGTTTACTCCTGATGTTGCTGGTAACTTTTTTGATCTTGTCTCTAGGCTTTCCCGTCATTACGATAATATAATTGCTGCTGGTGACTTTAATGTTGATTTACTGAAGGCTAATGAACGTGCGAATACACTCAAGTACTTCTTGGGGTCATTGGATCTACGCATTCTAAATCAACTGCCCACATTTTTAAACTGCCATAATCCATCGCTCCTTGATGTACTCACTGCTACCTCCACCAACTCAGTATTAAAACATAACCAAATTTCTCCCCCCAGCTTCTTTGATCACGATATTCTCTTCCTCTCGCTTCGTTTTACTTTTTACCCTTCCTCCTCCTTGCCTGCCTTTTCTTCGTATCATGACTTCAATAACATCAATTTTACTCGCCTTTCTGAAGCTTCTTCGTCTATACCTTGGGCTGATATCTATAATACAACCTGCGTAGACACCAAAGTCGATCTGTTTAATTCTTTCACTCAGTCTCTATTTAATCAATGTGTCCCTTTAGTTACAAGAAGACGTTGTAAAACTCCATCTTGTCCTTGGTTTTCTTACGAAATTCGCAACTTGATTGTTGAGCGTGAGTTCTTGTATAGACGTTATCGCAGAACGAGGATCCTGAGCTACCTTCGTGAATACAAAAATCTTCGCAATTTAATCAATAACAAAGTCAAATCGGCCAAGCGTGAATTTTACTCCCGGAAACTCGATCCTGCCCTGTCCACTAAGCAACTTTGGTCTAATCTCCGTTCTCTAGGCATTCATTCCTCTGAGCTTAACTCTTATGATGTAGATGTAAACTTACTCAATGCATCCTTCATTCAATCCCCTCCCAATTCCTCATCGTCTTCCTCTTCTTATTCCCCTTTCTCCAATGCTCTATGTTTTGGTGGTTTTAATTTTCGTTGTGTTGACTCACGTGAAGTACTTGGAATACTGCTTTCCATTTCGTCCAACAGCATTGGCTATGATGGAATTTCTCCTCGCTTTCTTAAGATTCTCTCCCCTTTAATTGTTGAAATTATCACGCATATTCTTAATTATTGCCTGACAACCTCCCAAGTCCCTTTACTATGGAAAAAAGCCTTAGTGACTCCTGTACCTAAAAAGCCCTCTCCTGCTGATCTGTCTGATTTTCGACCTATTAGTATTCTTCCCTTTCTAGCTAAAGTCTTTGAGAAAATTGTATTCACTCAAGTCATTCGATATCTTGATTCTAATAATTTCGTTTCTAATCTCCAATCTGGCTTCCGTAAATCCCACAGTTGCGAAACTGCTATACTGAAGGTAACGACTGATCTTCGTTCCGCTCTTGATCGAGGTGATATTGCAGTACTAGTTCTTCTTGATTTTTCCAAGGCGTTTGACTCTGTGGTTCACTCGCATCTCCTTCATAAACTTAGTCAACGGTATCACTTCTCTTCTTCTTCTGTTCGTCTTTTTTCTTCTCTTCTCTCTGATAGGTTTCAGTGTGTTCGGCACAATAATGTGATATCCTCTTTCCTTAGAGTACCTGCAGGTGTGCCTCAGGGTTCGGTTCTTGGTCCTTTGTTTTTCTCCCTTTATATTAATGATCTTCCATCCGTTACCCGTCACTGCTCTTTTCATCTCTATGCTGATGACCTTCAGCTATATATCTCGTGTCCGCCTCATCAGATTGAGTACTGTGTCTCTAAACTCAATGAAACCCTATCTCAAATTAATGAGTGGAGTTCTAGTAATTTCCTTAAACTAAATCCAATTAAATCACAAGTCCTTTTCCTTAGTCGTTGCTCGCTTCCCCTGGATGGTTTCCCGCCTATTTTACTTGATAATGTTCCTCTACCAATTGTTGAATGTTCCAAAAACCTGGGTATTGTTGTCAATTCCAAACTTTCCTGCTGTAATCATGTCTCGCTGATGCTCTCTAAAATCTATGGCACCCTTCGTAAATTGCGGCTACATGGAAGTCTGTTATCTTTGCCTATTCGAGCTAAACTCATCAAATCACTTGTTGTTCCTCATTTTCTGTATGGCTCGTTGGTGTATATTTCCTTCGACTCATCCTGCCGTCAGCGTCTTAAAGTGGCATTTAATGATTGCATTAGGTTCATTTTTCATATGAGAAGGTCTGATCATGTGTCGGGTGTCCAAAATTCCCTACTGGGTTGTGACCTCTTTAAATTCCTTGATCTCATGGCTCTACTTCTCTTGCATAAGGTCTTTTATTCCAAAAGTCCCTGCTACCTTTCTGACTTCCTTGTTCCTCTGCAATCCTTGAGATCCATCAAATTCCTAATTCCTGCCCACACTTCCCTAATTGGTAGTCGTTCCTTCTTTGTATATACCAGGGATCGTAACTGTTATAACTTATATCGAAAAAATCAGAAAATAATCATTATTTTGAAACTTATATGATATAAAACAACAGTAACAGTTAAATTTTACAAAAAATATTTAAAGTTATTTTTAACTATTATCTTTGACTAGTATTGTTTTAAATCTTTTAAAATTGTTATTAAAGACTTTTTTCTTTTTTTGTTCGAAATAATAATTAAAATTGACTTTTATTTTTAAAATCAAATATAACTGTTAAAAAAGACTTTTATTTTTTTCGGTCTTGCATAAAAATCTTTCTAAGATTTTTATTTTTCCAGTTTTTTCTATAAAAGTCTTTGAAGACTTTTATTTTTAAAATATAAAAATAAAAGTCTTTTGCTGAAAACAGATAAATAGTCCATTCAAACCGTTAAGAAAATCGAACCCTTAAGGTTTTTGGGGTCGCTGATCACAAAAATCGTTGTCCTGCGGTCCTAAAACTTGGGCGTCACCCTTAAAAATGCAAAAAACACCCCTTTTTACGGGTTTTTCGCGATTATTTCGATAATAATGAAAACTAATGCAATGAAATACACTTTTTTTAATATTTATTTGCGAAGGTGGTTGATTTGTACTAAATCAACGCGAACTTTATGATAAGGGGTGATCCTAAAGGGTTGAAACCACCCCTAAATCTGCCGCAAATAGAAAAAATTGTAAAAAATTTTTTCTTCAAGTATATGTTTCAAATACGATTATGGGCGTACTGTCAGGCAAAACTAAATTATTTTCAACCCTTAAGGGGTTAAAACTACCCCCACAATTATAAAAATCAACTTTATATAAAAAAAATTAGAAAAATTTTTTGTTTTTTGCTTTTTGCTTGAAATTTGGTTCAAAAGGTATTATCAGCCATAAATTTATTATTTTAAACCCTTACGGGGGTGAAACTACCCCTGCATTAAAATTGTAATTGAAAAAAATTGACATTTATTGTTTTGCATTAAAATTTTATTTTCCATTTTTATTCATTGAAACATTTGGAAAATTTCACTTTAAACCCTTTTTTAAAGGGGTTAAACCACCCCTAAACCGAAGCAAAATAAAAAAATACATGGAGAAATATTTCTTTTCGTGGAATTTTTAAATAAAGTCAAAATGCAGGATAAAAACGACAATCACACAATAATTGGAAATATGTACCCTAATGTATTTGAGTTACTTCTGAATAATGGGGTGTTCCGTTTTTTTACAATGAAATTTAGGCAGGTCAGTCTTTTGCTGAAAACAAATAGAATAGCTATCGTAGTTCGAAAATTACACTATAAAAACAATTGTGATATTGTGCTTAAAGCCTAGCACGTTGATCAGGCTATAGAAATTCTAACTAAAACTATGTAAAAAATGATTTATTAGGTGGATAAATTGGTGCGGCTGATTTTATATTTTTGAATTTTTTGGCTCCCTGTTTAATTTCTACTTAAATTAGTAGTTTGGTAACCCCATTTCACTCCGTTAGGGGATGAATTTCGAAAAATCGATTCTTAGTGAATGTCCACGTCATTATAGAGATGCACTGTCAAAATTAAAGCCCTTCAGCTCCAGCGGTTTGGGTTACCCCATTTAACCCCCTTAGGGGATTAATTTCAAAAAATCGTTTCTTAGTGGATGTCCACGTCATTAAAGGGATGCACTGTCAAAATTTCAGCCCTATAGCTCCAGTGGTTTGGGTAAACCCTATTTCACCCCCTTTAGGGGATGAATTTCGAAAAATCGCTTTATAGTGGATGTCCACGTCATTAAAGGGATGCACTGTCAAAATTTCAGCCCTATAGCTCCAGCGGTTTGGAAAAACCCCATTTCACCCCTTTAGGGGATGAATTTCGAAAAATCGCTTCTTAGTGGATGTCCACGTCATTAAAGGGATGCACTGTCAAAATTTCAGCCCTATAGCTCCAGCGGTTTGGGTAAACCCTATTTCACCCCCTTAGGGGATGAATTTCGAAAATCGCTTTATAGTGGATGTCCACGCCATTATAGGGATGCACTGTCAAAATTTCAGCCTTATAGCTCCAGCGGTTTTGAGTTGACCCTATTTCACCCCCTTGAGTTGATCGTGTGGACCGAAAGGGTCGAAACCACATCCCAACTAGTTTCTATTTGTAGCCGATTTAGGGGTGGTTTCAACCCTTTAGGATCACCCCTTATCATAAAGTTCGCGTTGATTTAGTACAAATCAACCACCTTCGCAAATAAATATTAAAAAAAGTGTATTTCATTGCATTAGTTTTCATTATTATCGAAATAATCGCGAAAAAACCCTAAAAAGAGGTGACGCCCATGTTTTAGGACCGCAGGACCCCGATTTTCGTGATCAGCGACCCCTAAAACCTTTAGGGTTCGATTTTCTTAACGGTTTGAATGGACTATTTATCTGTTTTCAGCAAAAGACTTTTATTTTTATATTTTAAAAATAAAAGTCTTCAAAGACTTTTATAGAAAAAACTGGAAAAATAAAAATCTTAGAAAGACTTTTATGCAAGACAGTCCTTTTTAACAGTTATTTTTGATTTTAAAAATAAAAGTCTTCCCATAAGAGTTTTGGAAGACTTTAAAAATAAAAAACAAAAATAAGAGTCTTTAATGACCTAAAACTTTTTTAGTTAAATATAACTGTTATTGTTTATTTAAAAAATTTAAATTAATTTTAACTATTAAACTTGACTTTTATAATAAAAGTCTACAATTTAAAAGTAACCCCACCACCGCGTAGAACTCGCTACTCTGAGTATCCAGTATAAATTTTATGCAGATCAGACAACATTTACTATTTGATTTTTTAAGTCAAAAATACAAATATAACAGTTATTTACGATCCCTGGTATATACTCTTAGAATCTGGAATAATCTTCCTAGTCACATTCAGAGGATGAGCACGGCCACAGTATTCAAAAAACATGCATCTATTTTTCTATCTTCTTCGTCTCACTAGCTTTCTTTATCTCCCGTTCTTCACGTTCCTACTTCATTCTTTTTACTTTATTCTATATTTCATTCTTAATTTTCTTCTTCTTTTATTTTTGCCTTAATTTTATTTTAATTTTAGTCTTAATGTAATTGTAATTTAATTTAATTGTAATTTTTAAATCTAATTTTAAGTTTTTTCCTTTGTAAATCCTTCTGTTGTTGTAATTCTTGTATGTACTCTAAAAGATGTGAATCTTGTGTACTGGCCAAAAATAAATTATTATTATTATTATTAAACTGTATGGGGCCTGTAGTTCAAGAACTGACAAAACTCGCATCTATCGTCAGTTCGGGCCTGAAGGTCTGAATTTCAATTCACTCACAAGCCGTGAATTGACGACGAGAATTCACACCGTATCCACTCGGAACGGAAAGCAAGGCGCGAACCAGTCTTGAAAACCATCCGCATTCGCATTTGCACTTTTTTTTATGTGGCAGTGCTAAGCTCAGGAGTCACCCTTTGTACTACTAGTCCGTCATGTCATTTGTCACGTCATGGTGCAATGTCTAGCAGTAAGCTTAGTACGGGAGGGAGGGTGGAGGAATAGGTTAAGGATTATAAAGGTACGTGGGGTATTGAAGAAGGTGGGGATGAACCCTGCGTTTGAACTCTTGGATGTTGTAGGAGCTCGGAAATACTGACTACGAGAGATTATTCCACAGTCGAGTTGTTCTATTAACAAACGAATTCATATCTTGTTGAGTGCGTGAAAGGGGTAGTTGCAGGTGAAGGGAATGAGACGAGTGGGCTAATCTGGTGTTACGGGTATAAGATTGCCGTGGAGGCAGGAGTGCGTTTAACTCGGAGGAGCAGTCACTATGATAGTAGCGATAAAATTTTGTCAATGCTGCTACATTCCTACGGTGGCTCAAGGGGTCGACGGTGGAGTAGGCGGTGTCGTCATCAATTAACTTGAGTGCTCTTTTTTGCACCTTATCTAACCATGCCAAGGTGGTTATTGGGGCGCCGCCCCAAACGAGGGAGTTATATTCGAGAAAAGGCCGAATGTAGGATTTATAAATAACAGCACGGGCCGGGCCGATGGCTGGAGGAGGAACTTGCACCTCTTAAGAAATCCCAAGCACTGAGATCCTGGTTTGGCGATTTGGAATATGTGGTCATTCCATCGCAAGTCTTTGGCTAATGTCACGCCTAAGATGTGTAGGGATGGGTCGGCCTTTAGCTCAAGGTCATCCACTGTCAAGGATGGTGAGGTGCTGAACTTTTTTTTTGAGATAAGACAGTATACTTGGTTTTGGTGGGGTTGAATTTGACACGATTCTTCTCTCCCCAATCTAGAATTAGTTTGATGTCTTTTTTAATAAATTTGGACATTAATTCACGATCATCAAGACAGGATCTGGCACGTCTCTGTCTTGTATCGAAGCTGTACGAGTAACGTAGAGTACCGTCGTCAGCGAAGCTGAGAAGTGGGTAGGAGGGGATTGAAAGAAGGTCATTTATGAAGATGAGAAATAGGGCCGGTGATAAGATTGACCCCTGGGGACCCCCGCAAAGATCGGATGGGATGCGGATTTGACGCCATCCAAAACTACTTTGATTGAACGGCCGGAAAGGAAACACTCGATCCGCTTCTGTAGAAGTGAGTCAACTCCAATAGCTTTGAGTTTAGCTAATAGGGCTGGGTGCCAAACTCTATCGAAAGCATTGGAGATATCCAGAGCTACCAGACTAGACTCACCGGATTCATGCAGACTACGGCCGAGGTGTTCTCTAAGACCTCGCCAGTGGATTTTTCTGTCGGAAGCCATACTGTCTGTCGTTTATGAGTAGGTTGGATTCTAGATATCCCATAAGCTTTTTGTTGATTATCGTCTCCATGGTTTTGGAGAGAATAGAAGTAATTGCTATTGGGCGGTAATTGGAGGGAAGGCTGGAATCACCTTTTTTCGGTATGGGCTGAACATGGGCAAGTTTCCAAGAGTCGGGATAAACTCCGGAGAAATATGACAGGGAAAATAATTTGCGCAGAGGTTTAGCGAAAGGTGAGGCACATTGTTTTAAGACGATAGGGGGTATCGGGTCCAGTGGATTTGTTGGCATCGAGTTCTTTGAGGCACCTGTACAGCTCGCGAGTCCTGAAAAAAAACCCTGTCCATTGAATGGGCGTTACGCTCGGATACAGGGGGTAACACATCACTTTCGGGTAAAGAAGAATTCGAATCGAACATAGATGCTAATAAATTGGCCTTGGATTTGCTGCTGTCTGTTATTACCTTCTCATTGTGAATAAAGGAAGGGGTTGAAGTTGTAGTGAAATTCTTCTTGATGTAACTTACCAAGGACCAGAAGTTTTTGCTACCGGAGGTTGCATTTAGGAGTTTACTTCTCAATTTGTTGTCAAATAAGGTTTTGACTTTCTTGATGGCGGTTTTACAAGAATTTCTTTGTCTAAACGGAGCGATTCACTCGGGAAGCTCTTGTACGCTCGGAAGGCGGCTTCTTTAGTTTTGATGGCATTCATACACTCCCGATTAAACCATCTGTTGGGCCTAGGCTTCACAGATTTGGTAGAGTGGGGAATGAACAAATGCATTCCTGCCTGTATGATCCTGGTGATACGGATAGCGACAGAGTTGGCGTATCTATTCCGGAAACACAGATTCCAGTCTGTAGACTGGAAAAAATTAATAAGCCCCAGCCACTGACATATAGAATGGACAGCTCATGAGGAATTTTTCATGGCACCAATTTGTTCCATATGCTACAAACCTTTTTTCACTCCATGTAAACACCGGAATCACTTTTGAAATTTACATTTTTTTAAATACGTACTTAAAACATTAAAACAACACAAATATTTTGTTTAAAAAAATTAATAAACACTATTTTCACTTTTTCACCTTTTAAAATGCCTTTTTTTCATTAATTTCCACATTTTATGTGTATCTGATTTAAGTTCTCAACGCCTGTTTTAGCAACTGACATTCTGTATGTCAAAATCCGGGGGGTCTATGGGGAAAAGAGCAAAAGATATAAACATCACTATACCCGTCTATTTTTTTCTAAAAATTCGGCCATTTGCAAAAGGGAAAATATAAAATCAGGTATGGCAACTTGAAGGTTGTAACTACCGTTATGGCGGATTTTTTTTTAAAATTGCGCTTAAATTGATGTCAAAAATTTATTGAACATTTTTTAAGTAAAAGAGAGTCGTGTTTTTTTAAAAACGTGGAGAATAAAATGGTTCGAATCGAAAAGTGCGCGATACTTGAATGTCCATCGAGTGTAGGACATATTCAAGGAAGTGAAATTGTGTTATTTCAGTAAGTATATTTAAAATAGCTATGAATAAATGAGGAGCTTCTTTTCAAAGCTTGATATTTCACTTTTTGTGTTTTTGTATAAAGAAATAAAATTTTATGAACACAGTTATGTGTTTAATATAAAATGTTGATGAATTATAATATACAACAAGAATAGTGATTATTTCGTATGACTTTCAAATTTTTAGCAGTAATATAATATAGAATAAATCCATAATTTGAAAGTGGAATAATCAAATACATGTAATCGTAATGTAATGTAATGTTGTAATCGAAAATGGAATAGTCAAGTTCTGAAAAGAACCTCCTCGTTTATAAAAAAGTGTAAATATCGCCAGCAAAGTCCTATCCATCATGTCCCCGTGGTGACCTCTGGGCAATTCAGGTAATTGTAGTTAAAGTTGGGAGCGCACGCGAGTTTTCAGCGCGGAAAAACCGATCAAACAGGTTGGGCACTAGGCTAACAGTTTAGTCTCGGAATCTAGGAAAAGAAAATAAGTTGCTCTCGACTAGTAGTATACCCATATCGCTATTAAAAACTAGAAATACTCTGGGGAATACTTTCGCTTTTCATATCCTTGCGAAACGGTTTCCCAAGGCGTTTTCCACATCAAATTATAAATTTATTTTAAAATTTGCGGTTTTATTTCTAACAGCGAGCATACAATTTCTCATTTTTATGCAACAAAAATATACATTAAGCTTTTTCTTTATAAAAATAAATAAAATTTCAGGGTAAAATGATATATTATTGCGTAGATTCTTAAAACTCTATATTTTTTTAAAACAGATACTACTAAAAATGGTAATGAGCATCGGGGAAAACAAAAATCCCCCCTAATTATTTATGTATATAAATCTGACAAATTTTCGTTGACTATTTTTCCTTTAAATAAATAAAACAATTAAATTTTTTTTATGTGGTAAAGCCAAGCTTAGGAATTACCCTTTGTACTACTAGTTTGTCATGTCGTTCGAGTCATGGCCAGTCTCTAGTAGTAAGCTTGCTTTGAAGGATAGAGGAGAAGGGATAGGTTAGGGGTCTGGAGGGTGCGTGAGTAGATGTCTATGAGCCTTGCGTTTGAACTCTGAGATGTTATATGAGTTCGGAAACACTGACTGTGGAAGACAGTTCCACAATCGAGTTGTTCTATTTATAAACGAACTACTAAAATGTAATGTGCGCGAAGGGGAGGGCTGAAGGGTGAAGGGGTGAGCCGATTTGGCTAGTCTTGTGTTGCGGGAAAAAAATTGCCGTGTAGGCAGGAGGTTTCTAATTTCGGTGGAACACTCACTAAATAAAAATATACAACAGCAGTTTTCCTCCCGTATTACTAGTGAAGTTTGTGCTTTGTAATAAGCTATTTGCGGTCGCTAATGTTTTACCCCATTTGTTATAGTTCCGTTAATATGTGATTTGATAAATTATAGCTGCACCTTTTAACGGAGAGTATTTTGACCTATCGCTAGTCGTGTATGGTAGAACTTGGCCCTTGGATACATGCTTAGCCTGTAGAGAAAGAATAGGGCGTTTTCGATTATTTTGAAATATAACGATCTGATTAGGTGCTTATCTAATATAACAGAGAAGAGAGATCTATTATAACAGAGAACTCCTATAATCGCTAATGTCCGAATACATTTAAGCCAGTAACTGGGTTACCTAATATAAAGATAGATATTCCAATAAAAAAGATTCTTTTAGAGGCACTTGCTACATCATATGTGAGAAGTGTAACTATGGATAATACACTAAAAGCGATAAGCGAATTTAAAACTCCATCCGTGAAGAGAAGGGCAATTACATGATAATCGCCGTTAGCCTGAAATGAAGAAATAAAACGTTGCTGTTGAATATATATATATATATATATATATATATATATATATATATATATATATATATATATATATATATATATATATATATATATATATATATATATATATATATATATATATATATATATATATGGAACGTACAGGCAATGAGAGAAGCATCTACACTCGTTCAGGACGAAGAACAAATGAAAAAATACATAGTAATGGTACTTGAAATTTGCGAAATTAGATTGCCGCACTCTGGCGAAATGAACACGGCGAACAATAACAAGATCATATACCCAGGTAGCCAAGGAGCAAGCGAAAGTGGAGTAGGCATTGTAATACACGGAATGTAGCTTACAGTATGTTGAGTTGGAAAGCTCTTTCCAATAATAATAATCGAACTCCGAATACTCCGGGCTAGGCATTCCATCTGCGCCTATCGATGAAACGGGGACAATCGTTAATTAATTAAACTCAACACCTCGGTTTCGAACTGAGTCTACATAAGGCAACATGACATCATTTATTACAATTGATGATGTTGTTGATGAGCAATCTGTAAAAGAGGTAGAGTAGGTAGAAGAAGCGGCGTCGAGGCACGAGTACCGGACGCTCCACCAGACATTCTGGTGTGTATGCGGCAAAACAACATCAACAAACGACAAAATCAAAAAATCGTACAAAATAAGCTGAAAATATTAGCACACCAGCAAGTAGTGCCGCCTCTAAAAGAACTTTTTCTTCTTTAGAAAACAGAGAAAAGAGGACTTCCATCGGTTTTAATTCTACTAATAAAAATAAAATAATGTTTTCGCATTCGAACATAAACAAAAATAAAATCTCCATTGAATTACAAAGAGAATCTGCTCATTTCATTGATTGATTTAGTTATGTAAGTTTTTAAACGGACTGAATAAATTTTCTTTTCAATTAAAAATGCATTCTTCATTTAGCAATAGTTATATTCATTCACAAAATACAATTATATAATTATTATTATACAGCATATAAGACTATAGCAACCAATATATAAATATAACCATTTACCTTCACGCATAATATCTGAAAATAGTAATTCCCAAATATGTTGTCTGCTTACTTTTTCCATATTAAAAAACATTCTTTAGATAGTTTTATTCAACACTTCTCAAATTATTTATTTTGATATATTTACTTAAGTGTACACTTATTTTGCGTACACTTCTCTTTTGAGTACACAGCAATTATTTTGTTTGCAATACGTTTTAGTCTTATATTTTTTCTAAAAGGAAATCAATGAAATATATTTTTTCTAAAAGGTTTCCTATAGAAATTACGCAGCGGACTGCTTGGTGCCGAGCCTTGCATTTAAATCCTGAAGATTTACCGGCAAAGGCTAATATTTGCAGCATTCACTTCGACGAAGAGGACTTCTACAAATCTTCGTTTCGTACGCGACTAAAGAAAAATAGCGTACCTATGCACGTTGATTTCCTGTTGGAATCAGATCAGGTCCGTGAATTTCTACTTCCAATTAATTAGGTACTACAGTTTTATACTTATTAGTGTATCACATCCAGCTATAAAAGAGAAAGGATTCCCTTGAGGACGCTAGATGCCACATCGCAGGGAAGTAACTTCAATATTAATTTACAATTTAAAAATAATGTAGAATCGGTAGAGACTCGCATTCGGAGTATCGCGAAAGACAAGGAATGCCCGAATTCTTTGTCTCAACTCGCGGCGGTTAACGCAAATAGGGAACCCATACCCAGTAGATCTGATAGTAGTTTAGAATTCGAAAATTATTATATAAGTACAAATAGGTCAGTAGAGACTCGCATTCAGAGTATCGCGAAAGACAAAGAATGCACGAATTCTTTGTCTCAACTCGCGGTGGATAACGCAGCGGGAGTAGAAAATTTGCATCCGGGATGTATCCGTCTACATAACAGTACATTAGAAACTGGTCAGACAACAACTAGGACACCTATTCGCCTAAAAACTGAGGGTACGTGGCATTCGAATTATAAAGAGAAATTAATAAAGTTAAGAAAAACTATTAAAAATTTGCGAAGAAAAGTTAATAGAAAAAACTTGCAAATTAACAGCCTCCACAATTTATTGTCGGAGCTGCAGAAGCGGAATTTAATTGATGACAGAATTTCGAATAATTTATTGAAAGAGGGAATGGAAATCCCCAATAAATTCTTCCAAATAGTAGCCGCGGGTAAAAGACCCAAGCAATATAATAAAGAATTGAAAATATTCGCCACCACACTGCAATTCTATTCTCCAAAAGCATACGAATATGTACGGAGAACTTTCTGTAAATCACTGCCACATCCATCAACTATAAGAAGGTGGTATTCCAGTGTAGATTGTGAACCAGGATTCCTAACGGAAGCGTTCAATACCCTAAAGATAAAATCGGATTATTTAAAGAACAAGGGTAAAAGATGTGTATGCAGTTTAGTTATTGACGAGATGTCTATAATGAAAAAGATAGAAATCGTCTCCACCAAAATCCGAGGATTCGTAGATCTAGGATTATCTGAGCATGATGGTACAGATGAAGCAACTGAGGCATATGTTTTCATGGTGGTTGGGATGAATAGCAACTGGAAAATACCTATTGCTTATTTTCTTATTAGCAGTTTAGATGCTAATGAAAGAGCTAATTTGGTATTGGACGCCGTTACCAGATTGCAGGAGATAGAAGTCGAGGTTGCTTGCCTTTCATGCGATGGACCGAGTTACAATAGACGCATGTTTTCGCTGCTAGGAAGCAATATAAACTCTCCGAATTTAACTCCGTTTTTTAAAACGAAAGAGCAACCCGATCAGAAAATATATACGTTGCTGGACCCATGTCACTCCATCAAATTGATCCGAAACCATTTTGCAACCAATACTTTTGTTTCACTGAATGGAGAAATCAAATGGAAATACATTGCAGAACTCCATTTAATCCAAGAAGAAGAGAGCATAAAGCTCGGCAATAAGCTCTCGAAGAGCCATCTTCAGTGGGAGAAAAATAAAATGAAAGTAAAATTTGCCACTCAAACGCTGAGTTCTAGTGTAGCTGATGCTATCGAATTCTGCAATAATGAATTGAAATTAAAAGCATTTGAAGGCAGCGAAGCCACAGTAGAATTTATAAGAAAAATGGATATGACTTTTGATTTCCTAAATTCGAGGAGTCGTTTTGCCAAAGGGACAAAAGCTCCAATTTGTGCTGAGAACTATGAAAACCGTCTAGTATCTATAGCAGCCATACAAGAGTATGTAAGAACATTAAGAAATGCAGAAGGCAAATTGTTGTGTAGAACAAAAATGTGCACTGGTTTCATAGGTATCATCTCTGGACTAGAGATTTTAAAATTGATGTACAATGATTTATGTGTAGATCACAAATCTCTAGACTATATACTTTCGTACAAATTGAGCCAAGATCACTTGGAATTATTCTTTTGTGCGATAAGGAGCAGGTCAGGATGGAATAACAATCCAACATCGCGGCAATTTATCGCAGCCATGAAAGCGTTATTGAGCCATGCGCAAATCAGAGGTTGCAATGGGAATGCGCAAGAGTTGGATGCATGTTCATTAATAAAAATGACATCCTGTGCAAGGCCTGTGGAAGGAAGTAATATAGAAGATGTACAAAACATGGCGTTCCCACCGGATGATGAACAGGGCCTAGAGTTATTGGTTGATATAAGCAACAACCACTTATCAGAATTGCAACAGCAAGCAGTGGGCTACATAAGTGGATACGTCATCAAAATGGTTCAAAAAATGGTCAAATGCGAGGAATGCATTAGAGGCTTATTTGCTGACAATTGCTCTTCTGGAAATATATATAATAAATTAATATTTCAGAAAAATAGAGGAGGGCTTATCGTGCCAGCAGCGGATGTCACGAAAATTTGTTTGAAGGCAGAAAGAGTACTTCGGTTGTACATGGGGAGGGACGATTTTAAATTAAATGATAACAATCTCAAATACAACATGTGCAGAAGCGTGTTATTTGAGATTGATTTTTCTAATATTTTTAAAGGGTTGTCTGACCATATCACCGAATTAGATTTTTTAAATAATCCTTACTAATATTATAAATGCGAAAGTAACTCTGTCTGTCTGTCTGTCTGTCTGTCTGTTACGCTTTCACGCCTAAACCACTAAACCGATTTTGATGAAATTTGCAACAGACATAGTTTAGACCTTGGAGACGGACATAGGCTACTTTTTATGGAGAACAAAAGGGTTGAAGGGGGTGAAATGGGGTTCAATCAGTTGCAAGGGGATTTTTTTCTATTGTATAAAAAGTAACTGACTGACAAACAACGCACAACTTAAACCGCTAGAGCTAAAGGGCTGAAATTTTGACTGTTCATCCCTATAATGGCGTGGACATCCACTAAAAAGCGATTTTTCGAAATTCATCCCCTAAGGGGGTGAAATGGGGTTTATCCAAACCGTTGGAGCTATAGGGCTGAAATTTTGACAGTGCATCCCTATAATAGCGTGGACATCCACTAAGAAGCGATTTTTCGAAATTCATCCCCTAAGGGGGTGAAATGGGGTTTATCCAAACCGTTGGAGCTATAGGGCTGAAATTTTGACAGTGCATCCCTATAATGGCGTGGACATCCACTAAGAAGCGATTTTTCGAAATTCATCCCCTAAGGGGGTGAAATGGGGTTTACCCAAACCGCGAGCTATAGGGCTGAAATTTTGACAGTGCATCCCTATAATGACGTTTACATCCACTAAAAAGCGATTTTTCGAAATTCATCCCCTAAAGGGGTGAAATGGGGTTTATCCAAACCGTTGGAGCTATAGGGCTGAAATTTTGACAGTGCATCCCTATAATGGCGTGGACATCCACTAAGAAGCGATTTTTCGAAATTCATCCCCTAAGGGGGTGAAATGGGGTTTATCCAAACCGTTGGAGCTATAGGGCTGAAATTTTGATAGTGCATCCCTATAATGGCGTGGACATCCACTAAGAAACGATTTTTCGAAATCCATCCCCTAAGGGGGTGAAATGGGGTTTATCCAAACCGTTGGAGCTATAGGGCTGAAATTTTGACAGTGCATCCCTATAATGGCGTGGACATCCACTAAGAAGCGATTTTTCGAAATTCATCCCCTAAGCCGGTTTACCCAAACCGCTGGAGCTATAGGGCTGAAATTTTGACAGTGCATCCCTATAATGACGTTTACATCCACTAAAAAGCGATTTTTCGAAATTCATCCCCTAAGGGGGTGAAATGGGGTTTATCCAAACCGTTGGAGCTATAGGGCTGAAATTTTGACAGTGCATCCCTATAATGGCGTGGACATCCACTAAGAAGCGATTTTTCGAAATTCATCCCCTAAGCCGGTTTACCCAAACCGCTGGAGCTATAGGGCTGAAATTTTGACAGTGCATCCCTATAATGACGTTTACATCCACTAAAAAGCGATTTTTCGAAATTCATCCCCTAAGGGGGTGAAATGGGGTTTATCCAAACCGTTGGAGCTATAGGGCTGAAATTTTGACAGTGCATCCCTATAATGGAGTGGACATCCACTATAAAGCGATTTTTCGAAATTCATCCCCTAAGGGGGTGAAATGGGGTTTACCCAAACCGCTGGAGCTATAGGGCTGAAATTTTGACAGTGCATCCCTATAATGACGTTTACATCCACTAAAAAGCGATTTTTCGAAATTCATCCCCTAAGGGGGTGAAATGGGGTTTATCCAAACCGTTGGAGCTATAGGGCTGAAATTTTGATAGTGCATCCCTATAATGGCGTGGACATCCACTATGAAACCATTTTTCGAAATCCATCCCCTAAGGGGGTGAAATGGGGTTTATCCAAACCGTTGGAGCTATAGGGCTGAAATTTTGACAGTGCATCCCTATAATGGCGTGGACATCCACTAAGAAGCGATTTTTCGAAATTCATCCCCTAAGCGGGTTTACCCACACCGCTGGAGCTGTAGGGCTGAAATTTTGACAGTGCATCCCTATAATGACGTTTACATCCACTAAAAAGCGATTTTTCGAAATTCATCCCCTAAGGGGGTGAAATGGGGTTTATCCAAACCGTTGGAGCTATAGGGCTGGAATTTTGACAGTGCATCCCTATAATGGCGTGGACATCCACTAAGAAGCGATTTTTCGAAATTCATCCCCTAAGGGGGTGAAATGGGGTTTATCCAAACCGTTGGAGCTATAGGGCTGAAATTTTGATAGTGCATCCCTATAATGGCGTGGACATCCACTAAGAAGCGATTTTTCGAAATTCATCCCCTAAGCGGGTTTACCCAAACCGCTGGAGCTATAGGGCTGAAAGTTTGACAGTGCATCCCTATAATGACGTTTACATCCACTAAAAAGCGATTTTTCGAAATTCATTCTCTAAGGGGGTGAAATGGGGTTTATCCAAACCGTTGGAGCTATAGGGCTGAAATTTGGACAGTGCATCTCTATAATGGTGTGGACATCCACTATAAAGCGATTTTTCGAAATTCATCCCCTAAGGGGGTGAAATGGGGTTTATCCAAACCGCTGGAGCTATAGAATTGAAATTTTAACAGTGCATCCCTATAATGACGTGGACATCCACTAAAGAGCGATTTTTCGAAATTCATCCCCTAAGGGTGTGAAATGGGGTTTATACAAACCTCTAAAGCTATACGGCTGAAATTTTGACAGTGCATCCCTATAATGACGTTTACATCCACTAAAGAGCGATTTTTCGAAATTCATCCCCTAAGGGTGTGAAATGGGGTTTTTACAAACCGCTAAAGCTATAGGGCTGAAATTTGGACAGTGCATCTCTATAATGGAGTGGACATCCACTATAAAGCGATTTTTCGAAATTCACCCCTAAGGGGGTGAAATGGGGTTTATCCAAACCGCTGGAGCTATAGAATTGAAATTTTAACAGTGCATCCCTATAATGACGTGGACATCCACTAAAGAGCGATTTTTCGAAATTCATCCCCTAAGGGTGTGAAATGGGGTTTATACAAACCTCTAAAGCTATACGGCTGAAATTTTGACAGTGCATCCCTATAATGACGTTTACATCCACTAAAGAGCGATTTTTCGAAATTCATCCCCTAAGGGTGTGAAATGGGGTTTTTACAAACCGCTAAAGCTATAGGGCTGAAATGTGGACAGTGCATCTCTATAATGGAGTGGACATCCACTATAAAGCGATTTTTCGAAATTCATCCCCTAAGGGGGTGAAATGGGGTTTATCCAAACCGCTGGAGCTATAGGGCTGAAATTTTGACAGTGCATCCCCTTAATGACGTGGACATCCACTAAGAAGCGATTTTTCGAAATTTATCCCCTAATGGGGTGAAATGGGATTAACCCACACCGCTGAAGCTGGAGGGCTCTAATTTTGACCGTGCATCATTACAATGACGTGGGCATCCACTCAGGGACGATTGAAATTTATCCCCTAAGGGGGTTAAATGGGGTTAAGCCAAACCGCTGGAGCTAAACGGCTGAAATTTTGACAGTGCATCGTGGACATTTACTAAGAAGCGATTTTTCGAAATTCATCCCCTAAAGGGGTAAAATTTGGTTTACCAAACTACTGGAACTACAGGGTGGACGTGGACATCCACTAAGAAGCGATTTTTCGAAATTTATCCCCTAATGGGGTGAAATGGGGTTAACCCAAACCTCTGAAGCTGAAGGGCTGAAATTTTGACAGTGCATCCCTATAATCACGTAGAAATGAATGACTCGAAATTCACTTTATTTAATATTCATTTGTGATTGCTTCATAATTTCTTACATCCACGTAAATAGGCGAACAAACTTAACGAACGTTCGTCAAACCCTAAAATGTCACTTTTCTTGATGACATATACATGCCAATCTACTTTAAAACTTGCAGATTTGTTGAGGAGAGGTGATATTCGCAGTAATTTGTTTACAATATTTATTAAAAAAATGCACTATAATAAACCCTTTTTAGGGATAATAACAGCTGAATTTTTTGTTGGTTTTTTTTTTTAAGGAAAGCATTGCACACTTACTAATATTATAAATGCAAAAGTAACTCTGTCTGTCTGTCTGTCTGTCTGTCTGTCTGTCTGTTACGCTTTCACGCCTAAACCACTAAACCGATTTTGATGAAATTTGCAACAGACATAGTTTAGACCTTGGAGACGGACATAGGCTACTTTTTATGGAGAACAAAAGGGTTGAAGGGGGTGAAATGGGGTTCAATCAGTTGCAAGGGGATTTTTTTCTATTGTATAAAAAGTAACTGACTGACAAACAACGCACAACTTAAACCGCTAGAGCTAAAGGGCTGAAATTTTGACTGTTCATCCCTATAATGGCGTGGACATCCACTAAAAAGCGATTTTTCGAAATTCATCCCCTAAGGGGGTGAAATGGGGTTTATCCAAACCGTTGGAGCTATAGGGCTGAAATTTTGACAGTGCATCCCTATAATAGCGTGGACATCCACTAAGAAGCGATTTTTCGAAATTCATCCCCTAAGGGGGTGAAATGGGGTTTATCCAAACCGTTGGAGCTATAGGGCTGAAATTTTGACAGTGCATCCCTATAATGGCGTGGACATCCACTAAGAAGCGATTTTTCGAAATTCATCCCCTAAGGGGGTGAAATGGGGTTTACCCAAACCGCGAGCTATAGGGCTGAAATTTTGACAGTGCATCCCTATAATGACGTTTACATCCACTAAAAAGCGATTTTTCGAAATTCATCCCCTAAAGGGGTGAAATGGGGTTTATCCAAACCGTTGGAGCTATAGGGCTGAAATTTT
This sequence comes from Thereva unica, assembly GCA_949987705.1. Lineage (NCBI taxonomy): Eukaryota > Metazoa > Arthropoda > Insecta > Diptera > Therevidae > Thereva > Thereva unica. The sequence goes on from OX465283.1 coordinate 102,912,957, forward strand.
GACAGTGAATCCCTATAATGGCGTGGACATCCACTAAGAAGCGATTTTTCGAAATTCATCCCCTAAGGGGGTGAAATGGGGTTTATCCAAACCGTTGGAGCTATAGGGCTGAAATTTTGATAGTGCATCCCTATAATGGCGTGGACATCCACTAAGAAACGATTTTTCAAAATCCATCCCCTAAGGGGGTGAAATGGGGTTTATCCAAACCGTTGGAGCTATAGGGCTGAAATTTTGACAGTGCATCCCTATAATGGCGTGGACATCCACTAAGAAGCGATTTTTCGAAATTCATCCCCTAAGCCGGTTTACCCAAACCGCTGGAGCTATAGGGCTGAAATTTTGACAGTGCATCCCTATAATGACGTTTACATCCACTAAAAAGCGATTTTTCGAAATTCATCCCCTAAGGGGGTGAAATGGGGTTTATCCAAACCGTTGGAGCTATAGGGCTGAAATTTTGACAGTGCATCCCTATAATGGCGTGGACATCCACTAAGAAGCGATTTTTCGAAATTCATCCCCTAAGCCGGTTTACCCAAACCGCTGGAGCTATAGGGCTGAAATTTTGACAGTGCATCCCTATAATGACGTTTACATCCACTAAAAAGCGATTTTTCGAAATTCATCCCCTAAGGGGGTGAAATGGGGTTTATCCAAACCGTTGGAGCTATAGGGCTGAAATTTTGACAGTGCATCCCTATAATGGAGTGGACATCCACTATAAAGCGATTTTTCGAAATTCATCCCCTAAGGGGGTGAAATGGGGTTTACCCAAACCGCTGGAGCTATAGGGCTGAAATTTTGACAGTGCATCCCTATAATGACGTTTACATCCACTAAAAAGCGATTTTTCGAAATTCATCCCCTAAGGGGGTGAAATGGGGTTTATCCAAACCGTTGGAGCTATAGGGCTGAAATTTTGATAGTGCATCCCTATAATGGCGTGGACATCCACTATGAAACCATTTTTCGAAATCCATCCCCTAAGGGGGTGAAATGGGGTTTATCCAAACCGTTGGAGCTATAGGGCTGAAATTTTGACAGTGCATCCCTATAATGGCGTGGACATCCACTTGTTATGTTCCTAAAATGAGAACAGTTTATAAAATATTTTAGAATTAATTTGTGTGTACTTATCTGTCTTATCTATGTATGTGCCGTCCGCCCGAACAGCATATTGCTGATGAATCTTTCTTACAGATTATGGCCGAAGGACGCGAATTAGTGGAGGTATTCGGCGCAATGGAGCTCTAAATTTCTAGCGGCCAAGGTGGTTATGACGGGAAGAGGAATCGGCGGCAACCGGCGCAACCTGGAAGGACGATACTGAGCATATATCAGCATTATTAGTATTAGTATTATTATTATTATTACACGTTTATCACTATTAACTTACCTACGAGCAGTATTGTTGTTGTGAACGACCCGCAATCCGTCGAGTCAATTATATCCTCTCCACTCAAAGAAAATAATCTGGAGCTCCGAAGACTCCCCGTTCTAAGGCTCCACACTCAGATCAAGAATAAGAGAGTACGTCAGGGAGCGCTCTATATTGGGAAAGATAAAAGGAAAAACTCCAGCTACCCGGGAAATCCGCCAGCATATCTTGAGCTGTCCGGCTCAAGCTCCTTCGCCGATTGCGAGAATATGCGTGGCGCTGAATTTCCCGAGGTGTAGCAATATTTTGCCTAGAAAATAATTAACACCATATTTCTAATTTCAAATATGAATCTTTTTGTCCGTTGAGGGAAGTTAGCCCGATTTCTACCGATTCAATCGAGCCCACCCGGTGCGGTGGGACGGCTGGAAACTGGTGAGAAATAATAGGAACTCGCGGAATAGTGGGTTTTTCCATATAAAAAGTCGGGCCCTTGATGAATACTCTCTCTTGAACAGTAGTGATCTGGAAGTGAGTGCGTGCGTAAGAACGAGTGGACAGTGGACAGAGTGTTATACGAGGAGGTGACCGTTACAACCGGGATTTGAAAAGAGTCAGGATTGCGGACCGTACAGGGATAAAAGTTAAGTTATTTTCGGGTACTTCGTTTATTCAGGTTTTTCTTCTTTCTTTATTATTATTATCCTTTTTTTTCTATTTATTAAGTTTTTTTGAATTAGCATAAAATCCTTTTTAATAATTTTATTAGCGTTTTGATTTAATTCGAATATTGTTACTGGAATAAAGAAACACAGAACCTTAAGAATTTTATTGTATTTGAGTGCTATATTTTTATTCATTTTTCTGGCGTGGGTTCAAGCCCCACCTCAGCTCACAGGATCGTAGTCCTCAAAACTACGTGGCGCCCATAATTTTATTTTTCTATAACCCGCGCCCAACGCTGAGTTTAGCCGAGCCGTGCGTGCAAATTAGTACGTAACAAATTGGCGCCCAACGTGAGAATTTTAACAATATCCATAATATCTAACGGGTTGTATGGAAAAATAAAATTACTCTAAATCAAAAAAATTGAAAATATCTGAGGTGGAAAGAAATAAAATTTTTGGTCACAAGAGTGAAAAAATTTATGATTAGGATAGCGATAAAATAGTTAGTGATCATTAATAGTTGCGTTTGGAATCCGCTAAGATCCCCGGTCAAGAAGGAAAAGTGATTTGTGAAGTGAGAAGTGCCAGCTTAGCTCACCGTATTTAACAAGGAATGTTGTAGTATCTCAAAAAAAAAAGGGGTGTTAAGGATTTTTAATAGTGGAGAAGTGGCATTTTAATAGTGGAGAAGTGGCATAATTGTTTTAGTGGCAGAGTGGCATTTAGTGTGGCAAAAGACAATAATTTTCTTAGTTTTTTTTAAAAGGAAAAAAAAAAACTGTTGATTCTAGGGGGGTTTAGTGACAGCCAGCTGTTCAGCCACTTAAGTGATATACAAATATTAGCGGTTCACCGTGAGATCTATGTGTGAAAGTGACAGTAGTGCGTGTACGAAAAGAGAGTAGAGAGCGCGGCAACAAGTTCTTGGAGAATTAGGAACTCTGAGTAAGTTGCAAAGCTTGGGAACTCTAAAAGTTGCCAAAGTTTAAAGGTTGCGAAGCTTCAAAAGTTGCGGAAGTTTAAAAGCTGCGAAGTTCTAAGTTTTAAAAGTTGCGAAGCTTTGAAAGTAGCGGAGCTTTAAAGGTTTCTAAACTTGGGAAGCTCCAGGACTTTGGAATTGCGATCACGCCACTTATATTTTTTTTTTCGGAACCACGCCACTCAATTTTCTTTGCCACAATTATATTCTCATTTAAAATTATCAAATAGTGATAAAGCCAACTTACGGTTTCAGCGACTTGAAGGTTGATGTTTTATGATATCCCTTGGAGTGTGGGCCGTCTCAAGCTGCCAAAAATTAATGGAATTTTCCTTTTCCTCGATACAGAAAATACACACCAATTTTTTAACAGCAAGACACCACTAGGTGGGGAAAATTAAATTACAATAACACTATATAACACACTTCACTATAACTAAATTATAAAATTTCATTAAAATTCTATTTTTTCTTCCTTGTATTCTCACTGCACTTTCTGCAAATTGTCGTATTTACCGGCACTCAAATTAAAAGTACAACGCGCACAATAAACCGACCGACGCGGCGTTACTCACTAGTTACAACTGGCCCGTACCGAAGGAGTAGTCAATGCTCGACTATGAATGACCATAGGGTATAAGAGAATTGTTTGCAATATTAGAAGAGAGAATTGGATGTTTTTTTTTTGCAAGGAATTAGAATTTTTTTTTTTGGGAATAATAATTCGCTACTGCAGGCCGAGGAAAGCTCACAGCACCGGACTCTAATTTTTTTCCTCTATTTAAGCAGTCGGCCATTACTTTACTAGGAAGAATAGGATTGGAAGCAAATTGTGGGTCAAGTTCGTGCTTTTGTCGACTCTTTTTGTTGTCGATCGATTTTCTATGGTATTGGCGAGGAACTAAGTAAATTTTGAAGATTTATCCAACGGATGTTTTACTACTAGGTCATATGCGATAATATTATATCCCCAACAGGTAGTTATTTTTCAAGGTACTCAGGGCCTGGAAGCTGGTAGATAGTAGAGTGCAGACGAAGAATTTTTTTTGGAGAAACAATTGAATATTTTTTTTTTGACACTGAATCGTTAAGTGCCTTTGTGACTTTCACTGTGGTTGGATTTTTTTTTGTTTTGGTGGCGATAACTTTTCTTTCCTTGTGGTTTTATTTTACTATTGTTGGAGTTCTAACCGGTGGCTTCCTCGTATTTGACTGATATTCTCATTTAATTCCTTATATTTTTTTTTGACCTGGTTCAGATTTGAGATGGAGGTTAACAGGCTTAGCCAGGACGAGCTGTCCTACGAGTTGGCAATTAGAGGTTTACCGACAGGTAGGGTCGAGGAAATGAGGGCCGCTCTTCGATCGGCGTTAAAAGTAGAAAAGGAAGGAAAATTAGTAATGGTGGAACCCTACCCTTTCTCCTTCGACGAAGACGCTCAGGCATTGGAGAAGAAGCTGAGCGAGATATCCTCCCTGCAAGAAGTCTTTGACGGTGACTCAGACTCAGGCGAATACAAGAAGTTGCTAACGAAGATAGAATGGTGCCTGGCCAGAGTCAACCGCATGACGATCAAGGAGGAATCTCAAAAGAAAGAGAAAGCTCGCATTAGAGGCGAATTAATTATATCGTTGGGTTCGCTTTATGCAAAGGCGGAAGGGGATGATCCTGACGACGAATCGTCTGAGGCGGCTGCTGAGTTATCTCTCCCTGCAGCGGTGATGACGACCAACCGAGCTCAGGCCCAAATATATAAGTGGGGTATAAAATTCACTGGGGAACAGGGGCAATCGGTGAGTTCCTTCCTTGAAAGGGTTAATGAGATGGCGGAAGCAAGGGGGATAAACCGAGGCCAGTTATACCGCTCAGCCCTAGATTTATTTGGAGGACGCGCGCTAATCTGGTACCGTGCAAACAAGGGGTCGTTGCATAGTTGGAGTGACCTAGTGAAGGAACTGAGGAAAGAGTTCCTGCCGCCGGATTATGATGAGCGACTATTAGAAGAAATACGGAGAAGGACGCAGGGGAGGGATGAATCCATGGGAATCTACGTTGCGGTTATGAAGAATATGTTCTCACGGCTGAATGAGCCCCTTTCGGAGAAGGAGCAACTCAGGACCCTTAGGAGGACGATCCACCCTTTTTATCAAACGCAACTAGGGTTGCAAGAAATCGAATCGATAACGGAATTGGTAGAATTAGGTCGGAAGCTCGAGACCATAAGGTCATCTGCCGAGGCTTTCATTCCTCCCCCGTCGCGTCGAAACCATTCCTTGCTTGAACCAGACCTTGCGTATATTGTCCACGAACCTCAAGCGATAGCTGCAGTGGATGACTCAAACCACCCCAGGAGGCCGAATGCAACGGCAGAGAGGAGGTGTTTCCGATGCGGCCAGCCTGGCCATTTTGCTCGGAATTGTCGGGTACTAAGGTGCTTCGGTTGCGGTACACCAGGGACGATCCGCTCACGTTGTGATCGATGCAATCGGAGACCAGCAGAGGGGCAACATCCAGTTCCGGTGGAACAGCGCCAGGTCCAGGGATCGGGAAACGACCAGGGAGCCCGAGCCTAGACGGCGAGCCGGGTAGTCCACAGGGAGCCGTAACCAGCGAAGATCAGGCTAATCATCAACGGCCGGAGCATTCCGCTAACATGGGGGTAAGAGGGGCGGCACAGCAGGAAAGAGTGGACTATGTTTTCTGTGGCCCGGAAGACGATGTGCGACCTCATCTGTCAGTGGAAACCCTTGGGGTAAGATTTTGTGGGTTACTTGACTCAGGAGCAACAGCGACAGTCATCGGCGGCCCTGGTTGGGAGAAGTTGAAGAAGACGAGGTTGGGAATTAGCAGCACAATGAGGAAGGTGGTCAATGTAGCCGATGGAAGGTCAGTCGAGGTGTTGGGAATAGCGGACATACCCATTGAATTAGAAGGGAGAGTGAAGGTTAAGGAGGTGCTGATAGTCCCAGAGTTGCCGCACCCAATTATCCTGGGGATAGACTTCTGCAGGGAAATGAAGCTGATAGTAGACTTCGATGACAACAGCTGGTGGTTTAAGGAAGAGCAGACGGGGGTTCGAACATACGCTTTGGAGAGTAAGTCGAAACTTCTGGAGGGACAGCAGAAGGAATTGGAAGAGGTAATCGACAGCAGCTGGAATTTTAAGGAAGAGCAGACGGAGGTTCGAATACACGCTTTGGAGAGTAAGTCGAAACTTCTGGAGGGACAGCAGAAGGAATTGGAAGACATTATCGAGGAAGTAAAGCGGAAAATGGGAACGAAGCTGGGGCGCACAAATATTGTGGAACATGCGATCGAAACGGAATCGCCTCCCATCAAGCAACGTTACTACCCTATCTCTCCAGCTATGCAGAAAATCGTGAACGAGCAGTTGGAAGAAATGTTGGAAGCTGGAGTGGTGGAACCTTCCAACAGCGCATGGGCCTCACCGGTGGTGTTGGCTAGGAAGAAGGATGGTAAGTACCGGTTCTGCGTGGACTTTAGGAGACTTAACAAGGTTACCAAGAAGGATGCCTACCCTCTGCCTTTCGTCTCGAATACCTTGGACAAGTTGCGCGACGCCAGATACCTGTCGTCGTTGGACATCAAGTCGGCTTTTTGGCAAGTACCGATGGAAGAAAAATCCAAACAATACACTGCTTTTACCCTCCCTGGTCGAGGTTTATTCCATTTCAATAGGATGCCGTTCGGGCTAACCAACTCACCGGCAACTTGGCAACGATTGATGGATAGAGTACTGTCCGGTACCTTGGAGGATAAGGTCTTCGTTTACCTGGACGATGTTATCATTGTGACTCAGACGTTCGAAGAGCACAAGGAGGCACTAAGGGAAGTTTTAGATAAAATTCGGGAAGCTGGGCTCGTTATCAATTTCGAAAAATGTGAATTCTGCAGAGAAGAATTAAAGTACTTAGGGTACGTAGTAGGAGAAAATGGGTTGCAGGTGGATCCAGAAAAAGTGCAAGGTATTCTGAACATCGCAGCGCCCAAATCTGTCACGGAGGTACGGAAATTTATTGGCACAATATCTTGGTACCGTAGATTCGTCCCTAATTTTGCCACACTATTGGCCCCTATCACCGCCTTATTGAAGAAGAAGACGAAGTTTATGTGGACGCCGCAGTGCGACGAAGCTTTTAAAAGAGCGAAGGATTGTTTAGTGAGTGCACCCATACTCGCCTGCCCAAATTTCGACTATCCTTTCATAATCCATACCGATGCCTCCGGGTATGGTCTAGGCGCAGTCCTTACTCAACATATTGAGAATCAGGATAAAGTGATAGCATACTTAAGTAGGTCGTTGAACCGGGCGGAACGCAACTATTCAACCACAGAGCGAGAGTGCCTCGCCGTGCTATGGGCAATTGAAAAGTTGCGGCCATATATTGAGGGCACTAGCTTCACTGTCGTCACGGACCACGCATCCTTGGTCTGGCTTCATAACCTGAAGGACCCCGCGGGTCGTCTGGCCCGATGGGCCGTACGGCTGCAACAGTACGACTTCAACATTATACACAGGAAAGGGAAAGAGCATTTGTTACCAGATCTGTTGTCGCGATCAGTCCCAGCCGTAGATTGTATTGTGGAAGACCCTCCACCCAATCCACCCAATTCACCCAATTCCCACAACGAGCCTTGGTATACGCGAATGGTAGAACAAGTAAAGCGGAACCCCGAACGCTTTCCAGATTGGAAATTCAGTCTTGATAGTCTTTGGAAGCATGTGCGACCAAGGTACCCGGAGTTGGCGCGAGAGGACTTCGACTGGAAAAGGGTATTACGGAAGGCAGAAAGGAGGGAAGCTTTGTTGGAAGCTCACGATGTCCCGACCGCAGGACATGGAGGGGTCAAGAAAACCTATGACCGATTGGCCCAGCGATTCTACTGGCCGAAGATGAGAAGTGACGTCGCGGCATACGTAAGACGATGCTCTACGTGTCAAACGACTAAACCGGAACGTAAGAAACCAGCCGGTTTGATGTCTTCACGCGTGGTCAGCCATCATCCTTGGGAGTGTGTGTGTATAGACTTAATAGGCCCCTTACCCCGTTCAACACGTGGAAATAAATATATTCTAACCGTGGTCGATTATTTCAGTAAATTTCCTCTGCTTTTTCCCTTGCGCTCTGCCACCGCCCCACCTATTTGTCGCCTTTTAGAGGAGTCTGTTTTCCTGATCTTCGGCGTTCCCAAAATTCTAATCTGCGATAATGGGCAGCAATTTAAATCCAAAGAGTTCAAGGAACTACACGCACAATATGGCATAAAGATTTGTTATACTGCATCGTACCACCCTCAGGCCAACCCCACAGAAAGGATGAACCAGAACGTAAAGGCAATGTTACGCGCTTATGTAGCGGACAACCATCGAACTTGGGATACGTACTTAGCGAAGATTGGTTGCGCTATTCGGACAGGAACGCATGAAGGGACGAAGTTAACGCCATACTTCATAAACTTCGGTAAGGAAATGTCGTTATATGGAGACAGGACGCACCGCGGAAGTCAGCGAGAAGATAATCCAGAAGTGCGTGCTAAGGTGCTGCAGGACGTGTGGAAGGATGTTAGGGCGAGGTTAACCAAATTATCGGAGGCGTCCAAACACACCTACAACCTTAGAAGAAGGGACCAACGGTTCTACGCGAACGATACGGTTTTACGAAAAAATTATGTTTTGTCCGATGCCGCGAAATATTTCAGCGCGAAGTTAGCCCCAAAGTACGTAGGACCATTTACAATAGCGAAAGTACTGTCGCCGTGGACATACCAGTTAAAGGATAAGACCGGTAAAGACGCTGGTGTTTGGCACGCGAAAGATTTGAAGATTGCAGAGAAGGATAGTCTCTCCGCTTTAAGAGTTAGTTAAAATAAGTTTGTCAGTAGTAGTAGTCGAATTATTTTGAGTTGAATTATGGGAAGTGGATTATTTCAGTTGGATTAGGTGAATTGAACTATTTGAGTTGAATTAGGGGAATTGGATTATTTAAGTTGTGGATTAAGTGAATTGAATTATCTGAGTGGATTACCTGTGTTGAGCTAATTAAATTATGATTTATTGAGCTAAATAAATATCTTGGAAGTTAAGAATTAGCTAAAATAAGGGAAATTTGTTGGTAGTAGTAGTTGAACTATCTGAGTACAGGACTAGGACTATAAAAAAACTGAATAGCGCTCATATCGTTAGAGATTTCTTTGAAATCTCTTGAAGGAAGGGGAGGTGTTATGTTCCTAAAATGAGAACAGTTTATAAAATATTTTAGAATTAATTTGTGTGTACTTATCTGTCTTATCTATGTATGTGCCGTCCGCCCGAACAGCATATTGCTGATGAATCTTTCTTACAGATTATGGCCGAAGGACGCGAATTAGTGGAGGTATTCGGCGCAATGGAGCTCTAAATTTCTAGCGGCCAAGGTGGTTATGACGGGAAGAGGAATCGGCGGCAACCGGCGCAACCTGGAAGGACGATACTGAGCATATATCAGCATTATTAGTATTAGTATTATTATTATTATTACACGTTTATCACTATTAACTTACCTACGAGCAGTATTGTTGTTGTGAACGACCCGCAATCCGTCGAGTCAATTATATCCTCTCCACTCAAAGAAAATAATCTGGAGCTCCGAAGACTCCCCGTTCTAAGGCTCCACACTCAGATCAAGAATAAGAGAGTACGTCAGGGAGCGCTCTATATTGGGAAAGATAAAAGGAAAAACTCCAGCTACCCGGGAAATCCGCCAGCATATCTTGAGCTGTCCGGCTCAAGCTCCTTCGCCGATTGCGAGAATATGCGTGGCGCTGAATTTCCCGAGGTGTAGCAATATTTTGCCTAGAAAATAATTAACACCATATTTCTAATTTCAAATATGAATCTTTTTGTCCGTTGAGGGAAGTTAGCCCGATTTCTACCGATTCAATCGAGCCCACCCGGTGCGGTGGGACGGCTGGAAACTGGTGAGAAATAATAGGAACTCGCGGAATAGTGGGTTTTTCCATATAAAAAGTCGGGCCCTTGATGAATACTCTCTCTTGAACAGTAGTGATCTGGAAGTGAGTGCGTGCGTAAGAACGAGTGGACAGTGGACAGAGTGTTATACGAGGAGGTGACCGTTACAACCGGGATTTGAAAAGAGTCAGGATTGCGGACCGTACAGGGATAAAAGTTAAGTTATTTTCTGGTACTTCGTTTATTCAGGTTTTTCTTCTTTCTTTATTATTATTATCCTTTTTTTTCTATTTATTAAGTTTTTTTGAATTAGCATAAAATCCTTTTTAATAATTTTATTAGCGTTTTGATTTAATTCGAATATTGTTACTGGAATAAAGAAACACAGAACCTTAAGAATTTTATTGTATTTGAGTGCTATATTTTTATTCATTTTTCTGGCGTGGGTTCAAGCCCCACCTCAGCTCACAGGATCGTAGTCCTCAAAACTACGTGGCGCCCATAATTTTATTTTTCTATAACCCGCGCCCAACGCTGAGTTTAGCCGAGCCGTGCGTGCAAATTAGTACGTAACACACTAAGAAGCGATTTTTCGAAATTCATCCCCTAAGCGGGTTTACCCACACCGCTGGAGCTGTAGGGCTGAAATTTTGACAGTGCATCCCTATAATGACGTTTACATCCACTAAAAAGCGATTTTTCGAAATTCATCCCCTAAGGGGGTGAAATGGGGTTTATCCAAACCGTTGGAGCTATAGGGCTGGAATTTTGACAGTGCATCCCTATAATGGCGTGGACATCCACTAAGAAGCGATTTTTCGAAATTCATCCCCTAAGGGGGTGAAATGGGGTTTATCCAAACCGTTGGAGCTATAGGGCTGGACAGTGCATCTCTATAATGGAGTGGACATCCACTATAAAGCGATTTTTCGAAATTCATCCCCTAAGGGGGTGAAATGGGGTTTATCCAAACCGCTGGAGCTATAGAATTGAAATTTTAACAGTGCATCCCTATAATGACGTGGACATCCACTAAAGAGCGATTTTTCGAAATTCATCCCCTAAGGGTGTGAAATGGGGTTTGTACAAACCTCTAAAGCTATACGGCTGAAATTTTGACAGTGCATCCCTATAATGACGTTTACATCCACTAAAGAGCGATTTTTCGAAATTCATCCCCTAAGGGTGTGAAATGGGGTTTTTACAAACCGCTAAAGCTATAGGGCTGAAATGTGGACAGTGCATCTCTATAATGGAGTGGACATCCACTATAAAGCGATTTTTCGAAATTCATCCCCTAAGGGGGTGAAATGGGGTTTATCCAAACCGCTGGAGCTATAGGGCTGAAATTTTGACAGTGCATCCCCTTAATGACGTGGACATCCACTAAGAAGCGATTTTTCGAAATTTATCCCCTAATGGGGTGAAATGGGATTAACCCACACCGCTGAAGCTGGAGGGCTCTAATTTTGACCGTGCATCATTACAATGACGTGGGCATCCACTCAGGGACGATTGAAATTTATCCCCTAAGGGGGTTAAATGGGGTTAAGCCAAACCGCTGGAGCTAAACGGCTGAAATTTTGACAGTGCATCGTGGACATTTACTAAGAAGCGATTTTTCGAAATTCATCCCCTAAAGGGGTAAAATTTGGTTTACCAAACTACTGGAACTACAGGGTGGACGTGGACATCCACTAAGAAGCGATTTTTCGAAATTTATCCCCTAATGGGGTGAAATGGGGTTAACCCAAACCTCTGAAGCTGAAGGGCTGAAATTTTGACAGTGCATCCCTATAATCACGTAGAAATGAATGACTCGAAATTCACTTTATTTAATATTCATTTGTGATTGCTTCATAATTTCTTACATCCACGTAAATAGGCGAACAAACTTAACGAACGTTCGTCAAACCCTAAAATGTCACTTTTCTTGATGACATATACATGCCAATCTACTTTAAAACTTGCAGATTTGTTGAGGAGAGGTGATATTCGCAGTAATTTGTTTACAATATTTATTAAAAAAATGCACTATAATAAACCCTTTTTAGGGATAATAACAGCTGAATTTTTTGTTGGTTTTTTTTGTAAGGAAAGCATTGCACACTTACTAATATTATAAATGCGAAAGTAACTCTGTCTGTCTGTCTGTCTGTCTGTCTGTCTGTCTGTCTGTTACGCTTTCACGCCTAAACCACTAAACCGATTTTGATGAAATTTGCAACAGACATAGTTTAGACCTTGGAGACGGACATAGGCTACTTTTTATGGAGAACAAAAGGGTTGAAGGGGGTGAAATGGGGTTCAATCAGTTGCAAGGGGATTTTTTTCTATTGTATAAAAAGTAACTGACTGACAAACAACGCACAACTTAAACCGCTAGAGCTAAAGGGCTGAAATTTTGACTGTTCATCCCTATAATGGCGTGGACATCCACTAAAAAGCGATTTTTCGAAATTCATCCCCTAAGGGGGTGAAATAGGGTTTATCCAAACCGTTGGAGCTATAGGGCTGAAATTTTGACAGTGCATCCCTATAATAGCGTGGACATCCACTAAGAAGCGATTTTTCGAAATTCATCCCCTAAGGGGGTGAAATGGGGTTTATCCAAACCGTTGGAGCTATAGGGCTGAAATTTTGACAGTGCATCCCTATAATGGCGTGGACATCCACTAAGAAGCGATTTTTCGAAATTCATCCCCTAAGGGGGTGAAATGGGGTTTACCCAAACCGCGAGCTATAGGGCTGAAATTTTGACAGTGCATCCCTATAATGACGTTTACATCCACTAAAAAGCGATTTTTCGAAATTCATCCCCTAAAGGGGTGAAATGGGGTTTATCCAAACCGTTGGAGCTATAGGGCTGAAATTTTGACAGTGCATCCCTATAATGGCGTGGACATCCACTAAGAAGCGATTTTTCGAAATTCATCCCCTAAGGGGGTGAAATGGGGTTTATCCAAACCGTTGGAGCTATAGGGCTGAAATTTTGATAGTGCATCCCTATAATGGCGTGGACATCCACTAAGAAACGATTTTTCGAAATCCATCCCCTAAGGGGGTGAAATGGGGTTTATCCAAACCGTTGGAGCTATAGGGCTGAAATTTTGACAGTGCATCCCTATAATGGCGTGGACATCCACTAAGAAGCGATTTTTCGAAATTCATCCCCTAAGCCGGTTTACCCAAACCGCTGGAGCTATAGGGCTGAAATTTTGACAGTGCATCCCTATAATGACGTTTACATCCACTAAAAAGCGATTTTTCGAAATTCATCCCCTAAGGGGGTGAAATGGGGTTTATCCAAACCGTTGGAGCTATAGGGCTGAAATTTTGACAGTGCATCCCTATAATGGCGTGGACATCCACTAAGAAGCGATTTTTCGAAATTCATCCCCTAAGGGGGTGAAATGGGGTTTATCCAAACCGTTGGAGCTATAGGGCTGAAATTTTGATAGTGCATCCCTATAATGGCGTGGACATCCACTAAGAAGCGATTTTTCGAAATTCATTCTCTAAGCGGGTTTACCCAAACCGCTGGAGCTATAGGGCTGAAAGTTTGACAGTGCATCCCTATAATGACGTTTACATCCACTAAAAAGCGATTTTTCGAAATTCATTCTCTAAGGGGGTGAAATGGGGTTTATCCAAACCGTTGGAGCTATAGGGCTGAAATTTGGACAGTGCATCTCTATAATGGTGTGGACATCCACTATAAAGCGATTTTTCGAAATTCATCCCCTAAGGGGGTGAAATGGGGTTTATCCAAACCGCTGGAGCTATAGAATTGAAATTTTAATAGTGCATCCTATAATGACGTGGACATCCACTAAAGAGCGATTTTTCGAAATTCATCCCCTAAGGGTGTGAAATGGGGTTTATACAAACCTCTAAAGCTATACGGCTGAAATTTTGACAGTGCATCCCTATAATGACGTTTACATCCACTAAAGAGCGATTTTTCGAAATTCATCCCCTAAGGGTGTGAAATGGGGTTTTTACAAACCGCTAAAGCTATAGGGCTGAAATTTGGACAGTGCATCTCTATAATGGAGTGGACATCCACTATAAAGCGATTTTTCGAAATTCATCCCCTAAGGGGGTGAAATGGGGTTTATCCAAACCGCTGGAGCTATAGAATTGAAATTTTAACAGTGCATCCCTATAATGACGTGGACATCCACTAAAGAGCGATTTTTCGAAATTCATCCCCTAAGGGTGTGAAATGGGGTTTATACAAACCTCTAAAGCTATACGGCTGAAATTTTGACAGTGCATCCCTATAATGACGTTTACATCCACTAAAGAGCGATTTTTCGAAATTCATCCCCTAAGGGTGTGAAATGGGGTTTTTACAAACCGCTAAAGCTATAGGGCTGAAATGTGGACAGTGCATCTCTATAATGGAGTGGACATCCACTATAAAGCGATTTTTCGAAATTCATCCCCTAAGGGGGTGAAATGGGGTTTATCCAAACCGCTGGAGCTATAGGGCTGAAATTTTGACAGTGCATCCCCTTAATGACGTGGACATCCACTAAGAAGCGATTTTTCGAAATTTATCCCCTAATGGGGTGAAATGGGATTAACCCACACCGCTGAAGCTGGAGGGCTCTAATTTTGACCGTGCATCATTACAATGACGTGGGCATCCACTCAGGGACGATTGAAATTTATCCCCTAAGGGGGTTAAATGGGGTTAAGCCAAACCGCTGGAGCTAAACGGCTGAAATTTTGACAGTGCATCGTGGACATTTACTAAGAAGCGATTTTTCGAAATTCATCCCCTAAAGGGGTAAAATTTGGTTTACCAAACTACTGGAACTACAGGGTGGACGTGGACATCCACTAAGAAGCGATTTTTCGAAATTTATCCCCTAATGGGGTGAAATGGGGTTAACCCAAACCTCTGAAGCTGAAGGGCTGAAATTTTGACAGTGCATCCCTATAATCACGTAGAAATGAATGACTCGAAATTCACTTTATTTAATATTCATTTGTGATTGCTTCATAATTTCTTACATCCACGTAAATAGGCGAACAAACTTAACGAACGTTCGTCAAACCCTAAAATGTCACTTTTCTTGATGACATATACATGCCAATCTACTTTAAAACTTGCAGATTTGTTGAGGAGAGGTGATATTCGCAGTAATTTGTTTACAATATTTATTAAAAAAATGCACTATAATAAACCCTTTTTAGGGATAATAACAGCTGAATTTTTTGTTGGTTTTTTTTTTTAAGGAAAGCATTGCACATAATAAACAGTTTTTAAAGGCGTTGCAAGGCACGCGGGTTTTATGCTAGTCATCTTTATAATTTGGTTAGGGCAATAATAGATTGCTATTTTAAGATTAAATTAGGGTATATAGTTAGGAAACAAAATTTAACGAATAATTATTTAATTAGAAATCGGTTATCGCGCTATATAATATTTAAAAATAGTTAGTACATAATTTGTAAGTGCGATAGGCCTAAAACTCTGATTGTGCAATACTTTCATACTTGCAAAGTCTTATTAATTTACTTTTATAGTGAAAAACGTAGTATTGCCCAGCAGAATTTTAGGGAAACCGAGCACAAAACATCGGTTAACGCTTCGGTCGCAGTACCTCCTGGGTGAAGTGGAAACCTGTTGAAAAATGACTAAATCATGTAACGCTTATGTACCTCACATTTAGGTTATTTAAACGCCAACGAAATATAATATCAAGCCAAAGAGATAAATAAGTAAAGTAAGTTTTTTACAATAACCCAGATATAGCTGGTCTAGCTGCTTATTTAGCATACTATGAAACCAATAGTACCTATGCTGAAAAAGCCCATGAAAGGCGGATATTTTTTCGTATAAACGTATTGCTGTTTAAAATGTAATAAGCTAAAAATTTTGAAGTTGTATATATTTACTTGCGCATACTACATGTAGAAATGCCCAAAAACAAAATGCTGGTATAAACTTGGATGCCCTCTTTACTATTAATAGAATAACACATTTACAACACAGCACTTATTTCCAAGATTTATTATTTTGTTTTGTTTTCGGGTTTTCTAAACTCTGCTACGATGTTTTCACATTTTAATATTTTGGTGCAGGACTTTCGGTGTTAGAGTAATCTCTAATCGGAGAGTAGAACTGAAACAAGACCAATATATAAATTTTTCACTAATTGCTACGAAAAACCACCTTGTATTGTATATTATATACTCTTGGAATGGTTCAGGATAGTTTGTTCGGCTCCATGTTACATCGGGGTTCCTACTTGCGAGCCTGAGGTTTATATTGTATAACAATCATCACCAGTTCCTTCTTCCTTAAAGTTATTGAAATGCATTTCTACAACATAATTTCTTCCTTGTTGTCTCTATTTACAGTGCCAAGCCTGTCCAGTCCCAAAAACGAAGGATGTTTCTTCTCCTCAACCAGCCAAGATTGACATTATTTAATGAACTGTCAAAAAGAAATGTCAAATTTCGGTTTTTAGTTTTGGCACTACCTGATTTTATTTCTGTCAGTCTGATTTTACTTCTGAGTGCTGCTGTCAGTTTGGGGGTCTATGAATGAGTGAAACAACTATACTTTTGGGTGCCATCGATTTGTATGGAATAATTTCAGATGAGCAGTCCATTATTATATGTCAGTGGCCCCAGCCAATTGGCCTTCCCATAATGCCATACAGTTCTTCGACCTAGTTTAGGAGGGGTGGGAAATTCGAATGGGAAGTTAGCGCTGATTAGGCAGTGGTCTGAATTGCCGAGAGGTGAATCAACTTCGACGGAGTAACGCGCTGGATGAGAAGTTAGAAAAAGATCAAGGAGATAGGTTCCTTGATCAGCAACATCAGGGACTCTCGTGGGATGATCCACAATTTGATGTAAGTTATTGATGTCTGCAAAGAGCTCGACGTCCTTGCCAGAAATACTGGTGCCATTTGAGTAAGTTAGCCATTTAACGTTGTGAACATTGAAATCACCTGCAACGCTGATTTCACACTCAGGATTGGACGACAAAAATCCCGAGATTTGTTCGGAAATAGTATCAAAAGATAAGGTGGAGGCTTCGTTACTTATGTTAGGACTTCTGTATAGGAAGCAGAAGCATATGACGTGGCTTTGGAAAATGATTTTAATCCAAAGATATTAAAAATCTGAAGTCGCGCTTGAATAAATTTTATAAAAGCCACGTCGTCCCTAACATAAATGGCAATACCCCTATGGGGGAGAGATTGTGCACTAAAGTGAATCCCGACACCTGGTAATGACCTAAGTCATTATCGGGAGATATTTGGGTTTCACTAAGTGCGGAGATTGGGGGTTTATAGTTAGATAAGTGGCACTCAACAAAAGAGAAATTCGCATGAAGTTCACGAATGTTACAAAAGTCAATACCAAAACTTGACTTGTAACGGGACTTCGGTTGCGCAGGCTCAATCGCCACGTTCTCGGGGATATTATTTTGTTTGCGGGTGTTCACGGCGGGCGTGAGGCTGGAACCGCTTTGAAGCTTTCGTTGGGGATATGAACATTTTTGCAATTGAATTAATAACCAGCTATGCTACGCAGTCGTTTTTGCCTGTGTGCCTGTAGGGAACTTGACTTCACCTGCATGCCTCCGCCTGTCAGGCGGATACTTGAAGTATCATCCCTCATGGGGGTCTTTAGTGGAGAAACATGTTTTACTTAATTTAACCCAATTTTTTCGCAATTTTACACTGTTAGTTTTCAAAAAAATAATTACGTTGTATATTTGCCGAGACCCCCTCCCCTACGTGAGATTTGGTGAGATTCTGCTAGACCACGTAATTAATGGACGACCCCAAAGAACTTATGACCTGAGTGAGCTGCTGAAAACGAAGGAAATTTTTGTTCTAGAGTTCCTCCAATGATAATAACATGACAATAAAAATCAATATCTTCGAACCTTGCACCAAAAGTGAACATTTCCTAGAAAGAAACAAGTTAAAAGCGGTTCTTTTCTAGAATTATCACCTACTTGTATATGAAGCGTCGGGCGATAAATTCAAAGTTCAAAAGTTTCATGCATTTACCTTAAGCCTTTAACTGATTTCTTGTTTCCTGAATGATGATAGTTTAAGCTGTCTTAAGCTTATCTGGCACTTATCTTTTAATTTATTATAAAGCCTAGCTTTTAACAGAAATTGATTCTGATAGGTAACAAGTGCAATTAAAACTCAACCACCTTGTTAACAAGTCAGCTTATTAGACCAAGCAGCAGTCTTATCTAAATCATATCACAAGGTAAATGCATTTGCAAAGTAACCTTCATACTCTCGTACTGGGTATGTCTGAAATGATAAAAAGTAATCAATGAAAATGAATACAATAAATGCGTACCGTACGATTTGTGTTATCTATTCTCTTCGGTTGATAGCCGCCTTATCACTGCTCATCATTGTCAACATGTGCTTTAAATTCTTTCACAGGTGTCGATGTAAAATTTGGCTCCAGATTATCTTAATTAAAATTAGTTATTTTTATCCAATTAATTACGATAACAATGGGTTTGGACACACTCTTCGCATTTGGACAGATAAGAATGAACTTTCGGAACTGATTTTAATTGCTTTGATTGATTAAAATTGCGTTCCAATGGCGTATAAATATCATCAATATTCGCGGCTGTGGAGTTAGTTAAGAAGATCTCTTCAATTGTACAAAACTAAACGAAAAAATTCGACAATGAAATTTGCAATTTTAGTATTGCTCGGCCTTTGTGTCCTTACAGTAAGTGCATATATTTGTGTTTAAAAATTCCCCTGTTAAAAATAAACATTCCAGGCTCAAGGATACGATTCATTTGAGGAACGCGATGAACTTAAAGCTGAAGTTAAGTTTGGGTATTTCCTGGACGGCTTAAAAACGTTGATACGGTCAACGGTTGTCCAAACAAAGGACACCCTATCTGGCATTCTAAATAAAACCGCCGAAATACTGAAGTCCTTAGCAGACAAAGTTGGTTCAATTGTAGACAAGGCGAAGGATGTAGTTAAGGCTGCAGCAGACAAGGCAAAGGACAAGATGTATGCTCTTCAAGCTCAAGGATCGTCTGCTAGTGGGTGTATTGGTGAATACATCGACAATCTTGAAATTGATGCACGCAAAATCGAGGATCAACTGGACACTTGCGGCACTGACGCTATTCTAAAAGGACAACAAATTCGGGATAATATTAATGAGAATACCAGCAAAATCGATGATGCCTTAGACGCCATGAACGATATTATTGAGGACTGTACTGAATCAACAAGTTCCGTGTGGTCACTTACTGTATGTGTAGGGAAAAAGGTACTAGTATTCAATTAATAACAAGAACTAAATTTATTTTAATGCAATTTTTACCTTAAAGGCTCGTGAGTTCACAGGTAAAATCGCGGATATGATTATGAGCGTCAACGGTGCTTTATATAATGCTACGACGCAATCTGTTTCAATTGTTGTTGGAGCTGACGCATGTGTGGCAAAAACTACTTTCGATGTAACGAAGAAGTTTGTTAGTACTGTTGCGGAGGCGAGTAAATGTCTTGTGGTTGGTAAAATATAATTAATATTTAATTTTTTTTGTAAAATATTTGAATGTAAAAATAATTTATTTCCGAAATAGAACATTTTTTCTAAAATCTGCATTTTGGTGCAATCTTTCACAATCTTAAATGGCCTACATCTACATATATATGTGGGGTAAGTTTTTAGCGTTTTCCCGATAGATGGGGTCCTTGCCAATAAGTCACGTACAACTGATCGAAGTGAGACCACTAAACGCTCGTTTGAAAGGTGACAGCGCGAGTGTTGAATATATAAACATCGAAACTGGTGCAGTGGTTGTAAAGTTGTTTGCACTCGGAAAATAATGAAAAGTTGTGGTACATATATTTTGCGATATGCGAAAAAAAGCTGTATTGTGAACGGTGGATCAAAATTTGTTGCTCGAAAAAGGTAATTTTGCGCTCGCTTTTGTTCTGGCAACTTAATTTTGGTTTCGTTCTGGTCGTGCAATCAATGAACAAATGGATGAAATCCTAGAAGAAGTCCAACAAAATAGGTATCTATGTAGCAGTGTCGATATTTTTATTTTTAAAAAGGCTTTGACCATAAAACTGTTAAAAACCACTTTACACAAAGCTGGATCCAAAACGGAACTCGATGTTTGGATTCATGAATTGAGACCAAATGAAAGTCAGTGATGCGCCACTGAAACCTAATACAATCGACCCATTTCTAAAATGTCTCATAACCCTTGATGGAAAATGGGTCATGTAATGCAATCGAAAAGCTACTGACAGATACAAGTGCAAAGCGGTGCGGGCATTAGCTTCGCGGTGTATAGCGACTTTTCACTGACAGATTATTGCGGTGCTGGTGTCGCGTTCCGACTTTTACACTCTCTAAACATCCTAGGCGTAACATTAGCTGAAGATCTGCGCTGGAATAACCACATATTCCAAAGTGCTAAACAAGCATCCCAGTGTCTAGGATTCCTCAAAAGGTGCAAATTTCTCCTTCAGCCGTCTGCCAGGGCTATAATTTACAAGTCCTACATTCGTCCCCGTCTTAAATATAACTCGTATATCTGGGCCGGGCCCCAAGAACCATCTTAGCTTGGCTGGACAAGGTGCAAAACCGCGCTCTCAAACTTATTGGTGACAGCGCCATTTGCTCTTCAATTGACTCACTAAGCCACCGTAGGAATGTTGCAGCTCTAGCAAAATTTTCCCGCAACAAAAGACTTGTCCGCTCGGCCCACCCCCACAGTTTACAGCCCTTATCTTCGCGCACACTCCGATCTAGAAATTCGTTTATAACAAGAACAACTCGTCTGTGGAACAATCTTCCAAAGACAGTATTCCCGAACTCATACAACATCCAAGAGTTCAAACGAAAGGTTCATCGCCACTTTCTGCAACACCGCCTTGGCTCCCCCTAACTTATTATGTCCTTCTCTCTATCTTTCGAGCTAAGCTTACTACTGGACATTGCACCATGACCTAAACGACATGACGTACTAGTAGTACAAAGCGTGACACCTGAGCTTAGACTATCACATGAAAAAAAAAAAAAAAAAAAAAAACCTAAAAATCAAAGTGACAAGTGCACTTGATAGGAAATAAATTGAAAAAAAGGTACATATATGCTTTGCGTATTATTTTTCTGTTCTACAGAACTTGTTTTAATTTCATTACATTTTGGAATAATAAAAATTTCCATTAATCATGAAAATCAACAAAGGACAAGGCCCATTTTTGTATGGGCGTTGGCATAGCTATCGAACTTAATGTACACCAATGATTTTTGGTGTTTTATATTTGTGAATATTGGCACATTAATTTGCTATAAAGAAAAAAACTCGAGGAACTTGTCATTACAACAGACTAGGCATAAACAGTTTTATTAAATCTTTTAATCAGATCGGTTTCAATAAGTATATAGATTATGATTTTGCTATTAAAAACCTTAAGGAGCTTTAAAATAGCGAACAGTTGTGAATTATTACGGTTAACTGATATGGTTTTATAATTATTCAGAATTTAAACAAAGTAATGGCCACCTGAATTAAGGATCTTTAACTATTATATTGATAACATTTATTAAATTGTAGTTCAGTCGTCCAAAATTCGAATACAGACCTCTAATGAAATGTTAACTCACTAATCTTAACAGTTTTTAGTGAGTAGAATATGTCAAAAACTAGTTTCGGAAAATTGGTTGTACGGTACCCCCACCTAAAAATTGAAAATTCCGTTTTGTGCTAATATCTTTTAAACGGCAAGTCCTATCTTATCGTTAGGAAAGTTTCCTACGTTGTGGAAGAAATCCTACCTCATACCAATCCATAAGGCGTCTGATAAGCATTTAGTGGATAACTACAGAGGTATTGCTATTTTATCAACAATCCCCAAACTATTCGAAAAACTCATCCACGACAAAATTTCCCCTTTAATCGACCCACACTTAAATGAACAACAACACGGCTTCAGAAAAGGGCGTTCGACCACTTCAAACCTCATGGTCTTAATCTCCGAACTCCTCTGTATCATGGAGAAGGGCTATCAAATCGATGCTATTTACACTGACTTCACCAAGGCCTTTGAAGGTAGACCATCATATTTTACTTGTTAAACTCTCATAATTTGGAATAACAGGTTCTGCTCTTGAATGGTTAAGATCAAATCTCAACGGAAGAACACAGGTTATCAGATTTCAAGGATTCCTTTCAAAGGAAATCGATGTAACTTCCGGTGTTCCTCAGGGCAGTCATCTTGGCCCTCTTCTGTTCAATATATTCATCGCTGACCTCTCCAAGAAATTAGAGAATATCCCGCATCTCTTTTACGCGGACGATCTCAAAATATATATTGTCATTAAGTCCCAAACCGACGTATCCTTTATTCAGACTGGTGCACCACTAATAAGTTACATCTTAACATCAACAAATGTCAAGCAATTACCTTCTCTCGTAAACATAACACACAGCAGTATTATTATCATCTCAACGACACGGTGTTGAATCAAGTCGATCACATTGTCGATCTAGGTGTCGTTCTGGACAAAAAACTTATTTTTAATTTGCACTATAATAATATTACTGCCAGAGCCAACAAACTTCTTGGCTTTATAAAGAGAAGAGCTAAAGAATTCGACAACATTTGGGTCACAAAAACTCTTTTCTGTTCTCTGGTCCGCCCTATCCTGGAATATGCATGTCCCATCTGGGATCCCATATTTCTAGGACAGGACGGAATCAATTCAAAAGAAGTTTATCCTCTTTGCTCTGAGAAGTCGACACGATCCGCGAGACTTTCTAAGCCTACCACCCTACACGGAGAGGCTCAAAGTGTTGGACCTCTTGCCACTCTCTTCTAGGAGAAAATTTCTTATCGCGTCTCTCACCTTAGAAGTCCTTAACGGCAACCTTAAAGTGCAGTTTTTGTCGGATATGATCAAGTTCAATGAAGATACCCGACTTACAAGACATACGAACCTGCTCAAGGAATACCCACACCGGACCGAGTATGCAAGGAATGAGCCCGTTAACAGATGCTGCGTGGTCTTTAACAATTATAGATCATGTTACTCCCCTTCAATAGATAAAGCATCCTATAAAAAAAGACCTAAATCCTTCCTGACAACCTAATTACTAACACTCCTTAGAATTAACTAATTCTATATGCCAGTGTTTGTCTATAAGAACTCTCTGTGTATTTAGTTTAAGTATGCCTTGTTTGGCAAAAAAATAAATAAATAAAGTAGTGTGTACAAAGTTTGTAGATCATGCGATTATCTACAAAAAATGATATTACACAGTTCATGAGATATCGCTGTTTTAAAGATGTCAAATACTCATCCCCTAATTCGTAACTTGAATAAGTCATCAGACTTCAATAAATCCTCTTTTGGACTACGTGGCTAATATTTCCAGGTGATTCCTGGATATATTTTGAGAAAAAATTGTTCTAGAGAGGGGCTACCCCACACTATCCACTAATATAGAGGGTGGAAAGAAAAGAAAAAAATCTAAACTCAGACTAATCATCGTAGAGCAACGTAATTAGATTCTTTTAGATAAATGTGTATTCTTTTATTTGAAGTACAGGACCTTAATTGAATCCATTTGGAAGATATGTAGGCTCAAAATATGGAGATATTGAACGTCTGATGAGGAGAAATGAGTATTTTAAATCCTTAAAACGACGATACCTCGTGAACGGTAATTCGTTCGGGGAAAAGTATAATATCATTTTTTGCAGATAATCGCATGATCTACAAACTCTGTAAACACTATTTTATGATAGGACTTGTCGTCAAATTAGTCAAAAACGGAGTTTTCTGTTTTTAGGGGGTTGTTTTTAAGGGTAGCTTACAATCAATTTTCCAAAACTTTTTTTTAACATATTCAAGCTGATCAACATGGCTTGTTGTGTATCGGCGACATTATATTTATCTTTCTCTATTGTCCATTATGGCGGAAGTTGACAAAAAGTTCTTTGAATTCATCTTGAAATACTCAATCTTTTTAATTAAAACTGACAAGTTCAGAGAGGTTAAAAAGCACGTATCAGTGGCGTAGCGTGGGGGGTGCCGAGGGGGCCATTGCCCCGGGCGGCGTAGATGTTGGGGGCGGCGGCCAAACTGGATCGAGCTAGAGATGCTGCTGGTAACATCAGGCCCTAACCATTGCCACATCCAGCACGATGTCCTGGCTGATGGTGTCTATAGGCCAAACCTAAATGGGAAGGGATGTGAAGTCATGTGAAGTTAGGTACCATTCCATATAAATGAATGAGAGCAAGTACGGCGCTTTCATAAGTGAAAATGGTGCACTTGCACCGGGCGCAATTTCAGAAATTAAGATTTAAAAAAAATTGAAAAAGTGATCCAATTGTCATATATTACACGGAATGCACCTTCTGTGCGTTTTACCATTGCCTTCTGCAAGGTGTGGCCAATGCAATTTCATTTAGTTCGCCTGATTTTGTCGTCTTTCCTTTCTTGGCTGGCACGGTGCCATAGGTCATGATTTGTAATTCAAATAAGTCGTACTATTATAGATCACTACTTCGGCGAGAAACACCTAGATCGCCTCTGTTCTGAAGTTTTTGAAAGCGGCTTCTATGTATGTCCAGTAAGGCTGTTAAGTGGACTGCTTTGTTATGCAAGACTCTACCGTAGAAACCAATATATGCAGTGCAGTGACCATCTATTATCCTTCGAAATATAAAGGATTGGAGAACGACTTCGTTATGGAGATTCCAGTTTGTAGCATTATTAGTTTTTTTTTTTTTTTTTTTTTATATGAAAAAACCAAGCTTAGGTGTAACCCTTTGTACTACCAGTCCGTCATGTCGTTCAGTTCATGGTGCAATGTCTAGTAGTAGCTTGGTTTGAAGAATAGAGGAGAATAGGAAATAGGAGTGCTGGAAATAGTTAAGGAAGTGCAGCTTACAATGAAATTCATCGGAGAGCATTAATCAGCATTAGCGGGAGAGTTTTGTGAATTTAAAGCGTAAGTAAACTCAGCACAAAAGCAAGATCGCGAAGCAAATCCTGATTGGACAAAGGCAAGGGCGCGCTTTCATAGGTGCAACTGGTTTATTTGTACTGGGCGCAATTGGACAGGGCGCAATTTCAAAAAAGTGAAAGAATAATTCCGTGCCTTCATTTAAAATGAGTGTTTGTGTCTTCTTTCATTTTCCTTTACTGCCATCAAAAAATGAACAAAAATGAAGGGGGCGCAATATGTATATGGGCGCAATATGTATATGCACCGGGCGCAAAAAAGCCAAACGCCGGCTTATTATGAGAGTGACCAATATGGATGGTAGTAAGTGGATGTTACATCTACTTCAGTGGAAGTTACGTCTACTTTACTTCTGCGTTACTTTTCATTTAAGTTTGGTCTTATTTCTGGACTATAAAGTTGATGCATCAAAATTATCCAACCAAACTCTCCTATTTGACGGATTATCAAAAAAGCGTACGCCTGTGATGGAAGACAACCCCTTTTCTATTAGTAAATTATTTGGCGTAATTCTTTCGATTATTTGCAGGGCATAATTTCTCTAGTTGTCCATATTAGAGTTGAGAATGAAACGTCTTATTAATTGGAAATACAGAATGCAGACAAACAAATCTATTGAAATTTGGACAGGACAATGACGGTCGAGTCAGCTAACTGAAAATATAAATGAGCATATTGTATGAGACTCTCAATGCGCATGAAAACAGCGATTTTAAGATTCCCTTCTTTTATGACGCGGGCTGTAAATGCTGAAGTTTGAGAAGGGCTCCAACAGCTGCCACATTTGTCCTTAAAATCCCCTTTAATAGTATTGGGCTACGATGATGGGAAATAAAACCTCCAGATATTGGAGAGAGAATTGTTTAAGCTTAAGCTCGGTCGTCTACGAGGCTTTCTATCTAAAGACAGACTGAAATAAATTACAGAGAGAAATTACTGATTCAAGCTCTCTGGGTTTGTTAAAGTGTGAAGCACGGATATAGCCTGCGCCAAAACAATTGGAAATCTTAAAATCGATTTTTTTGATGCGCAGTGAATGCCTCAAATCTTCTCTACGAAAGTAGCTTCGAAAAGAAAAGTGCACCTCGTCATTCCGTTCGTTTAAAACCCCAAATCAACCGCTCATTTATATTTTCAATCAAAAATTCAATCCGTCTCACTACGACTCTTGTCCTGGTCAGATGCTATGGTGGAGTGTTGTTCCCGGTAAACGAGTTTCAAAAGGGAAATTAAAATGCATATGCGCTTGAGTTTTATCCATACACGGAATGTTAATGTATGTGGGAGTTGTCATTGATTCGCCTGCGCGTAAAATTCCCATTTATTTTGGCGCGCACTATACCGAACATTCATTAGTTACATATGATTCATTGCGTTTACATGATGCCTTGAATTCTTGGATTGAAAATTACTTGAAATTCAAGTTGGGTTTTGATTCATTGATTAAAAGAATCAATTCGAAAGTAGGGGGCAGCAAATTTATGGTTCGCCCCGGGTGGCACAAATCCACGCTACGCCACTGGCACGTATTAATTCATTTTTCTATGTTTGTTATACAATATATTTACTACTTATGTGTACATGGAATGTACTTTTTTGTCCATGTCCTTTACTATACGCAGCACCAGCACACGACTCAAAACATAAATAACTTTTTCACACTAGGCGTGCGCGGCAACGGTATTCAGTCTTTTACCTTCCTTGTTTTTGTATACCGTGTTCCTCGTGTATCTGTCAGCGGCTAAAGAGACCCATACACGGTCGAACAATTTGCGCAACGCAGCCTGTTGTGCAAATATTTTCCCGTGTATGGGGCGGTTTGATGATCAGACGCATTTGAAAATTTTTATGCAACGGAAAGTTTGGCATAAACGGAATTGAAGTTTGTGCAACTCGTTGCGTAATGTATGGGCAATCACATATTTTTTGGCAACCACAAATTTGCGCAAATTGTTCGCTCGTGTATGGGCGCTTTAAAGCGTGAAAAATCGTGGAGAAATGTTGGTAAGCTAGGATAGACGTCGAAAAGGGTAATCCCGTGTGTGTTGTGTGACTGGAAGGGGATCAAGAATAGGGAAAACTTTATGAGGTGGTTCAGTTGAAGCTTTGTACAACTTCTTTCGCCACTAGCAATCGTTACAGCTATAGTTATCAATATTTGTAATGCTTTCCATATTTTAAAAGGCCAATTAAATTTGTATTTAGTCGCTCTACAATAATTGGCTGTTTTGCAGACTGCATCATTTTTGAAGAAAACCAGTTTTTATTTTTACGCAAGTCATCAAAAATAAATATTAATGCACCTTCTGCTTCAAGTAGGTTTGTATTACTGCCACCAAGTCTTTCAATACCAATTTTATTGGTTGCAGCCCTGCTACATCATTTAACACTAAATATTCGCCATCGGAAATGTCATCAATATTTAAATTAAAATCCACCAAAGCCTTCATTATGCAAGTTTTCAATGTTACTCAAGTTCCTGTTTTTAAAATCATATAAAAAATACCCATTTACCTAATAGATGAACCTATAATTACGTTGCTCTACTAAAACTTGTCTAGGAGTCTCAAGTTAAAGTAAATATTAAAAATATACATTTTTTTTCTTTCGTATAGTTCTTTCGAATAGTGGACATACCTCCCTCTCTACAACCATTTTTTTCTCCAAAAACATCCAGGAATCACCCCTATATTAACCACGGAACCACGTCCAACAGAGGATAACTGAACGGTTGTTGGTCTCTACAAGTTGCGAATTAGGGGATATGAGTAATTAAATATTTTAAAACAGCGATATCTCATGAACAGCGATTCGTACGGGAAAATGTATAATATCATTTTTTGTAGATAATCGCAAGATCTACAAACTTTGCACTATTTTATGATACGACTTGTCGTTTAAGATATTTTAGCCAAAAACTGAATTTTCTGTTTTCTCTTCTTCTTCTTTAACAGCTCTACAACCGGGATCCGGTCCTGGCCTCTCGTAACTGTTCTTTCTACCGGTCCCCGGTAACTGTTCTTTCTACCGGACGTTATGGTTAGATGATTGAATTTAAAGAGCCTTGGCAGACTGTAGTAGGCTTTGTTGGCTTTTAGTAGTTGTGCGCGTATTTCTGGTTCCATGCTATTATAGGTTGCTACTATTGACCCAACGTAGGTAAATGATTTTACCACGTCAAACTCGTGTTCCTCTACCTTGATTGCGGGACCAACGTTAGGTGTTCTTGTAGACGAGGCCACCATGTACTTTGTTTTGCTTTCGTTAATGTGCAGTCCCAGATTTCCTGCCGCTTGCTCAATCTGAGTGAAAGCTTATTGTACAGCTGTTGTTGTTCTTCCAATGATGTCAATTTCGTCTGCGTAAGCCAGTAATTGTGTGGACTTGTGGAGGATTGTGCCCCTTGATGTCACGCCCGAATCTCGGATCACTTTCTCCAACGCCAGGTTGAAAAGGAGGCATACCAGACCGTCCCCGTGTCGAAGTCCATTATAGATGTTGATTGGTCTAGACAGTGTTCCGGATACCTTTACTTGGCTTGACACATTGGTCATGGTCATCCTACATAGTCTTGTCAGTTTGTTGGAGATGCCGAATTCTTTCATGGCTTTGTAGAGTTCTACTCTGGCTATGCTATCATAGGCGGCTTTAAAGTCTATGAAGAGGCGTTAATTGAGTTTTGAAACTCTAGACATTTTTCCATCGCCTGCTTCAAGGTGAAAATTTGACCAGACGTTGATTTGCCTGGGCTAAAGCCACGCTGGTCTTGGCCTATGATGTTTCTGGCGTATGGGGCCATCCTGTATTGTAGGATAGCGGAGAATATCTTATACACGGTACTCATCAACGTTATACCGCGATAATTAGAGTGTTGTTGCCTTATTCTCTGTTACAATATTCAACGGTGTTCCACATTTCGATTTTTGTGAAATTAATACTCGAAATCGAAATGTCGAAATCGAAATGTCACTCGAAATAAAACCGTTTGAGTTGTTGTTTATGATTTGAAAGTGGAATATCAGGAGAAGCGCTGTGATTTATTTTAATGCAGAGAGTTTTTTTTATGTTTTTAATTTGTTATTTTATTTTGATATAATAAATTTTTTATTTTTTAAAAGTCTGAATAAAGTATTATTTTTTAAATTTATATTTAACTTTTCTTATAATATATTTAGCTTATAAACTATTAGCTATTTCATCTCTGACCCTAACAGCATACTTCTCTGGTCTTCATCATTTTAGACTGATTTACAATGTTGCATGATGTTGAACAATGTTGTTCAAATGCCGCAATGTACAATGCAGCGATTTGCGATAATATGAGACGAGAGAATTTGGAAAAATTGAAATTTTAACGCTCCGAGAGGCGATGACAAGTCTCATATGACAGATTTTTGAATTTTGAATTTTAAATAATTATTTCTGTCATCTGTCTTTCTAAGTTTAGTTGATTTTTGATACAAATAAAAATGCAAAGAATAAGCGAAGCAGATGTTGAAAAAATGATTGATTTAATAAAATCAAAACCAGCACTTTTGATAAAAGACACAACAACTATAAAAAAAAATCAAAAAGAAAAATATTGGGCGGAAATCGCTGGAATTTTAAACATAAATGGTAAACAATGATTTAAGAAATTTATTTATTTATATCAACAGCCCTCTCCTCAAGGATTTTCTTCGAACGTTCTCGGTCCTGTGTTTTCAAACTTTTTTGAAGGAGTTACTTGCACAAAGTAAAAGTGAGACTGACGACACAGATAAGTTTTTCTTAGTTTTGTTCTCGATGGTAAAAAAGTACGATTTGAATGTATCGCAAATGACAGATTTGCAGTGCAAGTTAATGCTCTTCCTAAAAGGAGAACTACAAAGTTATAGTACCTGATTTTTTTTAATAAGTTTGATATGTTTATTATCATTGGAACATGAAGTTCTTTTTGTTATAATATAGAATTAAGTTTCTTTTTTTTTAAACAATTTTATCATTGAAATATGAAGTTATTTTTTTGTGATACTATTGAATTAAGTTTATTTATTTTTTTTAATAATGTTATCATTGGATTATGAATAACTTTTTTTTGTGATAGTATAGAATTAAGTTTATTTTTTTTAAACAAATCTATCAATGGAATATGAAGTTAATTTATTTATTTGTGATAAAATGAAATTCAGTTTAGATAAAAATAAAAATATACATAAAAATTATTTGAATGTTATGTTGTATTTTCGTCTATTTATCATGCATTATTACACAAATAACTACGTAATTGCTAGCGTAAGCACGAATTGTATGCAAGTCTGGGTGTTGTTGCCTCCAATCCCCTTCAACAAGCTCTTCACCCAAAGGCCTGTCAACATAATTCTCTGGACAATATGCTGCACATTTATTTAGCATTAGCAAGTTATGCAGGAGCACTGTAGCTTTTACTATCTTCTCCACGTTTTGTGGTATTGCGTGGATATCCGTAGCACTCTCCATTTTGCTGATAGTACACCGGATGTATTTTCGATGGTAACACGGGCATGGGAAATCCTTTTATTAAAAATATGCTGCTCTGATGATAAATTACCAGGAAATGGGCGCATCAAGTTTGTTCTTAATGGAAAGGCATTGTCCCCTACGAAAAAACGAAACGTTATATTGGATTTTTCCAATGTGGAGGGTTGGGGAATATCTAGCTTGTTTTGTAGTAATTTTTTCCCAAAAACACTTTCTGCTAAAATTCCTCCATCGCTTTGACTGCCGTAAGCGCCAATGTCGACCATAGTAAAGCAGTAGTTTGCATCGCAAGCTGCAAGGAGGACAATGCTGTGTCGTCCCTTATAATTAAAACTAGTGGGATGTTGTGCCTAGAGACTAGCCACTAATTACGCTTTTTCATGGTATTCTTTCTGTTGAATAATGCCTAATCTCCAATGGCAAAACCAACCAACCAAAGTGCTGCTTTCTATTCCCTCTCATTGTAAATTGAACTATCTGTCTCGCTCGTGTTTTGGTCGACATGGGTTAACTTTCCGTAGATATGTGTTAGTTAAACCATTTGAGTTGCCAGATGAAATTCAGCAACAATTTAGTACAAAAAATTTCAAAAATCAAGTCAAAGATGACGTTTAACTGTAATTACAAATAAATATGACAAATAAAATCGAGAAAATGTCAATTAATTGGAACTGACATTTCACATAAATGACGTTAATTGTATTTGCAATATCCCGCCAAAAAATTTGTCAACAGAAAAGTCTAATCTAGTAATAATAATAACAAAACAGGCATTTCTGACAATTCACATCTACAGTGATAGAAATGTGTGTTAACACATTTTGTAAGCTAATTCAGCCAACTGGTACGTGGTTGGTTCGTGGTTGGTTTTCTCATTGGAGATTAGGCATAACACTTCAGATTGGATGACAATATATTAAGTGGAGATTGATCCGCACTCACTTCCAACCCGCCGGATCTGGAAATCGAGGCCAATAATTCGAATGTGTC
The DNA here is from genome assembly GCA_949987705.1 of Thereva unica. NCBI lineage: Eukaryota > Metazoa > Arthropoda > Insecta > Diptera > Therevidae > Thereva > Thereva unica. The sequence continues at coordinate 102,944,482 of OX465283.1, forward strand.
AAATTGAAAAAAAAAAGTACATCACACACGTAAAAACTATATAAAACGATTCTAAACATTTTTCTTTGGATTGGAGGCAAATCTAATGTGATGCACTTTGCACAACAGAATTAGGTGTATTATTTTACTTAAACATACATGTCTTATTGTTAAAAATTCGGCTTACCGCACCCTAGTTTGGCCATGGAGATTCATAAGTATCACACTGACCAACGCTATATATGGGCTGACCGTTTTAGAGTCGGAAATGAGTACCCAAAAAAAATGCTTTCGGTGGATACCGACCTAGACATCATTTTTCCACAAAAAAACGGCCATCCAGCCAGCCATAAAGCCCGGCAGGCCCCAGAAACTGTCCAAAATGTCCCCTCCGTGGAATGTCCCAACTACAAAAATCCAGATTAATTGCGCATATTAAATGGACCAACTTGTGCGATTCGGGATAGGACGTTCACGAATGGTTTTTGGGGCCTAAAACTTTGATTTTTTCTCTTTTATCGCAAACCGGAACGCCAGAATACAGAACTTACACGTATTCGAATTTTGTCCGAAATTTTCCGTTAAAATTGCGAACCGCAGTGCCGCTAGAGCCTACATGCGTTCGAATGTTCTGTTGTGGCTCCCTCTGCTCGGGGGATGTTTCATGAACCTGCAACAATTCGAAAACCCATTCGGCGCGTTCGATTTGAATCCCTAACTGTAAAATTCGCTTGCTCTAAAATTCAAAGTGCAAACGCATATTCAAACAAGTCCCCACCATGGCAGTCGCGGTTTCAACTTCAAACGGAGAAAAACGCGTCAGAAGTGGAAAGTTCAAGTTGTTCTAAGAAGCTGTGGTCACCGGTAAGAGGAAATTCACTCAGGATTCTTCCTGAACTCATAAAAGCGATTTTAAGTCAAATAGTCCCCTCCGTGGCGGTCCCCTCAGCTTTTTCTTGATATCTTCAATAAAGATAGAAATTCTGAGAAAACTTCCCCAAGAAAGTTCCAAAATGGTAGACGGTCGCCTTGTAACCCCTGTAGCAGAAACGGGCTTGTTTTGGGGCCATATGAGGGGAGAACTCTAAAAAAACTCGGTCGGTAAACTTTTTTTTTGCTGGGTTTTGAATGTGCAAATATGCCTTTTTTCGCGTTTTTGCCCATATAATTAATCTTGAAAAGTTTTTGTTAAAGGCTTATGTAGGTTATAAGTTGTGAGACTGCGTAATCTAAAACTAAACAAAGTATTTAACAAACATTACAATATAATCATCATAGCTTAAAAAAAAGGAAATCAAATGTAAACAATAAAATTCTTTGATTCTTCACCCACGTCATGGTATATTTCTTTATTCAATATAAACAATAGTTTTTGAGCAGCAAATAAAAACTATATGCCATAATTTCGTTATCATCGGTTTTTGTTCTGGAAGCAAATTTAGAGACGTATTCATGTCAAAAACTTGTTTCATATGAAACAAAATCCCCGAAGGAAATTAAAAAAAAATTATTATGACGAAAAAAAGCACCGCGAGCCGAAGGATCGAACTCGCAGCCCCACAGACGAGGGACTTTCCCTAGCCCTTTATAGTCCATGGAAATGGTACTTTAACATTGCAAAAATGCAGGATAAGGTTTTATTTTTGGGATGTGTAGGGGGGGTCAGGGTGAGTTTCGGGATTCTAACCCCCCCCCATTTGGCCGCCATCTTGGAAAACGTATGCAAATGGTTTTTCCACTATATCTCCGAAACGGCACATCTTACCGGAAATTTGCAAGGACACTTTTTGTTTAGAATTAGAAATTTTGTGGTACAATGAATAATTAAGAAGTTATAAGCCTTAGAACACAAAAATTAGTTACAATATTTTCTTTAAAGGCTCTTTTTTGTTGTTTAAATATACTTCTGGTTGAAATTTCCAGACCATTTTCTCAGTTTTTGGTCTTTTGACCAAGAGCTACATTTTGAGATAAGGCCGAAGTCTGTAGCGGCAGTACTTTCAGAGATGAAAGTAGGCTTCAGACGGACAGACGGACAGAGCCTCTGTATAAGCTTTTTTTTTTAAAAAGCTAAAACTGTGAGCCTGAATTAGGTGGACACACAATATTTACATGCTTTCCATCTAATGCTCCTATACAGTTAGGCAGATGCCAACGAAATTTGTATCCCTCAGCAATACGTATAGCCATTCTTCTTGATTTGGGGGAGTTAAATATATACAGCTTAGTTCAGACGAAAGAACATCGCAGGTTTCATATATTATTTTTCCGAATGTTGACGTACCGATCTTAAATTTCAAGCAATAAAGTCTTCGAGGCCCCTCATGTGCTAAATACCTGTAACGCAAAGGTGATATTGACATATAAGGCATATGGCCATTTATGAAAAATGACTGCAGTCATTGGCAAATATTCAGCAATGAAAAGTCTGTAGTAGAATACTTGCAAATGACTGAAATCATGCGTTTATGAAAAAGCCCATAAATATAATATTTACATCAGTGTTATAAATAAACGGCATTCTGCTGTAATGGGCTTCCGGAAAGACGACTTTTCTAATTTGGAACGCACTAAGGACAAAACAACATCAAATTGATATCCACTCATCCTAGTAACTTTAATAAACATTTCAGGATCCTCTTCCTTTAATATATTAAAGGTGGTTTCAAAATACCCTATCTTGTCTCGGTCTTAATAAACGGGCCTAACCCACCATCTTCGTTTACTTCTTAATTTTGAATTATTTAGTTTTTTGTATGTTAGGTATGCTATTGTAGCGTAAAAAAGGGTTTTTGTTGTTCTTGAAGAACGCATTTTCTTTATCTAAAGATATTATTTGCATTAATATAAAAATTAAATATAGAAAATTAATGTTGTTACTTTTGTCATATATTGTGTCAAAACTATAAAATTTAACATAGTGAATTAGATTCGTACTCGCATTATTGTAATTCTACCTGCGAATTTCCAGCGATAGCGAGTATCGTCCGACAACTCGTCTCGCTGACGCACCGCAATCACGGAATATTGTAAATCAGCCTTTTCTGGGTCGATAACTTCTAAATATGCATTTGTGGTGGACGTTACTTCATAATCTAGTTTAAGATGCCTGCAGATATTATGAAGTGCAGCACAAATGTGTACTATCTTTACAGCGTATATTGTGCAAACATAAATAACTTAAAAGGATTATAGGTTTTCGAAAGTGATTTCGAGCAAACGAAATTCACTCGCAATTCAGAACATCAATTTTTAATTCGAGTGAAATTGAACTCCGATTTCGATTGCACTCCAGTCGAATTGTGGAACACCGCTGATTGTGAGAATTTCCCTCGATAAAAATTCGTATAAAAATTGAGATGTACAAATTTCATAAGGTATAAAATTAATTTGTTTGTTAAATTTTCAAAGAGGTTCATGCACGTGACTGACATTTAACCCCCCTCGTCAATAAAGCTGACGACTATTTTTTAAAAAAATGTGATTAAAACAATAATATTATACATTTTTGCTCGGTATAAAAATCATCGAAGCAAATTTCTTTCCAATGACTTTTTCATGCTGCCTCCTTTAGCTCTACCGCTATCGGAGCAGCTGACGTTCGGAGCTGTTATGTGTTAGGGGGAAACTATTATGGCCGGTTCACAACTGTGCGAGACTGCGACGCGAGATTTCGTACGCGTCTCGACCGACACTCGTTCTAGCTTTTACCTCGTAGTTTAACATACAATAGTGCGAGTGCGAGGCGTTTTAATACGTCAGGTCGGAAAATTTTTGACACTGGAGCTGACAGTTTTAGCAAAGAAAGTAATCGTTGCATGTTTGTTGCAAGATACTAGCGTTTTATAACAAATACTGTCATCGCCTCCTCGTTGCGAGAAATTTTCAATTTTCCGAAAATTCTTCTCTCGCATTCTCGCGAATGTTTACATTGTAGATTGCCACAGTTGCATGAATATAATGAAAATAATTTGACAGCTCGGACGAGACTCGTAGGAAATCTCGTATCGCAGTCTCGCACTATTGTGAAAAGGCCTTTATTGTTATGATTTTCAGCTGGTATAAAATGACTTGCTCAACTATAGCGCTACCTCCCGGACTAAAACTCTCAACCCACTTATACAGAAGCGAGTCAATTCCAATAGCTTTGAGTTTAGCTAACAAAGCTGAGTGCCATACTCTATCAAAAGCCTTGGAGATATCCAAAGCAACCAAACTGGATTCACCAGATCCATGCAAACTTTGATGGAGACTTTGAGAATGCATTGGGCCCAAAGTACCGCAGCCAATCACTTTACCTATAGTATTACACCTTATATCTCATATTTGTAGGCCATCGAACAACGTGACCCTGCTCCTCACTGCCGCAGGGCACTTAGAAAGAACACTCAATCGTAGTAGTCCATTCAAAACGCGCGTTATGGTGTTCCAAAATAACACCGTTAAGAAAATCGAACCCTAAACGTTTTTGGGGTCGCTGATCACGAAAATCGAGGTCCCGCGGTCCTAAAATTAGGGCGTCACCCCTAAAAATGCAAAAACGCCCCTTTTTAGGGGGTTTTCGCGATTATTTCAGTAATAATGAAAACTAATGCGATGAAATGCACTTTTTTTAATATTTATTTGCGAAGGTGGTTGATTTATACTAAATTAAGGCGAACTTAATAGTAAGGGGTACTCCTAAAGGGTTGAAAGTAACCCTAAATTGGCGAAAAATGGCAAAAATTGTAAAAAAAAATCCCCAAGTTTATGCTTCAAATTTGATTGTGGGCGTACTGTCAGGCAAAAATAAATTATTTTCAACCCTTAGATAAGGGTTTAAAACTACCCCTACAATATAGTTCATTGAAAACTAGGTAGGGGTGTTCCAAAATAACAATGTTAAGAAAATCGAACCTTACACGTTTTTGGGGTCGCTTATCACGAAAATCGAGGTCCCGCGGTCCTAAAACATGGGCGTCCCCCCTAAAAATGCAAAAAACGCCCCTTTTTGTATAATCGTACATCACATTACATTCCTCACTAAATTAGTTTATTACTTCAACTTCCAAGTAACTGCAATTAAAATTTACTAAAAATACTGATGCGGTCATGGGACCCCCGTCAGGAACGAAGTTCCTTACGATTTATCTACAATTCCGAATATAACTTCAAATAAAATCTGTATATTTTATTTATCTAATGACATAGCCTACTGTATTCTACTTATGATGCCTTTTCATTTGATTGATTTGTCAAGGGGTTGTGAAGAAACCGGTAATCCGCCCTCTTGAAATGTGCCGCCAATGACCTAACGATATATTGAGAATACAATATTACGTATTGCATTGTACTTATCATACCCTTTCATTTGATACCCAGGTCGAAGGGGTTCTGAAGAAAATGGGAACCCGCCCTCTTGATGGATCTAACCACATAGCCTATTGTATTCTACTTATGAAGCCTTTTCATTGGACACCCGTGTCAAGTTGCTGGATTTGTTTACACATAAGATACAAGATACAGGTGAAGCCAATATAAAGCATTTAAAAAGAAACAAAGAGGGAGATTCCATTCATTTCAATAAGAAAGCATAAGCATCTATCCTCGATAATCAGCATTTCTTCCTATAGCTATCGGTGCAAACTGGTTCCAATTTCTACAGAAAAACACTGCATTCTGATTTCGCAAATTCGTAAATTGCCTACTGGGATTGATATTCGCACGCATACATACACAGAATACCGCATTTTCTTACGTGACGATTTCTCCCAACTCACTCTACCCGCAAGCCGCGTTAAGGAACTTCGTTCCAAAAACAAATTCGGGTGCAATCGTGCAATATCTTAAGTTTATTACTTTGCCTCCGTTTTTACCTGCCTAAATGTCATTGTAAAAAAACGGACCACCCCATTATTCAGAAGTACCTCAAATAAATTAGGGTACATATTTCGCTAAAGGAACTCGTAAGACTACATAACAACCAACATACTACCAAGTTTCTGACAAATCTTTCGGCAACGCAAGCAACAAACTACTCACTTTGGAAACTAAACAAGAGGCTCAAAAAAGGAATACAGCATCAAACACCTTTAACGAAAACCGACCGTACGTGGTCCAGAACAAATCTAGACCGAAAACGCTAGCAGACTATTTTGAAACAACTTTTACTAATCCCTTCACCAACCGAAATAACTCATTCCTAAACATAAATATGTCTCCAAATAATATAATAAAGAAAATCGGAACAAATGAAATAAAATGCTATAAAGAACAGATTAAAACCTAGAAAATCTCCTGGATATGATCTGATAACAGGACAAATACTAAAGCAGTTGCCAGAAAAAGCCTTAGGCTGCGGTTACGCTGGCTGAAAGTTGGTGATCAAGGACGTAGCCAGGGGAGGGGTTTTGGGGGTTCAAACCCCCCCCCCCCCGAATGAAAAAAGACATCGCAGATAGCATGAAAAATTAAATAATAATAAATAGTTTTTCTTCAATTGTATACTAAATTTGAGATAGGCAGAACACCATTCAAATCGCATTTTTTCTTCTTAGAAATACGTTTGGCGACAGCTATGTATAGCGCGAACCAAACGAGATGAGGTTTCTCAAAAGGCTATTTTCCATGCGCAGTAGCATTCTTGGTACATTTCGAAGCGGAAATTTGAAAATACATAAGCGAATGTCTTATTCATATGTGCGCAATGTTTATTGGTGTGTAATTTGCATTTCCGAAGAAAGGAAAAAATATCTAGATGACTATGTATAAAAAAAGTAAAAAAGTATAGGGGGGAAGGGGAGGTCTCATTTACACAGATAATTATTACGATTCTTACAAAAACCCATTCTGCCGTCACAACATCCACGACTGTTCTGAACTGCCGCGGGTCTCTGTGTGAGATTGCCATTCAGTTTCATATAAAACTTTGTTGGATTCTTAGACATAATAGGATTAGGGGAACCGTAGGGCAGATGAGCTTGCTAGACAGGGAACCGAAGTGGAAAGGACACCCCACTTAACCCGGATAGGAATGACCTACAAACTAGCTTGGAGGAAAATCAGCTTAGCTCGAGATGGGTTGAGATGGACCACAGCAACGGTGTTCCGCACTCTTCATGCAATCTGGCCAACTTTGGACGCAAAGCGTTCAAAATTTCTAGTTTTGTTAAACATAAAGGAGATAACCCATGTAGTAAATGCTCTGATCGGTCACTGCCCCTTTGGCCGGCACGCCGAAAGATTAAGACTTCCCCACAACGACTTATGCTGATGTTGTGGTAATGAAGAAGAGGAAGAAACTGTCTCCCATCTTCTCTGTACATGTCCCGCCCTCGCAAGGAAAGAGGGACCTTCCTTGGCTCACCCTTCCTTGATGCATTGAGCTAGCTGCAAAATACTGGGGTCCCTGAACTCTGTCGCTTTATCAAAAGCTCCAAATGGCTTGAAATGGCCTGCACTTTGTTCCAACACTAGAATGGCTAATGGCATCACAATGGGCCCAATAGCGTGCCATTTCAACCTAACCTACAAAAACCCCTCCCGAAGCAAAATCCTGGCTACGTCCTTGGGTGATAGTCCAGCTGGTGCCAGCTGTTACAAGAAAATTAAACACAAGGAACTAATTCAGAGTGGTTAGACTGAAACTTGCAAGCTTTCACACATTCATGAAAGTTCATGACAGCGTGATAGCTAATCAAATTTGTTTAGTTAGCTGGCACCAGTTGAGATTAAAATTGGGAAAATGGATTCTGAAAAATTAATAAACGAAGTGAGGAATAGGAAATTGTTGTGGGATGCAACGGCTGGCACTAAAACTTGGATGATGAGGTGCCATCGGCGGAGGTGGACGTTGTAGTAGAAATTTAAGATAACTACTTTCTGTTAAAAATAACATATCTTCAAATGATTTGTCCATCATGAAAAATTGTTGTTAATAAAGCACTGAAAAGTTTATACCAAAAAACGATACGATCCGAGCTAATCGATGCCGTGTACATAACTATCATGAACTGTCTTGCAGCATAACCACTAAACAATGAAAGCTTGAATTGTAACAGCTGGCGCCAGCTGGACTATCACCAACTTTCAGCCAGCGTAACCGCAGCCTTAGTCTATCTTAGGAATGCCTTTAACGCCATACTACGTTTAAATTATTATCCAAAAGTTTGGAAGGTTTCTAAGGTAATCGCTGTCCAGAAACCAGGCAAAGATGCATCTAAACCATCATCGTATAGGCCAATAAGTCTTCTACCGATCATCTCTAAATTATTCGAGAAACTCCTGCTTGATCGTATTGACGTGACATTGAAACTAAACAACCTAATTCCAGACCACCAATTTGGTTTTCGACAAGATCACTCTACTATACAGCAAGTCCATTGAGTAACAAGTAAAATTCTAAATGATTTGAACGAGCAAAAATATTGTGTCGCAGTTTACCTGGACGTTGCAAAAGCCTTTGACAGTGTATGGCATGAAGGACAATGTTACCTGACTATCACCAACTCATCAAGAGCTACCTGGATGACCGCCACTTCTACGTACAATATAATGACGACTTACGTAAAATAGAAGCTGGTGTTCCACAAGGAAGCGTCCTAGGACCTACCTTATACCTTCTGTTTACAGCAGATATACCAAAACCTGTGTCCCGTGAAACCATGATAGCAACATTTGCAGATGACGCGGTGATTCTGCCCTGTCACAACTGCCTAGAACAAGCTACTAAACAAATAGCAAAAATACTAAAGGAAACGTCAAACTGGTTCCACAAATGGGGAATACAAATCAACGAAGACAAAACGGTTCAAGTTATATATACAACAAAAAGAACCTCCATAAATCAAGCTATTACTTTAAATAACAAAAACATTAACCCTGTCAACTCAGCGAAATACCTGGGAATGCTAATTGACAACAAATTGACTTGGAAACAACATATAATTGGAAAACGTAACCAAATCAAAAATAAGTTTAGACAACTCTACTGGCTCCTAAACAAAAATTCCAAACTCTCGCTTCATAACAAATTATTAATTTACAACACAGTAATAAAGCCTATTTGGATGTATGGCATCCAAATATGGGGAACAGCCAGCAAAACAAACATCGACATCATTCAAAGACAGCAGTCAAAAATACTCAGGACTATTGTGAATGCACCTTGGTACATATCCAATGATGATATACATCGCGACCTCAAAGTAACAGTAATCAGGGACGAGATTAAAAGATACAGCAAGAAGCATCAAATCACAATAACATCCCACCAAAACAAGGAAATACGTGATCTACCCCAGCAAGAAGCCAACACAAGAAGAAGACTGAATAGACGCAGACCAGTGGATCTCCAATTTATCACTCCATGATTATGTATAATTAATAATTATTGTAAAAAAAAAATGTACAAACTAAGTATAAATGACAATGGTTTTTAAGCTTAAAATTGAATCCCTAAACTGTTAAAACAATTACTTATTGTTCTAGGACAGGTGTAATATTTTATTGGGAAATAAAAAAAAAATATATTTCGCAATTATTGTGTGATTGTCGTTTTTACAAAAATGCAGAGTTTATTTAAAGATTCCCCCTAAAGAGTTGAAAAAATTAATTGTTTTGCTGATAATACCTTTTGAACCAAATTTCGAACAAAAAGCAAAAAAAAAAATTTTGCAATTTTTTTTATATAAAGTTTGTTTTTATTATAGTAGGGGTAGTTTTAATCCCCTACCCGGTGTCTACACTAGCCATCATCCATGGCAATGTCAATGGCATGCCATCAAAATGTCCTGTGTAGACGCCTTATGTCTCATGGCAAGACTTAAATGGCAGGCTTTTAGTCTTGTCATTGAGGCTGCCATGAGCGTGAACATAAATTTGACATTTCAGATTTAAAAATGGCGAATGTAAGATTTAGCCGAGAAGATACTTTGAAACTAATTGAAAATTATAAAAACTTTGAGTGTTTGTGGAACTATAAAAGTTCCAATTATAAAAGAATTGACCTGAAAAGAAAGGCGTGGGAACAAATTGCTGAAAAGTTTAAAAGTACAGTGGAGGAAATAAAGAAAAAAGTGAAATATATGCGGAGCGCCTAAGTTTCAGAGAAAAAGAAAGTGGAAGATAGTAAGAAAATCGAACCCTAAAGGTTTTTGGGATCGCCGATCACGAAAATCGAGGTTCCGCGGTCCTAAAACTAGGGCGTCACCTCTAGAAATGCAAAAAAACACCCCTTTTTAGGGGGTTTTCGCGATTATTTCAATAATGCACTTTTTTTAATGTTTATTTGCGAAGGTGGTTGATGTAAACTAAATTAAGGCGAACTTTATGTTAAGGGGTAGTCCTAAAGGGTTGAAACTACCCCTAAATCGGCCAAAAATGGCAAAATTTGTAAACATTTTTTTTTTTCAAGTTTATGCTTCAAATTCGATTGTGGGCGTACTGTCAGGCAAAAATAAACTATTTTCATCCCTTAAGGGGTTAAAGCTACCCCTACTATAATAAAAACAACTTTATATAAAAAAAATTGCAAAAATTTATCAATTTATATTTTCTAATAAAAAGAATTTTTATTCAAACAATTCATTAAAAAATTTAAATTGCAATCTACGAAAAGAAATTTTTTTTTTTTCAATTTACTGCTAAGGTTTATCTCCTTTAAGAGGGTTAAAAATTTTCCAAATGTTTCAATAATATTTCATTAAATATAAAATTTTAATGCAAAACAATAAATTTCAATTTGTTCCAATTACAATTTTAATGTGGGGGTAGTTTTACCCCCTTAAGAGTTGAAAAAATTAATTTTTTGCTGATAATACCTTTTGAACCAAATTTCAAACAAAAAGCAAAAAAAAAATGTTTGCAATTTTTTTTATATAAAGTTGTTTTTATTATAGTAGGGGTAGTTTTAACCCCCTAAGGGTTGAAAATAATATATTTTTGCCTGACAGTAGTAGTGAATTTGAAGCATAACTTGAAAAAAAAAATGTTTACAATTTTTGCCATTTTTGGCCGATTTAGGGGTAGTTTCAACCCTTTAGGACTACCCCTTGCCATAAAGTTCGCCTTAATTTAGTATAAATCAACCACCTTCGCAAATAAATATTAAAAAAAGTGCATTTCATCGCATTAGTTTTCATTATTACTGAAATAATCGCGAAAACCCCGTAAAAGGGGGTGTTTTTTGCATTTTTAAGGGTGACGCCCTAATTTTAGGACCGCGGGACCTCGATTTTCGTAATCAGCGACCCCAAAAACGTTTAGGGTTCGATTTTCTTAACGGTGTTATTTTGGAACACCCCCCCGCTATAGACTATAGAGGAAGTGTGTGTTTTAGCACGTTATAAAAACATGACAATGAAATTCAACTTATTCGTACCTTGCACCAAAAATGAACATTTCCTAAAAATAAACAAGTTAAAGGCGGTTCTTTTCTAGAATTATCACCTACTTGTATATCGAGCGTGTCGAGTGTCGGCGATAAATTCAAAGTTCAAAAGTTTTCAAAAGTCTTCAACAGATTTCTTGTTTCCTGAATAATGATAGTTTAAGCTGTCTTAAGCTTATCTGGCACTTATCTTTTAATTTATTATAAAACCTAGCTTTTAACAGAAATTGATTCTGATAAGTAATAAGGCCGTTTGCCAATATACCATTTCGAATTTTTCTCATTTCCCAAGGCACTTCGATATTCTAAAGTGTGCCAAAATCCCAATTCACTCATTTCAATGACAGTTAAAAAAAATTCAGCAAAAATGGACGAAGAAACGAACATTTGTTGAAAATTTTTAATATTTTATTATTTTAGATAAGATTGTAAGATTGTTCATTCTTTTTCTTATAAATAAATGATTGAGCATTATCCCTAATTGCAATATTTTTTAGTTTCTTCCTGCAAAAAACTAAAAGTATTGTACTAAAATGATGTCTGCTTGCGAGTGTTTAAAGCCATAAATAATTAATAATTGGTTTCCAGTTACGATATGTTTTTAAATTTTTACCATTCTTTCGTGTTTTCCAGTTGACATTAAGATAATCAGACAAGCATATTTGGGTGAAAAAAAAAATTCAGAGCAAGATTTTGTTTGCATAATATTTTTCTCGAAACATTTGTCATCTCCGTTTAGCTAAGCAACAAACTTATTATTTTAAGTAAAATCTTCTTTGCATTTCCTTTTATCCATAATTTATTGCTTTTACTTGTTTGCTTTTTAAATTTATTTAACGGCTGACTTGATTAAAGTAAAAACTGAAATGTGTATAATAATTTACACATTTCCATAGACGCAAACCGTCGAAAATCAAATTTACTAATTGAAATGAGTTTTCCTTAAGCCCTTATGACACTCACTTTTTTTCGGCTGAAAAATCTGCTAATTAGAGTGAGCCGTGATGTTAACATAGGAAATTTAAATTGGAGTGAGTGAAAAACAAATTTGACAAAATTGGAATGGAAAAATGGAATTGCCATATATATTCTAGCAGTTCAGCTGGAAAATATGAAGAAAATTTTCAATATTTTTTGACAGTTCTTGATTTTTTAAGTGTGTATGGGTGTGTGAGCGTGTATTATAAGGTGATAACAGAACACAATTGAGATGGAACTGTCAAAGCTTATTTCAAAAATTATTAAGCTTATGTTATCTTTTTCTCGCAAACTCTTTCTACCTTTTTCGTATAATTGGTTTTTCTAGCAGATTTATCAGCCGAAAAAAAAGCGAGTGTCATAAGGGCATTACAAATCGACATTTGAATTGCTGTTTTGGCACAGGGCCTAAGTGCAATTAAAACAGTGTTAAGTATTAGCAAGTCAACTTATTAGACCAAATAGTAGTAATTATCTCTTAAATATAAATTTCCCTCGAAACTGACAAAATGGTATTCTCTATTACAAAACTGACTAAATTTTACTCGAAACTGAGACAATAGCTGTGTTCTTTTTACACCGTGATCCAGATCAGATCAGCCGAGTATAAAAGAACGAAGTTGGGGCTGGTTCATAAATGCAAGGTTTGTTTGTTTGCATGCAAGCAGCCTTGCAATCGCTTGCTAGTCAGATTAGTCATTTGCGAATTATTCATGGTTGCTTAAATGAACGCATTTCACCATTTTTAAAAAGCTACTGTCAGCCCACTTGAATTTATTTGACAGTTCGTTTTTTTTCTTCGCGAATCCAAACTAGCAAGTACTTTGAAATACATGCATGGGTTGCTATCATTTGCAAATGTACTTGCATTTCAGAACGCTGGGCTTTTTTCAGTTGCAATACTGAACGATATGCTACATGCAAAATTTGAGCAACTTGCATTTACGAACACGGCCCTACTGTCTGCCCACTTGAATTTGACAGTTCGTTTTTTTTCTTCGCGAATCCAAACTAGCAAGTACTTTGAAATACATGCATGGGATGCGATCATTTGCAAATGTACTTGCATTTCAGAACGCTTTGCTTTTTTTCAGTTGCAATACCGAACGATATGCTACATGCAAAATTTGAGCAACTTGCATTTACGAACACAGCCAATTTTTCAATATTTTTTCCAAATAAATTTATGAAATTTCGCAGAACTACCAACCCACAAAATTTAAAAAACCAGAATAAAATTATAAAAGCACTGGATTTTCAAATGAGATGTGTCTTGGATATCTTGGATGGACTCTTTTTTGGATCAAGTTGTTGTTGTTGGTTTACTTTAAAGTTAATGATGAGCCCGTTTTTGTAATACGCTTATTCGCAAACTTGAAAACGAAAAATAAAATAACGATAATTTTTAATAGTGGTTCACATATTACGAACAAATCAAGTTCGTAAAGTCAATGGTGTTCGTAAGCATATTGAAGCGGCGGCTACTAGCTTATGGCTAATATTTATAGCGCTTGGCGACGTAACGGCCGTGAATTGTCAATTTTGAAATTAGTGCAAGTTACTAAATATGTCTATTTGGCGTCATATTTTAGTCTATGAGGAAAATAGAGAAGGTGGAAAGACTCAGCAGCATGAATATAATATTTTCAAACGAAAATTAAGGCATAAATCAAATCCTTTAGATATGCCAAATAAGGAGTAAGGGATAATTCAATTTATTATGTAAAATCTTTAATAAATAAGTTTTTAGTTTTGTTCAGCGCTTTCGATTATCGAAAGAGGCTTTTCTGTTCGTACTAGAAAAAATACATCTTTCTTCTGGTCAACCAATAACATTCATCCCAAGACTAGCTGTTACTTTAATTGTTCTATCTTCTGGTGAGTACCAAAATACGGCGGGAAATGATTTTACTTGTCCAATATCTAAAAGTATGGTTTCAATTATATTACAAGAAATATTAATTTAAAATTGAGAGCAAGTTATGTCCGCTTTTCATCACAACAAATGCAAATATGCAAGAAACTAAAGAGTGTTTTATTCAAAAAAATTCTCTTAGCACAATTTATTCCATGTTTCTAATATATTTTACGTTTAACTAGTCGTTTGGCAAGGTACGAACAACTTATAGGTGGCGTAAGGCGTTAATTTACGAAAATTCGTTAAGTTTTCGTATTACATGGACAACAAAATTGAAAAATGAAAATTAGAAAGTAAATTTTACGAAAAAAGCGTATTACAAAAACGGGCCCCCTGAGTGGGATCACGGTGTAAAAAGACCACAGCTAATATTGTTAGACTTTTGCTCGAAAGCTCAAGGGTCGAGCAATTTATAAAATTTTTGGTATGGACGACACAATTGAAGCCTCTTGTACTCATTTTCTTTTCGTTTGGGTATATTACTACTAGAGGAAGCAATATTGCAATAGGGAATACGGAAGCATTTTAGTTTCGGATAGCAGTTTCGAGTAAAAAGCATTTGAGTATTGTAATAGATAATACCCAGAGAATTCATGCATGAAAAATCAAATAAATTAAGTTGTTCTATTTGTAATAACTAAGAAGCGAATAGGTAATAACTACACTTTAGTCGGGCGAGAATGAAACATGTCAGAACGTGCTGAAGGTACCTTTTACAATAAGCCCTTCCGTGTAATGTGTCTTGTAAGTACTTACCACCCTAGGACATCTACGTGTAAAAGTAATCGATTCTGTAATTGGTAATGTAACCTATTGACATTACAAATCGACACTACTCAATCGATTCGGTAATGCTTACATTTCCTACTGGGTAGGGCCCCTGGTTGTTCCCTTTGATACTCAGGCAAGTGCCCTACTGGTAAGCGGCTCTGGGGGCCGGTTTCATCGACCCGGATAATAATAAGACCGAATATATTCATTTCACCAACCTGGATATATCTCAGTCGGATATAAATACGACTGGGTTGCGTTGGTCGTAAAAATATCCGCTGGACGTAGCCTCATTTAGTATGCTATGTTCGAAATTTCGAAAATTATGTTTGACGTTTAAAAACAAGCAGTTTCAATTTATTTTTGAAAATTATGTTTGACGTTAAAAACAAACGTAACGTCATTTTTGAAAAGCAAGAGATAATAAATAATTTCTTTACATAGATAAGAAAAACCTGTGTAAGATTTTAACAATATAATATATTTCAATAACAAAACATGTATTCATTATTTATTTACTACAACAAATTAAATAAAAACAAAATAATTCAACTAAAACAAAATAAATCAAATTGGAATTCAATTCCAATAATAAAATAAAACGAATTCACAGCAAATTATAATAACTCATTTCGGAGCATTATCTATTAATTCCTCCAACACTTTCCTTTTTAGCTCGTATACCATATTGTCTTAGCTCTTGTTTTTTCAATTTCTGCTTTTAATTTTTCTTTTTTTAATTCGGCAATTTCTAAAAGGATTGATGTCATCTGTTCGTTTTGTTTTTTGGTTCTTCGACTTTGCTCTCTACGTAAGTGTGCTGATGGTCCTGATGGATGGGGCCGCTTTGAGCTGGATTCTGCAATAAGCTCATTGTTTTCTTCAGCCAGCTATTTAGCAAAAACAATGCAGAATTCATAAGGATCTATTCGTAATATATAAAATTTAATTTACTCACTACATCATCACCCATAGTTTCCTCTAATAAATCTGGGATTTCTGGGAATAGTATCTGAAATCAAAATGACAAAAGATTGTATTATTATAAAAAATGAAGCGTATTATTATTTATTATGCCTCATTTTCTTCAGGATAGAGCTCCCTGTCACAATCAAAAGAATTGCGAACTGTGGCAGTTTGCTCTTCCACAAGAGCCAATAGAGGATTATCTTCATTTATTGCAGGGGTTGTTCTTTTCCCTCCACCAGTTTTGCAATTTTCTCTTCTATTTTCAGATATTTGTTTTTTTAAATCTGACTTACAATTTTTGTAAAAAATTTTTAGTTGTTCTGTTGACTTTTTTACTGCACTTATGCTATTAAATTGCTGGGTGATATCTTCCCAGACTTTTTTTTTTGCTAGTAGAGAAACTTTGTCTGTTTGCTTGTTTTCTACGACATTTTTCTTTTTTAAAATTATGGATATTAATACTTCTTTTTCACTCGCGGTGATATGTTTGGATTTAAATTTTTTTACAACGCTTTCCATATTTGACGCAACGAACTTTTCCACTTTTACAGAAAATAAAATCAAATGCCAACTTCCTTACCTGATATCGAAAAACAATTAACAGCTGACTCTATGTTCGAATCCTATGTCCGAAAATAACATAGACTTTCGAATATAGAGGCATCATTTATCCCGGTCGATGAAACACACCAAATATCCGACAGAATATCCAAGATATTTATTATCCGTGGATATATCCGTGCCCATGAAACCGGGCCTGGGAGGATGGACTCGTTTCCCCATTACTCGTGGGAACTTTATGGAAGACGAGAAAAGAAAACAAGATTACTTGCCTTTAGTGTGGAGGCAATTGTCAGTTATGCAGCTAGTACCAGCCATAGTACATTAGGTGAGGGTCATCTTCATCCCAAGGATAGGGCGAAGAGGTCATCAACTCAACATGCTTATCCCAGTGGTAGCATGGCATGCAGGAGCTATTGAAAAGTCCCTAAAATTACAAACAATATACTTTGGCAGCATAGACGTAATTAGAGAAGCCAGGGTTGGCTTCCAGTGCTGCGGTTGGTAGGTTCGAATAGCTCCGCAAAGCTTTTAAGTCTGGTTCTGTGCATTATAAAATGCGTTTAGAGGCCTTCTGATGTGCGTGTATATCCAACCACTTCTTTAACCAAATACTTAAATTTATCTTAAAAAATCCCACTGAGGTGCTGTTTGTTGATATCTACGATCTCTATAATACAGGGGCCCGTTTTTATTATACGCTTTTTCGTAAAATCTACTTTCTAATTTTCATTTTTCAATTTTGTTGTCCATGTAATACGAAAACTTAACGAATTTTCGTAAATTAACGCCTTACGCCACCTATAAGTTGTTCGTACCTTGCCAAACGACTAGTTAAACGTAAAATATATTAGAAACATGGTATAAATTGTGTTAAGATAAATACCTAACCCGTATTTTGAATAAAACCACTCGTTAGTTTCTTGCATATTTCCATTTGTTGTGATGAAAAGCGGACATAACTTGCTCTCAAGTTTAATTAATATTTCTTGCAATATAATTGAAACCATACTTTTTGATATTGGACAAGTAAAATCATTTCCCTCCGTATTTTGGTACCCACCAGAAGATAGAATAATCAAAGTTACAGCTAGTCTTAGTACGGGTGGGATGTATGTTATTGGTTGACCAGAAGAAATATGTATTTGTTCTAGTACCTACGAACAGAAAAGCCTCTTTCGATAATCGAAAGCGCTGAATAAAACTAAAAACTTATTTATTAAAGATTTTACATAATAAATTGCATTATCCCTTAAGCTGGTGACATATACAAGCGTACATGCCTTGCATTCAGCGGCTCCATGATATCCGGCGAATTTCCTCTGACATATAAAGCTATGTACAGACCAAGCAAATGCAAACGAATGAACATGTGGCCACCATGTTCTTATCATATTTTTGGTTTGTACGGGCCCTCAAAAGTCAAGCGCATGGTAACAAACGAACAAACGAACGCATGTAGTGTGTACGGACTGCAAAAAGCAAACGAACGAATTTGAACTGTTTGCTTGGATTCGGAACTCATATAAAATTTGCGCACATTTGATCGTTCGTTCGCTCGAGTTTGTGGAACAAATTTGTTATAGTAGACGAATTTCAAACCGAAAAAAACGAATCCGTTTGAGTTTCTCTATCTTCCGCCATAAATGGATAGCTCAAACACATGTGTTGAAATTTAGTTCAGAGTGCGATAGTTGTGTAAAATAAATGTAGGTAAGATTAGTATTTTTTCCCCTTATGTAAGTTCAATTTCGTTTAAATTTAGTCCTTTTGATTGAAATGGTGGATTCGAACAACGAAATCATTTTTAAGTTGATTGAAGAATATAAAGCCAAACCATGTTTATGGGATGTTTCTCTATAATTGGTATTCTGTTTCGCTATTTTGGGTCAAATTAAATTTAATAATATCTCAAAATTGTTGCTGGACATTCTACAAAAGTTCGAAAATTGTCCTGAGTTGTTCATTACTAAATCTTTCATCAGACAAGATCCACTATGCATCTCCCTGTTTCTGAAAATTTCAGTCATCCACCAGCGTCTTTTTCTTTTTTTCTTTTTTAAAATTTCACTCAGAACAATAAAACAAGCACTTGCCGCTACTACTTTACTCTTCATCGTATTATACATTCACTGCTATAAGTTTTATCAACAGTAGAGCCCCGACTAATAAATTTGTGATTGCAACTAAAACTTCTGCAAATATCATCGAATGAATGCAAACGTTTTTTGTGGGCTTACACAACGTACACACCGAGCAAATTAGTTTCTTTCTTCACTTCTATTTTGTAGAATTTTTAGAACCGTCCACACATAACACATTCGTTCGCTAGAAGGCAGCGAACGAACAGTCAAATGTGCTAAGTTTTGCTACTGGTTCCGAATCGGAACGAATGATTAAAATTTGCTTGTTTGCAATTTTTAACCCGTACACACTTCGCACATTCGTTCGTTCGTTCGCCTGATTTCACTTGGTCTGTACATACCTTAATTACATGGTTTGCGTTCCGTGCCGGCTTTCACACATAGCCCGAAAATCTAAGTAACGTGTTCATGTGTTTGTGTGCTTATGCTTGTGTGTTCTATCTCGAATGCGGCAATGCAGAAAAAGTTGAAAGTAGCCCGACCTTTGCGTGGCATGCCTTCCATTCACGGGATATTCCGTCAGCTCGCATTTGAATACACACACTTCTATATTATCTGTCACCGAATGCAACGCATGTACGGTTGGATATGTCACCAGCTTTACTCCTTATTTGGAATATCTAAAGGATTTGATTTATGCCTTAATTTTCGTTTGAAAATATTATATTCATACTGCTGAATCCTTCCACCTTCTCTATTTCCCTCATAGACTAAAATATGACGCCAAATAGACATATGTATTTAGTAACTTGATAAGTTACCAAAATCTTGCACTAATTTCAAAATTGACAATTCACGGCCGTTATGTCGCCAAGCGCTATAAATATTAGCCATAAGCTAGTAGCCGCCGCTTCAATATGCTTACGAACACCATTGAATTTACGAACTTGATTTGTTCGTAATATGTGAACCACTATTAAAAATTATCGTTATTTTATTTTTCGTTTTACGAAATTCAAGTTTGCGAATAAGCGTATTACAAAAACGGGCCCCAGAGTCTTTATAATAATACAATTTTTGTACTTACGAAGTTAACCAACTTATGGACCTTCAGTTATGAATTCTTGTTAAATTGGCCTGTTCTAATTGTCAATTGTTAAATTTGGCATATATACCAAATATTGCACTTTTCATGTAAGAAAAAAACCGAAAGACTTGCAGATCTGGCATTTCAAATATGTTTGAATCATAAACCTTTTATATAAATGCCACAAAATTCGTTTTAAACTTAAACCTAGCTTTAGACAGTTTTTTCTAAGTTTGAGTTAGGTTTTTCATACATTTATTTAAATTTTTACCTTAACTTCCAATTTATTAAAAACATGAAATTTAAAAGTCAATTTCAAAAATATAAATATTTTGTGATGTTGGAGATATTTTATACTGGCGACTTGATCATTGCTGGTGAAGTATTTTTTTAATGAGATTTAAATAAAATAAAAAAGCGGTCACTTAGGCCAAACAAGTATTAGCGTCGTATTCATCAGTTGCTGCGTTTTTTAATATGTATGTATGTTCTGTGCTGGAACAACTTCCACGGGCTGATTCCACACGAGCGTACACACGACAGATAGAAGTCGTCTGCAATCGTCAATTCTCTTTTGGTGTTCCATAAAAATCGTGCAAACTTCTTTCTACAGCTTGCAGACAACAAATCATAAAGAAAACAACAACAAAAATGTCAAAGTGTTCGATCAAAAAGCTGTTGAAAATATCGTTCAAATTTGTGTGCCCTCCACATAATCCTCTCTCACCCTCTTCTCCACCGACCAGCCGACTTTTGTCGTGTCGTGTGTACGCTCGTGTGGAATCGGCCATACAAACTCTGGGCCCCTTTTCTCACATACGATTTCGTAGTTGACAGTTGAAAAAGAATTTTTTTTTAGTTTTCTCAATGAAAAACGAGAAAAATTGTTAGAGATGATAAATAAGACGAGTTTTATGCAATATTAGGGCCTGTGTGAATTCGATGACTAAAATTTAGTGTCGATAATACAGTATTTAGTCTTCTGGCGAGGAGACTAAATTTTTTGACAGTTGACTAAATTGATGGTGAACTTGTTTCAAAATATTTCAATACAACGGAAAGTAGAGTAGAAAAAAAATAGCCTGTTGTCAATTATGATATCTTCGACATCCATAAATTTAGTTGCTTACTGTATAAAAAGCATATATTAAAAATTATAAAATAAAGATTATTGTCAATTGAATTTAGTCTTTAAAAGAATTCACACAGCATTTCCCTACATTAACGACAAAAACTGCAAAATTTAGTTTAGTCATCAATTTAGTCCCAATTCACACAGGCCCTTAGAAGAAATTAAAACGCCGAAAGTCGTAAGTTGTGTATCTACATATGTAGGTTGACGCATTACTAGTCCAGGCGCATTTCCAGTGGTATTGGCGTGATGCAACGGACTTTTTTGATGGAATCGGTCTGAAATGACATCCCCAATTTCACTCAATTCAATTCAATTTTCTGTTTTTCGTAAATACCCTGTATGCTGTATCTAAGCGGATAGGGCCCGATTAAAAATGAAATTCGCCCGCAGCTAGCACGCAGCTGGCATGCACTAGCCCGCACGGCGCCCGCACCTAGCATGCACGCCTGAAGACTAGCCCGCAGCTAGCATGCAGCTGGTACGCACGAATATTATAAATCACGAGTAAAAATGAAATTCGCCCGCAGCTAGCACGCAGCTGGCATGCACTAGCCCGCACGGCGCCCGCAGCTAGCATGCACGCCTGAGTGAAAATAACACTAGCCCGCAGCTAGCATGCAGCTGGTACGCACGAAACTCAAATTTAAAATGAAAGAAAAAAATTTTTTTTCCTAGAATAAAAATTCTACGCCTCTTAAAAAAGATGGAGAAGAGTATTATATATGTATGTAAAGTCGTCATCAGGCACATTTTGAGATTTTCGTGCGTGTGGCGGGAGAGTGGATACCTGTGGCGGGAGAGTGCATCCCTCTAGCGAACAAATTTTTAGATTTTCGTGCCAGTGGCGGGAGCGTGTATCCCTGTGGCGGGAGCGTGCCTGCCTGTGGCGGGAGAGTACGTACTTTTGTGGCGTGCCTGTTTGTTCGCTATGCGTGCTAGCTGCGGGCGCGTGCGTGCTAGTAAGGAATTTAACCATGAAATTATTTTTAATCGGTGGGTGACAGCTTTCTCTCCTGAACTATTTTTTGAACTGTTAACTTCTTTAGGCGCGTTTGGCACTTTTTCGCTAGGGGTAAAACAAAGAATTTGCGACACGCGCACTTTGTTGCACACCCGTTTCTGGCTACTTGTGCCTATGCAGCTTTCTAGAGCATGGAAACTTTTGGTTGAGAATATGACATGAATTTTGAGAGCGGCGTCTGCATTGCGAGAATATGAAACGAATGCTGAGAGCAGCTTCTGCATTGCAACATTCAAACCCAATCCCTCCCATCAAGCGCGGGCTATTTTGCCTCGCACACATAGAATTATACGCTGCTGTTTGTAAGTGGAGCTCAACCAAAAGTTTCCATGCTCTCTAGACAGCTGCATAGGAACAAGTAGCCAGAAACGGGTGCGCAGCAAAGTGCGCGAGTCACCATCGCTGCTGTCTTTTGCTGGACCTCGACTAAAAGTTGCCATGCTCTAGCCAGCTAAATGGCTGCAATATTTAAATATTTTGCTTGGATTAATCACTTTCGGCGACATGGAATACGTTTCGGCGTTTCGCCTATTCGACTGGGCGTCTGTATTTTACTTACATAACTGGGGTAGTATCCAAGTAGGGAAAATCGCAAGTATTTACTGTGGGAAGTCGATTTGGAAGTACTTCTTTATTTAGTGTTTTCTGTAATGACTTATAAGTAATGCAGAGGAGAATGGGTTTGGTGACCAAGCGTTTGATTTCGCGCAAAAGGCGTGTTGATAAACTTCATAGCTGGTCGTTTTCTTTGTTAATCGTCTCAGTTATCTCAGCCATTAAGTTTTTTATCTTTAATGTATAAACATATATTTGAATTTATGTTTATGATATAAATATAAATCGCTTAATTTTACTTCAAGCTACCCCATCCCTTCACGCCTACCCCAACTAAATTACATATGAGTTTAATAATAAATGTAGTATAAGTAGTTCCAAAATACATTCTATGGAAGGGAAAAAAGAAGTACTTCAGAGCCCAGGCCATCGCCGTGTTAATGTTAATGCTTCTGTAGAAGTAGTTTTTCCAGTACTTCCATTCCCTACTGGTATGTTATATTATTTTCTATGTATTATATATTATCTATTACGTACTATATACAATGTACTGCATATTATGTACTATGTTCTGAAAAAATTCAAATTGAATCCAGTAGATTCCCATAAAAATTTAGATCTGTGACTTTGGCTGAATATAATATGACTTTTTTGCATATTTGCACAATGTTTAAAATAGCAAAAATTTCTGTTTCGTGACTATTGCATCAACCCGACGATAAGTACTGTGTTCTATGTACTACATATTTCCTATGAACTATGTACTATGTATTTATTACTATATATTATCTACTATTTTTACTAAAAACTACATTATCCCAGTCATCCATCGTCCGATCTTTGTGTGATAAGTTTAAGACAAATAGTTTAATTTCCCAAACTTTGCAACACATTTTGGAGTGAGTGCATATAAGTAACAATTAAATAAACTTTAACAGAATATTCATAAATAAAATATATTAATCCTTATTGTCCTGCATTAAAATGGATTTGGAAATTTAGACTACCCATAGAAGTTAACACTTCTAAAGTGTGGTCCTACGCACACTCGTTTTTTTTCTCCCAATATATCCAGGAATCACCCTATCACATGGGTAACAAGGCCGCGGGTCATACGGCTATACGGACCACACGGGCTGAACAAGGATACTATTAACTCTTTTTTATAAAAATGCTTGTAGCGCCACCACAATATCCCCCCTTTCCGATGTTATCATTAGTCCCGGACCCTGGCGGACTTGACTATTCTCCGAGTCCGCGTTTTTGATAACTTGGTGGTTCTTCTAACGCCGCATGATCGGTTGCGGCCCTTTTATCATGTAAGACGATTTGATTTCATCGATAGATATGAAGATATGTGCATAAAAGTCCTATAGTGTCCATTTGATTATGTTCAAGACGGCAGTTAGGGGCTAACGGACTTCTTGTGCGCTTATTAATTATACGTTTTTGACATAGCACTGACGCTTTTACAGACCTGTTAATGTAAGTATTCACCTTAGGCCATACATAACGTCTGGTAATCAATTTCCTTGATGCTCGTAAGGCTGGGTGCGCTTAGCAGTGTAAGGTCCCTCAAACTGTTCTTCTGAATTTGTCTGGTACATAGGGTTGAACTGCCTTTTCACCCATGTCGCAATACAATTCGCATTTGCTGTTGGGAACAGGCATCGTTTTAATTTGATTGTTCTAGTTCGATCGTTCAAACTTAGCGAGGTCTGCTAACTCTCTTGCTCCTTAGCCATTCCTTCGAAATGAATCATTGACGGAACTGACGTTGTATTTGTAAGCGACAAACAATCTGCGACCGAGTGGTCCTTTCCGCCTATGTGAACTATGTCTGTTGAAAATTGACTGATAAAATTCATTTGTCCTGTTTGCCTGGCTGACAGTTTCTCCAAAGTCTGCTAAAACGTGTAGCACTGAGGTTTGTGGTCTGCTACGATAGTAAAACTAGTTTCCTCTAAGAAATGTCGCAAATATTTGCATTCATGGCCAGTACGTGTTATATCGTTTCTCAGTGTTAAAAGCTTTCGTAAAAATAATCCGATTGCCAGTCTACGTTAACTGACTGTGGTAATGCGGTACCTCCCATCTGACGCGTCAATAACTATGGAGATTGGAGCGCTATGCGTAGGAAAAGCTAACATTATTGTTTCCGGCAGACTGCTTAACATTTTTTTAAATGCACAGGTAAATATTATCTTCAATTCTGGAGGAAGTTACTACCCGGGACCTTTGCCGCTCGTATAGTCCATATCCCGTGCGGCCCTTGAGACCTGTATTTTTGGTGCTAATAGACACGACGAAAAAACCGTGTACACCTGCCCATCAAAGCAACAAATACACTGATTGTGTTACTTGAGATTCGTAGGCTTGGTTTTGGGTGGGTGATGGTGCTGGTAACACACTCATACCAAGAGTAGTAGGGCATTTTTGAGGTGTACTGCCTCACATAAATCCTGCTGTTGAAGCTAGATGTGAGTTCTAACACGAGTTTTCTATCAAGCTGCGTTTTCCTAAACTCAACAATTTTAGATACAGACTTATTTTGATTAGATAATATTTCAAACTAAGCACAGAGCTACAAGTTAAATATTGGGTAGCATTGTTTCCAGATTTTTTTTTGTTAAAAATAAAGACAGTATTTTTTATAATTATACAAGTCAAATTTCCTATTCTTAGTTCAATTGCTTTCACTCGACATTTTTTTTAGGTCTAAAGTAACCCATAAATCAAACGAACTCTTGGAGCGGGGGATGTCCCTCGTTGTACCCCCCTCCCCGTATCCGTCATTAGCAAACATGAAAATACCTGGAACATTTATGAAACCCAAAAAATTTACGAAAAACTCCCTGTTTTTTTTTTTACCTTCTTGATAAATATCTCCTAATGAAAGCTTCCAGGCGAAAAGTTTGTTGGGCATGTTTTTGACGTGACAACGTCTATTAAAACGATGAACGCCCGCCGGCTGCATGCACGAAAAATGATGACTCATTGTCCTGTTATGTCCCGTAGTAATTGTAAAAATTTGATTGTAGTAATCTTAAAAATTTGATTAAAATTGTCAATATTTAATTAGATTAAATTTGTCAAATTGTCAACAATAAGCAAAGCAAGCTAAACACTCTGTCTCCTAACTGGGTGCCGGTGTATAAGAAAATAGTGAACATTACACTGACGAAAATTGTGAAATGCAAACGAAAACAGTTTCCTTGCGTTCCTGCTTGTGCTATTACCATTCACAAGTCGCAAGGTGGGACGTTTACTGTTATTGTTTATAAATACTCCTCGAAGCAACCACAACAGTTGGTGTACGTGGCGCTGAGTCGGGTAACGAATATAGACGGCTTCCACATCATCACGGAAAAAGATGCGCCTTTTATCTTCAAACACGGACGGGATGGGAACGACTCACAGACTACGCGAGATGTCCGTAACGAATACATTAGAGTCCGTGGACACGCCCTTCAAACAATCATTTCGAAAGCAGTGAAATTTTGTGATGACGGTAACAACGCTGGGCAAACTGTAGTGACAAACCTTAATGTTCAGAGTTTGTCTGCGCACTTCGCCGATATTGAAACGGATCCCGTGATACCAAGATCGGATGCGTGACAATTTTGATCCAGTTCCAATCAATAATTATGAATGTATAACCAGGCAGAATAATCGATCGGATTCTGATACAAACGCAGCTGGTGGAGTGGCAATCTATCGAAAATTAACATCAACATCCACGGCCAACGTTCATCAAAAATTGAAAATATAACTGTAAATCGCGTGAGATTTACAATAACCCTCAATTTTTTGCTTTGTTAATTTCAAATTCTAACAAAATTTTTTGATGAAAAATGCGCCATTCTTTTAATTAACTTTTTCATTAAAATTGAAATTTCACGCTTTCTTTAAAATATTTTTTATTTTTTACTTTTCAGTACATTTTTTAGTTAATGAAAAGAATTTTTTTTAAAAAATTTTTTTAACCATTTATTTTATTTTCTACTTTTTAGTTTATTATATGTATTCCGCCATTTTATGATGGCAATTCTATTAGATTTAAAATTACGTCACACAGTTTACTGTATTCATTTGATACCCATGTCGTGGGCTCGGTGGAACATAATTGCAAAAACGGCCGCCATCTCGGAACCGTCTTCTTGATTTTTTTACAAAAAGGTCAGATTGCATTTAGTACTTATACATGATGAGTTGAACTCAAGTTGAACCAAGGTCTAACTACATGTAAACGGGAGTCGAGTTGGGTTAAGGTTGACTGAACTCGACTCAGCTCTGCTACCTGGGTTTAGTTGAAATTATGCATACGGACATGAGTTCAGTATTTGAGTAGTTGAATTTAGTTGACAGCAGCATCTCTGTGTTTGTTTGTGATTTTTTGTAACGTGTATTGCTTCTTTATTATCAACTCACCCTTAACTCAACTATTTATCTCATCATTCATACACATTAACCACCCGAACTACGAGTGTGTGCAAAATTGGAAGTTGATCGGTTATATTTTCTACTTTTTAGTCTATTATAAGCTTTCCGCAATTTAGTGTTGGCCGCCATTTTGAATTTGGAATGACGCCACATAGCTTATTGTGTTCTACCTGTCATATCCTTTCATTTGATACCCATGTCAGAGGGCCGCGGAGCACAATTTCAAAAATCGGGCGCCATTTTGGAACCGCCATCTTGATATTTTTACAAAATGGCCAGATTGCATTGTCATCCAAACTAAACGTGTATGCAAAATTTCAGCACTATCCGAAACCGGGAAGTGGGTCAAATTTAACTTCCAAGATTTGACGACACACAGTGTAAGTTAAATAAAAGAATTTAATAAATGATTCAATTTTATTCATAAAAGTATGTAATCATTTCATCAATGTTTTCTCATGACGTTGTCACGTTAAACTATCGTCCGTAAACCCTCTTTACAGACAACAAATTTTTTTCGTCATTGGACTTGCTTAAACTTACCGTAAAGTGGATTTTTGAAATTTGAAATTTTGCCGAAAACTACGAAAAATTGTACCTCACTTTAAAGTTATGCCAAGACAAGAAAATACCATTATTTTTAATGCATTTGTGGAATTTCGTGGTTTGAGGTATGTTGAACTTATATCCAAAACCCGATCACTATCGGTAAAATAGTTTTTGCATAATGCATTTGATTTTTTAATTTTGTAAATTTCTTTTGTAAAAAGTGCCTAAGTTGCGTTTCAAATTCGCTCGGAAATGGCCTCAGCTTATATTGCACTAATTTAGCTGTTTTTTATTGGGTAGCGAATCGAGAAATCCATTTTCATGGATCCTGTCAATAGAAGTTGACGCATCTAGCACCGCATTGCATAAAATTACCAAGGAAGGAGCTCAATCACTCGCATTTTTGAACTCAGTGCAAAAGATCTATGCGACATATGACTGTGAAGTTCTTGTAATATATGAAGCGATTAAATATTTCCGACACCTGATCCAAGCTCGCAAAACTATAATATACCCTGACCATAAGCCTCTGTTGACGGTATTTCAATAAGGACCGGATACGACAAACCAACGTCAATTGCCACAACTAGATTTCATCAGCCATACACAACTGATATTCGGCACATACAAGGAAAAGGCAACAACGTCCGCAGATATGCTAAGAAGAATGCAAGCAATTACCCAACGATATAATTCATTACGAACAAATTGCCAAGCCACAAAATGATAACCCTCAAATTCAAGCATACATCAAGGCAGGATTCACATATGCAAATTTTTTTTATGTGATAGTATAAGCTTAGGTGTCACCTTTTGCACTACTAGTCCGTCATGTCGTACACGTCATGGTGCAATGTCTAGTAAGTAAGTTTAGCTCGAAGGATGGAGAGAAAGATAGGATCGATTAGGGGGAGTCGGGTGGATGTTGGTGGAGATGGCGGTGAACCTTGCGTTTGAACTCTTGGGTGTTGTATGAGTTCGGGAATACTGACTGTGGTAAGCTGTTCCACAGTCGAATTGTTATAGTTATAAACGAATTTCTATATCGCAGTATGTGCGAAGATAAGGGCTGTAGACTATAAGGGTTAGCCGAGCGCGCAAGTCTTGTGCTGCGGGAAAAATGTTGCCGTGGAGGCATGAGGTTACTTATTTCCACTGAACTTATTTCCACTGTGGTAACAACGGTAAAATTTTGCTAGAGCTGCTACATTCCTACGGTGGCTTAGTGAGTCAATTGAATGGTGCTATCGCCAATAAGTTTGAGAGCGCGCACCTTGTCCAGCCAGGCTAAGGTGGTTCTGGGGCCCCAGCCCAAATATAAGAGTTGTATTCGAGGCGCGGACGAATGTAGGACTTGTAGATTGTAGCCCTGGCCGACGGCTGAAGGAGGAATTTGCATCTTTTAAGGAATCCCAGGCACTGTGATGCTTGATGCTTAGCAAGTTGAAATATTTGGTTATTCCAGCGCAGGTCTTCGGATAGTATTATGCCTAGGATTTATAAAGACGGTTCTGCCGTTAGGTTTTTATTGCGCACTGAAAGAGAAACTAAGTGACCCTTTTGGATTCTGCACAGCGATAGGCTTCCAACAAAACATCACTTGATTTCCAGTAGTTACCAAAATGTGTTCTTTTTGGTTAAGTCTGACAAGTTTCGCTTCCCAGTTTATCAGCGGCACTTCAACACTCTCAATACGAATTAGAACACCCGCTTTAGTGTAGCGAACGAAGTACGAGGGAATTGTTTGTTTGCTAACGTTCGGGAAAAACAAATTCTATAGAAAAATCTTGTGGATACCACTATTATAGTTATTTTAACTAGTTTCTCTCAGGATTATTTTGCCACCAGTTCTGATACTATTCAATTTCCCACTAGTGCTAAACGTATTACTATTTTGAATTTTAACGTATTACTATTTATTTATTCCGTCTACGCTCATCATACTGAGAAGTTGATCTTGTAGACCGAAGTGGTCACACCCACATCCCAACTAGTTTGTAGATAACTTTGTAAACACTATTTTGTGATAAAACTGATTTTTGTGACCTGTGACCTTTAATATGGACGCTGACACGAGATTATATGAGACTTTTGACACACCATTTAGAATGCTAAAACAAAGCTTATTACCTCTCACTCCAAGACTAACCCCGTTTTTGGAGTGTACTTGACGAACGCACTTGGCGCCATAAGGAAGTCGAGAGTTCCACGCCTGGCTTAATCAACTCTAAGCAGTTTCTTTAGGTGCTATCTTGCCATGCGGCCAATGAATTGCAGTAGATCCAACCACTTTCTTTCCAGGCACTGTGCTTGATTTCGAGAAGGATTTGTTTTCCATTCCCATTCTCTGTAGTCAACTGCCTAATAGCGAAAAAAGATTTATTTAGTGCGCTTAGGGATAGGATAGGAGTATATCTAACCTTAACTATCTCGATTTTCTCTTCACATTCGAAACAAAGCGTCGATTTCTTCCACTGTTGATTTTTATACAATTTTTTCCTTGAAAGAATTCACAACTCCAAAAAAATGGTATCACAAAAAAGATCCCACGAAACGACGACAAAGGAGAATTACATTCAATATCCTCCTTACAGAAGTTGGGTCAAAGTTTATCTTGGACCAATTTCTGAAAGGAAATTAAAGTAAAAATTTTTATCAGATAATCCGTTGCGCGCAAATCCTGCCCCGCCCCTGTTTGTTTTGCGTGTTATCCTTTAGGTAAATTGCGAATCCTAAATTGGGGCTCCGTGCGAAATTCAGGTTCCGGTGGGATAAACCGTGATTTTTTTGCTTTGTTTTTGGTTTCCTTTACCTCAGAGGTGAGCGATTTGGCGCGTTACCAGCCACTTGGGATCATCACCATCAAAGCATCACCTAGCGCCGCTGTCAGCCACTCAGCAAAAAAAGGGAATCGGGGCCTCATTAACTTTAAACGTTCGATCATGGAGACGACGACCGGTAAGGTCTGACTGATCGATTCGGAAACCAATTCCGCTGAACCCTTTTCAGGAGCACACCCGATGCTGGACATTGGTTTTTGTGTACCTTGCGCTATGGCGATTGCAGTGGAGATGGTGGCGGCGGCTACTAGGGATGATTATGAGGTGCAGGAGCAGAATGATGAGCTTGGTGCCAAGCGTCTAATTCAGAGACTTATGGATTGTTGCCGATACCAATCATCACGGTATCAAAAATTGATAGTCTCGTCTGGGGTGTAATTTTGTAAACAAACACTTAATTTGCTCGATTCGGTATCGCGGGTCCGAATGGGTATGGGAATTTTTTGTTGAAGACTTAATAAGTCCCAAAAGGTTCGGAAAAAATATACCAAAAATTCGATAAAAGAATTTGTTATATTTTTGAAGAAGTTAGAGAAAACTTAAAGTAGCATTGATCTAGTGCCTTCTAGTCTACTAAAAATTAAAAATAATACAGTTAAGAAGAAAAAACAACCGAAACTTACCTTCTCCCACCATATGCCGTATCCAGGCGTCATCTGGTCTTATCCTTATGTAGGACGTATCCCTAAAGAGTCCCTAAAAATCCACTCGATATCAAACACGAGGCATACATTTTTTTACAACTTCTCCTTCGATGATTTCAATTTCTTCTGTTTGATTTACAAAATGTTTCAAGAAAATACACGGGCAAAAAAAATCCCCACAAAATTGTAGCAAATAAAAATGTTCAATTTCGTGATCCTGAAGACACTTTCGTCCTGTACCTTTTTGATATCAAATCGAGTGGCTACGTGAGTGTGGTGTTCGTTCGTTTCTGGAAGAACAGGAAGGATAATAGGGAAACTAATTTCAGTTCTACCTTCCTGGAGAGTGGAGAACACGTGTACAAATGACGTGTGCCAGATGGTAGCATCCGACAGGATAACAATTAGCCTTTGGTAAATTTTAAAGCAAAAAGTGATGTTTTCGTATTTTTTTGTGGTGGTGAAGGAATTGTGACGGTTTTTGTTTCTTCAAAAATTTGTTTTAGATTGCTGTTTTAATTAAAGTACAAGGCCTAACCTAGAGGTGTGATAGTAAACTTTCATAACTAATAAGAATAATGATTTTATCGGAAGAGTACACCAAACCAACACTTAAACTGAAATAATTATTACAGGCTTGTTCAAGTAGGTAAGACAGGGTGAAGAACGTTTAAAGATAGTACTAGGATATAATAAAATATACAGGGTCTTCGGAAGGCGCTATAACAAGAGGATGTCCACAGGGTCGAGTCATAACGCAGTTTTTGGTAGATGAGCTTATAGAGAGTCTTAAAGATCAAAGAAATTTTTTTAGAGCTAACTAGATTGTGGTAACCGGCGAAACAGGAAGTACAATGCCGCGATATAATTGATTCGGTCTCTAGCTGCTTGTGCGTTAATGTGTGACTAGATACTGGCTAAATACTAATACTGGGAGTGACGTTGACGTAATACTCACCAAGCTAGGTCCAGCCTCATTAGCTGGTCACCAGTTTGTGAGAGGATTATTACCGTGCGACTGCGTACCAGAAGTACTACGGTAGTCCAATGCTATGCTCTAACTAAAGACGCAGAAGATGACATCAAAGACGAGTACTATATGCGACTGTATGAGGTTTTTCGCTCTACTCCAAGGGGAGACATCATTGTTTTGATGGGTGACTTAAACGAACAGATAGGCCCCAACAACACCAGCCTTGAACAATCAATTGGAATTCAAGGCTTAAGCCAAGTTAGCAATAACAATGATGAGCTTTTCGTTGACTTTTACACCGACTGGTAGGTGGAACTTACTTTTGCCACAACAAGATACACAAAGAGACCTGGGTATCGCCCCATGGTAGAACGAGAAATCAGATAGACCACTTAGCCGTCAGCTAAATATTAAACCAGCAAGCCGTTTGTGGACGACACAAATATTGAAGAGCTGTGGAGTATGCTAAAGGGCGCTATATTCACGGCTGCGGAAATAAGCATCGGTTATGTCCAAAAAAACATGCAACACTGGATCTCGGACACAACCTGGCAAAAAATAGAACGCAGAAGGGCCCTCAAAAATAACGTAAACTCTACAAACGTCCCGGAAAGACGTCACTAACTAGAACGGGAATGCTCCCAATTACATCGGGAGGTTAAGAGAAATGTCCGGCGTGATAAAAGGCAGCAGATAAATGAGCTCGCAGAAAAAGCGGAAAACGCGGCAAACACAGGCAAC
The DNA here is from genome assembly GCA_949987705.1 of Thereva unica. Classification (NCBI taxonomy): domain Eukaryota; kingdom Metazoa; phylum Arthropoda; class Insecta; order Diptera; family Therevidae; genus Thereva; species Thereva unica. The sequence goes on from OX465283.1 coordinate 102,977,098, forward strand.
AGTAAGGTGCTGTACCAAATCACTAAACAGCTCTCGGGAATTCATTCTACTAAAAAGCATGCCGTTAAGAGTGCGGATGGAAGGCTGCTGTGCAGCGACGAAGAGCAACTCCAAAGATGGAGAGATTACTTCTTCGCCGCCCTGAATGGTTCATTTACACAGGAACCTCAGGAAAACAGCAACAATGCACAGCCAATAAGAATCACCACCCGGGCCCCATCCAAGACAGAAATAGTAACCGCAATTCATGCGATGGCCAATGGTAAAGCAGCTGGGAAAGATGGCATCCCGCCGGAATTGTTGAAAGCCGACTCAAGCCTCATAGCAGATGCGCATCAGCCAATCCTAGATATAGCATGGAACACCTGTACCTTTTCGGAGGATTGGATGGAAGGTATCATAGTCCAAACTACCAAAAAGGGGGACCTCAAAATATGCGACAACTGGAGAGGCATCTGTTTATTATTTACTGTGGGCAAAATTTTGTCCCATATAATACTTACTATCTAGGATAAAAGAGGCAGTAGACCGAACGATTAGAAGGCAGCAGGCCGGATCCAGGACACTAATTAATCATTAACACTATTAATAGTGGAGCAGTCTACTGAATTCCGATCTCCCCTTTACCTTACTTTCGTAGATTATGAGAAAGCGTTCGATTCGGGTAATAGGAGCTTTATGAGGCAGGCACTACGGCGACGTAGACTGCCTGATAAAATAATAGAATTGGTAAAAGACCTATAGCAATTCCAAATGCAGAGTTCCCCATAATGGAAAATTATCCGACAGCTTTGAGGTGGGCTCAGGAGTACGACAAGGATGCCTACTTTCGCCTTTACTATTTATTTAGTAATAAATGACATCCTAGACCGCCTTAAGGATCTCGACTACGCGGATGATATCTGTTTGCTGGCCCACAGACACCAGGACCTCGAAAACATGTTAAACAATTTGGCAACAGAAAGCAGTCCAGCAGGCTTAAGACTAAATGCAAACACCATTGAACACCATTGAACGGACAGTGCTGAATAACGGGGACGTGGAATTCTTAACTAAATTCTGCTACCTCGGTAGCATTGTTACCGAAAATGGTGGGACAAAAGAAGACGTCAGTTCCAGAATAAATAAAGCACGAAGCGTATGTGCATGCCTGATCCGCATATGGACAGAAACGCAGATCTCACCTAACACCAAATTGCGGCTGTTCAACTCCAACGTTGGCAGTTCTTTTTTATGGTTGCGAAACATTGAAAGGCACCTAATTCATCACAGGGCGCCTACAAGTTTTCATTAACAGATGCCTAAGTCGTATCCTAAAAATCCGCTGTCAATATAGAATTTCAAATGAAGAGCTATGAGCAGTGCCGGCCAAGAAAGGCGAAGGATAGGTCAATAGACGATCAAATCAAGCGAAGGAAATGGAAGTGGATTGGCCACACCTTGGGACACGAAAACGAAAATTTAGCCAAACAGGGCCTTGACTGGAATCCACAAGGATCCCGTCGAGTTGGAAGACCTAGGACAACGTGGAGGAGGACCCTACTAGCAGAGGCTGGGAGATCCTGGTCAGAGCTGAGAGCTGTCGCGCAAAACAAAGTCCGCTGGAGGCCAACTATGAGTGATTAAAGAAGCGTAAAAAAGAAGAAAGATATACTGGCAAGCTAAAAAACGATGCTGGAACTATTTACCACAAAACAAACACTGCCGGCCCTTTCACGTACAACCTTAATAGTTCCGACAACAATTTCCAGCAATACCTAACCTGGAACGGAAGAAAGATTGATGCAACTCTTTTTAGAGACAATTCGTTTTGAAAGCATTGAATGCGAGAAAATTCTTACGATTTCAATCAAGAATAAGTTCGTTATCCATGTTGATAGAGAAGAAAGCTATGGAGTACATTGGAGGGGATTAGGAGGATATCGTTTATAAATCTCTAGCCGCTGTACTAACTTGATCGAAGAATCAAAAAACAAACTCTCTATCCAGTACTTTACAACTGAAGCAATGCCTAGTAATCGCATTTTCTAATTAAAACAGCCGAGTTTAAAACACTAACAATAATTTTGTAACTTTATGAAACGAAGAAAAATGAACAGCAATTACACGAAATTTCTAACTTTGGTCTTGCTAAATGTACAATAAAAGGAAGAACTGCAAGAAAAGTCTTGCTCATCACTAGTAGCCAGGGCGGAAGGTGGGAGGAGGAACTTGCATCTCTTGAGGAAACCAAGGCATTCGAGGGCTTGTTTGGCGTTTCGGAATATGTGATCAGTCCATTTCCATCGCAGATCCTCCGTTAAAATTACCTCCAGGATGTGAGGTTTGAGTCAGATGTGTTTTTTAAATATATTTATTTATTTATATTTATGACATTAACAAGGAAGTACACAAGATTTACATCTTTTAGAGTACACTATATAAAAAAATAAATAATAGATAGATTAACCTAACTTTAATAAAATATGAGAGGGACGGGACGAGAAAGAAGGAAAAGTGCTGGAGAAAGGACCAGGAAAGGAAAGAACGGTTTACATCAGTATTAAAAGGTATACATAGGCACCGATGCATGAATGCCCAAAGAACGAAGATTATGCCACAATTTTTTAGATTTTACAGCAGGATCAAGTTTTGCGGGAGTAATACTCACGTTTAGTGGAGATAACCTTACTAGTATTACTATAACCTTACTAGACATTACGAAGCTTTTTGTATTCGCTTAGGTAGCCAGGGATCTTAGTCCTGCGATAACGTTTGTACATAGACTCACGCTGCATTATCAAGTCGCGGATTTTACGCGAAAACCAAGGACAAGGTAAAAACAGATTGCATCTTTTAGTAACTAAGGGAACACACCGATAATTGAGAGACCGAATAAAATAGGTCAGGAGATCGACTTTAGTGTCAACACAGGTAGTGTTATCTATATCGCCCCAAGGCACAGAAGAGGCTAGTTCCGAGAGACGATCGAAATTGATGTTCTTATAATCGCGATAAGAAAATGACGAATGCATAGAGTGGCGAAAGGTAAAACGTATGGAGAGAAACAGAATATCATGATCGAGGAAGCTAGGGGGAGGGGGGGGGGGGGAATTTGGTTGTGTTTTAACACTGAATCAATAGAGGTAGTAGATAGAACATCAAAGGAAAGGATTACAGCAGTTCACAAAAGTAGGAAGATGATTAAGAATATGCAAGTCCAAAGATGCGAGTTTGCACGTGAATTGTCCCTTAGCAAATTAACATTAAAGCCCCCAGCAACCATAATATTTTCATAATGAAGAGGGAAACGTGAAACAAAGTTGTGGAACTCAACAGCCATGTCGGGATTAAATATATTGAAAATATATTGAGGGACAGTATACATTGACGACAACACATTTTATCATATTTATCTCAACAGCAGTGAACTCAAATTGAGAGCCACTCGACCTGCCAACAACTCTAGATAAAAGCATAGAGGATACATATATGGCAATACCGCCACCAGTACGAGCAACGCGATCATTGCGATGTAGCGAAAAGCCAGATAGGGAAACAAAAGAGGAAGGGGCTTCAGGTTTAAGTCAAGTCTCACTTACTAGAAGAACATGTATTTTAGTACGGTCGCACATATACCTCAGCTCGTCCATTTTGTTTTTTAAGTTCCTCGTATTCATAGTGCTATATTAAGTCCTGAAGTGGAGGAACAGATAATAATGAGTAGCACTCCCCCTTTGCACCGATTAGAAGAACGATTCATACATAAATTTTACCTTAACGCACAACCAAGAATACAGAAGCAACCACAAAGAAAATATCTAGAAAGCAGTGGAATATAGAAGGGGAAGAGACGTAAGAGAAAACGGAAGAAAGCAATAAAAAAAGAAAATAGAGAGAAACAATACAGTGAGGAGGACATCGTTAATATTAAGTAATACTTAAAAATACTACTAACCATCATCATTATCATGCATAGATCATTGATGTTGATGTTGACCCCAGTGGCAAAGAGCTGCTCCAAAAATTCTTCACGGCGATCCAGGAGTTGACGCTGAGTTGGCTGCCTCATTCAGGTCGAGTGCCGAAGTAAATATTTGGGCCCGCTTATTTTTTTCCATCTGTACAAAAACTAAGCCACGACGAGTAAGCACCGACGAAACAAGATTCCTCTTAAGTATATCACTGTTTTTCGACGTTAGGTTTATTCAGCATTAGAGTACCGTTCTGGCGAGCATCTAGGAGTCACTCCTGAAAATTTTAGCCACGTAGTCTAACAAAAGATTTATTGAACGCATTTGGCTGAGATAACCACAATGTAGTGTATACCTTGAAAATTTTGCTCCTCAGTTAGTTTATTCTCAAGAAATTAGACTGGTATTACTACCACTGCAATTACAGTCAGCTTATTCTGTCCTAATTTCTTTTTGGTAACACGTTAGAAGGGCTATGAGCAAGATAGTTCTCCCTGTAGGTTATGGAAACTGGTTTTGCCATATTCTTTATGGATCCAAAAACCTAGGGCTAGGAGGTAGCAGACAAGTCTACAAGATGTGACCAGAGTTCCCGACTACCGTCCCCGGCTTCGATCTGTAAGGGCGAATTCGAGAAGAGGCCTCTTAATTCTCCTTTAACCCTGCTATTCTTGGTACTTTTTCTGTTGGAAGCCCCAGATAGTTTTACCTTAACAGTCTATACAGCCATACCAACAACCTTGATAAACAGATCTTCAACATTATCCTTAGAATCGAGAATATGTTGCGTTTTATGAGAACCATATATTTCCAGGAGATTCCCCTCCAGCTTCGAGTTGACGCTGATAGCATCAAACTCACAACTCACTACTTCGTAATTATTATTTTTAAGTTGGTCCTTAAAGTCTCATGATTAAAAAAGGAAAGGAGAGATCCATCTTGATAGAGCCTCAGTTCCAAGGCCATAAGCCATTTATACAGCTGGATAAGCCTGATGCTTAGAAGAGGTCGTTTGCGGCAGCTCTCAACATGATAACATTCACAGCTTGGGCTTTTTTTTATGTGGCAGTGCTAAACTCAGGAATCACCCTTTGTACTACCAGTCCGTCATGTCGTAGTGCAATGTCTAGCAGCAAGCTTAGTACGGGGGGGGGGGGAATAGGTTAAGGGTTATGGGGGAGTGGGGGGGAATAGGTTAAGGGTTATGGGGGTGTGAAGGGGTGTTGAAGAAGGTGGCGCTGAACCCTGCTTTTGAACTCTTGGATGTTGTAGGAGCTCGGAAATACTGACTGAGAGAGATTATTGCACAGTCGAGTTGTTCTATTTACAAACGAATTCATATCTTGTTGAGTGCGTGAAAGGGGGAGTTGTAGGTAAAGGGAATGAGACGAGTGGGCTAATCTGGTGTTGCGGTTATAAGATTGCCGTGGAGGCAGGAGAGCGTTTATTTCGGAGGAACAGTCGCTATGATAGTAGCGATAAAATTTTGTTAGTGCTGCTACATTCCTACGGTGGCTCAAGGGGTCGATGGTGGAGCAAACGGTGTCGTCATCAATTAATTAAAGGGCCCTTTTTTGTACCTTATCTAACCATCCGAAGGTGGTTATCGACGCGCCGCCCCAGACGAGGGAGTTATATTCGAGAAGAGGCCGAATGTAGGATTTATAAATAACAGCGCGGGCAGGCTGGAGGAGGAACTTGCACCTCTTAAGAAATCCCAAGCACTGGGATGCTAGTTTGGCGATTTGGAATATGTGGTCATTCCATCGCAAGTCTTTGGCTAATGTCACGCCTGAGATGTGTAGGGATGGGTCGGCCTTTAGTTCCACGCCATCCACTGACAAGGATGGTGAGGTGTTGATCTTCTTCTTGGATATAAGACAGTACTTGGTTTTGAAGGGGTTGAATTCGACACGATTCTTTGTTCCCCACTCTAGAATAAGTTCAATGTCGTTATTAATAGAGTTGGACATTACTTCACGATCATCAAGACAGGATCTGGCATGAGTCTGTCTTGTATCGTAGCTGTAAGAGTAACGCAGGGTACCTTCGTCAGCGAAGCTGAGAAGTGGGTTGGAGGGGATTGAAAGTAGATCATTTATAAAGATAAGAAATAGGGCTGGTGATAAAATTGACCCTTGGGGGACCCCCGCAGAGATATGGTGGGGTTCAGATTTGATACCATCCAATATTATCTTAATTGAACGGCCGGAAAGGAAATTCTCAATCCATTTCGGTAAAAGTGAGTCGATTCCAATAGCTTTGAGTTTAGCTAACAAGGCTAAGTGCCAAACTCTATCAAAAGCCTTGGAGATATCCAAAGCAACCAGACTGGATTCACCTGATCCATGCAAACTTCGGCTGAGGTGTTCTGTAAGACAAACTAAAAGATCGCCAGTGGATCTTCTGTGTCGGAAGCCATACTGTCTGTCGTTTATGAGTAGGTTGGATTCTAGATATCCCATAAGTTTTTTGTTGATTATTGTCTCCATTGTTTTGGAGAGAATAGAAGTAATTGCTATTGGGCGGTAGTTGGAGGGATCGCTGGAGTCACCTTTTTTCGGTATGGGCTGAACATGGGCAAGTTTCCAAGAGTCTGGATAGACTCCGGAAGAGTATGATAGGGCAAAAAGTTTGCGCAGAGGTTTAGCCAAAGGTGAGGCGCATTATTTTAAGGCGATAGGGGGTATATTATCGGGTCCAGTGGATTTATTGATATCGAGCTCCTTGAGGCACCTGTACACATCGCGAGTCCTGAAGAAAACCCTGTCCATTAAATGAGCGCTGTGCTCGAGAACCGGGGGTAGCATATCAATTTGGGGTAAAGAAGAATTGGAAGCAAACAGAGATGCTAATGAATCGGCCTTGGATTTTCTGTCTGTTATCACCTTCTTATCGTGGATGAATGAAGGAGTTGTGGATGAAGTGAAATTCTTCTTAATGGAGCTTACCAAGGACCAGAAGTTCTTGCTACCAGAGGTTGCATTAAAGAGTTTACTTCTCAACTTGCTGTCAAATGAATTGTTGACATTCCTGATGGTGACTTTACAGGAATTTCTTAGCTTTATATACTCTACACGGAGCGATTCACTAGGGGAGCTCTTGTAAGCTCGAAAGGCGGCTTCTTTATTTCTGATTGCATTCATACACTCCTGATTAAACCATCTGTTGGGCCTAGGCTTCACAGATTTGGTAGAATGAGGAATGAACAAATGCATTCCTGCCTGTATGATCCTAGAGATACGGATAGCGGCAGAGTTGACGTTTTTGTTTCGGAAGTAGATTGGAAAAAATTAATAAGCCCCAGCCAATTGGCCTTCCCATAATGCCATACAGTTCTTTTAACTGGTTTGGGAGGGGTGGGAAATTTGAATGGGAAACTAGCGCTAACTAAGGAGTGGTCCGAATTGCCGAGAGGTGAATCAACTTCAACAGAGTAACGCGCTGGATGAGAAGTTAAAAAAAGATCAAGGAGATAGGTTCCTTGATCAGCAACATCAGGGACTCTTGTGAGACGATCCACAATTTGATGCAAATTATTGGCGTCTGCAAAGAGCTCGACGTCCTTGCCAGAAACACTGGTGCCATTTGAGTAAGTCAGCCATTTTGCGTCGTGAACATTGAAATCACCCGCAACGATGATTTCACACTCAGGATTGGACGACAAAAATCCCGAGATTTGTTCGGAAATGGTATCAAAAGATGAAGTGGAGGCTTCGTTACTTATGTTAGGACTTCTGTATAGGAAGCAGAAGAATATGACGTGGCTTTGGAATATGATTTTAACCCAAAGATAGTTGAAATCTGAAGTCAAGTTTGAAAATATTTTACAATAAGCCACGTCATCCCTAACAAATATGGCAATACCCCTATGGGGGTAGAGATTGTGCACTAAAGTGTACCCCGACACCTGGTAATGACCTAAGTCAGTATCGGGTGATATTTGGGTTTCACTAAGTGCGAAGATTGGGGGTTTATAAGTCAATAAGTGCCACTCAACAAAAGAAAAATTCGCATGAAGTCCACGAATGTTACAAAAATCAATAGCAAAATTTGACTTGTAACGGGACTTCGGTTGCGCGGGCTCAATCGCCACGTTTTCGAGGATATTTCCCGGCATTACATTTGCCGCAACCATCAGAGTCAATAAAATTTGTCCGCGTCAAAGTGTTATGCCTTTTGAGACGGGGCAAATTTCATCGACCGACAGATTTTAGCCGCGGCACCTGCAAGACCGTGATGCGAGAGAGGGTAGGGAGCAAGGGTACTTACTTGCGCCGTTCGTCGGTCCGGTCGTGTCTAGTGAAGGGTGATGCCTTCGCGTTAAGGCCCCCATACACGGTCCAATTGGTTGTACAGCGAAGTGCGGTTGTACAACCAAAACTATCGATTGTGGGCCGGTCGGCCGATCAAAATACATTGCGCTTATAGGTTTGATGAAAATCTGGTTGTACAGCCAATTTGACCGTGTATGGGGGCCTTTAGACTGCGCTCGTTTTTTATGACACTGTTTTTTTGTGCACGTTTTTAGTTTTATTGTTTCCACAATTTTTTTTTCTTTTTCACTTTTCACAATTTTTTTTGCTTTTTGTTTTTTCTTCGGCGCGTTCTTCAGGGACCGGAACACCACACGTCCGCACACTTTGCTGTCCTAGCCCAAGCTCCGTGGGCTTGGTAGGCTTTGAAGGCTGAACTCTAATATCGCACCTAGTATATTCATTCTTTTGCTTTCCGCTGGGCTAGCATCCCCAGAATTCATTTGAAGTTATCAGTGTCACCACGTAAAAGTCGTGGTAGGAGACTGGGAATGGAAAATGCATCCAATCTGAAAATCCACCATCAGGCTGCACATCGTTCCCCACGATAGACGCTAAAACTCACTTCACACTCCACATCTGTACACAATTTCTAAAAAATCCATTTTCCCTTTCTACTTCCTTTAAATTTCCATTAAAAAAATTCCAAATCATCCTCGCCGATAACCTTAAAGATTAAGCAATAAAATTTGTTTTGGTTCACTTATTTTCACACTTCGAAAAGAACAGAATCACTAATTCCGAATTCATACAATTCATCCTCAATCCAGGACATCGAATAAAGGAACAAGCCTCAGATGATGCGCACAATGAGGCACAATATAAATCCCCAACTGACCACCAACATTTAATGTTGACAGGCGTTACACGCCCATGCCATAATAAACAAGGGCCAATATATCAATTGCTATCCTGCCGCGATGGCCGCAAAGTCTCTCTCTCCATAAGGACCCGAAAAGGACTCGCTGCTACGAAGCGCCTTTCTTCGTTATGAATCGTATGAAATTGTGTGTGGATGTGAGTCCACCAACAATAAACATAAATTTTTGAGACAGCGGAAAATATGTAATCGGCATCCCTTTTATGTTTCTTAATATCACAATGATTTTATTGTTATCCTTGGTGGTGGTCCTTTGTGTCTAGCGGTTTTTAAGAAAGGATATATCCAACAATAATAACCGGAGGGTGGCTTTCTTACACTAATAACCGAAGGAGTCAATTACGGATCCTGCTGCCGCTGCTGCTGGTGCGCGGTTTTTTGTCGCTCGGTCTTTTATCTGCACGCAACTAGTCGAGCAGTTCCCATGGACCCACAATGCACACTCAGCATGTCCTTCAGGGCTATGTGAATTTCAGAGATTTCAGGAACTCCGATGTAATCAATACTGAAGTAATTATTTGTCACAAGTGAACTTTTTGGCGCCGTCGTCACTCTGGAATACTTTTCGGACAGACAGAATCCGATACCCGCCACCAAGTCTCAGCGCATCCAAATTGTACCCGGCGAGGGAACGTCTTAAGTTACCACGGATTTAGTGACCTAAAAAGTGCTAAACGAAAACGGTTTACCTTCAAGAAGTGCTAAAATGTCAGAATGTCCCTGCGAAACTCCTCTCGACCGTCGGACATCCGAGGTGCTACTTGCAGTTGTCCCAGAGTCATACGCTTTCGTCGTTGTTGCTGTAATCTGTTTGCGCCGTCGCTTTTTGGCCATTCATGCAAAATATCGCAAAGGTGTTGAAAATGGTCTTCAGGTAATGAAAGGGACTTTGTGGTAATTGCCGGGCTGCAAATGCAAATTCACTTTTTCACACGGCTCGGAGACGATTGCGGTGCCCACTGCCCCAATTAGTGCCGAATCAGGTGGAAAATTGTATCAAATGACCTGGGAGATGACTTGCGTGTGGCAATTTTCGTTAAAATTTAAAATTCTTCATTTTCGAGTGGACTCCCCAATTCGAGCCCCACGCAGCTTATGAAACTTATCTGCTTCCAGGCTATGTTGAAAAAAACGAATACGTTTTGGGATGGGAGAAAAAATGTCAAAATTTTGTGGGTTTTAATATCACACAAGTCCGATGACTTTTTGGAAGATTTTGAGACTTTTTTGGACGTTGAAGATAGAGTTTACCTGCTGGACAGGGGTTGGGAACTTTTTGATGACAGGTCATTGGTCTGTCTGGGTTATGATGATTGGGGAGTTCAGTGATTTTTTTATAAATTGGCATTATCTTGCACTTTTTTGTAGTCCCGAAGCTGTCCATGTTCGATGTTATTTTGCGATGTCAGTGTCATTGGCGTAGCTAGAGAATTATTTTGGGGGAGGCCAGGTGCTTTTTGTTCGAAATGCAAAGTACGAATATTACAAGAAAGTACCGGAAATTAACGAATGAAACACCCACAAAATATGTATTATTCATCCAAGTTTATTGTATCGCCTTCAAAGTAGGCTCCCTTCGAAATAATAAAAAAATATAAAAGCTGCTTGGATTCTACTTCAAAGGTGGTGAGGAAACGAGTGCAGTGCGGTGTCCTAGTTTTCTCAGCACCATATCTCGAAAACTATTGATTCTACGTAAATTCCGTATGGGACATTTTTATGCAGATCTAATGAACAAAACTTTACTTTATCAAAATTTACGTAAAGGCGATAATTTACGAGATATTCGCGAAAAATTTATTTTGTGACCTTTGACCTCTAAGGGGGATGATACACGGGTCAACATGTTGAGCAACACGAGCTTTTTCTGCGCAGTTCGTAGGCCAAGGGAAGGGTCAGGGTGAAGTGTGCGGTGTTGACTGAAACTAGAAACGATTTCTATTTTTCCTCCAGTTGCTTGAAAAATGTTTATGTATGCGTAACTGTCAAGCGATTCTGGGTGAAAATAATTTGGAATGCACACCCACACATATAAAATCGCAATGCTATTACATAGAGTGTTGCGTGTAGCGTGTTGAGTCGTGTATCACCTCCGCTCAACAAACTGACAGTGTGTTGCAGAGACACGTTGACTCGTGTATCATCCCACTAATATCTCAAGACGCGGACACGAGATTATATGAGCCTTTTGACACATCATAGAGAATGCCAAAGCAAAGGCTCATAACAATTTTCAGCATATTACCTCGCATTCCGAGCTTGACACTCATTCGCGACTTCTATAGGCTATCAGACGTTCAAGTTGGACTGCGTTGCTAACCTTTTCAGGGGTGATTCCTGGATGTATTTGGAGGAAAAAGTTGTTCTAGGGATGGGGCTATCCACTAACATACAGGGTGTTTACGGAAAAACAAGGTATTTTTTTAATTTACTAAGTGTTGAATAACTCCTAGTATTTTTTGAAGAGAATCGCATGATCTACAAATAATTTTGTGAACATTCTTTTATGATAGGATTTACGATTTAAGATGTGTTTTCAAAAATCTGATATTTTGACCTTAAAAATCTGACATTTTGACCCTAAAGTCGGTAGATTTTATAACCCCTATTAGGAACGAACCCTAAAAGGAAGCTCTGTGCCAATTTTCAGCCTGTACCGAATCATTTCCGCTATTTTTACTATTTTACCTGCACTAAAATAGAACTAAGGAAAATCAATTTTAATAATGAGACGTGTCATATATCTTAACAAATATGTTAATAATATTTTTTATTAACACAGTAAAAATAAAACATTTTCATATCTATTCGAAAAAATTATTTTAGTGCAAAAATACAAAGTAAAAAATAAAAAATTGTAAGTGTATATATTAAACTAATCAGATGAATCTTCCGTATTATAAAAAGTTCATTCTGTTGTAGAAGTGTCAGAGTGATTAGTTTTTATCTCAATAGATGGCGGAATTAGTAACTGTACTGCTTCTGGAGACAGTGATTTTATTTTATTTTGTGGCAATTTTCTTAAGCTTGAAACAAATGAATCTGGTGCTAACAGACGTAAAAACCCATCTTCCACGATTTTGGTACGAACACATTTTCGCGAAAAATCTTCTCGGGATTGTTTGATGTATTTGTTGCAAGACTCTTGTGTCCCTTCAAACATTTGCCCTATGGGTAACAGCAGGGCCGGCTTTAGGTATTTTGGCGCACCGTGCAAGATATTTTTGTGCGCCCATAACTTTGTAGACATTAATTTTCGTTAGATTAGCTATATTATTATGCACAAATTATACTATCACCCGAATAAAAATAAAAGATGGCTTTTTACAACGGGCGAACACTGGCGAACACAACGGCGAAACTTGGCCAAGCGATTTAAACGGCCGAGAACTGAGCTGTTCACATGGGCTTATGGGCTTCCAATCGTCATTTGGATGATTATACTTAAGCCTATCGATGCACATCAGACACAAGCATGTCGTTCATGTTGGTCTGTGATTTATATTTTAGTGCAAAATTTGTTATTTAACCGCTCGAAGAAAAAAACAAGACTAAGGTACAAAATGCTGTATAGTTAATTTATACTTTGGCAGCTTAAGTCTATGGTTAATTCATGGTAATTGTGATGTCAAGAGTTTTTTGTTTAAAGGATTTTTTTTTGTTGAGTGAGAAGCATATACAACATTTGTTGAGGGGTTCATTCTTTGCATATTCTGTCCGATGAGGTCAGACTCCTCCTTAAGCATTTTTGTATTGACTCTAGCGGACAGGAACTGTATCGTTTAGAAGGTCCAAAATAAAGCAACAGATAACCACTTGCCTCCAGTGGCAGCGGCTGAGTTTCAACTTCTAATCCGTGGAGGGTGATAAGCTGAAAAAATCACGCGGGTCGTGTAAGTGCAGTGCGAAGAGGAGAAATTTCTGATACTGATGCCAATCTACTCTACTTACCTGAAATATGGCGTCCCAGATTGGGCACGCATATTGCAGAATTGGGCAGAAGAGCGAACAGAAAAGAGTTTTCGGGGCCCGAACGTTATCGCATTCTTTGCTCTTCTCTCTATAAAGCCAAGAAGCTTTTGCCTCTGGCAGCAATATTGTCGTAGTGCAAGCTGAATTTTTTTTGTCTAAAACAATGCCCAGATCTACAACTTGATCGAGACGGTGTAAGGCCATAAGGCTGTAGTAGTCGATCGTCCCTTTCCGAAACCATGTTGCTGTTTATTAAGACATAGGTTGATTAGAGGAGCAATAAACAGCCGTACCAAAAGCAATGAGGCAGGTTGTTAGGACGTTCTCCTTTATTGATGTCGAGATTGTTTCTACAGGGCATTATACCGTGAACAGATAGAGTTACCAGTTATAAAAGCTTTGGTGTCAGTGTGCGTACTTGTTGAATCAGTAAGCATTGGACTTCGGGAAAAAAACTTCAATGAGTTTTGAACATGTTGCAAATTTCTTGGGGACATGAAAATTGTTTTCTGCCGTTTTTCATAGTCGAAAAAGAAAAGAAAGAACAAAAGATGGTTCTATACCTCTCTCAGTTAAACTCACAAGAATGATAGGAAAGATCTGCAACTTCCGGGGAAGCTCATGTGGCTCTCAAGAGCTGCTATTGCCCAACGCTGGTTTATTGGTAGAAACTCGAGACAATATAATAGTTAGTTGCAAAAAAACGAATAATAAAGCGCCCTTGACAGCTATCTTTTAGGTTTTTTCAAACACAACCTTTGTTTACCTCCTGCGCATATCCGGCGTTGTGTCTTGAATTATGGAGGTGTTATCATTGGATCCCGGCGTCGAAGATTTTATTTGTATGCTATGATTTTGTGCAATGTGGCATATAATACTAGGAATATAACTCTACGAATTTTCGAGCCGTTGAAAGTTACTGAAATTAATTTCATGACCACTCGAAATTGCTTGCAATATAACATGTAGGATAAAAAGAATAAACGACAACTTATTTAACTCTCACCCGACAGCCTTGAGGTGAGCTCAGGAGTACGACAAGGATGCCTACTTTCGCCATTACTATTTCTTATAGTATTAAATGACATCCTTGTCGGCGCTCTAGATAGTAGAACAGGCGGCATACCTACCTTTGACTTTATTGAATTGTTAAATATTCTACTTTAACCCCTTCTTTTATCCACAACCAGAAGGTGATAACCGACGGCAAATCCCAGGCCGATTTATTAGCATCTCTGTTCGCTTCAAATTCCTCTCTTCCCGAAACCGCATTTTACCCCCTCTTTCCGAGCACAACGTGAGGTTTCTTCAGAACTCACGAGGTGTACAGGTGCCTCAAGGAGCTCGATGCCAACAAATCCATTGGACTCGATAATATACCCCCTATCGTGTTAAAAAATTGCGCCTCGCCTTTGGCTAAACCTCGGCGCAAACTTTTTGCCCTATGACACTTCTCCGGAGTCTATCCAGACTCTTGGAAACTTGTCCATGCTCAGCCCTTACCGAAAAAAGGTGACTCCAGCGACCCCTCTAACTACCGCCCAATAGCAATTACTTCTATTCTCTCCAAAACCATGGAAACGATAATCAACAAGAAACTTATGGGATATCTAGAATCCAACCTACTCATAAACGACAGACAGCATGGCTTCGGACACAGAATATCCACTGGCGATCTTTTAGTTTGTTTTATAGAACACCTCAGCCGAAGTCTGCATGGATCCGGCGAGTCTAGTCCGGTGGATATCTCCAAGGCTTTCGATAGAGTTTGGCACTCAGCCCTGTCAAAGCTATTGGAGTCGACTCACTTCTATAGAAGTGGATCGACAGTTTCCTTTCCGGCCGTTCAATCAAGGTAGTATTGGATGGTGTCAAATCCGCACCCCACCTGCCCTATTTCTTATTTTTATAAATGACCTATTTTCAATCTCCTCCAACCCACTTCTCAGCTTCGCTGACTGTTCCGTCCACTACAATTAATAAATTGAATTTCTAATCAAATTTGCTCAATTCCTTAATTTTAAGATATGAAGATATTGTGAAGTCGAATGTAAAACCCATTGAACTCTGGATCACGAATTGGAAAACAGCTTTCTTTAGTACAAGAATTTCCTGGTCCAGAGTTCAACGGGTCGAAGAGTTCTTATTGCAAGTACTTGGGCAGTGACTTTCCAATCTCAGTAGTGTGAACAAGTATCAGAAAAATAAATGCAATTTATAACGTGGCTGCACGAATTTCAATTAAAAAATTCCATAACCGATCATCAGAACGGGTGTGGAAAAGCGCGATGCTGTACAGTCACCGAAATAATTATAGGTTCACCCATGAAAACCTCAAAAGCGAAAGCAAAGCGTTAAATTTTTTATGTGAACCTATAATTATTTCGGGGACTGTAAAACAAGAAATGCACACAGTAGGCGGCGCTAAAGTCTCAAAAAAAGTGTTTTTCCACTTTTTTTGTCCTGAAAATGTTATTTTAACGCAAAACTGTAAATGGGAAAGTTGTTCCTTATATTATTACCAACAACTTTTATTTAAACATTTTTTTCATATTACTTACCATTTCAAAGTTATAGTGCACTGTAGCGCTATATTTCTGTATGCATATACAGCGCAGTCTCACTAACGGTAATTTTATGGGTCCTAATTATTGTTTTTATTGTTTCATATCTATTGTGCAGTGTCAATAATAATTGATACTGCATAAAGCGTGGACCTCAGATGTGTACTCATATTGCGTGCAGCCGTATTATTGGAATTTTCATACTATTGCAAGCTGCAGTTTCAAAACGGACAAAAAAGTGGAAAAACACTTTATTTGGGACTTTAGCGCTACCTACTGTGTGCATTTCTTGTTTTACACCATCGCGCCAATGACATAAATTGGAGATCGCAACGTCCTCTACATTTTTTGTTCAATAAATTTTCCTGTAAAATGCATGCAAATCGAGAAAAACGCATTTCAAATTTTTTTTTTACTTTTTTTTTAGTTTTCCAAAAAACTGCTAACAGTTGCACATGCCCATTGCCAAGGTAGCTTAGTCACGTCATTTTTCAACGAACAAAACTACTTTCAACCTTAAGGCACTAAATTCAGCAGCATACCTACACATTGACTGTACTAAGATTCTGACAAGGAGCTAGAGAAAAAATGCAGGATTGCATTCTTCAACGGGCTTCTAATGAAATTCCTTTCCATATTATCTTCAACAAATCATTATCGACAGGTAAGTTCCCTAAGATATGGAAAAAATCCTATCTTACTCCGATCCATAAAACATATAATAAGCACTCGGTGGAAAACTACAGGGGTATTGCCATCTTATCAACTATTCCTAAACTTTTCGAGAAACTTGTTTACGATAAGATTGCCCCTCTAATCGACCCATGTCTTAATGAACAGCAACATGGTTTCAGAAAGGGACGATCGACTACTACAAACCTTATGATTCTAACCTCCAATCTACTATGTGCTATGGAGAAGGGTCATCAAATAGATACGGTCTATACTGACTTCAGCAAAGCCTTTGATCGTGTTGATCACCATATTTTAAGTAAAAAACTACTAAAATTTGGAATATCAGGTCCTGCCCTGGAATGGATTAAATCATATCTCGACAACAGAACTCAAGTTGTCAGATTCCAAGGATTTCTGTCAAAAGAAATCTCAGTAACTTCCGGGGTCCCTCAGGGTAGCCATCTAGGCCCTCTGTTATTCAATATATTTATCTCAGACCTGTCGGATACACTGGAAAATATTCCGCATCTCTTCTATGCCGACGACCTCAAAATTTTTAATGTCATAAGGTCCCCGGTCGATGTTACTTTCTTTCAAACAAAGCTAAGCGCGTTGCAAGACTGGTGTACTACCAATAAATTAGAACTAAACATCAGCAAATGTCATGTTATTACCTTCTCCCGCAAAAGAATCACCCAGCTACAGGAATATTATCTCAATGACAAGGCATTAGACCGTGTCGATCAAGTTGTAGATCTAGGTATTGTTCTAGACAATAAATTAAATTTCAACTTGCACTACGATAATATTGCTGCAAGAGCCAACAAGCTTCTGGGCTTTATAAAGAGAAGAGCCCGAGAATTCAATAACGTTCGGGTCACAAAAACTCTTTTCTGTTCGCTCGTCCGCCCTATCTTGGAATATGCGTGCCCGATCTGGGACCCTATATTCCAGGTAAGCATCAGTAGGTTGGAATCAATACAGAAAAAATTTCTCCTCTTCGCTCTGAGAAACCTACACGACCCGCGCGACTTTTTCAACTTACCGCCCTACACGGACAGACTCAAGAAGTTAGAACTCATGCCGCTGTCACATCGGAGGAAAGTGCTTATCTCGTGCTTAACTTTGGACGTCCTAAACGATAACGTTAAGGTGCAGTTCCTGTCCGATAGAATCAAGTTCAATACCGAAGTTCGTCACAATAGGCGTACCAAAATGCTTAAAGAATACCCTCATCGGACCGAATATGCAAAGAACGAACCCGTCAACAGCTGATGTTGTATGACTTTTAACAGCCATAGTGCTTGCTTCTCACCCCACATTAAACAAACATGCTTTAAACAAAAAATTATATCCCTTCTAACATCACAATTACTACCATAAATAAGCATAGACTTAAGCTGACTTTGTACCTAGTCATAAATGCATTGTATAATTCTGTAGTAGCTTTAAGTATGCCTTGTTTGGCAAATAAATAAATAAATAAATCTATTTTCGCGTCGTCCCGTTACATTCAAAATATTTTAAAATAAGGACAATTTCCACTGCGACTGAGGTTCATCTTGCACATCAACGGGTTTCTTGGAAACGACTTTTGATGTCGCGAATTTTTTGAACTCCGATTTCGCTGAGGATGATAGGAAATTAAATGACAATTTCGTTATTATATTAACGGTAGAAGTTGTAATCGGATTACAATTCTGAAAATTATACGAAGCCTAGTGATAATTTCGATTAAAGGTTATGATATGATTTATGGGAAATAAAATGTATATAGTAATAGTCGTAATCGGATTACAAAGTAACTCAATGGCCCCTATTGCGAGTGTCGATAGCTAATCGACAAGCGACATTTATCGATTGTCGACTGCCGATTATTTAGTTTGATATTGCGAATGTCGATCTGACAGTCGACTTTTATCGATTGCTTTTTTGCTCACGACAAAATTTTCTAGGAATTTTAACAACAAAAAACTGCTCAACATAGTTTTCTAAATTAAGTAGTCCAAATATTTGTCGATTGGGTTACACAATGCCAAAAAGAAAATTAATCGACACAATCGACTATAGTCAATTCGATTGTTAATCGACACTCGCAATAGGGGCCAATATTTTGAATTCCCCATTCTAAAACTTTATTTTTCGACTTTCGGCCAGTTTTTTAGGATTTTTGACCACTGGGCGTCATTCCAAATTCAAATTGCGGAAATCTTGCAATGAACTAATGTCGTTTATTGGAAGTGAAGAGTAAAAATATTTAAGAAAATGGAAAATTTTGGTGTTCTTGAAATTGGTTTTTTTTTTTTTTCAATTTTGGCACTACCTGATTTTATTTCTGCCAGTGATTGCGCTGCACTCATAACACGAAATTGAATAAAATTTGAGTTCGGCGATAAGAGCGCTCATCCATAAGCCATAAGACTCAGAGGAGTATACTTTTTGGTGCCATGAATTTGTATGGAAATTATGTCAGATGAGCAGCCCATTATTACACAAGCTTTCCTGCCGCCATTAATTTTTATTCCGCGTCCTACTAAAGTTCAGCATTCTTTTAAGGGAAACCCCGTTGACTACCTACCACTATAACTGTGTAGAACATAAAAGAAGTTAATGCGATTGTTTTATAGCCATAAAATTTTTTTCCTAGATTAAAACAAAATTGCATAAAAATTATATCTTATCAGCACGAGCTGCGGCAATGCACTTGTTAATAATTATGGTAACATCTTCAATTTGATTTTTGATATCAGCAGCAACTTTATTAAGGCAATTCTTAGTTTCATCTACGATTAGAGCTCCTTGCCTGCTAGCTAAGTACAGTGCATCTGTTGCATCTCTTAAAATATTAAGAACTTCTCTCTGAATTTCTGTTGTCTTATATCAACAAAACAAAAATAAATTATTAATTATTAAATATCAATATTTTATTATATTCACCTTGACACCAACACAAGTGGCAAGCTGTCCGGAATTTTCACACGTTTGGCTGCATTCTTCGATGACATTTTCTATTTTTTCTATACTATCACTAATTTCGTCCTTATGCTGTTGGGTATATTGGGGAATCTCTTCCACTTTTCTCACTCCAGCCGAAATGCATGTATCTGATTGTATTTTGGCACTATTTTTAATATTAGTAACGTCTTTACTGTGTTGGCTGATGCATTTTTGTATGTACTTTTCTCTTCTTGCCATTTTGTTTAGATAGTTCGTAAATTCGTCTAAAGCTTCATTAATGGCTGCCTTTTGTGCTTTGCCCATTTCTAGAATGTTCTTTTCTGTTTCAGCCGCAATCACGTTATTTCTGTAACTTAGATCAGCAGACAGATCTTTAATCTCTCTTTGGACTTCGTCAACTAGTCGCTTGATGCCACTGGCAAATTGTTCAGATAATTTTGGATCAGATAATGGTGTTGGACTACTCATTGCAGAAGAATGAATTAACTCTTAGTATATATTAGCCAAGTTGTTTGGGAAACGAAAAAGTATTATTTGGTTGAATTTTTGAATTTTTACACTGGTGAAGCAATTGTTAGAGATTTGATCTATAAAATACCTAATCTACGTACCTGTATTAATTTGCGTCCTTCCACAACTGCTGGAACAGATTGATCCCTCTTTAGATCTGATTCTAGTGACCTCTGAAAACCATTTTCTAACCAAAATAATTTTTTTGGTCGACAATTTTGACAGTTATTGTTATGATTAAATAATCAAAGCTAGCTTACTGTGTACACTTAGGGTGAGTTGCACCAACTAACTTTAACCGTAACAAAAGCTTAATCGGTTGTCAAATCTCCGGTTAGACAAAACGGGAGTTGCACCGTTTAACAATTGTTAACATGACGTAACATTTTAACGTTAACTTTAACCAGGCAAATTCGCCCGGTTAATGTTATTGTTATTGTTAACTTATGACAGTTGTCATAGATCCAGACAGGGGTGCCATTTTCAATAAACTCACAAACTGTGAAATTTATAAATACACAAAAATGTAAATTTAAATCAAAGTAGCCGTTAACGATAACTTTAACAAACGGTTGGGTGGTGCAACTCATTTTTACAAACTGGAACTTTAACAACTTTGTTATTGTTAAAGTTAATTTTAACAATAACTTTAATCAATGATTTGGTGCAACTCACCCTTATTGATAAAAGTTTTGAAGATCACGTTAATATAAAGTCTGTTCCTGAACTCGAATGTGGGATCACGCGGGACAAAAATTTTCCCAATTTGTGTTTCTTTACTTTCTCATGCAAGAAAAAGCGGGGAAATTTTCACTTCCCCTCTTGCAGGAATTTGCAGGAGGTTTTCGGTCCGGCGATTTCTTGCAAATTGTCAAAAGGTGTCAATTGACATTTTGTTTATGTGTTTGGGTATCTTGAAAAGCGGCATACACATAGACAATCGACATTTATGTTATCTTCTTCTTTATTTGCAAGAAATTGCCCAAAACGTGTTTCTTTACTT
Organism: Thereva unica; assembly: GCA_949987705.1. Taxonomy (NCBI): domain Eukaryota; kingdom Metazoa; phylum Arthropoda; class Insecta; order Diptera; family Therevidae; genus Thereva; species Thereva unica. The sequence goes on from OX465283.1 coordinate 102,997,929, forward strand.
TCTGAATTTTTGACAAAATTATCCCCACCATTCACTAAGTTTTTGCCAAACAAATTTTTACAGGAAAAGTACAGGAACAGACCTATAATTTTTTTAACATTACTCCCAAGAAAAGTCAAATAATCCTAGCTTAGTTGTTCTTGGTTTCCATTGCTTTTACCACGAGAACCCTTGCTTGCACTTCAGCTACCACCAACAATATGACTAATTCATCTTTACGGAAATTGGTTGCTTCACATATGCTTGCAAGTTTCTTGCGTAGAAGTTCATACCATTTTCATATCATTCGATTTTGGCACGACACGAAAATTGTTTTTGCACAAACTCAATCTCTAAAGAACATTTACTTCTAAATAGCTTTCATTCAGCAAAATGTTGTGGTTGTTCTACGAGGTGGCAATGTCTTGTTTCGGATGGACCTTTAACTTTGGGATCTTCGCTGGCATGCCCATCCATATGAACAACTATGGAATGTTTCTGCTGAAGATCAGAGCCCAGGTGGCCATTCTTCCTTACTTTCAGCGCAGTGCTTATGACAGATTCTTCGAATTCAAGATTGAACGTTTGTAATTGCAGTAGAGACTGCAACGCTTCAACCGCTAAACTCTTGTGATAGAACGTGGGCCCTTCTTTGAATTCTTGCTTAGTTCGGTACTGAATCTATTGAGCATGGTTTTTTACCCTTTTATAATGTAGACAGAAAGAATGCCGGGCGCAACGCGACTTACCCATCAGATCACCTTTAGAAAAGAAAGACATGATAGTAGATACCAAGGTCATTCTTATTAGAAGGTAGATGAAGTGTTAATTTTTCTATTTACTTAACTATCATCGATTATCTGCACAATCAAGAGAATGTTATTCTGAACTAAGCTCTGGCCGTCCTGGTCTACGCCATTCTTCTAGTGAAGGTTGAGTCTCCCTCCTTGTCGCACCCCACAGGTCTTACCGCAGAAAACTTTCCGAGCAGGCTCATCTTCACTCATACGAGCTAGATGCCCTGCCCACCGGAGCCTACCGAGCTTTATTTTCTTCACAACATCTACGTCGCGATAGCGCTGGTAGATCTCGTCATTGTAAAGTCTCTGGAATCGTCCTTCCTCACATACGAGGCCAACAATAGTCCGAAGTATTTTCCTATCTGAGTGAAAGCTTCTTGTACAGCTGTTGTTGTTCTTCCAATGATGTCAATGTCGACTGTATAAGCCAGTAATTAGGTAGACTAAGGTTGGATTGTGCCTCTTGATGTCACTCCCGAATCTCGGATCTCCGATTTCGATTCTCCAACGCCAGGTTGAATGGGAGGCAGGCTAGACCGTCCCTTTGTCGAAGTCCATTATAGATATTGATTGGTCTGGACAGTGTTCCGGATACCTTTACTTAGCTTGTCACATTGGTCATGGTCAACCTACACAGTCTTGTCAGTTGGTTGAGGAGGTCGAACTCTCTCATGACTTTGTCGAGTCCTACTCTGGCTATGCTATCATAGGCGGCTTTAAAGTCAAAAAAGAAGAAGAAATCACACCACCTGGGGGAATATAACTTCGAACGTGTAAACGAATTTAGCTACCTCGGGTCCACAGTCAGCGGGTTAAGGTTTAAAGGGTACGGGGGGGTATTGAAGAAGGTGGTGATGAACCCTGCGTTTGAACTCTTGGATGTTGTAGGAGCTCGGAAATACTGACTGCGAGAGATTATTCCACAGTCGAGTTGTTCTATTTACAAACGAATTCATATCTTGTTGAGTGCGTGAAAGGGGTAGTTGCAGGTGAAGGGAATGAGACGAGTGGGCTAACCTGGTGTTGCGGGTATAAGATTGCCGTGGAGGCAGGAGAGCGTTTAACTCGGAGGAACAGTCACTGTGATAGTAGCGATAAAATTTTGTCAGTGCTGCTACATTCCTACGGTTGGCTCAGGGGGTCGATGGTGGAGCAGGCGGTGCCGTCATCAATTAACTTGAGTGCCCTTACTGCACCTTATCTAACCATGCCAAGGTGGTTATTGGGGTGCCACCCCAAACGAGGGAGTTGTATTCGAGAAGAGGCCGAATGTAGGATTTATAAATAACAGCACGGGCCGATGGCTGGAGGAGGAACTTGCACCTCTTAAGAAATCCCAAGCACTGGGATGCTTGTTTGGCGATTTGGAATATGTGGTCATTCCATCGCAAGTCTTTGGCTAAAGTCACGTCTAAGATGTGTAGGAATGGGTCGGCCATTAGTTGAACTTCATCATCATCATCATCATTGCGCTCCTTTAATCCCTCATGGGACATAGGGCGGAAACAGTTGCCCTCCAGCGGACTCTGTTTTGCTCGACAGCTCTCAGGTCCGACCAGGATCTCCCAGTTGTTGCGGCTTAGTTGAACTTCACCCACTTTCAAAGGTGGAGAGGTGTTGAACTTCTTTTTGGAGATAAGACAGTTACTTTGTTTTGTCGGAGTTGAATTCAACACGATTCTTCTCTCCCCACTTTAGAATCAGTTTAATGTCGTTATTAATCGACTTGGACATTAGTTCGCGATCATCAAGACAGGATCTGGCATGAGTCTGTCTTGTATCGACGCTATACGAGTAACGTAGAGTACCGTCATCAGCGAAGCTGAGAAGTGGGTTGGAGGGGATTGAAAGAAGGTCATTTATAAATATGAGAAATAGGGCCGGTGATAAAATTGACCCCTGGGGACCCCGCAGAGATCGGGTGGGATGCGGAATTGACGCCAACCAATACTACTTTGATTGAACGGCCAGAAAGGAAACTCTCAATCCACTTCTGTAGAAGTGAGTCAACTCCAATAGCTTTGAGTTTAGCTAACAGGGCTGAGTACCAAACTCTATCGAAAGCCTTGGAGATATCTAGAGCTACCAGACTATACTCAACGGATCCATGCAGACTACGGCTGAGGTGTTCTGTAAGACAGACTAAAAGATCGCCAGTGGATCTTTTTTGTCGGAAGCCATACTGTCTGTCGTTTATGAGTAGGTTGCATTCTAGATATCCCATAGACTCATCGCATTCCCAGACAACCATCATGCAGTCTTGTAAAACTTTAGATTTGTTCCACGCAGGATTTTCCAAATGATCTTCTTCGATCGGTATCTTAAGCATAGAATGAGCTGTTCTTATTGATGTGAGTAAAGTTGCCGAAATCTCTGCTACTGTCCTGATCTCATATTGGCCATATAACCTTCCTTTCGAAATGTTTAGAAGCGTGGGACTTTACCTATATTCTTATTTTATTATTACTGCAACTTTTCGCTAGCGTCCCATATATTATATATACTGGCTTGAGCAAAAAAGTTTTCATTCAACATAATTTTTTACTTTTTAGTTAATTTTAAAACAAAAGCATATTTTTAAATTTTTTAAACTATATTATTAGTTTTCTACTTTTAAGTTTATTATATGTCTTCGGTTATTTTGTGGTGACCGATATTTAAAATGAGAATAGATATACCGATATTTAAAATGAGAATAGAGTGCAGTAAGCTGGTACTCTACTCATCATACACTTTTATTTGGTATCCATACCGAGAGCGTTGTAAGAAAAGGTAGTCTGCCATTTTGAATTTGCAATTACGTAACCAAGCTAATAGTCTTCTACTTGTCATATCCTTTCATTTAATATCCATACCGATCGTGATGTAAATAAAAAAGTAATCCGCCATCTGTGCTAGCCGCCATTTTGGTCCGGTCGCCATTTTGAATTTGGAATGACACCAGATAGGTAATTATAATATACTTATAATTCCCTTTCATTTGATACCCATGTCGGCGGTCAGCGAGCACAATTGCGAAATTCGGCCGCCATCTTGAAACGGCCATCTTGATTTTTTTTATAAAATGGTCACATTACATTGTCACTTGAACTGTACATGTGTGCAAAATTTGAAGCTGATCGGTTATATGGAAGTGGTCAAACACAATTTTCAAGATTTGTCTACATACATCCATCCATACGTACATACAGGTAGAGCTTATATATATAGTGCCTAAAACATGCCCGCCAAAATACTGAATCTTCTAGTGAAAGTCCCATCCCAATCGGATTAGCCGTTTCCGAGATTAGCCCGAACAAACAGACAAACAGACATACAGCAGACAAAAATCATGTAAATAACCATATAAAATTAAAAAACAATTAGTGTCCTTAACCCTTAGCTGGACCTGGGGGTGCCGGGACACCCCAGGCCTAAAAGAAACCATTTTTCCATGATATCAATCTAATAACAATATTTGTGGGACCATCTAGTGTGTCTTGAAGGTTGTAAGTTTCACTTGTGTTAGATGGTGTTATGTACAGAGCTTTTACGCCGTTGCGGGTGTCCATGCATTCAAAAAACATAGGAGTTTTGATTTTTTGAAGCAAAATGTCGATTTTTCATGTTTTATCGCACCTTAATTTTTTTTCTGTCGTAGTAAGAAAAAAGTCTCTCAACTATTGGAACATAAAAAAGGGTTGTCAAAGAACTCCACTAATTTTTTTAAACGGTCAATATTGCATATTTTCCGTGGAAATAGTTTTTTTCCGTGGGGTGCGTGGACACCCCATAGGCCAGCTATGTTACAAAAACGAGGTGGGCCAGCTAAGGGTTAAAGACCTAAAACGTTTTTAGTTAAATATAACTGTTATTCTTTATTTAAAAAACTTAGAATTTATAGTAACTATTAAACTTGACTTTGAACCGTGTAGAACTCGTTATTCTGAGCATCCAGTATAAATTTTATGCAGATCAGCCAACATTTACTATTTGATTTTTTAAGTCAAAAATATAAATATAACAGTTATTTACGACCCCTGCGGCCAATACAAAATGACGGGCTATCTCTTTTTTACAATCCACTCAATATGGGTATCAAATGAAAGGATATGACAGGACAGAATACTATTCGCTTTGTGGCGTCATGCCAAATTCAAAATGGCGGCCAAAACAAAATGGCGGTTTACCTTTTTCTTTACAACATCCTCGTTATGGATATGACGAGTATAGTACAGTAAGCTTTGTGACGTCACTTTACATCTAATATCGCAATCACCACAAAATAGCGGAAGACATATACTAGACTAAAAATAGAAAATAAAAATTAACTGAAAAATATACTTTTATTTTAAAATGAATTCAAAAGAAAAAATAATATTTAGTGTAAAGTTTTTATTGTTCTAGCCATTATATAAAAACAACCTACCTTTCAAAATGAAAACGAAAACTTTTGCGAGTAACTCTAGTCCATGTATGAATGTCCTTGAAGCCGTGGTTGCTGGAGCTTGTCACCGATTTCGACTAGAAAATTTTTTAATCCAGATTTTTAATTAAACTCCGTTTCACAATTCTTTTATTTGAAGCAAATGTTTTGAAAACTCCTTTATTATTTATTTTTTAATTACACCAAATATTTAACCCTTTAGTTGAAAAACATTGATCATCTCTTTCCACCATGTAACTAGATATGATGAATAGTATGCATCTAGACTCCGCCATCAACAATGCATTTGGTAATACTTTCAATAAGTTCGTAAATCTGTTCTTGGACATGTGTTACGGTCTTCGCATAGCATTTCTCAGCACCAGCTACAATAAAAATCGCTCGTTTACTAGCCTTAAATATAGCTAATATGGCATGAGTTAAAATCCGAAAAACTTCCATATGAATTTCCGCAATCTAATGGTAATTAAAAAAAACTCAATGAAATTTATTAATTAATATTTTTTAGTAATCGCAAAACACCTGCTTAGTCACACAAGCCGCAAGTTGGGCGCGATTTTCTGTAATCTCACCGCAAACATCGAAAAGCGCATCGATTGAGTCCAGTTTCTCCTGTATGCCATCGACATGCTCCTTAACATATTCGGGAATTTCTCGTATATTTTCCGTTGTTGTTGCTTGGCAATTCTCCAATTTCAATTCAGCATATTCGGTAATATCATCAATTTGTTCAAGATGCTTCCTCACACAATTCCACGATATCTTTCCGGTATGGCTAATCTGATGTAATTTCTCATTTAGATCGTCTATGGAATTCATTATAGTATCAGTGGCTTTCTTTTGTATTGGTTTAACTTTGCTTTCAATTTCGTTAACAATTTGTGTAATTTTTTCATTTAGTTCAATTAAAATTTTCAATATTTCGCTCTTAACATGGTGAATAGCATCTTGGATGTTGCCAAGATCAAATGAGATGATTCCCGGTACCTATTTAAGGACGATTAATGACAATTTATATAAGTTTTACTTAATTTTATAAGAAAAAGGACAAAATTTGTAAATTTGGAATATTCCTAACACAATGGGCAATATGTACGAGGTATATCTGGAATTGCTTACAAACAAAACTGACGGAGCAAACACCAAGGAAAAGGTTTATGAAAATGTAGTTTTGATGCTCTCATTTGAAACCCTTACCAAGGGAGCTGTAAAGAAAAAAGTAAACCACCATTTTGTGTTGGCCGCCATTTTGAAATTGTAATAACGCCACACAGCTAATAGTGGTTTTACTTTAAGCCTGATGTTAAAGTGTCGTTTCTTCGCTGAACCATCTCGAGGAAGTAATGAATCTTCTAAGTTGAGGGATCCTAGCTTCGAAATTTCCGCAAGCGTACTTAGAAAGAGTTCGCCAAATGTGGTTAGCCTCCTTCTGTTTAAGGTTGGGATGTGACAGAACAGATGTAGGCCGTGTTTTTTTAATGAACTGGCTGGTTCTTCGCCATACAAAATCGAAAACCCAAGTTCTATCGGGGTCTATCTGGTTCTCTATCGGGGTTACTGGGAAATTTTAAAATTTCCCTGTTTTCCATATTGCGGGCAACTTCAAGTCGCAAGAGAAATGTCATTAAAATTTTGTCAATATAGCTATGTTTATTGAGACCGAAGAAAAGGCAGAGCAGGTCAAGGCAGCTCACAGTAGAGCACCTGTCAAAAATAAATACAGCAAGTTGGCACAATTCAGAGCAAGAAATCTCATGAAACACTTTTCAGGCAAAAATTCTCAAAGTGCGTTGTCAGAACTTCAACCTGACAGTTTTTAAAGTGAAATTTATTTAAACTTGATAAATACGCTATACTAAATTAAACTAGTGGGATGTTGTGCCTAGAGACTAGCCACTAATTACGCTTTTTCATGGTATTCTTTCTGTTGAATAACACTTCAGATTGGATGACAATATATTAAGTGGAGATTGATCCGCACTCACTTCCGACCCGCCGGATCTGGGAATCGAGGCCACTGCCCAAAACAATTACTCAAAAATTATGGAAAAACAAAATAATATGGCCTCGATTCCCAGATCCGACGGCGCGGAAGTGAGTGCGGATTTGACACTTTGCGATTCTCAAATTCGCAGTCGCGGATTTCATTAAATCAAAAATTCGGAGTAAAGACTCACACGCTAATGAAATACCCGATGTCGGATTATCTTAGGCGCATTTGTGGTTTCAAATCCTCAGAAAATTTGTTGCGGATCACACTTTTAAAGCACGGAAAATGTCAAAGAGAGATTCGCGGTTGCAGATTTGAGAATCGCAAAGTCTCAAATCCGCACTCACTTCCGACCCACTGGATCTGGGAATCGAGGGCAATAAATCGAAAGTGTCAAATTGAAAAAAAAAAAAAAAAAAACAAAACACATCACACATGTAAACACTATATAATTATGTAAAACGAATCTAAAAATTTTTCTATGGATTGGAGGCAAATCTAAAATCACTTTGCACAGCAGAATTAGGTGTATTATTTTACTTAAACATACATTATTGTTAAAAATTCAGCTTACCGCGCCTTTTGTATTTATTTACACTTCAATTTAACTTTATTTTTTATTTTTAAAGAAAATATTATCATGCACGCACTTCACCTTTCTTTAAATGTAGAACATCTACTGAAAAACACAGGCACCTGTTTATCCATAGCATATATGCACGTGCACGCACACAAGTACCCCCACTTCGCAAGAGACCAACACCAATAATTACCCGCCAAAAATATGAAAGAATTGATATATTTTAATTGCACCCCATCTATGACAAAGAATAGTAAACACCATCTATGGCAATATTACATTACTCTTCGTTTTACCTATGATTATCAATTTCCATAAAATATACAAAATACATTTCATAAATAATAGAAAATCTGTTGTCATAAATCAGTTGTTTACTTCCTTCTAAAGTTTATACATATCTTGCATTGGAATGTACTTTTTTATGAAAGCATGAATAAATAGGTTTATTGCCACATTCTTACGAGTTAGAGTTTGGAGTAATGGGTTGGTGCTAGCTCGGGGTGCGACAGGATCCGGGTTCGATACTGGTGATGGCCGCGTACTATTTTTTTTTTTTAAGTTATGAACATGCAATCTAAATTTTGAATGGTGAAAAACAATATAAATTTTATCAATTTGTCTAAATTCGTGGAGATAAAAATTTATTCAGAATATTATTAAAAAATTTCGATTAGAAATTAGAAGATGATTTTGGTAGTGTTTGTTAAATACTTTGTTAAGTTTTAGATTACGCAAAGTCTCACAACTTATAACCTACATAAGCCTTTAACAAAAACTTTGCAAGATTAATTATATATAGCGTTGATCAGTGTAATACTTATGAATCTCCATGGCCAAACTAGGATACAGCATTATGACAATAATTAAATCAATGCAACGTGAAATAAAAGTTTTAGTTAAAAAAGGATTTGGCTTATTTAGCTTATTATAGATTGAGTTATAGCTCACAATTGAATATGTCCCAAAGGTTTTAATTAGTCGCCGCTTTGAGATTTTATCATCAACGCAGGCTTAGTTTATTATACTACAATAAATCATCATAACTAAAAAAGCTAAAAAAAAGTACTTAAAAAATTCATCAAGAATCGAACCTGGTCCCTTCGCACCCCGATCTAGCGCCTTCCCATTACTCCAAACACTAACTTGTAGTAATGTGGCAATAAACCTATTTATTCATGCTTTCATAAAAAGGTACATTCCAATGCAAGATATGTATAAACTTTAGAAGGAAGTAAACAACTGATTTATGACAACAGATTTTCTATTATTTATGAAATGTATTTTGTATATTTTATGGAAATTGATAATCATAGGTAAAACGAAGAGTAATGTAATATTGCCATAGATGGTGTTCATTATTCTTTGTCATAGATGGGGGTGCAATTAAAATATATCAATTCTCTCAAATTCTTGGCGGGCAATTATTGTATAATTCTTTCAACAGCATCTCCATGAAAGATGCGTTAGTTTTTCGAGTTATTTGTTTGAATATTTTCGCAATTCTTCACAATCTTCACTTAATATATTGTCATCCAGACTGAAGTGTTATTCAATAGAAAGAATACCACGAAAAAGCGTAATTAGTGGCTAGTCTCTAGGCACAACATCCCACTTTTGTTTTGTTATTCTGAAGAGATACATACAAATTTAGTTAATAAAAACTTAAAAATATGCTTTTAAACAAAGGGCTGCAAAATTTTTTAGATATGGGCCAAATCGTTTGTAAAATTTTTGTAAAATATTAAAAATTCTGAGAAAAATCACTTCCTTATATTCATGGACTATAAGGACGGTCTTAAATACATCGTTCGTGCAATTAAATTTATAAATTTTCAATCATTTCAGTAAGCGTTTATATGCCCTGGTAAAAATTAGATATCTACTTTTCGTTTTAAACCTACCAAATGTTTCGTTTAAATCATACATATTTTTTGTGACAAATCCACAGCGAAGTTCGATAAAATTAAATTTTTGTTTTGGTCTACAGCACCACCTACATGACTATAAACAATAATAAAATGAACAACATATAAAATATGCATATAAACAAATAAATACTTTATATTATTTCCGCGAAATTCCTTAATGATTTATAAAGCCGCCGAAGAGCCATAAAAACTCAAGAAAATGATTTTTTTGCACTTTTAATTAAATAAATGTTTATGTTCTCCTGAGTATCATTATTAAATAATATAATTTAGTGAGAAATAGAATTAAAACATGTTACACCGAAGTAAAAAAAAAATTTATTTCACCATTTTGCGGTCGGGGATTGAACTTGGTTCGCCTGGGATAGGACCCAAGACCCTTACCTCTAGGCTACCGATAAATGAACTTTATTAGAAATCTCTTTTTTGTTGTTAAATATACTTTTGTTGTTAAATATACTTCTGGTTGAAATTTCCAGACCATTTTCTCAGTTTTTGGTCTTTTGACCAAGAGCTACATTTTGAGATATTTCCCAAGTCTGTATCTGCAGTACTTTCAGAGATGAAAGTAGGCTTCAGACGGACAGACGGACAGACGGACAGACGGACAGACGGACAGAGCCTCTGTATAAGCTTTTTTTTTTGAAAAAGCTAAAAATGGAAAAATATTTATCAAATCAGTTGATGGAATTGCTAAATGATTCCTCTAATTCAGATATTCATTAACGGATGTCGGTATTGTGACAGTTGACAAACAGCTGATTGATTGCCAAAAAAGGTAGAGCAGAAAACCGTGCTCTAGCTCAACTTAGAGCAAGCTCATGAAACACAAATCAGAGAAACTTCAGGCAAGTAAGAGCAACCAAATTTCTCATGAAACACCTTTTCGTGAGATATCTCAAGCTAGCTCAACCTAGAGCAGCTCAATAAACAAAGCTTGTGAATTTGAGCTGTCAGGACCTTGCCTGTATGCACATGTGGGAATCCACGCATGGGTCGATAGAAAGGAATTGTGAAACCTGTTTGCAATTGCGATTGCAAATCGTTCCTGTATGCACATGTGGGAATCCACGCATGGGTCGATAGAAAGGAATTGTGAAACCTGTTTGCAATTGCGATTGCAAATCGTTCGACTCGTGTGCGGAGGGACTAAATGGGAAATGATTGCAGAATCCAAATAGAACAATCAGATCGCATCGTCTTATTTCCGAATAGAAAATCTCATGCCCGAGCGGGGAACTAAAATTCATGCTTTTTAATATCTTTATCACCAGGCAGCGCTTCCAAATAATCAATAGATTCTACAAAATGATTAATTTGTGAAACAATATCCATTAACATCCGCATGCGTGTCTTCATATTGAAAATTACAAATGTCGACGGCGACAGATGACGTTTAAGCTTAGATACTCTGAAGATAGATTCAGTTGAGGTTTGCAAAATTTCCCTTGCCGTTTTTTAATGAACTCAAAAATTCTCAAAACCCAGTTCATTGAAAAAAACACGGTCGTAGTAGACTTTCCTTCTCGTCCAGATTTTTACAGCTTCGGCAAAAATCGTAGGTCTTATACCTGCGCGGGTTACATGCGAAGACAGTGCCCGGTAAGCACTCCCACTATTACTAAGAGGTTTTGTCTCCCGATGCTCAGTAGTGAGGTGGTCCGCCTAAGGTCCTAAGAGGGCCAGGTTAATTTTGCCAAAGTGAATTTATTGAGACTCCTCCAATGCTTTTTCGTTTATTACATTGTGTGCTGTTTACATCGAAGTTTAAAGGCCGTCCAAGGCATACCAATCATACCTTTTCTAGAAGGAGAGTAGCGGTCGTGCCTTTCCTAGCCAATTCATCAGCTTTAAAATTTCCCCTTATATTTCGTTGACCGGGCACCTAACGAAGAGGGTCTTGACCTGTTGAGCCATCTCGCTAAGAGATCTGCAACTTTCAGAGGTAGTTCTAGAGCTGTTTGTGAAAGAGCGCAGGACTTTCAGAGCCGCCTGACTATCCGAGACGATGTAGACAGTCCGATTCCTATGGCCGTTCTGGCGCTTTGTATATACTGCAGTGATCGGGTAGTCTAAAGGAAACTTCAACCCCAGTTCTAGGGCCCCTCTTCCACCCGACCCTCGAGCTTAGAGCCATCAGTAAAGAAGTTTTTGGCACCCTGAAAACTGTGTGGTCTATTTCTCCATTCACAACGTGAAGAAATGTTCACTCCGTAGTTCCTCGTGAAGGTAATTTCGAGTTTGCAGAAGTCGGTTTTTGTGGGGATGGTAACAGAGTTCAGCACCTTCATGTTCCCTCCGGTCCAAAACTAGATTCTTTCATTCTCAGGGATGCGAGGGTTGAGCTTTCCCTTGCCTCAAGATTCTGTAGGAGTGGAGCGCAGTGCTCCTGTTATGCATAACTCCGCATATATTTCTGTAACTTTCTGTAGTTTATTTAGCACGCTGGACTTACTTAAGGTCGGCCACCATACTAAGACCGCGTATAGGAGTATTGGGTGGACGATCGCTGTGTGGACCCATCGCACTATTTTAGGGCAGAAGCCCCACTTCCTCCCAATAGTACAGTTTCCAGAGTAAAAAAATCGCTAAAACTGCAAAAAAAATTGTAGGTTAATGAAATTTGGAATGGTGGGAGTTTAGCAATTAGAGAAAAGGTAACCGTTGAGTTCCGGGTCGTACTTCGTGAAAATCACGAGAAAATCCGATTGAAAGAATTTTCCGGCGCTTTCCCGACCGTAGCTCGGAAAAATGTCGAAATTGGAAAAATGTTAAGAAGATAAAATTAAAGCTATGAAAATTCTCAACAAAAAAAGTTATATAAGCTTTTCCCGGAAAACCTCACGTTTCTGGGAGGAAGAGGAGTACAAGGAAAAGAGGAGAGCTGAGAAGAGATTGCACAAAACGAAAAAAAGGCTTTATTGGGAAGAACAAATGAAAAAATTAGAAGAATCAGCAAACCTAAATGATGCAAGAAACTTCTACAAAAGCATAAACCAACAAAGGAAAGGATTTAAGCCTAGAGTGACAATGTGCAAAAATAAAAGTGGGGAGATATTAAGCAATCATGATGAAATATTGGCTAGATGGGCAGAGCATTTCGAGGAGCTATTAATGACCCCAGAGCAGGAGCACAGTGGCACCCCAAACGTACAGAACATGAATCCGGACAATGAGGATGATGGTACAGCAGCCCCTACCATAGAAGAAGCACGCCAAGCATTGCGAACATTAAAAAATAACAAGGCATCAGGATCTGACAACATACCTACTGAACTCATTAAGCAAAGCGGAGAGGAAACTATCCGAAAATTGCATGAAGTAATAGTGGAAATCTGGAGACGGAAAGAAATGCCTGATGAGTGGAACGAGGGCATAGTGTGTCCTTTACACAAAAAAGGAGACCCTCTATCTTGCAGCAACTATAGAGGAATAACGCTGTTGAATACAACATACAAAGTGTTCTCACGTGTACTCTATAATAGACTACAACCATACGTGGAAAGAATACTAGGAGAGTATCAATGCGGTTTTCGTCCTGGAAGATCCACAACAGACCAGTTATTTGTACTCAAAGAAACCCTAGAAAAGGCCGTTGAATTTAACATAAACATCCACATGTTATTCATCGACTACAGATATGCATACGATAGTGTGAACCGCAAGGAGTTATTTGAGGCTATGGAGCAGCTCGGAATATCAAAACAAAGTCAGAATTGATGGTGAATTATCCCCACCCCTCAGAACAAATAAAGGATTAAGGCAAGGGGACGCACTCTCCTGCTTGTTATTCAACGTGGCCCTAGAAAAAGCAGTAAGAGATGCATCGATTAATACATCAGGGTGTATCTTTGACAGGTCAGTGCAAATACTAGCCTTTGCCGACGATATTGCTATCCTTGGAAGATCATTTGAGAACATGAAGGAGGCCTTTGTAGCACTTGAGCAAGCCGCAAAAAAAATCGGGTTGGAAATAAATGAGCACAAAACAAAGTATATGTGCACAAAAAACACCAGAAGTAGCAGACAAAATATAACGATCGACACCTACAACATCGAAGCAGTGGATGAATTCGTATATCTAGGCACGATTATAACGAAAGGAAATGACACATCGGCCGAAATCAGAAGACGAATAGCACTGGCTAATAAATGCTACTTTGGTCTACGCAAGCACCTGACGTCCAGGAATATTTCAAGGAAGACAAAATTGGCACTTTACACAACACTAATAAGGCCTGTCCTACTATATGGTTCGGAAGTGTGGACATTGAAAAACGCAGACGAAGCATTGGTAGGAAGATTCGAAAGGAAAATCCTTCGTTCGATCTACAAAGGAATACAGGTTGAGGGCGTTTGGAGAAGAAGATACAACTCAGAGTTGTATGAAATCAGCAAGATTCCAAACGTTGTTAAAGTGATCAAAATAAACAGACTACGATGGATTGGTCATGTACAACGAGGTGGAGAACGAAACCCGACAAAGATAGTGCTGGAGAAAGCTCCACCAGGAAAACGGAGACCAGGTCGTCCTAAGAAAAGATACATAGATGACGTCGAGGATGACTTGAGACAGTTGGGCATGAGAAACTGGAGAAGTCGGGCCAGGGATCGAGAATCATGGAGGCAAATGCTGGAGGAAGCCAAGGCCAACAATAGGCTGTGGAGCTCCTGATGATGATGATTTGTTTACATACTACATACAGCATACATGTGAAGCTAATATACAGCGTATAAAATTTAAAAAAATCTACGCAACAAATAAGGTGCCTACTGCAGCGCGCAGGGAAGGCCGCGTAAAAGCTTGATTTCGGCTTAGCTTCGGGTAGTATTCGGAAAATTCGGTGAGAGGCTGCAAAAAGCTAGCCGCATAGATGCATCTCCTCGTTCATATGGTTGCATCTGGTGGTTGAGAAAAATCAACTGTGTTGTGATTTTAAAAAACTGAATGGATTACTTTAATAATAAAAAATATGTTAGCGATTTATGTTGATTTCAAAATGTGAAATGTTGATGTTAAATCACTTTAAACATCGCTCGAATCGAAACATCACTAGTTCCGTGATTTTGCAGCATATTCACATGGGGTGCATGCCGCATGGAAAAAGCTCGAACTTGACAGTTCCGTTTCCGTGATTTTGCCGCATGAACAAGGGATTTTTGCACGGATGCTGTATGAGAGAGAAAACATGTGTGCAGACAGATATATTTTCCTAGCCAATCATAGAGCACTAAAAGCTTTTGTCGTGCAGCATGCAGCTATTAGCAACAAACCTACCAACTACTAGCAACAAATCAAAAAGTTCGCTTTCTGGCAAGGAAATGACCACTTGTTTCCTCAAAGGCGGCCCAGCATACCCATATCAACCTTAGGCTACGCGGCATTACACTGCATGGTTTTTTGCGAGATAAATCTTACCAAATAAATAGTGGCGCGTACATTGAGTATAGAACCGTTCACACGTCGCTTGTACTGCAAAAACACAGCTAAGCACGTCTAACGAATACTCACGGGGCTTGTCAAGCCGACCGAACGGACTTTTAACGTATTCGCGTGGATCCATAGCCACACTCAAGGAAATGGCTGTATGAAAACTGTGGCAATCAGTGGCGGTTCCTCTTTTGAAGCAAATGAAGCACTGCTTCCCTTGACCAAATAGGCAACTCAATAAAAATTAATTGTAGTATATCAAGATTATTAGAAGAAAAATCTTAATATATTTCCTCCTCTGGAAACATTAAAGATGCAATGTACAGATTTTTTTTTATATAAAATGTACAATTGAAATTTATCATCCTACTGTAAACAAAGAGTAAAGCCGTAGCTATGATACGAGCGACGAGCGGTGAGCGACGAGCGGTGAGCGACAGAGTGGCAATACTAAAGTGCCTCTCACCGGTCTTATAGTGGCCGAGGCCTTACATAACATGGGGAAGCTGTAATATCGTCTGCTTCTTTGCCACAGAAAATCAACGTGAAAACTCCAACACATTCAATTAAATTGAACTCACACTCACGCAAAGGTTTGCCTTGATACAGTGCTCTCAGAAGCTGAGCTAAACGCAGCTTCTTCGGAGCCAAACAGTGAGATACGAGAAGCCGAAGAGAGAGAAATTTTCTGTATCCACCATATACTCTTCGTTTTCTTGGTTGCTTTTTCTGGTAATCTGTTCTGGCTTCGAGCAATATTAAATTATCTCTTAAAGTTTTGCTTCGAAATTTTGTTTTTGACTCTTCTTAAAATATGAATTTTCGTTTGTATAAAGTCAAGAAAAAAGAGATCGAAGATAGGTGAAGTTTCTTTTTATCTTTTGTGGGGTGGTAGGCGGTGTATATTGAATATAAGCTGATAACTTTATAGCTTCCATTATATTTGTTACGATTCTCTTTAATGGTGATGCCTTTAAAGAATATTTTTATGAATTGTATTTTCGAGAACGGGTTGCCTAAAGTGTTCTTTTTGCTAGAAGAATGTAATGTCGTTCGCTGGTGGTGTAGGGGGTGTATGCGAGGTATTCAGGGTTTAATTATTAGTATCTTTTTTAGATTTTGAGCAAAATAATGCATTTATATGAAAAATTAAACGAGATTAAAGGTGTAGTTGCAGTTTTTCAACGGTTTTTTGACGCTTTATATCAACATAATCTGTGAAAAAAGCCGCAAAACGTGCTCTAGCAGCGAAACTATTTCAAAAAAACTGACGATTTTTGATTCCTTTTTTTCACTTTTTTCAAGCTTAAAAAATTTTCTTGTTCATGAATGCACAAAAGAACCTGTATTTAAAAATAAGAAAGATCCGCTGATAGCCAATATTATGACGAACTGCCTTTATTTTTTCCGTTTCTTTCGTACCGCTAGACATACCGAGGTATACGCATCTTTAGTTAGAAAAAACGACCAAAATAGTAAAATTTTCCCAAATGGCCGATAACTTACGTAGCGACGTTGCTAGAGGTAGAAAATGTCCATTTCTTATACCGTTCGATGTATAAGTAGCATGTTCCATAAAAAAAATTTGAGACTGGGAGCAATTCCTTATGTTTTGTTTATCTAATTGCACTATAGGATATTTTTCATTTTTTTAGGTAAAGCTTTCGATACTTTTACTTTTATCATTCGCCTTGCGCTTTGATTCCCTTATCCTAAATCTTACGAACCGCCACTGGTGGCAATTCGTTTTTAACACGAATAAAAATGTATCGTATGAACAGAAAAAAGAAAAGTGACCACAAAAGCTGCTGTTCGAGATTGCACTCTATACGAAGAAAATAGATTGTCGACACTATTAAGGGCATTCCCTGAGCCTCTAGTCTTCCACATTAAAAAAAACATGTCCGATGATCACCGATCATCGATTGTCCAATTTGGCTACCATTTCAATCGAAGACGGTTGTCTGACCAAAGTGATATAGGAGGTCGTTTCTGCCAGTTTCAATAACCAGTTTCTTTAACTGGGTTAGAAGCATATGAAATTATTAATAATCAGTTTGGATTTCTAGGCGTTGTTAAATTGTATAAAATTAATTACCTTACTTTCTATGGATAAGTTATACTCATACCTAATTTACTATGTATGGACGCAAATATTCAAACCTTGATATTTAACATTTGTTAAGTTTATGGGAATTCCCCAGCATGTCGCATAGGGCCTCGAAAAGTCTTAGCCCGGCCTTGACGATTGACACCTACAATATAGAAGCAGTGGATGAGTTTGTATACCTAGGTACGATTATAACAAAAGGTAGTGATACATCGCCCGAAATCAGAAGACGAATAGCATTGGGTAATAAATACTCCTTTGGTCTACGCAAGACCTATATCAAGGAAGTGAAAATTGGCACATTACACAACACTAATAAGGCCTATCCTATACACAGACGAAGCATTGGTAGGAAGATTTGAAAGGAAAATCTTTCGTTCGATCTACAAAGGCATACAGATTGATGGCATTTGGAAGATACAACTCAGAGTTGTATGAAATCAGTAAGATTCCAAACCTTGTCAGAGTGATCGAAAGAAACACACTACGATGGATTGGTCATGTCCAACGGGGTGCGGAACGGAACCCGACAAAGATAGAGCTGGGAAAGTACCGCCAGGAAAACGGAGTCCAGGTCGTCCTAAGAAAAGATATATAGATAGATGACAGCCTAAGAAAAGATATATGGGTGGAAACAGTTGGAGTCCAAGCAAGTTGGAGTCGAAGCTAGTTGGCAGAAATTTTCACTCGAAGCATTGCATTCTTGAAAAGCTGTTTCCAAAACCTTCAAGTTATCCTGTATCCTGGATGTATGTCCTTGAATTTGATTCGGAACTTTCAATCGCTTAACATTTGCCGCGGCAACACAATGATCTGCCAATGTTTTTGCATTGCCTTTGATTTGATCTATTTGTGAACGATGTTCATTGATGCACCTTTGTGCATTACGACCTTTGTCCTCCACCTGTTCGAGATATGCCGTGTACTCATCAATCATTCCTGTTACAGCATTTCTCTGTAGCTGCTCTAATTCCTTGATACTATTCTCGATTTCGGTTAAGATTGCTGCTGTTTTCGCTTCAATATCAGCTAAGATCACGTTAATCTCTCCCTGGACTTCTGCGATAAGATTCTTGACGCTTTCAACGAAATTATCTGGTACTGCACCGGTTGCACCATTCGATGAAGAAGACCCAATATTACAAACAAGTACCGGGAGGGGTATTTCTTGAGCCTAGTTGTGATGACATTAATAGAAATTGATTAAAAAGTTTTATATTATATTTCTTTTATATCTTTGAAAGTGATTTACTCAGAAAGCTAGAAGATAAGAGGTTTAAGGATGAAAGGAAGTGGATGACCTTTTTATAAACTGTGCGATAAAATCGTATAAAAACATTGCGTATAGGACGAGTTTCATTTCTCTTGATGTACAGTACCGAAAACGGACCTCGTCTCTTTTGGTACTTTTTAACAACGAAAATGAAGTGAGAGTGTTGGGTTTGCACCGACTACCATTTGACAACAGTTTCAAATACATCGTTGAATTCATTTTTACAACCGTTTATAATGCGCAAACCCTTTCCATGACGTCTCGAATCTACGATTGATTATGGCCGCTCTCACTTAATATTCCTCGCATCAAACAAACTCCGACATGGCCTATGGTCAAGGGCTTTAAACTGAAGTAAACCAGTTCCCGAAGACAAATAGTGGACTTGGATTGAATTGGTTTACCTGCTTAGTTCGATGCAGATCCATAAGTTTTGCAATGATTAGTAGCCTACCCTGCGTACAGTGCGGCGATATACGTTTATCCATCTTATCCTCAACGCCGGCGAAATCGATCTCAATACAAAGCTGGGGCTATGCGATTCCGTGATACTTTCATACACGCCTGTATAGATACTACTGTGGCCTTATCTTAGTTTTGGTGGCATCTAAACACTTTATAGGGAAATCGACTATCTTAATTTATTACCAAGAGCCATGTCCCATCCTCGAAATATTTAGCTGGAAATGCATCTGGAGACGAAATCAAGTTGACTATCCAAACCTTCTTCTTCTTCTTTAAAAGAAACCTGTATCTGGTCCTGGTCTCTCGCAACAAATGTGTCGTTTACTGTAAAACGGTGCAACTCTATACCTGAAAACATTAGAGGTAGACCCGCTTTGAAGTCACATTCCTTCACATCCTCGCTACAAAACCCAAGCAACTCCAGACGTGCAATATAATTGCACTTATAGTGCACCTCTGGAGCTCCACCCCCACAGCCAAAGATATGACAAAATACGACTCCAAACAAAGCAAATCAAACTCCGATACTCTAAAATACGGAGCCACGGTGAGGTTACTAGATTCACGTCAACCTTACTTGGAAGAGACTATCCCGATCATATTAGCCTATCCTCCCTCATAGGATATTTATCAGTGGTACCGCTAGGAGGTTATGATCGCACTTTCATAAGTTCGAAATAGTTGCGGCACGTGCATGTTATGCTACATGTTACTCCCCTTATTCCGCTGGCGACATAGCCCAACAGATTTTCTAGAGTTTAGAACCTCCAACTAATTTCTGTCCCAGTATTGAGAATCAAAAGCGATATTCATTGATCATTTGCCTCCTTCAAGAAGAGGCTTAGTGGCTTAGTAACCTCAGTGCTTCATGTTCAAGGGTTCAGGGTCTCAAACTCTCACCACTCCTCACCTGAATGAAACTCAACTGTGCCGCTTGGGAGAGCACACGAACTAAGAATATTCTTTCAGACTGTCTGATAAGATTAAAATCTTAAAACAAATTAAGATAATTGTTGAGCCCCAATTCTTTATGGATATTTGCGAATACTAATTGCGAATACTAATTTCATAAGAAAGGCTGGTCTGGATTCTCGCTAAGATGACACAAAGTGGACTCCTATGGTCCGCGCATATCTCGAAAACGCCAAAGTGAGCGCCAAAACCTGCTGATACAGCTTAGTAGCTTGGTAATAGTAGCAGCTTGGTCTTCCTGGCTACTGTCTTTCAGCTAGAGGTGTACGATATATCGGCACGCTTCTATAATACTTGATAAGAACCATTTTTTTTTTTCTTATTGAACAACCAAGTGGAAATCAGAGCGATAAGATGCGGTTCGGTGGGGCATAGCTGGGCCACCCTATCCGTTGGGGTATAATTCACGGATCCGGCCCTCCAGGTCGGGGGTTGGGCGAAAGGTTGACAACCTCTCCTCAGAAAACAACTCTTGTTATGGAATCGAGAAATCAGCCTCGGAACAGTCAGGATTTACGGCAAAGACCTCAGCAAAGTCCCAGGACTAATAATTTTAGGAAAAACGATATTAAGTTGGCAATGGCAGAAATGATAGATGAGCTAAGACGATATAGAATACTCATCGCAGGACTACAAGAACTAAGGTGGACTGGGAGAGGAGTCCTAGAACGAAAAGACGCTACGATATTCTACAGTGGTAATAATGACTCCAGAAGAAACTTTGGGGTAGGTTTCTGTGTACTTAAACCTCTAATCAACAACGTAATAGACTTCAACCCGCTTAACGATCGGATCGCAACCTTAAGAATCAAATCCAGATTTCATAATATTACATTCATCACCGTGCACGCGCCTACAGAAGAAAAACCGGAACAAGAAAAAGATGACTTCTATGAAACTCTTAGGGTGACCTATCACCAAATCCCTTCCTATGACATGAAAATCGTATTAGGGGACTTTAATGCTAAAATAGGTAAGGAACCATATTATTACCCTTACGCTGGCAAGTTCTCGTTGCACGAGGATTCAAACGATAACGGGAACAGAATGGCCGAATTTGCTATCGCAAGAAGTTTGTCAATAGCTAGCACCTGGCTTAACCATAAGAATATACACAAAAGGACATGGACATCACCACATGGCAGGCATCATAACCAAATTGACCATGTTCTAGTTGACACTAGGCATGGAAGCAGCATACTGGATGTAAGAAGTTTCCGAGGAGCGAATGTAGACACCGATCACTATCTAGTTGTTGGGAAAATGAGGACGAAAAAACTAGCGACAATAAATAGAAGAAACAATGATAGACAAATAAAGTGGAAAATAGAACAATTAAGAAATGTAGAATCAAAACAACAGTATGAAATTATGTTAACAGAAAAGCTTGAGCAAATAACAAGGAGTCTGGAAATGGAAACTGATCTGAACCTGATGTGGAACTCTATAAAAGAAAAAATTATAGAAACAAACAACTGTGTATTAGGCACATAAAACCACGAAAGAAGGAGACATTGGTTTGATAATCAATGCAAGAGCAGCATTGAAATAAAAAACCATGCAAGACAGGTGTACCTAACAAGAATGACTAGAGGAAACCATGAGAAATATGTAGCAGCACGAAGAGACACGAATAAGTTATTAAGGAAGAAAAAACGTGATTGCTTCAGAATTAGAATAAGTGCGATCAAGCAAAGCTACAGTAATAAAAACACTAGAAGTTTCTACAAAGAAGTCAACATGATTAAGAAAGGATACAAACCCACCTGCACCATGGTAAGAAGAGAAGATGGTACTATAGCTAGTAGTATCGATGACATACTCGAGGTGTGGGAGAAATACTTTAGAGACTTCTTCAAAGAGAATATAAACCTAACACAGGGAGCAGCGGAAAACCGTAATACAGATGACCCAGAAAACGATACGCCAGGTCCTACAATGGAGGAAGTTGAAAATGCCATAGCGAAACTGAAAAATCACAAAGCTCCAGGTCCAGATGGCATACCCACGGAAATCTTAAAAAATGGTGGGGAGAAGTTATGCCAGGCCTTATATAGTCTAATCATAAAACTATGGAGAAGCAGCAAGATGCCAGAAGAATGGCTTTTAGGCACAATAGTCCCAGTCCATAAAAAAGGTGAATTGATGAGCTGCAAAAACTACAGGCCAATATCTCTTCTGAACACAGCTTACAAAGTGTTTTCACATATTTTATTTAATAGACTGAAACCACATTTGGAAGATAAAGTAAGTGATTACCAAGCAGGATTTAGAACGAACAGATCGACAACAGACCAGATTTTCATAATGAGACAAATACTTGAAAAATGCTGGGAAGAAAACATTGATATACCTACATCTTCTTTTTATAGACTATAGAAATGCTTACGATCTGCTAAATAAAAGAGAGTTGTGGAATAAGATGAGTGAAATGGATTTCCCCAGAAAATTAATAGATCTCTGCAGGAAGACGACCAAAAATTGTGAAACACAAGTGAGAATACGAGGTTGTAACTCAACCAATTTTCCTCAAGAATCGGGTCTGCGACAAGGAGATGCAATCTCACCAATACTTTTTAACATTGCTCTCGAAGCAATAATGAGAGAAACACAGGTTAATGGAGCAAATAGCATCTTCACAAGGAACATCCAGATACTAGCCTTCGCAGATGATATAGTCATAATTGGACGCAAAGCACAAGAGGTAAAGGAAACCTTTTTCAATATTGTAGAAAGCTCAGCAAAGTTCAATCTACGAGTAAATGACACAAAAACAAAATATATGATCGTATCAAAACAAGGACATCGGCTCGGACGAAGTATCAGCCTTGGCGATCATATTGTGGAAATTGTAGAAAACACTATCTACTTAGGGACAATGCTTACTGCACAAAACCATATAAAGGACGACATCTATATACGCATCATAGCCGCAAATGAAACCTATTTCGCACTAGTCCCGGTCTTTAAAAACAAAGAAATTTCAAGACAATGCAAAATCAGACTATACAAAACGTTAATCCGCCCAGTTCTATGCTGTGGGTCTGAGGCTTGGACATTGACCCAACAAACAGAAAACCAGCTTAAAATCTTCGAAAGGAAGATCTTAAGAAAAACATTTGGTGCTGTAAGAGTTAACCATAACGAATGGCGCATTAGGACAAATGAGGAACTTCAACAAATGTATGACGAAATAAACATATCTACATACATAAGATTGAACAGACTACGATGGCTTGGACACGTTCTACGGGCTCCAGAAGAAAGAATGCTAGCCAGGATTTTTAATGGAAGACCATCTGGAAGAAGAAGAGTAGGACGACCAAGAAATAGGTGGATGGATGACGTGCTAGAAGATATACGAAAACTTCCTTGCGTGGTGATGCCGACTAGTGATGAGCAAAAGCAAGAAGAAGACAAGACTAATCTAGTCTTGTTCTTGTCTTGTTCTTGTTCAGTCTGTCTTGTTCTTGTTCTTACAAGCATAGCTAAGTCTTGTTCTTGTTCTTGGTCTTGCTAAATGTGCAAGAACAAGACAAGACTGCAAGAAAAAACCCATTTTTGCTCATCACTAATACTGACCAAGGCAGCTTGAGTGACAAATCTTTCTGAAGACTGCTGAGGTTGTTCAAGCAGTCGGCCCTGAAATCTAAGAGGGGTGTAGGTAAGACTCGCGGGATTCGATAGAAGAAACGGGCTTAAAGTTTCACTCTTACCCTGTCTTTGATTCGTAAACTATCTGGATGCTCGCAAGATCATTAAATTACTCGTTCTTCAGTATACTCCCTATTTCAGATATCTATGTAAGGTAGAAAATAAGTGATCAGCTTCCTACCACCTATAAGAAGGTCGTCCTTATATAAATCTTAGTTAGGGTCCGTGGTCTTAGTTTTTTCACATGGCCACTCGGAAAAAAAATCATTTATGGGTGCTTCCACAAAAATCCGGCAACTCTGTGTCCGCAGCACTCTCCACTTGATATATTTAATATTATTTTATTTTAAGATTGCTAAGTAACAAATCAAAATATGTTGTATTTATTCCTCAAACTTTGTTTAAATAATATTACACTATACTCTAATACTACACTATACAAAACAGGATGGCCCCATACGCCAGAAACATCATAGGCCAATACCAGTGTGGCTTCAGCCAGGCAAACCAACGACTGATCAGATTTTCACCATGAGGCAGGCTATGGAAAAATGTCTAGAGTTTCAAAACTCAATTCAACACCTCTTCATAGACTTTAAAGCCGCCTATGATAGCATAGCCAGGGTAGAACTCTACAAAGCCATGAGAGAATTCGGCATCCCCAACAAACTGACAAGACTATGTAGGCTGACCATGATCAATGTGTCAAGCCAAGTAAAGGTATCCGGAACACTGTCCAGACCAATCAACCTCTATAATGGACTCCGACAAGGGGACGGTCTGGCCTGCCTCCTTTTCAACCTGGCGTTGGAGAAAGTGATCCGAGATTCGGGCGTGACATCAAGGGGTACAATCCTCCACAAGTCCACCCAATTACTGGCTTACGCAGACGACATTGACATCATTGGAAGAACAACAACAGCTGTACAAGAAGCTTTCACTCAGATTGAGCAAGCGGCAGGAAATCTGGGACAGCACATTAACGAAAGCAAAACAAAGTACATGGTGGTCTCGTCTGGAAGAACGCCTAACATTGGTCCCACAATCAAGGTAGCGGAATACGAGTTTGACGTGGTAAAATCATTTACCTACCTTGGGTCAATAGTAGCAGCCGACAATAGCATGGAACCAGAAATACGCGCACGACTGCTAAAAGCCAACAAAACCTACTATAGTCTGTCAAGGCTCTTCAAATCCAAATATCTAACCATAACGTCTAAACTTTTACTATATAAGACGATGGTCTTACCCGTTCTCACATATGCATCCGAAACGTGGGTGCTTAGCAAAAAGCACTCAAACCTCTCGGAGGATTGTCGGCCCCGTATGTGAGGAATGATACTCTACAATGACGAGGTCTATGAGCGCTATCGCGACATAGATGTTGTGAAGAAAATAAAGCTCGGTAGGCTCCGGTGGGCAGGGCATCTAGCTCGTATGAGTGAAGATGAGCCTGCTCGGAAAGTTCTCTGCGGTAAGACCAATGGGGTGCGACAGCGAGGGAGGCCCAACCTTCGCTGGAAGGATGGCGTGGACCAGGACGCTCAGAGTTTAGGGATGCCAAACTGGATGTCATCGGCTCAGAATCGGGACCGGTGGAGAGAACAGTTGCGCGAGGCCAGGACCGGATCCCGGTTGTAGAGCCGTTAAAAAAGAAGAAGATACTCTTGAAAACATACTATTTATTGACCCCAAATGTCAGTCCCTAGCCATGTCCGTGCACCAAAATTTTGTGTTTGGGCATCCATATTTCGAAAAAAAATTAATTTATACTTTAATTTTCCTTCAATTTTTCAATGTTAAAGTTTTTACAACTAATTTCAACATTTTTTGTAATTTAGGGCCTGTGTGAATTCAATGACTAAAATTTAGTGTCGGTAATACAGTATTTAGTCTTTTGGCGAGGAGACTAAATTTTTTGACAGTTGACTAAATTGATTTTGAATTTGTTTCAAAATAGCTCAATACAACTGAAAATAAAGTGGAGAAATAATAGATTGTTGTCAATAATATCTTCTACATCCATATATTTAGCTGCTTACTATATAAAAAGCATTTACTATCAATTATAAAAGTAAAAATTATTGTCAATTGAATTTAGTCATCTAGTGAATTCACACAGCAATTTCCTACATTAGCGACAAAAACTGCAAAATTTAGTCTAGTTTAGTCATCAATTTAGTCACAATTCACACAGGCCCTTAAAAAAACAATAAAAAGTGATTTATTGGCCTTGTTCGGTAGATAGAGTTAGATGTCGTAGTATGTCGTGGTCGATCAGTATTTTTTTTAATGTTTTACTTAGAATCGTCAGTCCCTAGACCGTCAGGCCCTAGTTGGGAAGGGTGCTAAGGACTGACGGGAGTGGTCAGGGGCTGACATTCACTTATAATTATATAATATTTATTGGACAACTACTCATATTGACTTGTCCTTAAATATATTTATTATCTTAGGGCATTAGACAAGTTATTTAAATGTACTATGAATATATAGTGTAGTCCTTATTGGTCATATTTTCTGAATAAGGATTGTCGACACTTATTAACGACAATTCTGCATTTATCCTTACTAATATTATGAATGCGAAAGTAACTCTGTCTGTCTGTCTGTATGTTACGCTTTCACGCCTAAACCGCTGAACCGATTTTGATGAAATTTGCAACAGACATAGTTTAGACCTTGGAGACGGACATAGGCTACTTTTTTTTTGGAGAAAAAAGGGTTGAAGGGGGTGAAATGGGGTTGGGTTGTAAGGGGATTTTTTTTCTTTACTTTTTTTCTATTGTTAGTCCAGTCAAAATAGACGAAAAAACGCCATAATTGGAAGATAATTCCGAAGTTGCTGAAAATTGGAACAGCCGTTAAAAACATTATTATACGTAAGCTGTAGAGACTGCCACGCGATTGGGCGGCTGCAAACTTTTTTATTCAAGGTCAAAGGGTCAAAATATCAGTTTTTTGCAAATATCTGCTAAACCGTACGTCTTATCAGAAAATTGTGTTTACAACGTTTGTAGATTAGGCGATTATCTACAAAAAAGTATATTATACATTTTCTCGTAGGAATTGCCATTTCTGAGATATTGTCGTTTTAATAAGTTAAAATACTCATATTCTATCATTCCCGACTTGTAAAGGTCATCAGAAATTTAATAAATCCTTTGTTGGAGTACGCGGCTAATATTTTCAGGGGTGATTCCTGGATATCTTTGGAGAAAAAAATTGTTCTACAGAGGGCGGCTATCTCCACTATCCACTAAGATACAGGGTGATTAGGGAAATTTGTTGTTTGAGCCTATATATTTTTTGAACGGAGTCACTCAGGCTGCTATGTTTTACACCAAATTAAAGAATACACCCTAAAAGATGGGCCTAATTAGGCTACTTTATGATAATTACTTTAGGAGTTATTCAAATTTCAGTAAATTTAAAAAAAAGCAAAATTTTTTCCCTATCACCCCGTATCTTAGTGGATAGTGGAGATAGCCGCCCTCTGTAGAACAATTTTTTTCTCCAAATATATCCAGGAATCACCCCTGAAAATATTAGCCGCGTACTCCAACAAAGGATTTATTAAATTTCTGATGACCTTTACAAGTCGGGAATGATAGAATTTGAGTATTTTAACTTATTAAAACGACAATATCTCAGAAATGGCAATTCCTACGAGAAAATGTATAATATACTTTTTTGTAGATAATCGCCTAATCTACAAACGTTGTAAACACAATTTTCTGATAAGACGTACGGTTTAGCAGATATTTGCAAAAAACTGATATTTTGACCCTTTGACCTTGAATAAAAAAGTTTGCAGCCTCCCAATCACGTGGCAGTCTCTACAGCTTACGTATAATAATGTTTTTAACGGCTGTTCCAAATTTCAGCAACTTCGGAATTATCTTCCAGTCAAACCTCTAATTTGACTGGACTATGTATAAAAAGTAACTGACTGACAGACAACGCACAACCTAAACCGCTAAAAAAAGCCTACTATAGTCTGTCAAGGCTCTTCAAATCCAAATATCTAACCATAACGTCTAAACTTTTACTATATAAGACGATGGTCTTACCCGTTCTCACATATGCATCGGACTATGTATAAAAAGTAACTGACTGACAGACAACGCACAACCTAAACCGCTAAAGCTAAAGGGCTGAAATTTTTAACAGTGCATCCCTAGCGATTTTTCGAAATTCATCCCCTAAGGGGGTGAAATAGGGTCAACTCAAAACCGCTGGAGCTATAAGGCTGAAATTTTGACAGTACATCCCTATAATGACGTGGACATCCACTAAGAAGCGATTTTACGAAATTCATCCCCTAAGGGGGTGAAATGGGGTTAACCCACACCGCTGAAGCTGAAGGGCTTTAATTTTGACCGTGCATCCCTATAATGACGTGGACATCCACTTAGGAGCGATTTTTTGAAATTTATCCCCTAAGCGGGTTAAATGGGGTTAACCCAAACCGCTGGAGCTGAAGGGCTTTAACACTAGATATACCGACAATTTGACTTACCTATATTTACCGACACCAGTCAAAATGACTGGTCTTAGAAAAAAAGTTTTGGTTTGGTAGAAGTGCCGATTATAATCAAAACCTTTTTGATTTTGAATAACAAAATAAATCTGACCGCCTACTATTATTCAATTAAGTATCGCTACAAATATCATTGCATGCATCGTTTTAAAACAAAAAATGGGGTCAACTAGGAATTTGAAAATGAAACTACAAAACCAGTCATTTTGACTGGTGTGGTAAATCTAGTGTTAATTTTGACAGTGCATCTCTATAATGACGTGGACATTCACTAAGAAGCAATTTTTCGAAGTTCGCAGTGAAATGGGGGACATAAACATACCAATCTCTGCTTCAAAACTTGCAGATTTGTTGAGCAGAGGTGATATACGCAGCAATTTGTTTACCATATTTATTAAAAAAATGCACTATAATAAACCCTTTTAGGGATAATAACAGCTGACTTTTTTGTTTGTTTTTTTTTTTTTTTGAAGGAAAACATTGCACATAATAAACAGTTTTTATTTAAAGGCGTTGCAAGACACGCGGGTTTTATGCTAGTTGGTCATATTTTCTAAATAGGTGTTATTTATCTGATTTAAAGCAACATGCGGCCTGCAAAGAAGCCGACGCGACGCTAGCGGCGAAAGCCATAAAAAATGTAACAATAAAAGTCAGTCCCTTGATGACTAAAATCACAAAACTCTAAATTTCTCATAAAATACTACATAAAGTTACTGGCCGCTTTAGGTATGATAAAATGAATTAATCACGCATTATATACACTATTCGGAAATGAAATAGCATCTTAAATATAATGAAGACATATTACTTTCAAAAGTAGCCCTAATTTTTTGGAAACACCCTTATACATATTGTGGGATTACGTTCATTGGTGATACAGTGGCGTAATGGATCTCCGAACCCACACAATACTCTCCAGAGGCAGTGGCGTAGCGTGGATTTGTGCCACCCGGGGCGAACCATAAATTTGCTGCCCCCTACTTTCGAATTGATTCTTTTAATCAATGAATCAAAACCCAACTTGAATTTCAAGTAATTTTCAATCCAAGAATTCAAGGCATCATGTAAACGCAATGAATCATATGTAACTAATGAATGTTCGGTATAGTGCGCGCCAAAATAAATGGGAATTTTACGCGCAGGCGAATCAATGACAACTCCCACATACATTAACATTCCGTGTATGGATAAAACTCAAGCGCATATGCATTTTAATTTCCCTTTTGAAACTCGTTTACCGGGAACAACACTCCACCATAGCATCTGACCAGGACAAGAGTCGTAGTGAGACGGATTGAATTTTTGATTGAAAATATAAATGAGCGGGTGATTTGGGGTTTTAAACGAACGGAATGACGAGGTGCACTTTTCTTTTCGAAGCTACTTTCGTGGAGAAGATTTGAGGCTTTCACTGCGCATCAAAAAAATCGATTTTGAGATTTCCAATTGTTTTGGCGCAGGCTATATCCGTGCTTCAAGGTTGGGCTGAATTATAAACTTTAACAAACCCAGAGAGCTTGAATCAGTAATTTCTCTCTGTAATTTATTTCAGTCTGTCTTTAGATAGAAAGCCTCGTAGACGACCGAGCTTAAGCTTAAACAATTCTCTGTCCAATATCTGGAGGTTTTATTTCCCATCATCGTAGCCCAATACTATTAAAGGGGATTTTAAGGACAAATGTGGCAGCTGTTGAAGCCCTTCTCAAACTTCAGCATTTACAGCCCGCGTCATAAAAGAAGGGAATCTTAAAATCGCTGTTTCCATGCGCATTGAGAGTCTCATACAATATGCTCATTTATATTTTCAGTTAGCTGACTCGACCGTCATTGTCCTGTCCAAATTTCAATAGATTTGTTTGTCTGCATTCTGTATTTCCAATTAATAAGACGTTTCATTCTCAACTCTAATATGGACAACTAGAGAAATTATGCCCTGCAAATAATCGAAAGAATTACGCCAAATAATTTACTAATAGAAAAGGGGTTGTCTTCCATCACAGGCGTACGCTTTTTTGATAATCCGTCAAATAGGAGAGTTTGGTTGGATAATTTTGATGCATCAACTTTATAGTCCAGAAATAAGACCAAACTTAAATGAAAAGTAACGCAGAAGTAAAGTAGACGTAACTTCCACTGAAGTAGATGTAACATCCACTTACTACCATCCATATTGGTCACTCTCATAATAAGCCGGCGTTTGGCTTTTTTGCGCCCGGTGCATATACATATTGCGCCCATATACATATTGCGCCCCCTTCATTTTTGTTCATTTTTTGATGGCAGTAAAGGAAAATGAAAGAAGACACAAACACTCATTTTAAATGAAGGCACCGAATTATTCTTTCACTTTTTTGAAATTGCGCCCTGTCCAATTGCGCCCAGTACAAATATACCAGTTGCACCTATGAAAGCGCGCCCTTGCCTTTGTCCAATCAGGATTTGCTTCGCGATCTTGCTTTTGTGCTGAGTTTACTTACGCTTTAAATTCACAAAACTCTCCCGCTAATGCTGATTAATGCTCTCCGATTATCTTCATTGTAAGCTGCACTTCCTTAACTATTTCCAGCACTAATAATGCTACAAACTGGAATCTCCATAACGAAGTCGTTCTCCAATCCTTTATATTTCGAAGGATAATAGGTGGTCACTGCACTGCATATATTGGTTTCTACGGTAGAGTCTTGCAAAACAAAGCAGTCCACTTAACAGCCTTACTGGACATAGAAGCCGCTTTCAAAAACTTCAGAACAGAGGCGATCTAGGTGTTTCTCGCCGAAGTAGTGATCTATAATAGTACGACTTATTTGAATTACAAATCATGACCTATGGCACCGTGCCAGCCAAGAAAGGAAAGACGACAAAATCAGGCGAACTAAATGAAGTTGCATTGGCCACACCTTGCAGAAGGCAATGGTAAAACGCACAGAAGGTGCATTTCGTGTAATATATGACAATTGGATCACTTTTTCAATTTTTTTTAAATCTTAATTTCTGAAATTGCGCTCGGTGCAAGTGCACCATTTACACTTATGAAAGCGCCGTCCTTGCTCTCATACATTTATATGGAATGGTACCTAACTTCACATGACTTCACTTCCCTTCCCATTTAGGTTTGGCCTATAGACACCATCAGCCAAGACATCGTGCTGGATGTGGCAATGGTTAGGGCCTGATGTTACCAGCAGCATCTCTAGCTCGATCCAGTTTGGCCGCCGCCCCCAACATCTACGCCGCCCGGGGCAATGGCCCCCTCGGCACCCCCCACGCTACGCCACTGTCCAGAGGTTCATTGAATGGAAGAAGAGAGTTCAGAGTTGCCTTCATAATGGAAATGAAAATGAAATCACTGATTCTGGACTTCAAGCCAGTAAATAATATAATATGTACGCCTTAAAAGTAGACTTCATAACACTAGTCTCATAAATATCCATGTGCACACAGAAGATTAGTAGGCCCTGGAGAAAGAGGAATTCTACGAAGAACTGCAAACCAGCTGTGCAGAAAGAAGAAGCTAGAGTATCTAAACAGGAGGATCCTACAGATACAGGAAGACTTCAATAAAGGGAGAATTAGGCAAGGCTACAAATAAATCCCTAGGCATCGATGGAATCGCATCTGAGCTACTAAAGGAAGGAGGACTGCAACTCTTAATAAACTTACACGAACTCATATGCAACATCTGGGAAGAAGAAGCTATACCAGATGACTGGAAGAAAGCGATTATATGCCCAACCTATAAGAAGGGAGATAAATTAATTTGTAAAAACTACAGAGGCACCAGCTACAAAACATCCTCAGCACTAGCTAAAAAACCTTGCGGAAATAAAACTAGAACCTATAGCGGCGGAGCCCTTATAGGAGAATATCAAGCTGGTTTTAGGATAAACAGATCAACATCGGACCAACTGCTGACCTTAAGGCAAATTCTGGAAAAAAAACTGTGAAAATAAATGTAGATGTATACCAGATATTTGTCGACTTGAAACAGGCATATGACCCGATAAACAGAGAGCGGCTATACAGGATCCTATTGGAATTAGGAGTTCCCTCAAAGCTGGCATAATGCCCAACGAATAGCTCCCTGGTGAAAGTAAGGATCCAAAATGCAGTAATAGAAGAGTGGCTTATGGTAGCAGAAATTTCAGGAAATATACCAGTAGGTAGACCCAAGAGGAGATGGATGGAATCTGTCACGGCTGACGCAGAGACAATGCTCAACACTCGGAACTGGAGAACTGCTGCAAGGAAACGTCTAACTTTGAGAAATGCCTAGAGGAGGCCAAGGCTCAATTTGGGCTGTAGCGCGTCCTTGGATAGATTGACTTAGAATTCATGTTAAAAACCGTGGAAAAATTTTTCTCAACCACTGCAAAATTCGACAACACAGTACTCTGTTCGGGCAAAAATTTCACATAATAAACAAATTCTTCTAGTAGATTGGTTTTCTAGTTGTGGAGACTTTATTAGTTAAATTTCTGACTCCAGAAATTATCTGGTCATTTTTTGTTGGCAAAAAGTTGAATGCATCAGTTAAAATTTGTTTTAATACAAATCAATTTATGTATAATGAAAAGCAAGATGATCCAAATAATAAGCTTTTCACTATTCTTTATCACTCTACAGTTGAGCAAATTTTTTTCTGAATAATGATAACGATAGAGGGTAAAACTACCCCTTGATTAAAGTTGAATTCGAAAAAAGTTTGGAATTTAATTGCATTTCAATTTTAGATTTAAAGAAATATTATTAAGACAATTGAGAAATTTATTCTAACCCGTCCCCACAGAATTAATCCTCCCCTGAGCCCAATTTCTATTTTTTCTCCAGAGTATTATATTAAATTTAATCTGCGAAAAGAAATATTTTTCAATGCATTTTTTATTTTGTTTTGGCGGTTAAAATATATTTCCAATTTTTTTTAATAATGTCATTATTAATTTAAATGCAAAAAAAATCAGTATTTTTTCAAATTCAACGTTAATCGGGCCGAAAATAATTTATAGTTGTTTAATCAAATTTCCAATAAGTTCCTTTTTTATTTTTAAGGGGGATAGCCATATTATAGGACTGCGAGACACCGATTTTCGCAATCAGCGACCCAAAAAACATGTAGGGAAGAGTCTTCATATCATTTTTCCTCCATATTCTCATTTAAAAACAAACTAACTTTTTAAATGCTCGGTGCCGCGCAAAATACCAAGCTCTTTTGATATGAGCACCGGCATCAAATTTTCGAACCCCACACTCTCGTTCGAGAATCGATGCAATGCTCTCATTGGAAATTGTTGCATAAATTTACTGAGGCTTTGATTTGACAAGCACCTTTTTGAATGCCAGAACCCGGTGCGGTGCTCTCATTGCACTTCGACCTCAAGAGATGGATCTTAAAGGCCGCTGCAATCAATTTGAATACGAAGGTCATGGTTGTGCTTCATAGATAACCCTACCCATTGGTAGGATGACGAGGTCTACATTGAGAAAAATTGTTTCAAGGGCAGATCATCCACAGACGTAAAACTATGTCTAGTTTAGCTCTCCACTTCAATCGATGGACGAAAGCAGTAAGGCCGGCTATACACGATGCTGGGAGCGTTTCATTCGAATGTTGGCTTCCAAGGATTGAATTAGCACCGACAACAGCCCGAAGGTGCCCAAATACTAAAGTGGCATCGTTGACATTTGACTGTTGCAGTTCGAGCATTGGCTACGCGATGCACCCTACCATCAAGCGTCCAACGTTGGAGTGTGTCCATAGCACCGTGTAAAGCCGGGTTAAGACAAGATCAACTCGCATTATATACATAATAACCGTTATTATTTAACCGGCCTCTGCCAAGAATTATAACATCAGCATGTGTCCTCAAAATATGGTAGATATTATAAACTCAATATTTATCCACTTACTTGAGCTCCCATCGTGCTACTAGCTTGTGCAGTATCCATCTGGTTACCGCCTGCATTCAAGTCAGTAGAACCGGCAGCAGTATCTTTCTTGTCACCATCGTCATCCTTATCTTTCGGCATTTTTTGGAAAACTATCAACTCACACGAAAACCTGGCCTCGTCAGTAGTCAATCACTTAAATAAAAATATGATTGCATCTGATGAACGC
This sequence comes from Thereva unica, assembly GCA_949987705.1. Lineage (NCBI taxonomy): Eukaryota > Metazoa > Arthropoda > Insecta > Diptera > Therevidae > Thereva > Thereva unica. The sequence continues at coordinate 103,032,198 of OX465283.1, forward strand.
GTTTTAACTTTTGAGGCTATTCTAACTGATTTATTATTTGTAGTGCCAAACAATTTTTTGTATAATTTTGAATTTTAAAAATTTCCAAAAAAAAATTCCTAAACATTTAACATTTTTACTTGACAGTTTTTAAAGTGACAGACGCTGGGCATTTTACGTACTTTCTGGTTACATTTTTTTAGGATTGCTTTGGGAATTGAAATGTGTATATTAGTACAGTCAATCTGTAAGGGGGATGATACACGGGTCAACATGTTTTTGATGCTCCAGCGCCACCTACTTTTTGTATTTCAAGTCGGATGACGTCACTTCAATGACATAAAAAGTAGTTAACAATGAGTACGTTCACTTAGTAGCACAATGTTACATTATGTGACTAATGTAACACAAAGTCGTTCAGTTAAGGTTCTATGTAAAATATTTCTGACGTTTGTAGCACAAAAAATCGTTCACTTAGCAACGATGTTATGTCGTTTATGTAACATAAACCGATGAAGCTATTTTGCTTCTCCAAACGTTGCATAATGACAGTTGAAAGCTGGTCATAGTAAATTTGACAGTTGTGGCATATTCCAACACATATCGTCCAGTTAAGTTTCGTTACAGAATGCAACATTCTACCCTTCTCTTTTCTTTTGTCATATTTTACATTATGTTACATTATGCCTCTAACTGAACGTAGCCAATGTCCTCTACATTTTTTGTTAAATAAACTTTTCACCAAAACCAATAGATTCTGAGAAAAACGCATTTAAATTTTTTTTGGATTTTTTTAAAAACAGGGGAAGGGGACTTCGGAAATTTGACATTAACTTCATTACATGCCCCCCTAACGATTCATCAAGTCGAATTTCGGTATGTCATTTTTCGGAGACTCCCTATTTTTTCGTGACAGATTGACTGTACTATATGGAGATATTTGTAGTTGTTTAAAGAATTATTTTTTTATAATAATGTATTTACGGTCAGCGGCGGCTTTAGGGGGTGGCAAACAGGGCAATCGCCCGGGGCCTCGCTCTTGCAGGGGCCTCGCGCAAGGGCCCAAGCAAATTTTAAAAAATGTAGATTTTTTTAACTATACTTTTGATTTTGATGCTTAATTACTTATTAAGGTTATAACATAACGGTAAATTAAAAGAAAGTTAGTTAACTAATTCATTCATCAGTGGCGGTTCGTAAGGGTCAGGATAAGGGAAGCAATGCCCAAGGCGAACGATGAAAGTAAAAGTATCGAAGGTTTAACTAAAAAAACTGAAAAACAACATATAGTGGAGTCAGAAAGGAAAACATAAGGAATTTTTTCCAGTCAAAACAAATTTTTTTCTACTACTACTTTAAAAAAGATAGTAATAATAAAACCCTGCATACCTCTTCTCATACCTATTCTCTTTTATAACCATCATTACATTTTTCTTGCAAAAAAAACACTTCAGGCAACCCGTACTGAAAAATACAATTCATAAAAATATTCTCTATCCCTTTTTTTTTTTTTTTTTTTTTTTATGTGACAGTGCTAAGCTCAGGAGTCACCCTTTGTACTACCAGTCCGTCATGTCATTTGTCACGTCATGGTGCAATGTCTAGCAGTAAGCTTAGTACGGGGAGGGGAGGGGGGTATAGGTTAAGGGTTAAAAGGAACGGGGGGGTATTGAAGAAGGTGGTGATGAACCCTGCGTTTGAACTCTTGGATGTTGTAGGAGCTCGGAAATACTGACTGCGAGAGACTATTCCACAGTCGAGTTGTTCTATTAACAAACGAATTCATATCTTGTTGAGTGCGTGAAAGGGGGAGATGCAGGTGAAGGGAATGAGACGAGTGGGCTAATCTGGTGTTGCGGTTATAAGATTGCCGTGGAGGCAGGAGAGCGTTTAACTCGGAGGAACAGTCATTATGATAGTAGCGATAAAATTTTGTCAGTGCTGCTACATTCCTACGGTGGCTGAGGGGGTCGATGGTGGAGCCAGCGGTGTCGTCATCAATTAATTTAAGGGCCTTTTTTTGGACCTTATCTAACCATGCCAAGGTGGTTATTGGGGCGCCGCCCCAAATGAGGGAGTTATATTCGAGAAGGGGCCGAATGAAGGATTTATAAATAACAGCGCGGGCCGATGGCTGGAGGAGGAACTTGCACCTCTTAAGAAATCCCAAGCACTGGGATGCTTGTTTGGCGATTTGGAATATGTGATCATTCCAACGAAGGTCTTTGGCTAATGTCACGCCTAAGATGTGTAGGGATGGGTCGGCCTTTAGTTCAACGTCATCCACTGTCAAGGATGGTGAGGTGTTGAACTTCTTTTTTGAGATAAGACAGTACTTGGTTTTAGAGGGGTTGAATTTGACACGATTCTTCTCTCCCCAATCTAGAATTAGTTTGATGTCTTTTTTAATAGAGTTGAACATTAGTTCACGATCATCAAGACAGGATCTGGCATGTGTCTGTCTTGTATCGAAGCTGTACGAGTAACGTAGAGTACCGTCGTCAGCGAAGCTGAGAAGTGGGTTGGAGGGGATTGAAAGTAGGTCATTTATAAAGATGAGAAAAAGGGCCGGTGATAAAATTGACCCCTGAGGGACCCCCGCAGAGATGGGGTGAGATTCAGATTTGACGCCATCCAATAATACCTTAATTGAACGGCCGGAAAGGAAACTCTCAACCCACTTATACAGAAGTGAGTCAATTCCAATAGCTTGGAGTTTAGCTAACAAGGCTGAGTGCCATTAAATTATCTTTAAAGAGAATCTTAAAAAATATAATGGAAGCTACAAAATTATCAGCTTATATTCAACACACGCCGCTTGCCACCCCATTAGAATAACAAATAGATAAAGAGAAACTTCCTATCCTTGATCTCTTTTTTCTTGACTCAATATATATAAACGAAAATTCATATTTTAATAAGAGTCAAAAACAAAATATCGAAGCAAAATTTTAAGAGCAAATGTAATATTACTCGAAGCCAGAACAGATTACCAGAAAACGAAACCAAGAAAACAAAGAGAATACAGAAACCTAGGAAAACAAAGGGGATACAGAAAATTTCTCTACCTTCGACTTGTCAATTCCCGCTGTTCGGGAATTACAATTCCCGCTGTTCGGGAATTGAGATTTACAGTGTATCGCTCAGGGAATCCCCGTGTTTCAATTCGTTTGTCAACTCTTAGTCCAGTCAATTTAGACATCCGAGGGTACATAAATTCGCACCTAGCTGAAAATTGGTAGGATTGTTCAAAGCACCGTTATAAATGAAATCTAAAAAGTCCCCATCGATCCGGCACCTGGAACCTGGATTTACTCGGGGTCAAAGGTCACAAAAACGGTTTTTTTGCGATTTTCAGCAAAACGGTAACTTTTATCATAAAATAGTGTTTACAAAGTTTGTAGATTATGCGATTACCTACAAAAAAGGATCTTATACATTTTCCCGTACGAATTGTCATTCATGAGATATCGCCGTTTTAAAGATTTATATAAAGCACTCATATCCCCTCACTTGCAACTTGTATGGCCGAATTGCCATTTACTTAAACTTTAATAACTTCTAGACCGATTATAGTAGAGCAACGTAATTATTCTCATCTTTTAGGTAAATGTGTATTCTTTTATGTGAAATAAATAACAGAAACCTGAGTGACTCCGTTTAAAAGATATGTAGGTTCAAAGTATGGGCAAACTGTCTTTTTTCAGCAGTTCAGCAGATGATGAGCAGTTTACCATTGTGCATGGCATATATTTACCTGAAGTTCGAAACGAAAGGGTTAGGCAACCAGAAATACTAGCATAAAAATAGTAAGTCATTTTTGGCCATAAAATACAACGAATACTATATTATCTCGAGATACTATACTTCACCAAATATATGCCATGCACAAAACCCCCAAAAATGAGTTACTATAGTCTTCGTTGCATGAGTCGATGTGATATTGATGGACATGAATTGTACGAAGAACTGAATATGTTCATTCGTGTATATGAAGGAAACGACGACATTATCTCGGTGCTGAAATACATAATAGAAAAAAAAATTAACTGAAGTTTACCCCACTATCGAAATAGTCCTGAGAATTATTGCTACCACACCTGTTACAGTTGCGTCTGCTGAAAGGAGTTTTTCGAGGCTTAAAATTATTAAAACATATTTGAGGAATTCGATGACACAAGATCGGCTTTCAGCCCTTTCTATTCTTTCAATCGAAAATGACGTAGCTCATTCGTTGGATTATTGTGCTTTAATTAAAGATTTTAGTCTTAGGAAAAGCCGCAAACATCAATTTTGAAATTTATCATTTTTGTATTTGTTAATTTTGTGAATCTTCCAATGTAAAATATTTTAAAACTCAAATTTTATTTATTTGTATAACTTTAACATTTCTCCTCAAACATGACAAAACCTAAACCAAAGTACCAGACCTACTTTCGCATCACATGCTTTTCACGAAGGACAAAGGGCCTCGCAAAGACCTGCCGCCCGGAGCCTCGCAATGGGTAAGGCCGCCTCTGTTTACGGTCAATAACCAAGTTTTATCAGGACGTTTACGAGAACTCTAAGAAGGACAAATTAGGAAACTCATAGCATGTAACTTGAAGCATTGGCAGCCCTTGCCTCACGCAAATTCTTTCTCCACCAATCCCAAATTCTATCCTCTTTACTCTCGCTTGGCATACCAGAATGCTGGTCGTTCTGGCCTGTGTCATCCTTCTGGAAAATGATTGGCCTATTTCACTGCGAGCTAGAAGCTAGAAGCTCTGCCCACTAAAGCTTATAAAAATTTATTTACAGTTATTGTAATCGGTCGGAAAATCGAAATCGAAATTTTCAACGTATTTTCATTTTTCAAGGTCCCAATAGCATTTTAAGCAAAAATTTAAGAAGAAGTACATATATATGTATGTGTGTGTGTGTGCGTACGTATGTCATTTTTTCTTGCACGATATCGCGCGAACCTCGCGAATCGCGAAAGATAACGACTTCGTTGAGGTGTCGTTCGAAGAGTATCAACAAAAATATAATCTGAAAAGAGTTTTATAATATTCAGTCGAGCCATTTTTTTGATTAAACGACGCACAGTGGGGCCCGCTCATAGAAGGTTCTGCTCAAAACTCAATTTTTAAAATTTGGAAATTTTTCAAAAAAATTGTATCATCGTAGTTGTAATAATGTATCAGATCACGTGTAGAAATATTAAGTCGCTGACTGCTATGAGTCTTCGAGCGCATGAGCATAAAGTTCATAGTTTAGGCAAAATAATACTTTTGCGAAAAAGGAATGCCAGTTTATGCGCGATATAAAAACATTAATTTCTAACATTTAACGATAAAATCTATGGAAGTGTATTATGTAGGTGATCAAGCAAGGTATGTTAATTCTTATTTAATTTTGTATTATATGATAAGTTCATTGGTTTGTGATACATTGCTTAAAATTTGTGGTAGTGTATATTTTTTCGTAGGAGGTTCTTTAAATGACATTTTCTCTAAAATGCGCAAAGAGACAGAAATCGGCTAATTGTATTACAAATATAAATATCGGAACACGCACATATGTATCACGTGTTCCAACATCAGCTTGATGCAGGGGGCGCAAAGCAGAGTACCAAAGTTCCGCTTAGGTCAGGTTTTCAATCATCTGCTAGTCTGGTAATGCGGGCATAGGGGTCTTCGTCAGCTGGTTAGCAAAATTCAGATGCGTCAGGAGGTAGAATCTACAAGGCTGTCTCCCTCTACCCCGACGGTTGCGGACACTGACATATAGTAATGGACTGCTAAATGAGCAAAATCCCATACAAAAAAATGGCACCAAAAACTATTCCTGCCTCGCTCCCACGTTAAATCCCAATGAACTGTAATCGTCAGCGCATGTCAGCGATATAAACATAATTAGAAAAAAATAGACAGGTATAGTTTTCGTTCTTCTGACTCACTCTTGAGCTATTTTGAAAACTTCGTTAAACAGGGGAAATAACCGTTACGGTTTTGGAATAAATACATTTATTTAATGAAAAAACTGCTAATAAATAAAAATGAGTGATGGAAATTTGTTTCCGTTAATTATAATAAACATCTTATCACTTATTTTCTCCCAAATTCGAAGAAATTTTTTTGTTTGCGTGAAAAAGGTTTTCTATTTCTGGAGAAAAATGATGCCATTCAGCATCGTCAATCAGCAGTCCATTACTATATGTCAGTGGTTCATACAATCTAGATTAAATGATCTATTGGGTGCCGTCTTCGCTAGTCTCTCTCTTTTCCTTTGAGAATGCATTGTGCCCAAAGTACTGCAGCCAATCACTTTGCCTATAGTATTACACCTTATATCTCATATTTGTAGGCCATCCAACAATGTGACCCTGCTCCTCGCTGCCGCAGGGCACTTAGAAAGAACACTTACTCGTAGAGGAAGTGTGTGTTTTAGCACGTTATAAAAACATGATAATTAAGTTCAACTTCTTCGTACCTTGCACCAAAAATGAACATTTCCTAAAAATAAACAAGTTAAAGGCGGTTCTTTTCTAGAATTATCACCTACTTGTATATGAAGTGTCGAGCGATAAATTCAAAGTTCAAAAGTTTTCAAAAGCCTTTAACAGATTTCTTGTTTCCTGAATGATGATAGTTTAAGCTGTCTTAAGCTTATCTGGCACTTATCTTTTAATTTATTATAAAACCTAGGTTTTAACAGAAATTGATTCTAATAAGTAATTGTATTTATTTATTTGTATTTATTTAACAGGTGTAACAAAATATACAAAAATATTGCAAAGTAAAATCTTACATTTCTATTCACTTATAATATTCCTTAAAAACTAGGTGGTCGCAATTATTCTACTATAGTACAATATTTTTCGCAGAGGCCGAAGCCTGTGAGCGAACCTGTTAAGTTTTTTTTTAAATATATAAAACTTAAATGATTCCTAATTATTCAATATTGGCTTTTCACTTGTGGACACTATTTTATTATTTTTAACTTTATTGTATTGAGAGTTTCCTTTAGGTGGTTTAAGCAAATCTCCACGACACGATTAGAACAAGAAATTTCACCCTAGAGTAATAAGTGCAATGAAAACAGTGTTAAGTGTTAACAAGTCAGCTTATTAGACCAAATAGTAGGCCTATCTAAAATATATCGTATGAATTGCCCAAGGTAAATGCATTTGCAAATACATAACCTTCATATACTCTCGTATTACAAATGTTTGAAATGATAAAATGTAATCAATGAAAATGAATATATGCGCACTGTTCAAGATAAACCTCCTCCAAATGCTGGCCGATCTATATGCATTATGCAATTCTCCTAATACCTTCAACACTGTCAATGGTCGATCGCACCCAGGGCTTATTCTTTTGCGCCCGATGCAGAATGCCATTTTGTGCCCGGTGCAGGTTGCAATTTTGCGCCCGGTGCAGTATGCCATATTGCGCCCCATCAGCTGTCATACTAAGTTTAATGTTGCCATTCAGCATCGTCAATCAGCAGTCCATTACTATATGTCAGTGGTTGCGGGTCTGGCTCAGTCGTTTTCTATTGAGAACATCGTCTTTGTGAAATCGAAGCACCGCTACAAACAATGCTTGTTTTGATTTTTGTTTAGTTTCGTGCAAATTTCTTCTCTACAACATCCAGGAGTTGTAGACTCTTATTAATCGATCCCTTTTGTATTCCTTACTTGCAATCAAGCTTACTACTATCAGGGGCGGATGCAGAAGCAATTCTTAGGGGGGGTATCAAATTTTACTTAATATCTGGAGATGATGTTATCTGAAATAATATTCAGTGTACAGTAAAACTTATAGTAGACAAAACAGGACAAGGGCAAATACAAGACTGCAAGATCAAGATAGCAAGACTTTTTGCTCAAGCAGTTTTACCGAGTGGTCCCCAACTAAGTACCAGCCACGCCCAGCGCGCTGCTTGACCACCGCATCGAAAGGGAACTGGTGTACGTTTGTCCGTTTTCTACGCTGTTTGATTCTGCCAAAAGAAAGATGAGTGCCCGCAGAGCTACTCACAAGGCCTATATAAGACCTGTTCCTACGCTAAACTAAGTAACTTTAGGTTCGGTCTCGAATAAAGAACCAACCGCTCAGTATCTATATTCAATGTTCTGCATGAACTAATTCTTACCACAATTTTTTTAATCAAAGATTTTTTGGATTTTCAATATCCTGAGAGCCCTCAAACATACTTAAGCTTCAAGGTGATGTGGCGGGCGTGGTTATGCCTCTTAAAATAAGTAAATCCCGCTAACCAGCCAACAAAGTCTGTGGTGCAGGCAGTACAGTGGAGATTTGACCCCTATGATTAACCGGTAGGCTGGTGGGAGGCCTTATAAGGACATATGAGTACTTTGAATCATCAAAACGGCGATATACGAGAATAATCGCATCACATACAAACTTTTTATAAATTATTTTATGATACAACTTAGCTTTTAAGAGATACATATTTGGAATCTGTTTTGACATGAATATGTCTTATCCCTGGGGTCTATTTGAAAAAATGTGCGGAGACGAAAATCGTTACCATGACTAATTACTGTTTGGCATACTTTTAGGATAAATTTTTGTTTTTTTGCTGTTTTTGCTGTTTTTGTTGTTTTTGTTGTTTTTGCTGTTTTTGTTGTTTTTGTTGCTTTTGCTGTTTTTGTAGTTTTTGCTGTTTTTGTTGTTTTTGTTGTTTTGCTGTTTTTGTTGTTTTTGTCGCTTTTGCTGTTTTTGTTGTTTTTGCTGTTTTTGTTGTTTTTGTTGTTTTTGCTGTTTTTGTTGTTTTTGTTGTTTTTGCTGTTTTTGTTGTTTTTGCTGTTTTTGTTGTTTTTGCTGTTTTTGTTGTTTTTGTTGTTTTTGCTGTTTTTGTTGCTTTTGCTGTTTTTGTTATTTTGACATGAATATGTCTTATCCCTGGGGTCTATTTGAAAAAATGTGCGGAGACGAAAATCGTTACCATGACTAATTACTGTTTGGCATACTTTTAGGATAAATTTTTGTTTTTTTGCTGTTTTTGCTGTTTTTGTTGGTTTTGTTGTTTTTGTTGTTTTTGCTGTTTTTGTTGTTTTTGTTGCTTTTGCTGTTTTTGTAGTTTTTGCTGTTTTTGTTGTTTTTGTTGTTTTGCTGTTTTTGTTGGTTTTGTTGTTTTTGTTGTTTTTGCTGTTTTTGTTGTTTTTGCTGTTTTTGCTGTTTTTGTTGTTTTTGCTGTTTTTGTTGGTTTTGTTGTTTTTGTTGTTTTTGTTGTTTTTATTGGTTTTGTCGTTTTTGTTGATTTTGCTGTTTTTGTTGTTTTTGTTGCTTTTGCTGTTTTTGTTATTTTGACATGAATATGTCTTATCCCTGGGGTCTATTTGAAAAAATGTGCGGAGACGAAAATCGTTACCATGACTAATTACTGTTTGGCATACTTTTAGGATAAATTTTTGTTTTTTTGCTGTTTTTGCTGTTTTTGTTGGTTTTGTTGTTTTTGTTGTTTTTGCTGTTTTTGTTGTTTTTGTTGCTTTTGCTGTTTTTGTAGTTTTTGCTGTTTTTGTTGTTTTTGTTGTTTTGCTGTTTTTGTTGGTTTTGTTGTTTTTGTTGTTTTTGCTGTTTTTGTTGTTTTTGCTGTTTTTGCTGTTTTTGTTGTTTTTGCTGTTTTTGTTGGTTTTGTTGTTTTTGTTGTTTTTGTTGTTTTTATTGGTTTTGTCGTTTTTGTTGATTTTGCTGTTTTTGTTGTTTTTGTTGCTTTTGCTGTTTTTGTTATTTTGACATGAATATGTCTTATCCCTGGGGTCTATTTGAAAAAATGTGCGGAGACGAAAATCGTTACCATGACTAATTACTGTTTGGCATACTTTTAGGATAAATTTTTGTTTTTTTGCTGTTTTTGCTGTTTTTGTTGGTTTTGTTGTTTTTGTTGTTTTTGCTGTTTTTGTTGTTTTTGTTGCTTTTGCTGTTTTTGTAGTTTTTGCTGTTTTTGTTGTTTTTGTTGTTTTGCTGTTTTTGTTGTTTTTGTCGCTTTTGCTGTTTTTGTTATTTTTGCTGTTTTTGTTGTTTTTGTTGTTTTTGCTGTTTTTGTTGTTTTTGTTGTTTTTGCTGTTTTTGTTGTTTTTGCTGTTTTTGTTGTTTTTGCTGTTTTTGTTGTTTTTGTTGTTTTTGCTGTTTTTGTTGCTTTTGCTGTTTTTGTTGTTTTTGTTGCTTTTGCTGTTTTTGTTGTTTTTGTTGCTTTTGCTGTTTTTGTTGTTTTTGCTGCTTTTGCTGTTTTTGTTGTTTTTGTTGTTTTTGTTGTTTTTGCTGTTTTTGTTGTTTTTGTTGTTTTTGTTGCTTTTGCTGTTTTTGTAGTTTTTGCTGTTTTTTGTTGTTTTTGCTGTTTTTGTTGTTTTTGCTGTTTTTGCTGTTTTTGTTGTTTTTGCTGTTTTTGTTGGTTTTGTTGTTTTTGTTGTTTTTGTTGCTTTTGCTGTTTTTGTTGTTTTTGTTGTTTTTGCTGTTTTTGTTGTTTTTGTTGTTTTTGTTGTTTTTGTTGCTTTTGCTGTTTTTGTTGTTTTTGTTGTTTTTGTTGTTTTTGCTGTTTTTGTTGTTTTTGTTGTTTTTGTTGCTTTTGCTGTTTTTGCTGTTTTTGTTGTTTTTGCTGTTTTTGTTGTTTTTGCTGTTTTTGCTGTTTTTGTTGTTTTTGCTGTTTTTGTTGGTTTTGTTGTTTTTGTTGTTTTTGTTGCTTTTGCTGTTTTTGTTGTTTTTGTTGTTTTTGCTGTTTTTGTTGCTTTTGCTGTTTTTGTTGTTTTTGTTGTTTTTGTTGCTTTTGCTGTTTTTGTTGTTTTTGTTGTTTTTGCTGTTTTTGTTGTTTTTGTTGTTTTTGTTGCTTTTGCTGTTTTTGTTGTTTTTGTTGTTTTTGTTGTTTTTGCTGTTTTTGTTGTTTTTGCTGTTTTTGCTGTTTTTGTTGTTTTTGCTGTTTTTGTTGGTTTTGTTGTTTTTGTTGTTTTTGTTGTTTTTATTGGTTTTGTCGTTTTTGTTGATTTTGCTGTTTTTGTTGTTTTTGTTGCTTTTGCTGTTTTTGTTATTTTGACATGAATATGTCTTATCCCTGGGGTCTATTTGAAAAAATGTGCGGAGACGAAAATCGTTACCATGACTAATTACTGTTTGGCATACTTTTAGGATAAATTTTTGTTTTTTTGCTGTTTTTGTAGTTTTTGCTGTTTTTGTTGGTTTTGTTGTTTTTGTTGTTTTTGTTGCTTTTGCTGTTTTTGTAGTTTTTGCTGTTTTTGTTGTTTTTGTTGTTTTTGCTGTTTTTGTTGTTTTTGTCGCTTTTGCTGTTTTTGCTGTTTTTGTTGTTTTTGTTGTTTTTGTTGTTTTTGTTGTTTTTGCTCTTTTTGTTGTTTTTGCTGTTTTTGTTGTTTTTGCTGTTTTTGTTGTTTTTGTTGTTTTTGCTGTTTTTGTTGCTTTTGCTGTTTTTGTTGTTTTTGTTGTTTTTGCTGTTTTTGTTGTTTTGTTGCTTTTGCTGTTTTTGTTGTTTTTGTTGCTTTTGTTGTTTTTGTTGCTTTTGCTGTTTTTGTTGTTTTTGTTGTTTTTGCTGTTTTTGTTGTTTTTGCTGTTTTTGCTGTTTTCGTTGTTTTTGTTGTTTTTGCTGTTTTTGTTGGTTTTGTTGTTTTTGTTGTTTTTGCTGTTTTTGTTGTTTTTATTGGTTTTGTCGTTTTCGTCGATTTTGCTGTTTTTGTTTTTGTTGCTTTTGCTGTTTTTGTTATTTTTGCTGTTTTTGTTGGTTTTGTTGTTTTTTCTGTTTTTGTTGTTTTTGCTGTTTTTGTTGTTTTTGCTGTTTTTGTTGGTTTTGTTGTTTTTGCTGTTTTTGTTGGTTTTGCTGTTTTTGTTGTTTTTGTTGTTTTTGCTGTTTTGTTGTTTTTGTTGTTTTTTCTGTTTTTGTTGTTCTTGCTGTTTTTGTTGTTTTTGCTGTTTTTGTTGGTTTTGTTGGTTTTGTTGTTTTTGCTGTTTTTGCTGTTTTTTGTTGGTTTTGTTGTTTTTGCTGTTTTTGTTGTTTTTGCTGTTTTTGTTGTTGTTGCTGTTTTTGTTGGTTTTGTTGTTTTTTGTTGTTTTTGTTTTTTTGCTGTTTTTTGACCTTTGAATTATTTGTCGCTCGCACCGATCTTTAGAGAAATTCGGACATTTCATTTATAAAGAAGTTTGCAAGGGCTCTTCCAGTTTTTAGCTTTTCTCGATTTATGCTGTTTCAATGTCTATTTTGACTGGGTATAAAAAAACTGTGTACAGATATGTTTTAGGTCTGAATGTAACTCGATGTTATGTTAACCCTATTTGTACCAATTTATATGAAAATTGTTTCATGAATGCAACAAATGGACTGAAAGGGTCAATCATGTTTCCCATGAGATTCGTGGGTTTGGGCAGGTGCTGGTGCAGGTTTATACGCTCATACCAAGAGTGCACAACTAGCACAAATATTCACAACTAAATTGTTTTATATATGTTTTTTAATTGCATGTGTTAATACTTTTTAACTGAATTAATGTTTTATTAATTGTATTTTGCACTCAAATGCCATTTAGCTGTTAAATATAGTTGTGAGAATACTTTTACGACAAAATTATAAAACTAGATTATAATATATTGTATAGTGTTTATATAAATGATATCTTGAAACCAATTATGAAACTTAAAGATATCCAGATTTATTTTTACATTTATAATTATTGTATAAATGCTTTAACAACCAATCTATAACGTAATTATAAAACAAGTGATTTCTGTATAAAAACTGAATATAATATCAATTTAAAGGTTCACACAACTACGTTATAAAACATTATTGCCTTATGAGCATAAAGGCTCTATAAGTATTTATAAGCTTATATAGAGATACTTTATTAAAGCTCTTTTAAGTAAATAAAATTAACATATAAAGAACTTTCTTTCAACCAAAAAGTGTAATAGGCATCTATAACACTCTCTTACAACTATTTAGTGATTATACATTTTGGTACAAAATGCGCTGCGTCCAGTTGTTACACGGTGTTTCTGCTTTATAAATATGTACTGCGAGAAACCACAGTTAGTATCTAGAATTCTGTCTATCCTGCAAGTCGCTCGTTAATACAACCATTATATAGCACAACGGTGGGCAAACGCGGCTCTTCGTTGAATCAAGTGCGGCTCCAAATGTATCTCTTTCAATTAATGAACATTCCACGTGCTAGCTGTCTACTTTCAATTTTTAGTACAACATATTGCTGTGAGTCTTTGCACTCCACAATAAAGCTCTAAAGTCACAGAACTGCTGCAAACAGCTTTGACCAAAGAGTAATTGTTAAATTCTTATTATACGTTATTTATTATTATTATACGTTAGTTATTTTACATAGCACTTAAGATTTGTGATTTCGTCTTTTCATTCAATTTTATAAAATATGATTTTTGAACTTACATATAATATATAATGCGGCTCTTTATAATTATGAAAAACCAACATACGGCTCTCATTGACCTCATGCGTACCCACCCCTGATATACCAAAAGAGAATAAAAAGTGCTGAAATGAGAGCGAAAATGTTTTATAAAAGTAATTGTAAGAGCTAGTTGTAATGAATAATACTCGGAGCAACAATATCACGCAAAATTCTTTTACACGGCCGATTATTCTGTAATTGTTTTATTGATACTTATTTTACCCCAAATTTACTTCTTATAAAATATTATTATCTACCAAGTATCTAAATTACTTTCTAATAGTTTCAGTAAAAGTCTTACTGCAATAGAAGACATTTTGGTTTTGAAAATGGCAAGGAAGGGGAAGCCGCCATATTAGAAAAACCGTTTATAAAAAAACAATTTTTTTTTTGTTTTCCACTGCACTGCTTAAATGATGTGAAATATTTACGTAGTAGATACCATATCAAAAAAAGTTGTACGTTTGGATAATATCATAAAATAATTAAAATTCAAAAATGAGTTTAATATAAACTTTTTTCAAATTTTCATTATCTTAATGGCGCGTTGTACCTATTCAAATTATTACCAAGACTTTCCACAGTAAAGTGAACTTTGCAAGTAATTTTCACTCCGTCAAAGCCAATATTATCATATTATTATAAGATGACCTTAGCGATGTCATCATAATCATAATATGCAGAAAGTAATAGTGCGTAAAATATTAAAATTAGTCGAATACCAACTAAGTCCCCAGCAATTATATTACCATAATGTTTTTTAATAATATCTAATGAAAATAGCTGCTCAACAAAATGGTTGCAATAATCCTCTAAAATGTAGGATATAAGGCTTTATAAAAATGTTTTTTAAAAGTCATATAGCCACTTATGCGTAGAAAATTTCTGTATAATGTTTTATACAGTTTTAAAACAGTTTTATCAGTTACTGTGTAAAAGTGATATCATTTGCTGAACAAGCGATTAAATGACCTTTACGTACGACACTTACAGAGCAATTTTGCTGTATAAACCTGCGCCTATTTGGCCTATATAAATGTTTTTTTTTTTTTAATATTGACAAAACGTTTCCAATACTAAATTATACAACTACTGCACTTGTTAAAAAGTTGTGTAAAGATTCTTACAGAATTTTTAAAACCTTTTGTGTTAGTTGGGTGGTATTACCTACATTATTTTTTAAGTGGGACCTTTTAAAAAAAGTGGTGGCCTCAGTACGATTTACCGTCGTGTAAGGGGCCATTCCTGCTCAACTCTAACCGTAGGGAATGTGCTAATCAAATAGCTTACAAAGTTATTGAACCTAGATAGAGGTAGATCCTAAAATGAGCTTCATAAAATTAATGGTCTTGGATGTGAAGTATCACGTCCGTATTTTAACGTGACAACGTCTGTTATTACGTTTTGTATTATTTTCTCAATTAATAAATTATATATTTCGAAGCAAATTTTTTTATTTTATATCATATTCTCTTGTACATATCATTACATCATTGTCTTATTTTTTTTTTTGTGTGCGGGACATTTTCACACGCGCGTCCTATCTTAAACCGATTTAATAGACGTTGTCACGTCAAAAATTCAACAATTTCAGATACAGACCTGTTTTGATTAGTAAACATTTCAAACAGCTACTATTTAAAAACTTGATTTGAATTTTTTCGTGAAAGTCAAGCCAGTAGTTTTTAGGATTGTATATAGAGGTAAAATAACACGAGGAAGAATTAAAAAATTCAAATAATTTATTTAAATAAAATATTACAAATAAAATATTACAATTACAAAAATTAATATGAGCTGAGGTGGTCTTGCCAGCTTAAAACAATATATGTAATTTCAGCCAATCACTTTCCACCATTAATAATGCACTTATTAACACTAGCAGTTACGTTGAAGATCTGCTTATTCACATCAACTACCACTTTGGCCAAACAAACTTGACCACCAGCAACGATAGAGACTGATTGTTTGCTAGCGTTTATCATAGCCTCTGCAGCATGTTTAAAAATACCGAAGACTTCCTTTTGGATTTCCTTTGTCTAGAATATTTTAAATACAGTAGGTATTATTTAAAACAATAAAGAATTAGCGCTAGTTCCTACCTTCTTAGTCACACACCATGCTAGCTGAACAAAACTTTCAGTGGACTCACGACATTCCGCAACAACTTCATCCATTTTTTCTAGATTATCCTGAACACCATCGATGTGCTCCTGCATATTTTTCAAGATGGCTTGACCCTTTCCAATTGCATCAGAAACACAATTCTCCAATTGTGTTTGAGCACTTTTGCTAATGGCATCGATCTCGTCGTGATGTTTTTCGACACACTTTAATGGAATATCACCAGCTGCTGCCATTTTACCAAGGAGTGCCTTCAGATCCTCCAAGGCATTTGAGACTATAGTCCTGGTTTTTTCTTCTAATTCCTTAATTTGTTTCTGAATTCCATCAACAACATCTTCGGATTTTCCACGAAGATCATCCAAAATTTTCTTGAACTCTTCCTTGACCTTTTCCACGAACTCCAAGAGACCATCGACAAGTCCGTCGCGAGCACTTAGGGTACCAACTGAATAATCATCTACTTTGTTGTAGTGATCGGAGGATTTGGATCCTTGAGCCTGCTTTGAAATTACATTATTAATAAAAATTAGAAAAAAAATATTAATTTTAACTTACAACAACAGCACAAAGTGCAACAATAGCAAAAATAGCGAATTTCATTTTTCTAGTTCGGTTTTCGTGACACAAAAAATGCAACTGATATCGAAACCTGAAAAACGCGAGGTATTTATACAATGTTTAAAATCATGCTCAAGCTCCTATCACAACAAATCAATTTTCCCATAAAAGTTCTTATCTGCAGACCATAGTGTCGGATTGAATAACGAATCCACATAGGAAGAGTGTGATAAGGTCCGGATCAAAGTTTCAGCAGAGAATTGTTAGTAAGTATTACTCAACTTATTTGGTACGATCTAGACTACCTGTCATGTCACCTGTTGAAAGGGACAAAGTCTAGGTGTCTAGAGAATGAGTTTCCGATTATAAATATGTGATGTCATTATGAGGTGGTGATTTGTTCTGTACTTAGTTTTGCTGAGTGAAATTATTATCATAATTATATGCAATCATCATTGAATGAAGTCTGCAAAACATCAGAGGGCGTTAGGGTAGGGAACTGTTTAGAGGCGACCAACAGTTCATTGTATTGACCTCTTGCGGGCCACGATTGTATTTTTCAATTGGTGGTACTGTGGGTTCTCAAAATCTGTCAGACAATGAACCTCGCAACTATACAAGGATACATTTTTGGGGTTTTCATAGATAGCCTCATGGGACATAGGGCGGAAACAGTTGGCCTCCAGCGGACTCTGTTTTGTTCCACTCTGTTCTAAGTTTTTCGGCTCGACGACGGGATGCTTGCGGATTCCAGTCAAGAACTTGTTATGCTAGATTATCGTTTTCGCATCGCAAGGTGTGGCCAACCCAATTCCATTTCCTTCGCCTGAATTATTTATTTATTTATTTTCATTTATTTTATTTGATAGATAAGTAAATGGAAGTACAAAAGACTATTTTAGAGTACAATCATAATTCGAGTTTTAATCGAGAGAAGGCAAAAAGAAAAATATTTAACCTAAGCCTACAAACTAAACGTATTACAGCTATGGCTATTAGAAAGTAGAAGAGGGAAGAGAAAACTAAACAGAAGAGGTGGATAGAAGAAGAGAAGCGTCTTGAAAATGGTGACTGTGCTAATTCTTTGTAAATAAGAGGGAAGATCATTCCAAAATTTAATCGCATGCACAAAAGAAGAACGGCTACCAATTCGAGACAGATGAGATGTAATAATAGTCCAGTCAAATTAGAGGTTTGACTGGAAGGTAATTCGGAAGTTGCTGAAAATTGGAACAGCCCTTAAAAACATTATTATATGTACATAAGCTGTAGAGACTGCCACGCGATTGGACGACTGCAAACTTTTTTATTCAAGGTCAAAGGGTCAAAATATCAGTTTTTTGCAAATATATGCTAAACCGTACGTCTTATCAGAAAATTGTGTTTACAAAGTTTGTAGATTAGGCGATTATCTACAAAAAAATCTTTATACATTTTCTCGTAGGAATTGCCATTTCTGAGATATTGTCGTTTTAATAAGTTAAAATACTCATATTCTATCATTCCCGACTTGTAAAGGTCATCAGAAATTTAATAAATCCTTTGTTGGAGTACGCGGCTAATATTTTCAGGGGTGATTCCTGGATGTCTTTGGAGAAAAAAATTGTTCTACAGAGGGCGGCTATCTCCACTATCCACTAAGATACAGGGTGATTAGGGAAAAAATTTTGTTTTTTTTTTTTTAAATTTACTGAAATTAGGCTCATCTTTTTGGTAAATGTGTATTATTTTATTCGGTATAAAGCACAGCAACCTGAGTGACTCCGTTCAAAAAATATATAGGCTCAAACCAACCTCAAACCAAACCCCTGAAAATATTAGCCGCGTACTCCAACCAAGGATTTATCAATTTTCTGATAAGACGTACGGTTTAGCATATACCTATTTGCAAAAAACTGATATTTTGACCCTTTGACCTTGAATAAAAAAGTTTGCAGTCGTCCAATCGCGTGGCAGTCTCTACAGCTTATGTATAATAATGTTTTTAAGGGCTGTTCCAATTTTCAGCAACTTCCGAATTATCTTCCAATTATGGCGTTTTTTCGTCTATTTTGACTGGACTATAAGAATTTTAAGTGAACTCAAGGCTTGCAAAGGTGTAAGAAAGTCGGAAAGATAAGAAAGGCTTTTAGTGTAGAAAACTTTATGTAGAAGAACTAGTGTCATACTATCGGAAAGACAAAGAGGTCACAACCTATTAGTGAATTCCGAACAGATGATACATGATCTGACCTTAAGTGGAAGATAAAGAGTAAGCAATGATTGAATGCAACATTAATTCGTTCACGACAGAATGAATCATACACAATGTAAACAAGTAAGTCATAGAGTAAATGCAGGAGAATAAGAGATTTTACAAGCTTTGAACACATAGTGGGTGATAGGAGAATCCTATAAAGCCAGAGCTTACTTAATGTCCCATAAATATTGGAGAGCATTAGTGAGATTTGATCACAGCAGGTCAGCTTAGCATTAATAGAAATGCCAAGATTATGGACCCGATCAACAATAGGAGGAGGAATATTTTCCAGAAAAATAAGTGGATTTCTGTCGGGGTGAGTAGGACGAAGGCTAAGCACAAGTAATTATGGTTTTTAGGGTTTAATTTAAGGTAGCTGAGAGCACTAAACTCATTTATTCGAGAGAGGGAGATATAGAGTGCTATTCAGGTCAAAAATACAAGAATCAATCTGGCAAAGAGGGCAGGAGGTATACAGCTTTAGATCATCAGCATACAAATGAAAGGAACATTGGCCGATAGTAAGATAGTAGATCATTGATATATAAGAGAGACGAAGAATTGAACCTTGTGGAACACCAGAAGGCACCTGTAGAAGAGAGGAGATAACATTGTTATGACGAGCAGAATGAAGACGGTTAGATAGCAAAGAGGAGAAAAGCCGTAAAGCAGAAGAAGAGAAATGATAGCGCTAACTTAGTTTGGAAAGTAGGACCGTGTGCACCGTCGAGTCGAAGGATTTCGAGAAATCAAGAAGCACTATTATTTCAATGTCGGTTTATCGAGCGCAGAACGAAAGTCAGTTGCCTATGGCATTTTTCCTCAACAAGGGAGCTTGGGAAGTAGTCAGGCAGGAATTAAAAACATCCGCGATGACATCCACACAGTCGGTACAATTACTTGGATATGCAGATGACGTAAACATCTTCCCACGATGATTGGCAGCAAAAGGAACTTATGTCGAATTAAAAGAGAAGGCAAAGGACATATACCTGAAGATAAATGAAGAAAAACGAAGGTGATGCAACAATCCAGAGCAGGAACTTTTAGATTGGGAAGAAATATAACCATCGACGAACATAACCTAGAAGTAGTCGACAAAACAGTCTACCTTGGGTCTACAATCCCAGAAGGAAACGAAGAAATAACCAGACGAATACTACTGGCTAATAGAGTCTTTTATGTCCAAAAACAAATCCTGCACTCAAGATTTGTACACAGGAAAACGAAACTCTCACTCTACAAAACAGTAATACGACCAGTACTGTGTTATCGTAGGGAGACTTGGACATTGGCCCAGGACAGAGAGGAAC
Source organism: Thereva unica (assembly GCA_949987705.1). NCBI lineage: Eukaryota > Metazoa > Arthropoda > Insecta > Diptera > Therevidae > Thereva > Thereva unica. The sequence goes on from OX465283.1 coordinate 103,051,849, forward strand.
GAGTCAACAGGTTTGAGCAAAAATTCTCAGATGCATAATAGGCCCAACGAGAGAGAATGGAATATGGCGAAGAAGATCCAACAACGAGTTGTATGAAATTTTTGACGACCCACAACTATTAACTTTAATAAACAAACTGACTAGCCGACCACGTAATCAGGATGGAGGACAATCGCATCCCAAAACGGCTTATAGCCTCAATTTCGGGAAGTAGGCCAGTAGCTAGACCCAGGAAGAGATGGATAGAGTCTGTGACGGCTGACGCAGAGTCAATGCTCAACATCCGGAACTGGAGACATGCTGCAAGGGACCGTCAAACTTGGAGAATTGCCCTAGAGGAGGCCAAGGCTCGATTTGGGCTACAGCGCCATTGGATGAATGGTGATGACATCCAAAATTAAGGGTGCGAGGAGCTTAAACAAGCGTGGAGAGATTTCATAAAAATCGATGCAGTTGGAGGAAATAGAGAGCGGTATGTCAATAACTTCCGAGGAGTCCACATAGCGGTAGTAAAAGCCATTAGTACTATGCGGACGAACTGAGAAAGATCTGGAGATAGAGTAGGTAGGAGGGTATTGAATATATCGATATTAACAGAGGAAGGTAGCATGTATGCCCAGCGAGTGAAGATTGGACCAGAGTTGCTCGGAGTTTAAAGAGGGATCAGACTTACGTGCATAAAAATTACGTTTTCGTGATTTGACCTTGCTAGTCTTGGTTGCGAAGTAGTTTATAAGCATTAATATATCGAAGGATCCTAGTTTTGCGATAACGCCTGTACATGCACTCTCGCTGACTTATCAGGTCACCGATTTCGCAAGAAAGCCCCAACCAGCTATGAAACAGTTGGAGAATGGTTAACGGCTTCTTCCAACTCAAAAGCTGAAGTGGATTTTGCTGGCTGTTTATTCCTTTCCAGTTGCACAAAGACAAACCTCAGTTTCGCTCTCGGGAATCCCTCGGATAACCTCATCATGAAGTCTAGACTGTCGCCGAATATCCTCCAGATCACTAGACAGAACGGCAAGACAAGTGAGTCTCAAGCTGCTTCAGTCGATCCTCAAAGGCAGCAAATTGTTCATGCAGTATGCGATTGAAGTGCACCAGCAGCCTTTTCTAAGAGCTCAAAGCTTTCATCAGGGGCTGCAATGGACGTCGAACGTGAAGTTCCGCTTCTGCTGTAGACCTAGGCATATTAATTTATTTCGAAAAAGATTGATACACTTCGAAAAACACAAAACACCCTAGAATTTCTGACGGGACGCCGCAATGAGTACATATATATTGGAAGTTACGTTTACGGGTGGAAAAGCACTGGAACATTTTTACACGACAATCAAACTTGATCGCCTATCCTTTCTTGGCCGGCACGGCGCTATAACTCTTCATTAGGAATTCTATCTTGCCAGCGAATTTGTAGGCGCCTTATGCAGAATTAGGTGACTGTCCATGTTTCGCAACCATACAAGAGGAACAGCAGCAATTTGGTATTAGTTGAGATCTGCGTTGATCTCCATATGCGGAATAGGCATGAATAAGTGCTTCGTGCTTTATTTATTCTGGAGCTGACGTCTTCTTCTACACCGCCATTTTCCTTAATAGTACGACAGAGGTAGCAGAAATTATCTACCAGTTCCACGTCACGGTTATTCAGCGCTGCCCGTTCAAGGGTGTTTGCATTTATCCGCATTTCTTTGGTTTTATTCTGATTTAGCTTTAAGCCTGCTGGACTACTTTCTGAGGGCTAAACTGTTTAACATGTTTTTGAGGTCCTGATGGCTTTGGGCCAGCAAACAGATATCATCCGCGTAGCCGTAGTCGAGATCCTTAAGGCGGTCTAGCAAACCCCTTATTCTTATTGGCTGTGAATTATTGCTGCTTTCTTGAAGTTCCTGAGGAAATGAACAGTTCATAGTTACTATTCAAGGCGGCGAAGAAGTAATCTCTACATCTTTGAAGTTGTTCTTCGTCGCTGCACAGCAGCCTTCCATCCTCACTCGGCACTCTTAACGGTATCCTTTTTAATAAAGTGCTTTCACGAGAGCTGTTTAGTAATTTGGTACAGCACTTTAAGGCCCAGTTACATAGCAGGGTTGCGTTGCGTTGCGTAGCGTCTGTCAAAATTAAAACTATGTAATTTAAATGGGGCTTGCTACATTGCGCAATGTAGCAAGCCCCATTTAAATTACATAGTTTTAATTTTGACAAAGGCTACGCAACGCTGCTATGTAACTGGGCCTACTGTTGCCTGCGTTTGCCGCGTTTTCCGCTTTTTCTGCGAGCTCATTTATCTGTTGCCTTTTACCACGCCGGACACTTACCTCCCGGTGCTATTGGGAGTATTCCCGTTCAAGCTGGTGACGTTTTTCCAGATCGTTCGCAAAGCTCGCTTTATTTTTGAGGGCCCTCCTGCGATCTATGTTTTGCCAGATTATGTCCGAGATCCAGTGTTACTGGTTTCTTTGGACATAGCCGTTGCTTGTTTCCGCTGCTGTTATAATAGCGCCCTTTGTAGTACTTTACAGCTCTTCAATATTATTTTCGTCAAAGACTCTTTGCTGGCTTAAGTTTTGTTGTAGTTTCCCAGCACAATCTCCCCCTTTAATGCTCTCAGGCAGAAAGTCTACGTTAAACCGTCTACGGTTTATTGCATTGCGTTGGACGTTTCGGACGGCGGCGATTTTAAAGCGAATAGTTGCTACTGCCAAATGGTGGTCGCTTCCAGTGTCCTCCCCTGAAGCTCCTGACATCCTCTAGAATAGTTCCCCATCTGCGGCTGATGGCCACATTATCTATCTGGTTTGTCGTTCTACCATCGGGCGATACCCAGGTCTCCTTGTGACAAAAGTAGGCTCCACCTACCATGAGTTGGTGCGAACTACAAAAGTCAACGAAAAGCTCACCGTTGCTATTAGTGACCTGGTCTATGCCTTGATTTTCAATTGTGTGTTCAAGACCGATGTTGTTGGGGCCGATCTGTGCGTTTAGGTCATCCATTAATACAATGATGTCTCCCCTTGGATTAGACCGGAAAACATCTCAGAAATTGGTGGCCAGTTAATGAGGCTGGACCTGGCTTCTTATTCACCATTCCTATCGCTTTCAGTTTCGTTTCTGCAGAATATAAGAAGGACACACATTCGAAAATCCGAGTACAATGTCAAGGTTTGCATAAGCAAATGTGCAAATTGGAAACTGGCATCTATGCCGCTTTCTGCAACGAATTTTGAACAGAGTTAACGCGACGAACAAATTGCTTCAGAATTCGATTCGATTCGATTTGAATTCGGCAGTTGCGGCTCTGGAGTCACCGAGAGTGTTCATTGAGAAGGAACGCGACGACTTTGAACAGTACGAAGAAGCATTGAATTACGGACATGCACCAGTCTTCAGGTGGGATGGATGCACGGATGTCTTCAGGTGGGACAATCTCACTCTATGTCCCTAGGTTAAGTAGAAGTACTAATTTCATAACACATAAATGTGAAAAGAAAACTAACACTAAAACTTAATTTAAGGTTAATTTAAGCTCTACTAAACCTAAACCCAGTAAAATTAGAATTAGTTCTAACGTAATTGTAAGCTCCACTAATCCAACCAATGCTCTACCCATTTCATCCTCAATTCATAAATCTAAAAGTAATCCATTCACATCGTACCCTAACTTTTCCCGCAGCCACATCGTTGTCGGCGGTCGCTCATATGCTAATGTTAACGAGATTCCCAGAAGCCACTCGCCTCTGTTAAACAAGTCGCAGCATCAGCCTACTGTAGTGAACCCAATGCAACCAACGGACCCATCTGCAGGCAGCACTATTAACATCCCCACCCCAACCGCCCTGCCATTTTTAAACCGTCTCCAGCCCCCGATCGTTAAAAATACCCTAATTTCGGCAGAATCGAGTGATAATCGATATTTGCTATATTTACGAGAAAGTAAAGTTTACGATAGTGTAAGGCTGTTCCTTGCTTACATTTACAACAAACCTGACTCCACATGTATACAAGGCAAAACCAGGACCAGTCTGATCATCACGATCCAACAGGAAGGTTTACCAACCAATCGTGATACCCTGCACACACTTTATACCAAGTATCATGAGCAATATGGAATAACCTCCGAACAAGTAAGCAAGGATCTTGCAACTTATGCCTCCCATGTTCGGACACTACATGTATCCCAGCTGCAAAAGAGCCGTGACGAAAGGAACCGATACTATCGCCCCTAACTAGTCACTCCCCCAATGAATAACAACACCTCGACCCCCCACCCATAACTTTACCAACATGACGGCATAAGACTTTTTTACCGCAATTGCAGTGGAATGAGAGGTAAAATAAAGGATCTCTACATCGACTCAAAATCTTGTCTCTTCAATGTGCTCGTGATCACTGAAACGTGGTTAAATGACACATTCCTAAATGAGGAGATATTAGACTCCAGCTGGACAGTCTATAGATGTGATAGAGACTACAACTCCACCGGTCTTTGAAGAGGAGGCGGAGTACTTATAGCTGTCAAGGACTACTTAAATTGTGAACTATTAACAACCAATCACGCACAATTTTTCGAACATGTTTTTGTTCGAATCAAATTGGGCAAGAAAAACATACTCATCGGCACTTTCTATATACCCCCCCTTTCTGACGAATCTAAGTATGATGATTTACTTCATATTTTAGATGAAGTTAACGACTCACTCTGCAGTGACGATGACATATTTGTTTTGGGCGATTTTAACCGTCCTAATCTTTTATTTATCCCTGACGAGGAAGGTAACCTTCTTCCAATTAATGCCATGACTGCTATCGTTATAAAGCTTATCGACTCTTTTTATGGCAATGACTTATGTCAAATTATCAGGCAACCAAACTCTTTTGGTAAATGGTTGGATCTGATTTTCACTAATTCCTATGAGGAGGTAATTATCCTACCCGCTTCCGATGAGGAAAACCTATTCACCAATTCTACTCACCACTCCGCTTGGGTGGTTGAACTCCGCACCACCATTTCTGACAATGTTACGTCATACAACAACTCAATAGTATATGACTTTAAGAACGCAAATTTCAATAGCATTGGTATCGAATTGTCCCTTGTCGACTGGGAGCATAGGCTTTCAAGCAATGATCTTGACGAAGTAGTGTCGTCCTTCTACACTATTATCTTCAACATCATTGACAAGTATGTCCCCAAAATTATAAAAAGGAATAAATTATCGGAACCTTGGCTTGATAGTAATATGCGATCTCTGCGTAATCAGAGAAATAAGTTATATAACATGATTAGAAATAACATACACGTAACAGCGGAAGTCAAATTAGAATACGCTAGGTTAGCCTCTGAATTCTCACTTAGGTCACGTGAGGCCTATAAGACTTACTTAAACACCATCGGAGAAAATATTATATACGACCCTAAAAAATTCTTTGACTTCGTTAATATAAAACGAAAAACTTCAGGTTATCCGTTAACTATGACAACTGGTAGCACACACTCCTCATGCCCCAAAGAAATTTGTAACATGTTTGCTGATAGGTTTAGTGAAGTTTTTTGCCCGAATAGTATAGCGCACACTGACTTTACAGGTACAGAAATGCCAGCACTCCTAAGCAATTTGTCTTTGACGACTCAAGACATAATGATTGGTTTAAACAGTCTTGATAACAATAAAGGTCATGGTCCTGACACTCTTCCCCCTAGTTTCTTGAAATACTGCTCAAAGAAAATGTTACTCCCTCTTCAAATAATATTTAATAAATCATTGTCAATAGGAGTGTTTCCATCGCTGTGGAAAAAAATTCTATCTTACACCAATCCATAAGGCAGGCGATAAGCACTTGGTGGACAACTATAGGGGGATTGCCATTCTCTCTTCAATCCCAAAACTTTTTGAAAAACTTGTTTTCGACAAGATAGCTCCCGTCATTGACCCACTTCTTAACGAGCAACAGTACGGATTTAGAAAAGGGCGTTCAACCACCTCAAACCTTATGATCTTAACCTCTGAACTGTTATGTTGTATGGAGAATGGTCATCAAATCGACGCAGTCTATACGGACTTTAGCAAAGCCTTTGATCGTGTTGACCACCATATTTTAATAACAAAACTTTTAAAATTTGGAATATCCGGTGCTGCCCTGAAATGGATAAGATCTTATCTTGACGGAAGAACTCAGGTGGTTAGATTTCAAGGATTTCTATCTAAAGAAATCGACGTGACTTCCGGTGTACCCCAGGGCAGTCATCTAGGCCCACTCTTGTTTAATATATTTATCTCTGATTTATCTGACAAACTGAAGGATATTCCACATCTCTTTTACGCAGACGATTTAAAAATATACAACATCATAAGGTCCCAATGTTATGTAATTAATTGTTATAATAATAATTGTTATGTAATTAATTGTTAGCTTTCGTTATATATAACTAATAGTCGTATATCATGACTATCTCACATGTATATTAAAAACAAACACGAGTTGAGTTTATTTATTTTTTTTGTTTTTTATTATTAGTTTTTAGCTCTATTAACTATTAACACTGTTTTTGGGAGTAAGTTGGAATTTTTGTTTATATTTAGGTATATATAAACTTACAAATGTTTTGCACAATAATATAAACAAAAAACTAATATCGTAGTAGTGATACCAAAAAAACGATTAATACCCAAAAAACTTAATTATTAAAGAAAATTAAACTTTCACACACTTTTTATTTTTTTATTTATACTTATGTATACAAATTTATTTTTATCGAACCGACGACGACCCGCCGCCGAGAACCGAGAATCTCTTTTTTAAAATCCACCCGTCGGTGTCCGCGGTTATAACAACACTCCATTTTTTTAATTTCCACCCGCCGGTGTCCGCGGTTATGACAACACTCAACAAATTAAAATTTCCACCCGCCGGTGGTGGCCAGGAAAATTGTCCACCTCTGGGGAACGCGCCCTTGAACTTTTAGTTCCACCTGCGCAATTCGCTTACCGTGCGCTTCTCACGCGGCAAGTTGTGCTAGGTTATCTTCGGGTGGGTCAGGTTACGTTCCCCCCGTGGGTGTCTATGCCTTTAGATATATGAAAGAAGAAAAAACTAGCCCCTTAGAAGGTTTGATAACCCAATTCCCATACGGATACCGGCGCATTTTTCGCTTTGCTTTGGTTTTTAATGTTTTTCAAATGTGGGAAATATCAGCGAAGTTTTTCAATGAAAATTATCTTGGGGTGGTTCAAATTTTGTCTGGGCCGTTTCCGTTAAAATTTAAATGTGGAACTTATGGAAAATTTATATTTTTTGGATAATTTAATAAATTTTCCCTTCTAGGATTTTTTTTTACATAACATTCCTTCCCCCCTGGAGCAAGAGAATCGCTACGTAGTAGAGCGATTCTCGTACTCGAAGGAATGAGGGGATGAAGGAGGTTAGGGCGGGTGGCCGTACCTAGTACTTGAATGGAGCACTATTTTTTATATGGGAAAAATTATGCAATTATGCGGCAGGGTCATTTGCATCTTACGGTAACGAGAACAGGAGATTAGTTTGGAGTTCCTGGATCGGATCATATGGATCAGTAACGAGGTACATTTTTATGGGGTACCCTAGCAACATTGTTGGCTATAGATTAAGGATCTGCCCATGACTATCGTCCAACACGGCGTTTTACGAAATAAAACGTGCTTGGGTATTCATTGAGCAGGCCGTCAGTTGATCGTCTAAAGTGACCTTTTATCTTCATAAAACGGCTTTAAACGTTTGTTGTGGATCGTAACTAATTTCCTGTTTCGTACTATGATTGTTTTTTTGTTTGAGATCAGACGAGACGTGCCGTGGGGTCCTTAAAGACGCCTTTGAGGGGTATATGGTCGGTCAACACATTGAATTTGCGACCCATTAAAAAATATGGAAGTCTCCTTGAGAGGAGGCTGTCCTGAGGGCCTCAGTACTAGCGCCCGTTGTGAAATTGAGCGGTTAGCTGAAATCTGGGTATGAGTAGTGGAGGGGGGACTAGAGAGGACTTAATTGCCTTAAAAACGTCTTCGCATTTGGATGTCCCGGGAAATTTAATGCCTTTTCGTAGTAAATTTGCTAAGGGACGGACTAATTTGGGGGAATTAGTCTTGAATTTTTTGTAATTGACAAGGCCCAGGAAAAACTGCATTTGCCTATCTAGATGGGGCGCTGGGAAGTTTTGAACGCACTCCGTTTTTCTGGGGTCTAGTAAGGCTCCTTTTTTAGAGCATATGTGACCCAGGTAAACCGTTTCTTTTCGGAGGAATTACCATTTTTCCGGGGGCAATTTGAGATTATTTTTTCTCAATCGCTCAAAGGCTCTTCGTACTTTTTTACTGTAGATGACGATGCCATCTAGATAAACGAAACATTCGGAGAGTAGCAGGCCTGTGAGGATATAATTCTTAAGGCGTTTTTTCACACCATTGAGGCCCGGTTGTTTAGGGACCACTAGAAGGGGTAAGTTCCACTGACTTTTACTTGGTTGGGCAACGATGTTGTCCAACACTTCTTTAAATTGCTCATTTATGATCTGCCGTTGTGTTTCAGGTAGTCTGTAAATTTTTTTACTAATGAATTGTTTCAAGTCTTCCGTGTAGGAAAACTTGTCCTCTTTTAAATAAGATATCTTGGCATATTCGCCGCAAAGTTCCTTTATGGGCCGCTCCTCATCGGCCGTAAGAGAGTGCTCGATGTTGAGTCCCTCTTCTAGTTGTTTGAGGCGGGTTTCGCGCTTATGATCTTCCAGATCGTGATAATTCGAGAATATGTACCGTAGGTATTGGAGGGAATTGTTTTCTATTTCCTTTTTTCCTAACTTGAATTTTGCCCGTTTTTGTTTGGGTATACCATGCGGGATTGCACCATTTTTGGGTATACTTTCGCGCCTTACGTTAGAGGACGATGGGGTATGGGCGTTCCTGAGACCGACTGGTTCAGAGCCTGACAGATACCCGCATGCGTCGTTAGCGTTGGTTAGAGGCTTAAGGTTGTTGTTGGGGGCTAGTTGATTGATAGTGTAGTCTGTTTTTGGGGCGAGCGTGGGAGTTAGGCTCGTCAGGACTACTGGTTGGGTGTTAACATTAAGAAAACCAACAGACACTGTTCTTGTTCCAGAGGGTAAGAGGGCATTGGCGAGGAATACGCCCTCGCTCGGCTCGTATGATTCACAAAGCATTTCCTCCTCTAACTTTAGTGAAATCGGAACTACCATTTGAGACCGACTTAGTAGGCAAAGAGGTTTGTCCAATGCTACCTTTTGTTTTATGCGTGAAGTGGTCTCGAAGTCGTTGAGGTTGTTTTCCAACCTTGACCCATCTTGAGATAGGCAGCTGGTATTCCTCTCTGAGGATACCTGGGAGACACCACCGGGCTTTATCTCGGCTTCTACGAGCGGAGTTTCTCTGGTTTGGGTTTGCTCCTGCTGCTCTCTGGGTTTATACTTGGTGGATTCGTTGTGTAGTGGAATGGCTATATCTACTGGATTGATTTCCGTGCGAGGAAATCGTAGTGTTTGGTTTGGGCCTTTGATGTTATAAGGTTTTGAGAGAAAATCTTTATCTAATAGGCCATAGTTGGGGAGCCCCGGTTTGTTTCGCACAATTTGGAAGGTGCATGGGAGTGGGGTTTTTAGGCTGAAATTCCTCTGACAGCTCCCGAGGGTTTTTCCTTGGCCATATGGCGTTTGCCACGTATGTTGTTGAGTGGGATCTGGTAGATTGGGATCCTTAAGCTTATGTGTTTTAAGAATATTAACCTCAGCGTCTGGGTCCACTATTAGTTGGACATTGCCGTTTAGGATTATGTCAAGTGGAAGGTTGACTGGTGGGCCACTGTTAATGGACGTCTGAGGTCCGTCTTTTATTTTACTCTTATTAATTATGGTCGAACTAGGGCGTCTTGGTTCAGATATTGAGGAGTCTCTCGTTTGTACGGACTCCCAACTCTGTCTTTTTCGACAGTCGCCCACTTTGTGGCCGCGTTTTCCGCAAAAGTCACACATGAAGCGGATATTAAATATCCTTCGGGTGTTACCGTTCGCCTGATTTGGGCTGTTTGGCGGTTGTTGGCGGGGCTGCAGCTGTTTGTGGTTCTGTTGTAACCGGTTATTATTGTTCGTAGAGGGATCACTACTATTGTGATTAGTGCGCTGTACTTGAAAATAGCCACTGTTAGGAAAATTTGGTTGTGTACGTTCTTGAAGGCGTCGACAATCTCGCGCATCATGATTAGTGGCCCTACAAATGATACAGAAAGGGGTGTTTTTCCTTTTGAAGCAGTCTATATATGTATGTCCCTTGTTCCGGCAGTAACTGCATGAGACTTTCGCTTCTGGGTTCCCTTGTGATATTTGAGGCGCTGACGATACGAGTGGCGCTTGTAATATTGGAGTATTTTCTGAGGGACCCTCAGGAAAACAAAATAATTGGCTACTAAGAGCAATGTGATGTGGAATGTTGTAACCGCTAGGGGTGGTGTTAAGTGGAGTGATGGCGGTGTTTGGTATTGTCTGTGGCGGTATGGGGTTCGGCAGTATATTATTCTCTGTGGGTGTGGAATGGAGACCGTTCAGGCCTAATTGCGAGGCGAGGATGCTTTCATATGGGAGGAGATGACTCGGTTTAGGCACAACATAGGTTTGGGTACTTTGGGGCATTTGAGCCATTTGATGTTGTGCATGCACGTTTAGTGTCATTTGCTGGAGTCTCTCCATGTCAAGGGCCTTTTGTATTAAATTATCTAGGCCATCTTCGCCCGCTGCCAGCAAATACTGGCATAAATGAGGGTTTGTTACTCCTCTGCTTAGGGCATTTTTGGCGAAATCTTCTAATTGCGCTGTAACTGGAGTCGCTGTTGGACCATATTTGAGAGTAGCTGAGTCCACGCATAAAGTGAGTTGTTGTTTTATCCTATTTATGTAGGTAGTAAGAGGTTCTAAAGGAAACTGGTGAAGTTTGATTAGTTTGCCTACCAGTTCTTGGTACGTTTCCCTTTGAAGGTAAGTCCTATTGAGGAGCCTTTCAGCTTCTTCGAAGGAAGCTGGTTGATTTGAGGCTATTAATTGATAGGCTTCACCTCGAAGTCTTGTTGGGAAAATTTGTACGAAAATCGCCTTTTCCTCTTCTGTGAGGCATTGTAATACACAACGGCAACAGTCTATAAATATTTGTAGCTCGGTCGCTAGGGTCGGGCTTTGCCCGCCAGAAAACAGGGGGACCATTTGGACTGTTAATTTGGAAACTTTCAGGAGCTTGTCGGCCATGGCTGTTGCTTGTATTCTATTCGGTATTTGGGGATTGGAATTCGACTCTTGTTTTGAGTCTAGAATAATTCTGCCAAGACATATATGTAGAAAGTGGACGGGTTCGGCGGCGTGAGTGGTGTCGGCGAGTGTGTTTTTTTTCTACTTTTTTTTATTCTTGTGTGTAAAATATGTATTATTGTATTTATATATAGATATTATACCTAAGTTCAAACGTTCAATATTAATTTTAAAAAAAATTTTTTTTTTTTTTCATATAAGAAAAAACAAGAGAAAATGTTTTTTTTGTTTTATCAAATTTTCGTTTTTGCTATTTTTTCCGTTTTTTTTAATATTTTTTCCAAAAGTTACGTTTAAACTAATGCTTTTGTCAAAAACTATAATAATTGAATGGGATAACAATTCGAAGATTTCTGAATAGAATTAAATCATAATAGAGAAAAGATTGATTGTTTAAAAGAAAATATGAAAATATTGGTCTTTTATATCGTATGTACTTGAATTTAAATATGTACGTCTAAATACTCATTTACTTTACTTTGTTTGTTAAATTCTCGCGTATTCTATTTTAAAACATAATATTATTTTTTAATTTATCTAAAATAAAAAGTTGTACTACTTGTTTAAGTTATTCATACATATGTAAGTGACCAATTTATTTTGTAAGCTAATTCTGGCTTTTTTTCTTTTCTTTAATAAAATTTCGAATGATGTTGGCACTCGTTTTGTTTTTAAATAAAAGAAACACGAACTAGGAGCTTATCTAAGACTACTTTTCTAACTATTATAACTAATATGTGTATATCTGTTTTTAAAGTATTAAGTTATTACATACAGTAAACTAGCGTTCGTAACTAGGGTAGCCGATAGTGTTGTGTTGTGGAGAAAGCCTTCTAGTCTGGAGGAACTGGAGTAGACGCTGATGTTGTTGGGTGCATCCCTTGTTGAATATCCTGGTCTACCGAGGTGTCGGTGGGTCGTGGTAGGGCTGAAGGACCTGTGATGTATTTGTCCCTCGGTGGGGGATTTGTTGATGATGTTGTCCCCTTGTTGGCCCTCGGACATAGGGCGTCTCCTGGGCAGGGATGAAGCCCACTAAAAGTCCCGCGATGTAAAAACTTTAGGGGGGTAAATGCGTGCTCGCCTGGAGCAGAGGCACCTATAGATGATTACCCCCGAGCGTTTATTCGTGGAGGATCTGGGATATTTTACGCACTGTAGCTGTAGACGCTAACACTGCCCCCAAGTCAGGCTCAGCCTTGGGTTGGAGGTCAAAGGAGCCTTGACCAGCAGTATTAACGTCTTTTTAGTTAGCGCACCCAGATCCTACCGGCTGCGCCAATTGTTATGTAATTAATTGTTATAATAATAATTGTTATGTAATTAATTGTTAGCTTTCGTTATATATAACTAATAGTCGTATATCATGACTATCTCACATGTATATTAAAAACAAACACGAGTTGAGTTTATTTATTTTTTTTGTTTTTTATTATTAGTTTTTAGCTCTATTAACTATTAACACTGTTTTTGGGAGTAAGTTGGAATTTTTGTTTATATTTAGGTATATATAAACTTACAAATGTTTTGCACAATAATATAAACAAAAAACTAATATCGTAGTAGTGATACCAAAAAAACGATTAATACCCAAAAAACTTAATTATTAAAGAAAATTAAACTTTCACACACTTTTTATTTTTTTATTTATACTTATGTATACAAATTTATTTTTATCGAACCGACGACGACCCGCCGCCGAGAACCGAGAATCTCTTTTTTAAAATCCACCCGTCGGTGTCCGCGGTTATAACAACACTCCATTTTTTTAATTTCCACCCGCCGGTGTCCGCGGTTATGACAACACTCAACAAATTAAAATTTCCACCCGCCGGTGGTGGCCAGGAAAATTGTCCACCTCTGGGGAACGCGCCCTTGAACTTTTAGTTCCACCTGCGCAATTCGCTTACCGTGCGCTTCTCACGCGGCAAGTTGTGCTAGGTTATCTTCGGGTGGGTCAGGTTACGTTCCCCCCGTGGGTGTCTATGCCTTTAGATATATGAAAGAAGAAAAAACTAGCCCCTTAGAAGGTTTGATAACCCAATTCCCATACGGATACCGGCGCATTTTTCGCTTTGCTTTGGTTTTTAATGTTTTTCAAATGTGGGAAATATCAGCGAAGTTTTTCAATGAAAATTATCTTGGGGTGGTTCAAATTTTGTCTGGGCCGTTTCCGTTAAAATTTAAATGTGGAACTTATGGAAAATTTATATTTTTTGGATAATTTAATAAATTTTCCCTTCTAGGATTTTTTTTTACATAACACCAAAGTGATGTATCGTTCTTTCAATCAAAACTGAATGCTCTGCAAGACTGGTGCACAACGAATAAACTACATCTCAACATCGCTAAATGTCACTCAATCACCTTCTTACGAAAAAAAAAAATATACAGCTTCGGCAGTATTATCTGAACGACAAGGTCCTTGACCATGTCCATCAAATTAGGGATTTAGGTGTTGTTCTAGACAACAAGTTAAATTTTAATTTGCATTATGACAACATTACTGCCAGAGCCAACAAGCTGTTAGGATTTATTAAGAGAAGAGCTAAAGAATTTGGCAATGTTTGGGTTACTAAAACTCTTTTCTGTTCCCTTGTCCGCCCAATCCTGGAATACGCTTGCCCGATATGGGATCCCATATTCCAGGTAAGTAGTAACAGGATTGAATCAATACAAAAAAATTTCTTCTTTTCGCACTACGTCATCTCCACGACCCGCGCGATTATCTTAGTCTACCACCCTACACGAACAGGCTCATAGCATTACATCTCTTACCACTGTCATGTAGGAGAAAGTTGCTTATCTCATGCCTCACCTTGGACGTTTTAAACAGCAACCTCAAAGTGCAGTTTCTACCGGATAGAATTAAGTTCAATGATGTCCGACAGACGAGACACATGAAATTGCTCAATATATATTCACATCGCACCGAGTATGCCAAGAACGAACCTGTTAACAGATGTTGTGTGGTCGTCAATACCTACAAATCCTGTTTTTCCTCCTCCATAAGTAAACAGTCTTTTAAAAGAAAATTGATATCCCTATTATCATCCTAGTCCTGTACTAATCAATATAGCTTAAGTTATATTTATGTACTATAATAAGGGCAATGATGTAAATTAGTTTAAGTGTGCCTTGTTTTGGCTTATTAATAAATAAATAAAATAAGAAAAAAAAGAAGTGAGCCTGTCACCATCTCGAAAAATTTTCATCAAAAACAATCGCCCTGTTATTGACCAGTTTTTGACATCGTTCGATCAATGGCGTATGGTGTCTACACGCTTCGGCTTTCTGGCTGAACTTGAGCATTTAGAGTCCGATCAGTTGTACTAACAAGCACGGCTTTTAGCCGAAATTTACAAAGACGATGTCGACGACAACCGGTCGAGCTTGTACAATATGCAGTCTTTTACAGACAGCATGCTTGATGCATTCTATAATAATTGAAAAACAGCTGCAGGATGCTTTTTCAAATGTTGAAATGATTTTGAAAATGTATCTTGTGTTAATGATTAGAAACGGCTCACCTGAAAGATCATTTTCAAAATTAAAATTAACTAAAAACAGATTGCGGACAGCAATGACCCAACAACGCCTCGATCGACTCGCGATTTTGAGCATTTTAATAATTTTGTATTTCGACGATTTCGGGGCGAGGAAAGTTCGAAAAATGCCGTTGTAAGATACAATGATACATGCGTATAAGATAGTATAAAATATATACTCAGCGGCTCTCTTCGGTGGTCCGCACTGGGCGTCGATGCGCACTTTTTCTGTTGCGTTTTCCTGCTATTTTTAATGAAATATCGCCGGATTCTATCATTTAATTTCATCTTCATTGCGTACCCTATATTATTAATAGCCTCCCCACCAAACTCGTGCCCAGGGGCCCCCACCACCTTTAATCCGGCCCTGCCTTTAAGACATTTGTACTGACAAGTGCTGCAATGTCGAACGGTTAGCATTAGTCGAAAATATAGCCAAAAGTAAATCATGGAACTGCTAACGCCAACACACGCGGTTTATTTCACAAAAACCATTCAATACTACATCGACAGAAAGCAGACTTCGCCGATCGCACTCCTGCGGTAATCTGCTATATAGTCCAGTCAAAATAGACGAAAAAACGCCATAATTGGAAGATAATTCCAAAGTTGCTGAAAATTGGAACAGCCGTTAAAAACATTATTATACGTAAGCTGTAGAGACTGCCACGCGATTGGGCGGCTGCAAACTTTTTTATTCAAGGTCAAAGGGTCAAAATATCAGTTTTTTGCAAATATCTGCTAAACCGTACGTTTTATCAGAAAATTGTGTTTACAACGTTTGTAGATTAGGCGATTATCTACAAAAAAGTATATTATACATTTTCTCGTAGGAATTGCCATTTCTGAGATATTGTCGTTTTAATAAGTTAAAATACTCATATTCTATCATTCCCGACTTGTAAAGGTCATCAGAAGTTTAATAAATCCTTTGTTGGAGTACGCGGCTAATATTTTCAGGGGTGATTCCTGGATATATTTGGAGAAAAAAATTGTTCTACAGAGGGCGGCTATCTCCACTATCCACTAAGATACAGGGTGATTAGGGAAAAAATTTTGTTTTTTTTTTTTTAAATTTACTGAAATTTGAATAACTCCTAAAGTAATTATCATAAAGTAGCCTAATTAGGCTCATCTTTTTGGTAAATGTGTATTATTTTATTCGGTATAAAGCACAGCAACCTGAGTGACTCCGTTCAAAAAATATATAGGCTCAAACAATGCTTAGAATCTAGACCTGGCAGATTTCTTTGTTTTTCTCAGAAAATTCGTTACTAACAGTACATTTTTTTTGCTTTTCTGATGCACCAAACTATTACCTACAATATTTCCATATACAATAAGTGTTTATTTTGGGTAGTTTTGTAGGTAGTAGTAGTAGTAGTAGTTTTATCGTGTTTTATCGTGAACAAATAAAAAGTTACTCGTCTTTCAACTGCGGCATAATAGCATTGGTTTGAGCTTACATATTTTTTGAACGGAGTCACTCAGGCTGCTATGTTTTACACCAAATTAAAGAATACACATTTACCTAAAAGATGAGCCTAATTAGGCTACTTTATGATAATTACTTTAGGAGTTATTCAAATTTCAGTAAATTTAAAAAAAAAAACAACATTTTTTCCCTAATCACCCTGTATCTTAGTGGATAGTGGAGATAGCCGCCCTCTGTAGAACAATTTTTTTCTCCAAATATATCCAGGAATCACCCCTGAAAATATTAGCCGCGTACTCCAACAAAGGATTTATTAAACTTCTGATGACCTTTACAAGTCGGGAATGATAGAATATGAGTATTTTAACTTATTAAAACGACAATATCTCAGAAATGGCAATTCCTACGAGAAAATGTATAATATACTTTTTTGTAGATAATCGCCTAATCTACAAACGTTGTAAACACAATTTTCTGATAAGACGTACGGTTTAGCAGATATTTGCAAAAAACTGATATTTTGACCCTTTGACCTTGAATAAAAAAGTTTGCAGCCGCCCAATCGCGTGGCAGTCTCTACAGCTTACGTATAATAATGTTTTTAACGGCTGTTCCAATTTTCAGCAACTTCGGAATTATCTTCCAGTCAAACCTCTAATTTGACTGGACTATATACTTACAAATGATGACACAGGAGTGCCAGGAAGTTTTTTTTTTTTTTTTTTTATGTGAAAGACTAGAGTCTCAGGAAACGCCCTTTATACTGTGTCGACAATCTATTTTCTTCATATAGAGTGCAATGTCGAACAGCAGCTCTAGTCGGGGAAGGAAGGAGCTGTCACAACCTACCAGAGATAGTTTTCAGTCCACCTACTCCTAACCATTACTGTCGCGACTTTGACATCGGGGCATCGAGAAACAATTCGCTGGAGTGTTATGCCTCCTGAAGCGAGTTGAATCTCATTAACCAACCGATTACATGCGCTTTGGTGGAGCGGGGAAGAGCTAAGGAAGGCTATGACAGAAGGAATCAGGAATGTAAAGAGGGAAGAAGAAAGAAGGAAAGTTATATAGATGAGAAAGTGGAAAAGGCGAAAGACCGTGGGGCTGGCCGGGATTCGAACCCGGGACCTCTGGGATAGTAGTCATGCGCCTTACCTCTAGACTACCGAGGCCCCCCTAAGTTATTGCAATACAAGTGAAAAAGACGAAAGCCTAAATAGGAAAACACCATGCCGCTGCGAGGAAGTGCACATTAACATCTGAGTAGACTACCACGGTCTTCAACCAGCAAACGGTACTCCTGTCTGGTACTGCGGGCGAAGCCTTCGTCAGCTGGTTAGCAAAATTCACATGTCATTAGGTATAACCCATAAGGCTGTGTCCCTCTAGCCCGACGCTTGTAAGAAGGTGTTTGTTCTCACAAGACCCTAGACTACTCAAGAGCTCCCGGCAATAATCCTTTAAAAAGGAGGTTTGGAGAACCACAAGACCATTACAAATTCACTTGGTTTTCATAGAAATATTGTTCACTCTGTGGCTTTGTGCTCTATTTTTGCACATAGAGTTTCGAGAAAATCAGTGTATGTGAAGAGAAAATGCCCTGAAGCCACAATATCTCCTGCATTCTTTACTTACTCTTACAAGATCACCACTAATTTTTAGTCATTCAAGCAAAATATTTCCACTGATCAATAAACATTTTTACGCTAAAATAAAATGAAGAAGAATTAAAAATTTCAAATAATTTATTTAAATAAAATATTACTACAAAAATGTATAAATTAATGAGTTAGGCGGTCTTGCCAGCTTAAAACAATCAATCACTTTCCACCATTAATAATGCACTTATTAACGCTAGCAGTTACGTTGAAGATCTGCCTATTCACATCAACTACCACTTTAGCCAAACAAACTTGACCCCCAGCAACGATAGAGACTGATTGTTTGCTAGCGTTTATCATAGCCTCTGCAGCATGTTTAAAAATACCGAAGACTTCCTTTTGGATTTCCTTTGTCTAGAATATTTTAAATACAGTAGGTATTATCTAAAACAATAAAGAATTAGCGCTAGTTCCTACCTTCTTAGTCACACACCATGCTAGCTGAACAAAACTTTCAGTGGACTCACGACATTCCGCAACAACTTCATCCATTTTTTCTAGATTATCCTGAACACCATCGATGTGCTCCTGCATATTTTTCAAGATGGCTTGACCCTTTCCAATTGCATCAGAAACACAATTCTCCAATTGTGTTTGAGCACTTTTGCTAATGGCATCGATCTCGTCGTGATGTTTTTCGACACACTTTAATGGAATATCACCAGCTGCTGCCATTTTACCAAGGAGTGCCTTCAGATCCTCCAAGGCATTTGAGACTATAGTCCTGGTTTTTTCTTCTAATTCCTTAATTTGTTTCTGAATTCCATCAACAACATCTTCGGATTTTCCACGAAGATCATCCAAAATTTTCTTGAACTCTTCCTTGACCTTTTCCACGAACTCCAAGAGACCATCGATAAGTCCGTCGCGAGCACTTAGGGTACCAACTGAATAATCATCTACTTTGTTGTAGTGATCGGAGGATTTGGATCCTTGAGCCTGTTTTGAAATTACATTATTAATAAAAATTAAAAAAAAATAAATATTAATCTTAACTCACAACAACAGCACAAAGTGCGACAATAGCAAAAATAGCGAATTTCATTTTTCTAGTTCGGTTTTCGTGACACAAAAAATGCAACTGATATGGAAACATGAAAAACGCGAGGTATTTATACAAAGTTTAAAATCATGCTCAAGCTCCTATCACAACAAATCAATTTTCCATAAAAGTTCTTATCTGCAGACTATAGTATCGGATTGAATTGACGAATCCACATAGGAAGAGTGTGATAAGGTCCGGATCAAAGTTTCAGCAGAGAATTGTTAGTAAGTATTACTCAACTTATTTGGTACGATCTAGACTACAAGTATGTCACCTGTTGAAAAGGGACAAAGTCTAGCTGTCTAGAGAACGAGATTCCGATTATAGGCGTGTGATGTCATGATGAGGTGATTTGTAATGTTTTTCTGGGTGAAATTATTCAGGAAGTTTGCAATGTGCTCAATTATTATAGGAATAATCCGTAAAACATCAGAAGGCGTCAGGGTAGGGGTCTGTTTAGAAGCGATCAACCGTTCATTGTCCAGGCCTCCTCCGGGCCACGGTTGTATCTTTCAACCGGAGGTACTGTGCCCTCAAGATTTGTCAGACAATGAACCTCGTAAAGGCCTGCACAGACCAACGCGAAACCGCGGGAGCGGGACCGGGAGCGAAACTTTTGCGGGACCAGACACTGTGGCGGGATACGGAACCCTTCACACCGACGCGGGACTGTTAGGAAGCGAACGCGGGACTGCAGCGTTTCGTTTTCAGTTCGCTGCATGCAGAGTTATCCCGCGGTTCGCGCTGTTCCCGCATAGCTTTTTTTGAACATAGAATTCACTGAGAAGTTAATTGACTTAGTAAGGAGGCATGTTATTTTATACGATCTTTCGCATTCTGATTATAAAAACATTAGAAAGAAAGATAAAGTGTGGGAGGAAATTGCAGGTGAAATGAAGACAAATGGTTAGTATAAAAAAATTCTTTATTTTCTATTTTTGATACGTTTCGTTATATATTTATATATTACATATTAAAAGGCATACAAAATTAGTTACTGAAATATTCAAGGAATTGTTCACGCACTTTGAATGCCATATTTGAAGCTCGTCTAGGGTCGACTTCAAAATTGGTAAATGTACCAATTGCTGGCTCGGGTTATGTATAAGGAATCGCACTTTTGTGTCCTTATGAAATTATGCAATATGCATGTTGTCTTCACGATTGAAATCGTAGTATCTACATTCACTTCAATTGGCCTGTGATATATTCTCCATTTTTGGGATAACATACCAAATGCGTTTTCCACGACGCGTCTAGCTTTACACAGGCTCGTGTTATATTTTTCTTTCTGGTGATGGGCTCTCGACTGTCTATAAGGAAATAGCCTCATCAGAAAAGGTTTTAAAGCAAAAGCTTCATCTCCTACTAAGACGTAAGGACATGGTTCACTTTTTCCGGGAAGACTCCTTTCTTTCGGTACATTAATCGTGCCATTTTCAAATCTTCTTCCCATATTGGAAGCTTCAAAAATGCCGCCATCACTGTTTTTGCCATATCCACCAATATCAACGCAAATAAATTGATATTCAGCCCCGACGATAGCCATTAAAACAATTGAAAACTTATTGAGGTAGCAAAAGTGATTGGATCCAGTATTTTTGGGGCATTTAATTGTCACATGTTTGCCATCTATAGCTCCTATACAATTTGGAAATTGCCAGAAGTTTTGAAATCCCTCAGCAGATTTCTCCCAAATTTCCTTTGTCGGCTCTGGCATGTACAGTGGTTGCATTCTTTTTTGAAATAGCCTTGGAAACTTCTGTGACAATGTACCCAACAGTCGAAAGGCCAACTCGATAGCTATGTTCTATTGTAGAATAGGAGTCCCCAGTCGCAAGAAATCTGTAAAAAATTTGTTTTTAGGTCCCGAAGTAAAAAGGAAATGGAAAAATCTTCGTGACACTTATGCTAAATATTTAAGAGGTACAAAAACGAAAACTGGACAAGCGAAAAAAAATTGTACTAACTGGCAATGGGCGCCATTGATGGAGCATTTTAAGCCTTATTTGGCGTTTGCAAAAACTGACTCCAATATACTTCCACTGGTTGATTCCAATGAAAACCAAGGTGAACGATCAGAAATAGATCTTACATTAGATTCAATTGACTTTGAGGAAGAATTCTCAGAAAAAGAAAGAAATGAAGATCCCCAGCCTGCAATAAATTCTGGTCATACTTCTTCATCTTCTGCTAACGCTAATAGCAAAAGAGCTTCTTCTTCATCCGATGAGGAATACATTTTTAAATGTTTATACTTGAAACCTTTTAAACAACACCTTTCACTTGCACTGACAAATTGTTAAAAGAACCGCGGGAGAATTCGCTCCCGCTTTGGTGTGAACGGATCAGCGATTCCCGCTCCCGCACAGTCCCGCGAGATTTTCGCTCCCGCTCCCGCTCCCGCGGTTTCGCGTTGGTCTGTGCAGGCCTTAACTCTACAAGGATATATTCTTGGAGTTTTCATAGATAGGCAAGCCTCTGTTATATAGTCTATTCGAATCGCGCATTACTGTTAACTCCTTAAGGGTTGAAATAATGTATGCCTGCAGCCAATCGAATTTAAAGCATCGATACCTACCTGGATTATCTTTAGGACGAATTACAAAGTGCTTTTGCCTTTTCCATTCCACTTTATTGCAATTTTACTTGGGACTGCCATCAGAAAAATGCAGCTTGCACCAAACCGACTTCAGATTTGTAATACTCTAGAAGGGTATCCACTAAAGCTTTCAGTGGAAGCACTTGCTTTATTTCCCGCTGAGCAGCTTCTCCACACACCTATCTATTTGATCTCTTGGGCAGGGAGATAAAGCTGCACATCATCTGCATACATATGAATCTTAGAATATTTTACTACTAAGGGGGATGGTACACGGGTCAACATGTTGAGCAACACGAGCCTTTTCTGCGCAGTTCGTAGGCCAAGGGAAGGGTCAGGGTGAAGTGTGCGGTGTTGACTGAAACTAGAAACGATTTCTATTTTTCCTCCAGTTGCTTGAAAAATGTTTATGTATGCGTAACTGTCAAGCGATTCTGGGTGAAAATAATTTGGAATGCACACCCACACATATGAAATCGCAATGTTATTACACAGAGTGTTGCGTGTAGCGTGTTGAGTCGTGTATCACCTCCGCTCAACAAACTGACAGTGTGTTGCAGAGACACGTTGACTCGTGTATCATCCCACTAAGGGATCGTTAATAAAAATACTGAATAAGAGTGGCCCAAGAATGGAGCCTTGGGGTCGCCAGCGTGGAGTAGAGTACTGGAGGAACTAAAGCCACCTTATTTTAAGCTCTTGAGAGCGGTTAGATAGGAAATTTTGCAAAAGTCTAAGAACAGAAACAGAAAAATGTGCTTGTGAGGCCAGTTTTCGCAGAAGCGGGGCGTGATTAACGCTATCTAAAGCTTTTGAGAAGTCAAGCAGCAATAGACAGCATGTGTCATGTTCATCAAGGGAGTTGCGAAATATTGGAAAGCCAGATTGCCATATAAGTTTGAGCCGCTCACAATACGCAGTTATTTGAGAAGCTAGATATCAGCTTTTCAGGGACCTTTGCCAGGAATGGAAGAATACTTATAGGGCGAAAATTGGAGGGACTGGCAGGAAAAAGACACTATATGTATGCTTCCACGAGGAACTTGCACCTCTTAAGAAATCCCAAGCACTGGGATGCTTGTTTGGCGATTTGGCATATGTGTTCGCAAGTCGTTGGCTAATGTCACCCCTAAATATTGAGGGAAGGGTCAGCCATTGATGGGTGGGTTGCAGGGTATTTAAAGTAGGTCATTTATGAATATAAGAAATAGAGCAGGTGGTGAAATTGAGCCCTGGGGATCTGCCGTAGAAATAGGATAAATTTCAGATTTGAAGCCATACAATACTGCCGTGATTGAACGGCCGGACATGAAACTGTTAATCCAGTTCGGTGGAAGTGAGTCAACTCCAATACTTTTAAGTTTAGCTGAGTTGTAAGGAATGTTCGAGTCACCTTTGTTCGGCATTGGCTGAACATGTGCAAGTTTGCAAGAGTCTGCACAAACTTCGGAGAAGTATGATAAGGCAAAAAGTTTGCGCAGATGTTTAGCCGAGTGAGACGCATTTCTTTAAAACGATAGGGGTAATTGTCAGGTCCAGTGGATTTGTTGCATTGAGCTCCTTGAAGCACCTACATATATCACTTGCGCATTGTGATGACATTCCTTGTAGGTAGCAAACTACGCTGCGAGTCAAATGAGGGAGTAAGGAAGTACAGGACAACTTGCAAAGCCCCGCAAGGCTCCTCCTGTGGATCATCATGCACAAGGAATTTCTAACGCTTAGCCTCTCTCCAACTGAATTCTAATCACCTATACTACAACGCTACTTGCTCTCCCCTTTCGAAAGGGGGATCGGTCTATTGAGTACGCCAAATGACACCCATTATGGTCACATAATTGTCTGAAATATAAAGAAAGGCATATTTAAGGTATAATGTTTGGATTGCCACATTTTATTTGTAGTGATAGGGCCCCTATAAGAAACTGGTAGGACATACCCCACTTAAGTATAGCAGATTTTTCTTTGTGTGGTGCTCATGAGGAATCTAAGCTGAAGTCCTCTTTCGGCATACCTCTCATTTGGCATAAGGCAGGCCCGCTTTATGTGCTAGTCGGGCGCTGACCCTTTTCGTCTCTCCTTTGACTTTTCCTTCCTCTTCTTTTGAGGAACTTGGACCTTTTGCTTGGCAGTCCTAACAACCTTTCTTCTTATCGGGGTACTTAGTAGGAGCTCTTTATGTACAAGTTAAATTTTTATTTATATGACTTCATAAAAAAAATAAAAGATTATCGCTCTGTATTAAACGTCTTACTTTATTGAAGATCAAAATCAAACTTAAAGGTACTTAGAGCTAATTACAATAATTGGGCGAGTTGGGGTTGCTCAGGTGGAGACATGTCGTCAGCAGCTTTCAAGTTCACGGGTACCGTGTTTCCGTTGCAGGTGTTGGCGGTGTTGGTTGACCTGTGGGAAAGTATGACATCGGCCTTGGGTTGTTAGTCTGGGAAATGCTGCGGTGGCGATAGATTTCCTTTGTTAAATATTTCTGGTGAATTTTGCGTTAACTCTTCCCTCCTTAAATGTGAATGTCCTCATTCTCAAAAATATGGAATCTGGCTGATCCTAGTTGTTTCAGGTGATGAAGATCTGGATCCTTGATGTTCTGTAGAACAATCTGCCTCTGCTATGATTGTTATTGGGATTTCCCTCGTCTCTATTACAGTGGTGGTTACAGGATTACTTTTGAGGTAAGTGATGAGTTTTGTTCCAGAGATAATTAGCAGGAAGATAAGTATGATGGTAGTTACTCCGAAATTGGTAAGATATTTTGTTCGGCTGTTCCCACAAGGAAAAGGAAACATACAATCATGAATGCTGGAAACCTTCCGAGGAAGCATTCTCGAGTTTGGAAGCATTCTCTTCCGTGCTCTAGTTCATATTCTTTTTATCCATCCATGTCATTGGATGGAAGACTAAGAATGAAGCTTTTGCGGAAATAAAATTCAAAAAATTCTCTATACCTTCTCTGGGCTTCGAACAGGAAGGCTTCCTTATTCCTACCAATAGGAAGCATTCTCAATTTTCCTTGTGGGTTGTTAAGATGCATCTCTTTCATTGATTCAAATGTAAGTATCTCTTCAAAGGTCCTGACGTTTTCGTCCGGTTGCACAATAGGAGGAAGTGGCTTGGAGCTGGAGCGTTCGTTAAACGTGTACGTCTGATTATCTGCGATCACCGTTGCGTTGTGGTATTGGATGATGAATGTTCCAGTTAGGTTCATCGTTTCGCTATTGGCCATGATCGATCCATTGAATTTATTTAGCAGCAAAGTTCCAGGGAATATTTCTTCCGTAGAAGGGATGTGTCTATTATCGATTTCGGTGCAGGTTGAAGGTCGACTCCTGAGCAAGTTAGGGATACAGTTTGTTTCGCTTAAATCTACTATTTGTTTATTGTTACATATTGTTATCCTAGTGCTAGAGGGACATTTTTCTTTTATGCCATAAATTTTATTTTCACAATCTAATACATTTTCGTATGGTACTTTAACTATAAAATTTTCTCTTTTAATGGGTTTTATCGTTAACATTTTGCATAAGGCAATATCCGTATTGGGAATGCTCATTATATAAAGTAAGCTAAGGTTACTTGATGCAATTTTTATTTCTGCAAAATCTAATGCTTCTTCTAAATTAGTATATGGTACGTTATTTTTATCAAATAATTCTTTAACTATATTTATTTCTTTATTTGAAAGTATGAAGGAATTTACGATATCAACTTTTGCCCAGTGTAAGGCGTAATCTACGTTAATAATTTCTTCCTTAATTAGATCTAGTTTATATTTAATGTTTGCTACAACTACATTTCTCATTTCATCATTCGTTTTGAATGTTTCTATTATTTTATTCGCAAGATTCGTTATATTATTCATTCTATCAGTTATCGATTTATTAATTATTACCTGTTTATTATTGTTTTCTAAAACATCGTTTATTTTTGCTTTCAATATTAGAAAATCGTCGTGGTCAGGGCTTCCGGCTAGCCATTTCCATGCACTGCCTAGAAAGTCAAGTGATCTCTTTAGCCTTGTTTTGGGTTTTAGTCTGTTAATTGAGATTTTAATTTGAGTTAGTTCGTGGGAAAGGAATGGATACATGGGATGGGTTGTACCGACTTCATTTTTTACTTTAAGGTCTAAGTCGAAAAGGATTTGCTCGTAAGATTGTAGATCGATGACGTGGATCAACTTGAGAGTTCCAGTTTGTACTTTTGCTGTTCCAGTAGTTAGTGCTATTGCCTTTGATTTTGAGTAGTCCAAGATCTGTACCTCTGCGGAGCAGAAGGTGATGAGCAGTCTGGACGGGAAAATTTAACTCTTAATGTTGTTTTTGTGTACTATCCTGCCTGATTCTGTGAGAATGGTTTTTGAATGGTTTTCCTTTACTATTTCTTCTTTATAACGTGGAGATAATTTTGAGCCTTTTCGTTTATTTAACTTAACATAAATGATTTCGCCGGGGGTGTAATCTTTGATTGGGTGTCTTTTTTTGTTAAGGTGGGCTAAATCAGCTTCCTGTTTCTCTTTGAGCCTAGTTATGTTGTCTTGTCTGGCTTTTTCGAAATCTTCGGGGTTGATGCTAACGCTTCTACCAAAGAAAACTTCGAATGGTCTCTTGCCTGTTGTCGAATGTACCGAGAAGTTATATTCGTATACAGCTCTGTCGAGGAGCTCTGGGAAAGATCTTTGTACGCCGTCCGTTTTTAGACATCTTAATATTTCCGTAAGGGTCGAGTGAAATCTTTCTACTTGTCCGTTGACTGTACTAGAGTAAGGAGGGGTTTTGAAGATTATAATATTAAGTTGGTCTTCGACCATGAAACTGATTGATGATGAATTGAGGGATTTCTCGTTGTCGATAACGATTGTCTTAGGAACGCCGAAGGAGAACAGTAATTCACGTAATGGAGCCTTTATGTCTTCAATCGCTTTTGATTTAAGTATTTTTACTTGCGCATATTTGGAGAACTTTCTATTGCTGTCAGAACTAATTTTTGAAGTAAAACTTCTTTAGGGACGTTTGCTTAAAAAAATTTACATGAGAGTGAATCAATTTCATTCGTGTAACGCTCTCACACATGAAAAATCGTCAGAACTTTCGTATAACGATGGGAAAGGGTACAAGAGACGAAGAAACTCGGGGCTGTGTATGCAACAGCTAAAATACACTCTGCCTTACTGCATAAATTTTCTGGCATGTTAGCTACGTTGTCGCCCGGACTTTGCTTTATCTCATTATAGGAATACAAATTCACCATTCTGTAGAGGTGAATTATTTCAGATTTTTCTTGTGGTTTGGTCACTGGCCGGAGCTTTTGCCGCGGACACTGACATGTTGGAAGCGGCATATACGAGAAGAATTTTCGGCGGTGGTTTGGGTGCTTAGAATACCAAAAGGGAGTGGTGAATTAAATGTGTGAGGTGCTCTTGTTTTAAATTGGCACCCACTTCCCCTTTGGTGAGATGTGCTGCACCTTTCCCCTTTTTAAATTACAACTTTTTTAACTTGCACAAATCGACGAATCGTTTATGTAAACATTACACTGTTGTGAAAACCGTTCCTGATATGTTTTTTGGGTCGCTGATTACGAAAATCAGGGTCCCACAGTCTTAAAATATGGATGTCACCTTTAAATATGCTTAAAAATTCCCCTTTTTAAGTGTTTTCGCGATAATTTTAATTATAATCAAAAACAATCTAATAAAATACATTTTTTGCAACATTTATATTCAAAAGTGGTTGATTTATAACAAAGCAAATGTTATGATAAGGGATAATAGTAAAGGGCTGAAACTATCCCTACATCGACTGAAAATATAAAGGTTTGTAAAAAATGTTTTTCCAACTTTATGCTTCGAATTCGGTTTAATCAGCCAAAATAAATTATTTTCAACTACGCATAGAAAGAAGAATTTGAAAAAAGGTTGATTGCATATCTTTTTGCTCCCTTTAAAAATAATTGGCTCCCTAAAAGATTGTATGGGACGAAGTAATCAGGTAATTGGCTAGGTGGCCATAAAGGGTGCCAATACCATACTCAAGTAGACTGGCTCCCGTTCGCGTAGGTAAAGCGGCTCGCGTAGGTAAAGCTTCGTGTATGTGGTTGGCGGATTGCTTGGTAAAACAATACCTGGGTTTGGAATAGTCTATGCCGATGCGGATGCAATTATTAATGATCATGAATGTAGCGGGAGCGGATCATGCATACAGCTGGTGACATATCCAAGCGTACATGCGTTCAATTCGTTGATAAATAATATAGAAGTGTGTGTATTCAAATGCGACCTGACGGAATGTTCCATGAATGGAATGCATGCCACGCAAAGGTCGGACTACTTTTAACTTTTTCTATAATGCCGCATTCGAAATAGCACACACAAGTATGCACAACAAACACATGCACCTTGCATGCACTCGTTACTTAGATTTTCGGGCTATGTGTGAAAGCCGGGACGGAAAAAACCATGCAATTTTATGAACCTCTGGATGCAATGCATGTACGCTTGCATATGTCACCAGCTTACTTCCATGAGGCGAATGTTTAGATTTTCGTGCCTGTGGCGGTAGTATCCATGCCTGTGGCGGAAGCGTGCATACCCGTGTGGGATGCGCACTTATATGCTATCCGTACTAGGTGCACCGCGTGTATGCTTTTAAGAAAATTAGCCAATAAAAATTATTTTTACTCGGTTACTTTTAGGTTTTAATTTAAATAGGAATTCATAAATATTTTCAAATAGTATTTGTATCAAGTCCGTCAGTAGATTCGTCATTATTCTTCCTGCATCTGTCGTTGTCCTGAATTTTCTCAAGCGTACTATAGATCCGACAGACTTTCCACTATATCTATTGCATATTACTAGCCGTTGGGCACAAAAGTTTTACTTCTCAAGTGTGGTCTTAAGCACACTCATATTTTTTTATTTAATTTATTAAATAGTTTTATTTGTTTGTTATTCCCAGGCACAAGGATCTCTACCCGTCAGTGATAACAATAAACTAGAAGACTCGTCCCGCCTTTCTTTGGACGGAATCATCGATGGTCTTCAGGAGTTCATCGAGAAGGTTCAGGAAGAGATCAAGAAGATTCTAGAAAATCTTCGCGAAAAAACTGGAAAAATAATTGAAGATATTGAGGAGCAAGTCCGTGCCCTTGAAGAGAAAGCCAAAGCAGCTATCACGAAGGCTCTAGATGACTTCAAGGATCTCCTCGGCAAAATGGCAGAAGCTGGAGATATTCCACTGAAGTGCATCGAAGAACTCCAAGAGGAAATTGACTCGATATCTAAAAATGCTTTTCGACAAGTTGAAGAATGCGCTTCCGATGCAACTCAAAAGGGACAAGGAATCCTTAAGAACATTCAGGAGCACATCGATGGTATTCAGGATAATTTGAACAAAATGGACGATGTTATTCAGGAATGCCGCGAAACAGAGGAAAGCCTTGCTAAAGTTGCATTGTGTGTTGCTAAACGAGTAAGGACTTTTTGGTTAATTTTGTTTATATTTTTTTATAACATTATTTTATTTCTTTAAAGACAGCGGAAATTCAGAAGGAAGTTTTTGGGATTTTAAAGCATGCCACAGATGCTCTTGTCAATGCCAGTAAGCAGGCGGTCTCTATTGTGGTTGGTGCTGAAGTGTGCTTAGCCAAAACAGTTGTTGATGTCAGTAAGCAAGTCTACAACGTGACTGCTAGCATCAATAAATGCATTCTTGATCGTGAAGAATAGTGGGATGAAACACCAGCTGGTTGTGTTGGCTAGTTTAAGTGGTTAAATCCATAGTTATAAATTTGTAATTATTTATTGAAAATATTGAAAGAAGAACAAATTTTGATTCAAATAAAATTTAAAAAAAATATAAGGTTTGTCTTTAAAACAATTGCATAACAGTGGGCTTTTTAGGGTTGCCACAACAGTATACGATGGATGTAGCTTATAAAACCGGTTGACGATGTGTTCATTTTTCATTCTTCTCTTTTCTGATATCTTTTGATAAATTTGCACAGAAGCAACGGCTCCTAGTTTGGAGATCTCTTTTAAGCCATGCAGAACATGCGTCAGGTTATCAGCCGTCTCGTTCCCATTGTTACTTGTGTGGTTCGTTATTTTGCTCTGAACACCGATTTACTTGTTGAACTTTCCAATACCAGTTATGAATTGCCGTATTGTTCAGTGTATGAGTCTTTTGCTTCCCTAGGGCTGACCGTTATTTAGGTAAAAAAGCTCGTAGAGTAGAACCAGCATCTGTGCTTGGTAAAAAGAAGTATGATGTCCCATATTCAGCAAAGTAATATAAGTTTAGATACTCAGAGAAGACGCTCGTGTCCACTCTGCAGTCAATCATGGCAAACAGCATCCCGTTTCATCCGAACAGCCGAGGCAGATAAAGGCTTCACTATTTCAACTTCAAACAGCTTAAAAATTAACAGAACTTTCTGCGTGGCAGAGAATACTGTGTGCAAGACAAGCTAAGCAAAGCTCAAGCATTTGAGACGCTTACTTGTCATTGGGCGCGTTTAGGCCCAAGTTACTTGAATTAGGCTAGGCCTGCATACTTGAACTAAGCTAGGTAAGCTAACTTATTTCCGCTTTTTGGCTTAGCTAAAATAGAGCGCAACTTGCAACTGTCATAAAGAATTGACGTTTACCTGTAAATTTTTGTTGTAAGCAAATAAGCTTCTTTATTATTATAATTGAAGTGTCTGTTTGTGATTTCAAAATAATTGTCATTTTCTAAGATCACATGGTTATTTATATGATATTAAAACAAAATCAAGTGCCTACTTTCATTCACAGCTGTCTATAGCCCACCAAGGCATAAAATTAGTCCGAACAATATCAGGAATTATTAAAAAAATACAGAAACCGATTTATCATGGGCGGTGACTTCAACGCATTGGGGATCGCGTATAATAACAACAAAAGGTCGTGAATTGCTTAAAGCAGCTCAACAAACAGGATGTGAGTTTGTCTTAACTGGCAAACCAACATATTGGCCTACGGATAAGGATAAATTACCTGACCTCATCGACTTCTTCATAACAAAACAAATATCTAGAAGCTTACTACAAATAGAAGAAGGAACAGATTTAAATTCCGATCATTCTCCAATCTATAAGGTCATTGATGAAAATGCAAATTTTAAAAAACAGAACATCTATCACTCACAAAAATACAGATTGGGATAATTTTAAGGAATTGCTTGATGAAGAATTGAATCCTCATCCACAGCTGCTGCTAAGCAAAGATCAGCTCGATAAAGAAACACTCGCCTTTACCCAACAGATACAAAGACCAGCTTGGAAAAGTACTCATCTTATTAAAAAGAAAGCCATCGGTTTAATGTACTCAAAACGCATTATGGATTTAATGTCTTATTAAAGAAAGATTAGAAAGAAATGGCAACAAACAAGGTACCCTTACTCATGGGCGTAGCAATGAATTTTTACTGGGGTGGGCTAGATTTTATACCAGCGTAACCGACTGACCACAGGCAGATGACAAAAACAAAACTATTTTTTTCAATTTTTAAGTACATACAGTACTTTTCAAAATTACTTGTGCAGAGCAAAATTCACAGAAAAGCGTCAGTAGAACCCTAATATTGGTAGTTAAAACAGAAGTTATTGGTTGATTTTTTTTTCTTTTGTATTCTTGGAAGTATTTACAACAAATAAGAGTCTTCATTGTGTTTTCCCCAACGTGGTGTCGACTATGAAATCATTCAGTTTATTTGGTTGCCTTCGTCTTTTAGACACTCGTAACGACTCTCTATTTCATACCAACCCTTCTGAAAGTTTTCCATGCTATTTCTGTTATCCTCCAATAAACCTTTTTGTGTTATTAATAACATAAGCTGCTTGACCTAATGTAGCGACTTTTCTTTGGAAATCATTTGCTCAAAATTGAAAAAGGAATCCTGAGATGTGACAGACCATCCACATGCAAAGAAACATCCACTCACACCCACACACATTTTTTTTATTTTTATCCAAAAAACGTATCTTTTTATAAAATTTTATGATATTTTAAATTTTTTGACATATGACTCGAAAAAACGGGTTTGTGATAAAAACCTCTTAACTTAACATAACTGGCGATGCAAACATATCCTTAAAATATACAAGAACGAGCATGCTTTTGGGCCATCAAGATTAATCCCGATTAATCCCTTCCTACCGCTAGTAACAGAATGGAAGTTACGCGACAAATTAGCGATAAAATATAGCGCAAACCCTGTTCAGCTATCTCCTTTTAAATACGCGCGTTGGCTAGCCACCTTCACACGCCGATCGGTAATAATCATCTTCTGGCTCCTCCAAAACCCGGCGACAAAATCGGCATTACGTTATTACGCCCGACAGTCCGCGTCGCCGTACTGCCTGCCAAATGAAGCTCCTATTAACCGAGTCGAACGCTTTCTCATAGTCTACGAAAGCAAGGTAAAGGAGGAATCGGATTTCAGTAGACTGCTCCACTATTAATCTCAAGGTGTTAATATGACCAATCCAGGAGCGGCCCTTCCTGAATCCGGCCTGCTGCCTCCTAAGCGTTCGGATAAGACCAGATCATACCTACATATCTCTTAATTTTTTTTGCCTTTTTTTCTGCACTATTATGCTATGTCATGCGCCGCGAACCAATCATAGTCGTAATTTAACGGTTGACCTCGAGCGCGGGACCATCTAAAACCTATATTTTGTAATATTGTTTTAAGTATTATGTAACATAACGGGTTTCCATGCGGATGTATCTTGTTTTTAATAAGTGATTCACTTTTATTCTGGGGTGGGCCAGGACCAGTTTGGGGTGAGCCTGGCCCACCTGGCCCTCCTCAGCCGCTTCCTATCACCACCTCTGGAATGGAAATCCCATACTCCAATACTGCAAAATATTTAGAGATGAATTTAAATGCAAAACGTAAGTGGAAAGAACATATAGAAAAGAAAAGATAGGAACTCAACATCAAACTTAGAAAACTATATGGGCTTATTGGCAGAAGATCAGCTCTATCTATACACAATAAACTGCTTATATACAAACAGATTTTAAGACCCGTGTGGACACATGGAATTCAGTTTTGGGAGTGTGCCACTGAAAATAATATAGAAGCTATCCAACGTTTCCAAAATAAGGTAATAAGAGGAATAGTGAATGCGCCATGGTATATAAGAAATATTGATCTCCATCGCGACCTTCAACTGAGCACTGTAGCAGAAACGATTGTGGAATACGCAAGAGTCCATGATCAAAAGCTGAGACAACATATGAATCAAGAAGCAGTGGAACTAACCAATGCGGCCGGACTAATTCGACGATTGAAGCGCACCAAACCATAAGAGTTAATTGGTGTCACCTAAATGTAATATTGTTTTCTATTTGTGTTTTAATGTAATGTCAAACTTAAACTGCTCGTTAGTGTAAACTAGTTGTAGTTTTATGAAATGTAAACATTCTTGTAGCTTTTTAATTAATAAAAAAAAAGTATTTTTAAAATTTTGGTGTGCCTGTCTGTTTTTTTTATGTGTAAGTCTAAGCTCAGGTGTCACCTTTGTACCACCAGTCCGTCATCTCTTACGCGTCAAGGTCAGGTGTCTGGTAATAAGCTTAGCTCGAAGTGGAAGTGCAAATCTCGCAAACGGTTAAATGTTAAGTTTTTCCTAAGTAAATCTTGATCGTACTGTAGTCCATGGAAATGATACTTTAACATTGGCAAAATGCAGGACAAGGTCTTATTTTTGGAATGTGTACAGGAGGTCAGTGTAAGCTTGAATTTGAGTTTTTGGGTTTGTAACCCACCCCCCCCCCCCCTCTCGGCATTTGGCCGCTATCTTGGAAATGGTGTGCAAATGGGTTTAACGGGAGACGGGCGAATGGCGAGCTCTCTGCGCCACAAAACAGAGCTTTAAGTCGGTTGGGCTGAGGGTTAGCAACCCGCTCCCATAAAAAAACACCATTGCTACGAATCGGCAAACAATGCCTCGGAACCGGATGGACAACACGACGACGACCTTTGCTTTTCGAACAAGGACACGAATCGGATCATGGAATGTGAGAACACTGCTGGCTGAGGGACGGCTGGATGAAGTCCTCAACGAGATGAATCGATATAAAATCAAGATCATGGGACTTAGCGAGACCAGATGGCCCGATGCGGGGGAACATATCTGCCCAAATGGTGAGTCCTTTTTGTATTCTGGGAGAAACGAAACTGAAAGCCGTAGGAGTGGCGTTGGTGTAATACTCACCAAAGAAGCCAGGTCCAGCCTCATTAGCTGGTCACCAGTTTCTGAGAGGATTATTACCGTGCGCCTGCGTACCAGACTAAGAAGTACTACGGTAGTCCAATGCTATGCTCCAACTGAAGACGCTGAAGATGACATCAAAGACGAGTTCTATTTGCGGCTGAATGAGGTTTTTCGCTCTATTCCAAGGGGAGACATCATTGTATTAATGGGTGACTTAAACGCACAGATCGGCCGTGACAACACCGGCCTTGAACAAACAATTGGAAATCAAGGTCTAAGCCAAGTTACCAATAACAATGGTGAGCTTTTCGTTGACTTCTGTAGCTCCCACCAACTCATGGTAGGTGGAACTTACTTTTGTCACAAGAAGATACAAAAAGAGACTTGGGTATCGCCCGATGGTAGAACGAGAAATCAGATAGATCATGTGGCCGTCAGCCGCAGATGGAGAACTATCCTTGAGGATGTCAGGAGTTTCAGGGGAGCAGACACTGGAAGCGACCACCATTTGGTAGTAGCAACTATTCGCCTTAAAATCGCCGCAATCAGAAACGTACAACGCGATGCTATAAACCGTAGACGGTTCAACGTAGACCTTCTGCGGGAGAGCGTTAAAAAGCGGGAATTTGCTGGAAACCTACAACAAATATTAAACCAGCACAACGTTTCTGACGACACAAATATTGAAGAGCTATGGAGTAGGACAAAGCGCGCAATATTGACGGCTGCGGAAATGAGCATCGGTTATGTCCCAAGAAACCAGCAACACTGGATCTCGGACACAACCTGGCACAAAATAAACCGCAGGAAAGCCCTAAAAAATAACGTAAACTCTACAAGCGACCCCGAAAGACGTTACCAACTGGAACGGGAGTACTCCCAATTACACCGGGAGGTAAAGAGAAGTGTCCGGCGTAATAAAAGGCAGCAGATAAATGAGCTCGCAGAAAAAGCGGAAAACGCGGCAAACACAGGCAACAGTAAGGTACTGTACCAAATCACTAAACAGCTCTCGGGAAAGCACTCTACTAAAAAGCATGCCGTTAAGAGTGCGGATGGAAAGCTGCTGTGCAGCGACGAGGAGCAGCTCCAAAGATGGAGAGATTACTTCTTCGCCGCCCTGAATGGTTCATTTACGCAGGAACCTCAGGAAACCAGCAACAATGCACAGCCAATAAGAATCACCACCCGGGCTCCATCCAAGACGGAAATAGTAACCGCAATTCATGCGATGGCCAATGGTAAGGCAGCTGGGAAAGATGGCATCCCGCCAGAATTGTTGAAAGCCGATTCAAGCCTCATAGCAGATGCGCTTCAGCCAATCCTGGAAATAGCATGGAACACCTGTACCTTTCCGGAGGATTGGACGGAAGGTATCATAGTCAAAATACCAAAAAAGGGGGACCTAACAATATGCGACAACTGGAGAGGCATCTGTTTACTATCTACAGTGGGCAAAATTTTGTCCCATATATTACTATCTAGGATAAGTGAGGCAGTAGACCGAACGCTTAGGAGGCAGCAGGCCGGATTCAGGAAGGGCCGCTCATGTATTGATCATATCAACACCTTCAGAATAATAGTGGAGCAGCCTACTGAATTCCGATCCCCCCTTTACCTTGCTTTCGTAGATTATGAGAAAGCGTTCGACTCGGTCAATAGGAGCTTTATATGGCAGGCACTACGGCGACGTGGACTGCCTGATAAAATAATAGAATTGATAAAAGCCCTATATAACAATTCCAAATGCAGAGTTCTCCATAATGGAAAATTATCCGACAGCTTCGTGGTGAGCTCAAGAGTACGACAAGGATGCCTACTCTCGCCTTTACTATTTCTTATAGTAATAAATGACATCCTTGTCGGCGCTCTAGATAGTAGAACAGGCGGCATACAATAGGGTTTGTTAGAACGCCTTAAGGATCTTGACTACGCAGATGATATCTGTTTGCTGGCCCACAGACACCAGGACTTCAAAAACATGATTAAAAATTTGGCAACAGAAAGTAGTCCAGCAGGCTTAAGGCTAAATCCAACTAAAACTAAAGAAATGCGGATAAATGCAAACACCATTGAACGGACTGCGCTGAATAACCGTGACGTGGAACTGGTCGATAAATTCTGCTACCTGGGTAGTATTATTACCATAAATGGCGGTGCAGAAGGAAGATTTCAGTTCCAGAATAAATAAAGCACGAGGCGCATATGCATGTCTGTTCCGCATATGGAGATCAACGGAGATCTCAACTAACACCAAATTGCGGCTGTTCAACTCCAACGTGAAGGCAGTACTTTTGTACGGTTGCGAAACATGGAAAGTCACCCAATTCATCACAGGGCGCCTACAAGTCTTCGTCAACAGATGCTTGCGTCGTATCCTAAAAATCCGCTGGCAGGATAGAATTTCAAACGAAGAACTATGGCGCCGTGCCGGCCAAGAAAGGATAGACGACCAAATCAGACGAAGGAAATGGAATTGGGTTGGCCACACCTTGCGACGCGAAAACGAAAATCTAGCCAAACAGGCCCTCGACTGGAATCCGCAAGGATCCCGTCGAGTCGGAAGACCTAGGACAACATGGAGGAGAACCCTACTAGAAGAAGCCGCAACAACTGGGAGATCCTGGTCGGAGCTGAGAGCTGTCACGCAAAACAGAGTCCGCTGGAGGGCAACTGTTTCCGCCCTATGTCCCATGAGGGATTAAAGGAGCACAATGAAAAAAAAAATGATGATTCTCACAAAAATATTTTTTTTAAAGGCTATAACTTGTTTCCTTCAATTTAAAAAAAAAAAAATTTTTAGAGGGTTTCATAAGGAATAATTTTCATTCATACTTTTTTAAATGCCTTCCCTACGAATGGTTTTACAGCGCCCCGAAGGTATCAAAGTGACAGATTTTCTGAATAATTTTTTTACGATTTTACCTCGCCCTCTCCCTAGAAATTCAGGTAGTAAGTAATAATAATGAATTAATGACTTTAAGTTATAAGAAACTGAAACTGTTTCGCAATTTATTGCGGGTTTTTATTGCTGTTATGATATGTTTTACAAGGTACGATATGGTTTAAAGTGAAATTCTTTGAATAATGGCATATATTAATGCGTTCGCCTTAACAATGGTGTATCCTCATTGCTACCTGTGTCCCTTGGAGTTCCGCAAGGCTCTGTACTTGGTCCCCTTCTCTTTTCGCTGTATGTTAATGATCTTCCTACTGTTATCCATAATTGCTCCTTCCATCTTTATGCTGATGATCTCCAGCTGTATACTTCATGTAATCCTAACCAGATCGAACAATGTATTTCCAAATTCAATAGTACATTATCCCGAATTAATGAATGGTGCTCCTTAAATTTCCTTAAATTAAATCCTAATAAATCCCAAGTTCTGTTCCTTACTCGTCGCTCTCTGTCCCTTGGAAACGTTTCGTCTCTTCTACTCAATAATATTTCGCTTCCCGTTGTTGACTGTGTCAATAATCTTGGAATTGTTATCAACTCCAAACTCTCTTGTTGCAAACACGTTTCACTTATGCTCTCAAAGATATATGGAAGATTACGCAAACTTTGGCTCTGCCTTCAGAAGACAAGCTTCTCTCTTTCTATCTTCTTCCTCTTCTTCTACCTAGTATTTCTTTTCTCTAAATTTCGCTCTCCTTTATTTCCACATTTACTTCCTTTTCCTTTTGTCCTTTCTGGTTTTCTGTAATATTAATTGAAGTTTGTTTTTCTTTTTTTTTCTTTCTCTTAATTTTGCTAATTAGATATAGAAACTAGATTATGATAAGCTTTGAATTATAATTATAAATATGTACATATGTAGGTACGAAAAAAGATGAAAATCTTGTGTACAACTTCCAAAATAAATTATTATTATTATTATTAGTTACTCCAAGTTTTTAAATAAGCAAGTTTTTTGAATAATCATCTACTTTGTTGTAGTGATCGGAGGATTTGGATCCTTGAGCCTGTATAATGGCCACTATACCATTTGCTTTTAAAAAGTTAACAAATTTGGATGAGCCAAACGGTGGTCGCGAAAATTCGTTCCAATACTTCAATCACCTACTCCGTAGTTGTGTAACACTTTAAATCTATTTCTATGCATCTGGAAGCAGCATCAACAATTAAAAATTCGTTGTTTTTTCGATATTTTCGACTTAAATGGCAATCCTTCACTGTAGCCTGTATATCAATCTTTGGCTACCAACAAATTGCGCGGACAAGTAACTTCATCTTTACAATACATGGATGTTCTTCACGAAGCAGCTGTAGCACTTTTCGTCTCAAGGCTGTGGGGATCACAACTCTAACTTTCAATAATATACAATTTTCTTCCAACGAGAACGAATCTCGGAGTTAAAAATATGTTTTAATACTCGGGTCATTCACATAATCGTTCCACCCATTTCGACATAATTCCAGCGCTTTACATAATACAGAATCACTCCTTGTGAAGCTCGCCACGTCCTTAAAGGAAAGCGGTAATTAATTAGCGTACGAAAAGGAGTTTATGAATGAGTCTGACATTTCCTGCATCGTCAGGGGCGGCGTTTCATAGGTGCAAATGGTGCACTTGCACCGGGCGCAATTTGACAGGGGCGCAATTTCAGAAATTAAAATTTGAAAAAAAAAAACCGTGAATATTGCGTGAGTATCGCGGAAGAGGGATATTAGAAGGATCTTAAATTAGGTTATGAAGAGAGACAACTCATCTGCCAGGGAAAACTACAAGGCCAGAAAAAAAAGAAATGAATCTTTCTCGAATAGGTTTTGCGATTATTTGAAACCAAATGAAAACAAGGTTGAACCGAGATTGGGTTGATGGAATCGTGACAAAAGAAGAATTGAAACCTGGTATAGAAACATTTTTACCATTCAAGAAATCGCGGCTTGGCAAAATATTCTCCGCTTTCTCCAATGCGATAAAAGGTCATTGCACTTAAACGGACAGGGGCGGCTCTTTCATATTGGCAAATGGTGCACTTGCACCGGGTGCAATTCGACTAGGACACAATTTCTCCACTGTCTTTTATTGCGTCAAAATAAATGAAGAGCTTACTGGTATAATGGACCGGGCGCATTAAATCCAAGCACCGGCACTGGCGTATTCCGCAGATAATTCTAAAGTTCGACGAAATTTTCACGTAGACGCGTTCCAATAGAAAACGGCTTCTGCTGATATACCTTATAATAGTAAAAAAATCGATGGCTTCACAAATCTATTTGTATAATTTATTCGAGTGTGCATATCGAATCATTAAGCCACGTTCAGCCTCAGGGGCGGCGATTTCATAGGTTCAAATGGTTCACTTGAACCGGGTGCAGTTTCAGAAATTAAGATTTATAAAAAAAAATTAATACTTGACCGCAAACTTCTGCAAGGTGCGCCCAATCCAAATCCATCTCGTTCGACTGTTTTCGGCGTCTATCCATTTTTACGGTGCCATAGTTATTAATTTGTAATTCGTACTAGTCGTACTATTATAAATCTCTAACTCGGCGGGAAACACCTGGATTGCCTCTGTTCTAAAGTTTTTGAAAGCGTTTTCTATGTCCAGGAAGGCTGTTAAGGTGAACTGGCTTTTCTATGAACGATTCTACAGTAGGAACTATGTAATAAATGCAGTTCAGTAACCACCTATTATCGCTTGAAATATGAAGGCTTAGAGAACGCCATAGAGAGCTGTATTATGGAGATTCGAGTGTATAGTACTATAGATTTTCGAAACCCAGGATTTTTTTTGGCAATAGTTAGGGAAGTGCAGGTAACACCGAAAAAGTGTGCATTCATTTACATATATTAAAGGAACTCCACAGAGTCTTTATGTCTTTTCCTAATTGTCCTTCAATGCGATCAAAAAAAGAACAGCCTATGGGGGCGCAATATATCACACTGCACCGGGCGCAAAAAACGCCAAACGCCGGTCCTGTGCATCGTAATCTCTTTTTTCTTCCTTTTTATATTTTCTTATATAGTGGTAAGCAGATAATATGAGATTCCACCTTTGCAACCGGCTAGCTGCTGTAGTAGTGAAAAACTTCTCTGAGTGAAAAATTGTTTTTAATGGTTGGTGATCGGTATATAACACGAAACTCCTTCCTGTCAAAAACTTGTGGAGCTTACGCACTGATGCATAGCACTTACCTTCTCATTGCCTTTAAGTTAATCCTTCTGTCAGAGATACCATTCAATAACCCGATCAAAAATGACACAACAAGATCACCTCTAATAGTCATTCAAGCAATATATTTCCACTGGTTAACATACGTTCTTACACTTAAATAAAACGAGGAAGAATTAAAAATTTCAAATAATTTATATTTAAATAAAATATTATAAATTAATGAGTCGAGGCGGTCTTGTCAACGTAAAACAACATAATTTTAGCCAATCACTGTCCACCATTAATAATGCACTTATTAACACTAGCAGTTACGTTGAAGATCTGCTTATTCACATCAACTACCACTTTAGCCAAACAAACTTGACCTCCAGCAACGATAGAGACTGATTGTTTGCTAGCATTTATCATAGCCTCTGCAGCATGTTTAAAAATACCGAAGACTTCCTTTTGGATTTCCTTTGTCTAGAATATTTTAAATACAGTAGGTATTATCTAAAACAATAAAGAATTAGCGCTAGTTCTCACCTTCTTAGTCACACACCATGCAAGCTGAACAAAACTTTCAGTGGATTCACGGCATTCCTCAACAACTTCATCCATTTTTTCTAGATTATCCTGAACACCATCGATGTGCTCCTGCATATTTTTCAAGATGGCTTGTCCCTTTCCAATTGCATCAGAAACACAATTCTCCAATTGTGTTTGAGCACTTTTGCTAATGGCCTCGATTTCGTCGTGATGTTTTTCGACACACTTTAATGGAATATCACCAGCTGCTGCCATTTTACCAAGCAGTGCCTTCAGGTCTTCTAAGGCATTTGCTATTATAGTCCTGGTTTTTTCTTCTAATTCCTTAATTTGTTTCTTAATTCCATCAACAAGGTTTTTGGCTTTTTCACGAAGATCATCCAAAATTTTCTTGAACTCTTCCTTGACCTTTTCCACGAACTCCAAGAGTCCATCGATAAGTCCGTCGCGAGCACTTAAGGTACCAACTGAATAATCATCTACTTTGTTGTAGTGGTCGGAGGATTTGGATCCTTGAGCCTGTTTTGAAATTATATTATTAATAAAAATTAAAAAAAAAATAAATATTAATTTTAACTCACAACAACAGCACAAAGTGCGAAAATAGCAAAAATAGCGAATTTCATTTTTCTAGTTCGGTTTTCGTGACACAAAAAATGCAACTGATATCGAAACCTGAAAAACTCGAGGTATTTATACAAAGTTTAAAATTATGCTCAAGCTCCTATCACAACAAATCAATTTTTTCCTAAAAGTTCTTATCTGCAGACCATAGTATCGGATTGAATTGACGAATCCACGTAGTAAGAGTGTGATAAGGTCCGGATCAAAGTTTCAGCAGAGAATTGTTATTAAGTATTAGGTACTCAACTTTGTTGGTACGATCTAGACTACAAGTATGTCACCTGTTGAAAATGGACAAAGTCTAGGTGTCTAGAGAACAAGATTCCGATTATAGGTTTGTGATGTCATGATGAGGTGATTTGTAATGTTTTTCTGGGTGAAATTATTCAGGAAGTTCGCAATGTGCTCAATTTTTATGGCAATAAACTGTAAAATATCAGAAGGCGTCAGGGTAGGAGTCTATTTAGAGAAGAGCAACCATTCATTGTCCAGGCATTTTCTGGGCCACGGTTGTATCTTTCAAGCAGAGGTACTGTCGATCCTCAAGATCAATGAATATCTAGAAGGATATATTCTATAGATAGCAAAGCCTCTATAATATAGTCTATTCCAAACGCGCGTTATAGGTAACCCCATTAGGCAGCGGTGGGGAGGGGGGCGCTTATAGCTCAAAGAGGGCGCGGATGATTTTATCTTTTTGACTTTTTTGGCTCACTGTTTAATTTCTACTTAAATTTTATGGTCTTTTTATTTTACATCTCGTTTACTGAAACTGCATTCAGTACCATTTTAGCTATGAGTCTACTCGTATCAAAAACCCTATAGTTGAAATTGTAGCGCTTTACATTAAAAACAATCGTTCAATTGTGAAAATTGTGAGTGCTTATCGTAAAAACTAGGGGAGAAATTCGACGCCTTCAGAAAACATAATTCGTAGTTCGGTCTTTAAGTGCGGGTCTGTAGCCAATCGCCAGTGTCCCATTCCACGGTGTCCGCGACACTCCAATGAAGTTGCTCAAGCAGTAATAGAGAGTGTTGCCAATAATCCAAATGTGTCGTAGCGCCGCCGATCTCATGATTGTTGCCAACGAACAACCCGCGTCGTCTTTAAAGCTGGAGATACATAATTGCGTGGTACATTGCATTGCAATACTTGATTGGATTTAACTGCAATGCGTTACATTATATGGATTTGACACATTAATGTGTTGCGTGTTGGCACTTAAATGCGTTTTGAAATTTGAATTCATGTTGAATTCGTGTTGAATCTCTCATCAAAAACCATTTTTAATATATTACTGAGTTAATCCGAGCTAATAATATTTTTGCAGATAAAAACAAGACCAATTTGATAGAGTATTGAATGCGTCGTATGCGTAAAAGTTGAAAGTTAAACAACTGTAGTTGCATTGTATTGCGATGCATTGAAGGTGGTGCCGCATTAATAGGTCTGCCAACATTAAAATATTCAGTGTTAACTTGATCTGTCAACGCATTCATGCAACGCAATGCAATTATGTACTTCCAGCTTAATATGGAAATGCTGTCGCAAAATGTTTCAGCCCGAGCCAAATAATTGGGACAAAATTTTGATGACGAACGAAGCTCATTTTACATTCTCTCGCGGAGTCAATTAACAAAACTGTCGACAAAGAACCCACACGTCATTCACAAAACACCACTGCAGCGACTCTTTGGGCGAAATGTGGTCAGCGGACCATTTTTATTCGCGAAACCCTTAACGACGCACTTTGCTGGTGCACTTCGTGTGCCCTAAAACGCGTGAAAAAGGTATGACGAACTGTTCAGGCGTTCATTCACCCAGGTAAATAATTGACATACATTCGCGGTATGAAGCAATTAACAAAATCAGCAGAATTGCTCAACGCGAATGTTCAGTCAACAATTGCATCAAGTGTGAATGAACGACCTGAATAACAAGTAAAACCAAGCAACGACCGATGACCCACCCGGAACAACCATCGAGGAGGAGGAGGTGTCGAGTATCACAACAGAGTGACCAGGGGAGACTTAATATCGAGAAGTTGCGCGAAGAGTATACCTACCCGTCCGATTATTTTCTTAATTTTACGCAATTCTTAAATTGTTTATACCGTGTTTTGTTCTTGTTATCTTCTAATGTTATTAAATTAATTAAAGTGTCGTATTTGAAAATTGTGTATTGTTTTTTAATCTTGGTACTTGAAAATTTTATGGTCCTTCGAGCCGGATTCGCGTGTCGCGAAGTGAATTGAAAGTGCAGTGCAAATTAATTAAAAAAAACCACCCACCACCCAAGTCAGCGAAGGAAGGAAGTGATCAACCCCCAACCACATCATCACTCATCACTTGCAAACATCCCAACAAGGTAAGTGAGATTTTTATAGCTAAGTGTCGTGCTAGAAATATAAGAAAATGTCGGTGTCAGTTGAAGGTGGAAAGCTAGAAAAATTACTAACGCTTCAATCCAACAACCAGCATGAGCTTGAACGTTTCGCTCGTAATTACAAGAAGACAGCGAAAGACAAGCTCACAGAAGGTTACATAAAAGGAAGGCAAAACCTTCTAGAGAAAACATGGGCTGAGTGTAGAGACACTCACAATAAATTACTGAGCCAATACACCAGCGCTTATGCCGAGCACCCATATTTTTCTAATGACCAGTATAGTGAAATGGAGGATCTATACTGCACAATAAACGGTCTCATGCTAGACCAAGTGAAGAAACTCGGCACAGACAATAATGACTCCCAAGGCAATTTCAACTTAGAGCAATCGTACTCTTATTATAAACGTGACCACAATGAGATTCGGTTGCCGCGAATAAATATTCCCCAATTCTCAGGAGACTATGAATCATGGTCGTCATTTCATGACTTGTTTGATGCAATAGTCGATAAAAATCCCCACATTAGCAAGGTTCAAAAACTTCACTATCTCAAAACCTGCTTGAGTGGTGAAGCTGCAACCCTCATCAAACACCTGCAATTAACTGAGGTAAATTATAAGGCTGCATGGTCCATATTAAAAAACAGATTTCAGAATCGCAGAATTTTAGTGAGTACTCAATTGCAGTTGCTAACGAGCATTCCTTCAATGAACGCCGACACTGCGCTTGGTACTCGTAGAATTCTGGACAAAGTGAATGAAGTTCTAGAAGCTCTTAAAGGACTTGAAGTGAGCACCGAAGGCTGGGATCCAATACTGATCCATATATTAACAGCCAAATTATCAAAGGAGACAATCGCTCAATGGGAAATGACATTAAGCTCTCGCAGCCAGCCCCAATCTCTCCCTACACTGCAGGTATTCCTAGAATTTTTACAAACCCATTTCCGCACACTAGAGGCCATTCAAGGAAGCAAGGGAAATTCTCGCCGCGTAGAATCACACCACATCCAAAAAGAAGATGACCAGAACCACCGTACAACCAACTCCATCAACTCTCAAAAATGTCCGTTATGCCAAAAGTCCCATAGAATAAGAGAGTGCCCCAAATTCATCAATATGAATATCCAAAATAGGCATGAATTCATAAAGAAGCAAGGCAGATGCTTCAACTGCTTCTCACTGAAACACGCCACCAAAGATTGTCCACACCCAGTTAGCTGTCTAAAATGTCACAAGCGGCATAACACCATGATACATTTTGAACCATTCAATCCCCAACGAGCCCAAGACAGACCGTCTA
The DNA here is from genome assembly GCA_949987705.1 of Thereva unica. NCBI lineage: Eukaryota > Metazoa > Arthropoda > Insecta > Diptera > Therevidae > Thereva > Thereva unica. The sequence goes on from OX465283.1 coordinate 103,096,705, forward strand.
TCCAAAACAACTACAAACAGTCGTATATCAATACCCACACCGTCGATAAGAGCGATGGAGTGAACGAAATTCCAGTGAACAACCTACTCGTGAATGGATATACTCCAAAAACCGTCCTATTAGCAACCGCACTAATGAAAGTGCACTCTGAATCCACTGGAACTTGCATCTTAAGAGCTCTAATCGATCAAGGCTCCCAAGTATCCGTAATAACTGAACGAGCCACACAACTCTTAACATTGAAAAAAATACCTGCAGACATTATCGTGAGAGGAATTGGAAAACTACCCAATTCTACCCAAGATGCAGTAACCTTTGACATAAGACCCCATTTTAAGTGTAACAAAAATATAAAGCTCAACATTCAAGCTCTAGTAATGGAAACCATAACCATAATGGAAACCATTTCTAAACGTGGAACGCAAATTACAGGGGAATATCGAATTAAAAACGGCATATGTGCATTTTATGCAGGAGTATGAAAGCTTGGGGCACATGATACGTGTTCCTTATGAAAACACATTTAAGACCTGTAAACCTAACTACCTACCACACCATGCTGTATTCAAGGCCGATAGTACCACCACTAAAACCAGAGTAGTATTTGACGCATCAGCAAAGACAGATAATCACAAGTCGCTAAATGATAACATGTTAGTGGGACCAACAATCCAGCAAGAACTTGCTACCATTCTATTGAGATGGAGAAAATATAAAATTGCCTTCACCGCCGATGTCGAAAAGATGTATCGACAAATACTAGTGACGCCAGAGCATACCGATTACCAACGAATTTTGTGGCGGGAAGACCCTTCACAATCCATTCAAGAATACAAGCTACTGACAGTAACGTATGGAACAGCGAGCGCCCCATATCTGGCCATACGTACTTTACAACAGATAGCAAGTGATGAAAGAGGACAATCACAAAGGGCGTCCAACACAATAATGACCGATTTCTATGTTGATGATCTCATGTCCGGAGCAGACTCAGTTGAAGACGCTATTGAACTACAAACTAACATCAGGAAAATTCTAGCAAGTGGTAAGTTAAGGCTAAGAAAATGGACCAGTAACAACAGACAAGCCTTAAGGGGAATCCCAGAAGATGAACTGGAATTAAAGGAGCTCATGAACATTGACATAAACGAGACAATTAAGGCATTAGGAATCCATTGGCAACCAGGTACAGACACATTTCAATTCAAGGTAACTTCCGACCACGAGAAAGTCACTACCAAAAGAAGACTGCTGTCAGAAATTTCGAAGCTATTTGACCCATTAGGTTGGTTAGCCCCAATGATTGTTGTAACCAAAATATTGATGCAGCGACTGTGGCAGTCAGGCTTAAATTGGGATGATCCAGTACCTAATTCATTAGCTAAAGAATGGGAGGCATTCAGAACCCAGTTGAAGCAAATTGAATCTATAGCGATACCTCGATGGATAAATTATACTAAAAGCAATCCAGAGTATGAAATTCACGGTTTTTGTGATGCATCTACACAAGCATACGCAGCCGCAGTATACCTACGTGTAGTACAACAGCCAAGGAGATACGTGACTCTTTTAACGAGCAAGACCAGAGTTGCACCCATCAAACAAATTAGCCTTCCAAAACTTGAGCTATGCGGAGCAACGTTATTAACAAAGCTCATAAAACAGGTAAAGGATGCGTTACAGCTGTCAGAATGCAAAACATATATGTGGACGGATTCAACTATTGTATTAGCCTGGTTACAAGGTCATCCATCCAGACGGAAAACGTTTGTAGCCAACCGAGTCAGTGATATACTCCAAAATATGGACAATGGTACCTGGCAACACATCAATACCAAGGATAATCCAGCGGACTGTGCGAGCCGAGGCATACGTCCCCAAGAATTAGTCAACCATCCCCTATGGTGGACGGGTCCCCAGTGGCTGAAGGAAGATGTATCTCAATGGCCCAAACCCCTATCTACTCAACCAACCACTAAGATAGAACTAAAACGTACAGCAGCTGTGCATATCAATCAGTGTGAAATATAGTCTATATAACGAGATTTTCAAGTTTGGGAAAATTGCTGCGAATTACAGCACTCTGCCGAAGATTTATCCATAATTGCAGAACAACGCCAAGTCATCGACTCAAAGACCATGTAACAAAACGTGAATTAAACGAGAGCTTAGCAATTCTAATCATGCTAGTTCAACATGATGAATATAAAACCGAAATAATGGCGTTAAAGACATACCAACCACTTCCTACAAAATCCCGCATTCTAAATTTAAATCCATTTATAGACGCCAAGGAAATAGTACGAGTTGGCGGCCGTCTCAGGCATTCATCACTAGTATATAATCAGAAACATCCCATAATTCTACCAGAAAAATGTCAGTTATCCAAATTGATTATAAATGATGCACATCAAAATACCTTACATGGAGGAGTGCAATTGATGATGAATGCCATCCGACGAAAATTCTGGATGATTAATGCCAGAAATGCCATACGAATGGCCATACACCGATGCTTAATCTGCTATCGACAAAAAACAATTACCCAACAACAATTGATGGGTGACTTACCCGAACACCGAGTCCAATTGACGCGACCACTTCTCCATACAGGAATCGACTTCTGCGGACCATTTACACTCAAGGAATCCAAATGTAGAGGTCGACCAAAAACATCGAAAGGCTACATTTGCATTTTTATATGCCTAGCGACCAAGGCAATACACTTAGAAGCAGTCAGCGATCTATCAATAGAAGCATTTTTAGCAGCCTTTCGCAGATTTAGTGGTAGACGAGGACTATGTAGCGATATTAACAGTGACTGCGGTACCAATTTTGTAGGAGCCAGTAGAAAGCTAAAGGAAATAAAGTTACAAGATCAGTGGGGTATATCAACCGAAATTTACGTCAACCTAGCAAACAAAGGAGTAGAATGGCATTTCATACCGCCAGGGTCTCCGCATTTTGGAGGACTATGGGAGAGCGGAGTAAAATCAACAAAGCACCATCTCCGTCGCGTAATGAGAAATGTCACGTGGACCTAAGAAGAACTGAGTACATGTTTAACACAAATAGAAGCTTGTTTAAACTCACGACCACTAAGCCCTATGTCAAATGACCCAGAAGACTGCAGCGCTTTAACTCCAGGCCACTTTCTAATAGGAGATCTTTTAATAGCTCCTCCAGAAAATAATCTACTGGATCTTAAACTAACCTCTCTTGATCGTTGGAAATTGATTCAAAAAAGTTGTCAAGATTTCTGGAAACGTTGGAATACAGAGTACCTGAGTAGATTGCAACAACGGCCCAAATGGCTTCAGCAACAACCAAACCTAAAGGAAGGAAACCTAGTGCTAGTAAAAGATGAAAGAATGCCGCCAACGAAATGGCTACTAGGGCGTATTATTGAGACTCATCCTGGACCAGATAATCTAGTGAGGGTAGTTACAGTAAAGTGCAAGGATTCGACATTAAAACGCCCTATTACCAAGATTTGTTTACTACCGATAGTAGACAATGAGAAAAATTGATGACTCCAATACCATATAATTTAGCGTAGCTATAATCATAAATATATCCTAGATTAAGTTCAAAGAAAACCACAGACGTTAGAAATTTAGATGTCCTAACCTACGTAAACTCAAAATTCGTATATATTGAAAGACATTGGAAGTCACAGATTGAAAAAGTGTACATCAGTTTATTATTAAAACGATGTGAACTTGAACGAGAAGTCTTGAAAACGCAGATGAGTATTGCACCGCAATATCCAGCCGAGTTTGCATTAACGCATATGAAGCAACTGGGATATACCGCCGTTCAAAAAGGAGAGCTCATTTATATCATCAAATGTCAACCAGTAGAAGTGCACGTACGAAGTACCAATCATTGTTACAATGAATTACCCGTGACCTACGCCAACAATAGCTTCTTTATGACTCCTAAAACCCACCTATTGCAGAAATTAGGCACTCAAGTTGAATGTTCATCATTATTGGCACCAGGATATCAAATCATGGACGAATGGTATGGACTGAGCCCAGATATTCATAAAATTAAATCACCACATGAAGTGCATTCCACTACTACGAAGGAATGGACCTACGAAGATCCAGGTAATCTAATGAAAGCGGGAATATATTCTCCACAAGCAATTGGAGCCCTTAGAAGCCAAGCGATGTTTTCATCAGAACGTCAAGCGATAAGTAACCTCGTGACTCAAAAGCTACTAGGGGGGAATATGGATCATCAAGACATCAGTGTTCTAAATTTACTAACATCCAACGATATGCACTCCTTAAAATTGAAATTATGGAACACCCTTCAAGAGATAGGCGGCATCTACCTAGGTATCATCGGCGTATATGTGTCCATCAAAATTATTAAGGCATCCTAACTACGGGAATAAATGCGCACAGTATTTTTACAACCTATGGTTGGAACTGGAGACTGGCAGCAGCCTCGTGGGATGCTCTGACAAACTACTTCATAAAAATCCACCAGCAAAAACCTCCACCAGTGGAACCGGTCTTAACAAATGTAACAGTAGATACCTCAGACCAAGGAGCAAATAGCAATCCCGAAACCATCACCATACAAAGGAGCCTCCAAAACCTCAACGAGTGCAACCAATTAAGCACCATCTATCCCTCATTATAATTTCTAGCCGGCATTTTTCGTAAAATCTCACTACCGGCAACTATCAGGAAGGGCGAGTAGAGGCGCCTTAAAACCTCTCACCAATTTCACCGTTTCCAATACCGAGTTTCCATGGGAGTCGAGTTGAGTTGAGGTTGAGTTGAAATGACACTTCAACTCAACGACTCAACTCTATGCGTTTCCATGGCTGATTTTTCTGCCTGTGTACAAACAGCTGAATGTGTACTTGTATTAAGCAAGCAGCTGTTTTTAAATTTGACGTAATATTTTTGTTATTATAAAATAGCGATCATGGACCATAAAATTAATTTATTGTGTTCGTTGTATAACAGAAATGTTATAAACAGGCGCGACATTTTGACTTTTTTAACATTTGACAATCCCGTTTGTAGTTGTGTGCGTGAACTCTGCTCAATCTACCTATTTTCGTTGAGTTGAGCAGAGTTGAAAATCTTTAACGAAAACTCTTGACTGCGACTGTTTCCATGGAGTTCAACTCGGGTTCAACTCTGGTTGAACTCTCATGGAAACTCAGTACAAGTCGACAATAGAGGAAATGCTATCTAGACGAGGAACATTAGTAATTCTCCATTTGTTTATTTCAGAAAAGTCATTTGAAATCTAACAGATTTCAAGGCGGGCAGAATGTTCAGGCGTTCATTCACCCAGGTAAATAATTGACATACATTCGCGGTATGAAGCAATTAACAAAATCAGCAGAATTGCTCAACGCGAATGTTCAGTCAACAATTGCATCAAGTGTGAATGAACGACCTGAATAACAAGTAAAACCAAGCAACGACCGATGACCCACCCGGAACAACCATCGACGAGGAGGAGGTGTCGAGTATCACAACAGAGTGACCAGGGGAGACTTAATATCGAGAAGTTGCGCGAAGAGTATACCTACCCGTCCGATTATTTTCTTAATTTTACGCAATTCTTAAATTGTTTATACCGTGTTTTGTTCTTGTTATCTTCTAATGTTATTAAATTAATTAAAGTGTCGTATTTGAAAATTGTGTATTGTTTTTTAATCTTGGTACTTGCGCCCTTTACGTGAACACGAACCTTTTTTCAAAAAGACGGCGCACCTTGGCACCACGCAGCTCCTAAGATGAAGTTCTTTCAAAAGTAAAGTTTATGCCAGCAAGCCGAATGGAGGTCATTTAATCGACATCGTATTCAAAAACTGATTTGAAATAAATGGTAGAGAGTATCCTTAATAAATCGTGCTCATTTGCCAAAATCGGCTAAAAGATGTCGGAGTTATTCAATGTTGAAATACCCAAGGTCTAGATGGTGCACCCCACCAAGTATGCAAATTTACCTATTTTATTGGGGGGGCACCAAGGGTTTTTCTTGTAACAGGAGGGCCACAGTATCATAATGTTTGGAAGCCACTGCCTTAATAGACCAGTACAAAAGTGCTTTTCAAAAGCCAAAATCTAGAAAAATTCTTAGCAGTACATATATGGATGGCGAAAAATTTAGTATAAATGCTACTTAAACAAGGAAAAATCGAGAGCACCGCAGCAAATGACCGGAAGGGGCCGGCCCGGGGGTGCCAAAATGTGGGTTTTGGGGGTCAATCGTGTTTTTTGCGATTTCTGAGAAAATTAGACCTCTTATCCAAAAGCGTTTAATGTAAAAGTTGTAGATAAATAAGAAATCTAGAGCTTTCATTCAAACCATTTTTCGACATAACCTCAAAAAATGGAGAAAAACGTCCAAAACCGAGTTTTTCGTTTATCATTTTTATCTTTCACAAAAATGATCCAATTTTAATGAAATTTGAGGAAAATGTAGATTTTCATTTTTCGAAAAGGCCCAATTTTTTTCAAAGCAATTGGTTGTTTAGTTTTGTTTTTATGACCTTAATTTAAAAAAAGCCCCATTTTCAATCAAAAAAAAATGACGAACAAAATTTTGATTTTTAAAATTTTGAAGACGGATTTTTCTTTCTTTGAATCCTCTTCTTTTAGATGGCGTAAAAAAATGATAGTGTCACAATGGAAAAACATCGATAAAAAATCGAAAAACCAAAAAAACCTTTTTCAAATGTCGATTTTTCCGTAAACTTCACAAATTCTTTATTTCTCTTTGATATAAAGCTTTTAAAGTCATGCGAAACTGTAAATTTAATGTAATATATTATAAGGGAACTTCATGTAACAGTTTCAGATGTGCCAAAAATTGTTTAAACAATTATTTCACCCAAGAAATTAAGGGAAATATTACATTTTTAGGCAAGAAAAAATATATCTAGTTATTATCTCTTAATGTCACATATTACATTTTATTGTATTGCTGGCCGCAAACCCACAAACCCTGCGGTGCTCTCGATTTTTCCTTGTTTATATAGCATTTATACTAAATTTTCCTGCCATCCATATACTGCTAAGAATTGTTTTTGTTCTCAAAAATTATCGGCACTGGTCTATAAGGGTTGAAAATTATTTATTTTTGCCTGACAATACGTCAATCGAATTTGAAGCCTATAATGAATTGTTTAGAAATTTTTTCCGGTTGATTTCGAAGTGGTTTTAACCCTTTATCCCTTATTATAAGACTTGACTTGATTTGGTATAAACCAGCCACCTTCGCAAATAAATAATAGGAAAGGTCTCAGCAGGGTCTCAGAGATGAATACACAAGCCTGAAACAGAATCAACGCAGTGTGCAGTATGCAGTGTTTTTTACTGCTTGTCAAAAATTACGGCACTGCGTCTTATAACGAAATCAACGCAGTGCAGTGTTTGTCAAATCAAGTCAAACGTCAAATTTGTTGTTAATTTCGAAAACATGGCGGGGAAAAATTTAAGAAATATTTTGTTATTGGCGGCTTTAACAGTTTATAGAAATAATTTGTTCTTACTGGCACACTACCAACGTTATGAAAATTTGAAGTTTAATTTTCTAACCTCACACTGCAGAGCAAATTTAGAATTTAGCCTAAACCTGCAGTGCAGTATTCTGCTGCTTACTGCGCTAAATGCAATTGTGTGCGGAGTAATAGAAAAGCACAAAATCAAACTTTGACAGACAGTGCAGTTTACTGCACTGCATTGATTCTGTTTCAGGCTACAGCCCAATATGCACAGCCAAATATACTATTTTAGACGAACACCTGCTTTCATCAATTCAAAGATGGAGTGCTCTGGGGGTACTTGCATTATCTTTAGGACGAATTACATCAAAGCAAAAACAATAGGCCACCTAAGCAGACTCCGAAAGGAAAATCGTTAGGTGTTGCCTCGTTACGCACCATATTTACCTCCAGTAGGCATTCTTCGTCGAGACCTGCTGCTAAGATATCTACAACTTCGTTCTTCTTCCTAGATTCAGCCGGTACCACTGACAGTAATCATATGCCGTACCGAACTCTAGTCGAAACCCGGCATATCGCTCTTACTGTTCTCTCGTTGAATGTAGAGCACATTGTCCACAAAATACTGATCCGATTCGTAATAAGCTCCTCGCTATGGTCGTACAATCTTCCGGTTCGAAAAGTGTTATGGGTCTATTAGTAAGGATATTGGAAGTCTATATGGTTTCTACTGGCTCCACTAGAGTAGGTTCCTGTGGTGGTTTTGTGATTATCTCTATTTCTGAGCGATTGCGACAGTAGCACAAACTGGTTGAGGTATGGCGCTCGTGTAGAATATCATGAAACAGTCACAGAAGCCTATACTCACGGCAAACAAACAAAACGTACACAGTCATTAAACGCTAGTCTTATGGGCGCAAGAAAAATCAAGAGAGGGAAAGATGGACCTGCTATGCATTAGAGGAGTTAATAGTAAGGCTTTTAGCAAATTCAAAATGGTGGCGAACTTTCGACAGGAGTCAAATGATGACAATGAAACTAATGTGTTCGCAGCAGGTCATGCTGCTATTCAGTACCACCCCAAGATTTCTCGCTTTATCAACGCAAACAAGAGGAACCGAGTTTAACGCGATAGCAGAGAGGTCAGGGTGTAGCAGAGTGAGAGAAACAAATGCACTGGGACTTCGAAAAATTTAGCTGCAGCAAATTTAATTTCGACCAGTAGGACACATGACGCAAGTCCGCAACAATCTTAGAATATTGACATGAATATGTCTTATCCCTGGGGTCTATTTAAAAGAATGTACGTCACGAAAATCGTTACCATGACTCATTACTGAGTTTGGGAGCTGAGTTGGGATCTAGTCTAGGTATGTAGCGGAGGGCGTAGTGGGGGTAGCAGTGGGCCTAACTAAGGCTGACACTAATGAGTCATTAACGATAACACACTCTATGGCATCATATTGGTTGCACTTGCACGGTAATTATGCGCAGATGTATGCACGTGGTCTCAAAACACGTGCATTGTCGAAAAACGTCTCAAATCATCAGCATTTATTTATCATTCACTGCATTTTTAATAGTTTCATTACGTAGCGGTTTCCACTTTTGAGCACGAATACTGTGTAAGTATTTTTAAAAAAAGAATGAAAAAAGAAATATAATTTTTATAAATCATATTCATGTCCACTGTGCCATCGAGAAACCATGGCACTTTTGATTTTTTTTACTACTAAGGGAAGATCGTTAATAAAAATACTGAATAAGAGTGGCCCAAGAATGGAGCCTTGGGGGACGCCAGCATGGAGTAGAGTACTGGAGGAACTAAAGCCACCTATTTTAATCTTTTGAGAGCGGTTAAATAGGAAATTTTGCAAAAGTCTAAGAGTAGAACTAGAAAAATGTGCTTGTGAGGCCAGTTTTCGCAGAAGCAGGGCGTGATTGACGGTATCTAAAGCTTTTGAGAAATTAAGCAACAATAGACAGCATATGTCATGTTTATCAAGGGAGTAGCGAATATCAGTCGTGACTTTTAGAAGCGCAGCTTGGCAGCTATGAAAGCCAGATTGCCATATATTTATAAGTTTGAGCCGCTCACAATACGCAATTATTTGAGTAGCAACATATCAGCTTTTCAAGGACCTTGCCAGAAATGGAACAATACTGATAGGTCGAAAATCGGAGGGACTGGTAGGAGAAGGACACTTAGGAATGAGTATGATTAAGGCATGCTTCGGCGTCGAGAGGAACTTTGATTCCACGAGGCAGGAGTTGAGAATGTGAGTTAAAATAGGAGGAGCAATAGGAGCAATAGGCGAGGTATGAGCATTTTTAGGAACCTAGGTGAAATGTGATCGCTACCAGTTGCATTGGATTTGATTGACTTCAGAGCGGTGATCACTTCAACAGAGTCAACGCAAGGAAAGCAGAAACCATCGGAGAAGTTGTAAAAGAGGTAATAGTCTGGTCCGCAGATTGGTTACATATAAAATATCGGTTAAGGGTGTCAGGACAGATGTTGTGCGTCACAGATTCAATCTTGGAATGAACTCCCAATTGGTGCAAGTTGCACCAGTTCATGGGAAGAGAGGGATCAAGTTTACGATAGTAGTGATAAAAAATTTTCAGTGCTGCTGTATTCCTACGGTGGCGCAAGGGTCGATGGTGCGCCCTTTTTTGCAACTTATCTAATCACCTTAAGGCGATTATCGAAGCACGCCCCAAAAGAGGGAGTTGTATTCGAGAAGAGGCCGAATGTAGAATTTACAAATAACAGCATGGGGTGAGGGTTTTAGGAGGACCTTGCACCTCTTAAGAAATCCCAAGCACTGGGATGCTTGTTTGGAGATTTGGCATAATGTGTTTATTCTATCGCAAGTCGTTGGCTAATGTCACACCTAAATATTAAGGGATGGGTCAGCCATTGGTTCAACGCGAAGCTGAGAAGCGGGTTGCAGGGGATTTAAAGTAGGTAGGTAATTTGCGCAGAGGTTTAGCCGAGTGAGACACATTTCTTTAATGGTGCATCCACACTACGCGGACTTTTGTCATACGCGCTTTTGCCTCTTTTTTTCATAAAGAGTTTAATGGCTTTTTTAGCAATATTTTTAATGGCAAAGGCGGTACGGCACCGATTTACTTGTTGAGCACTTTTCAATGTGTTATCTCTAGCCTGACCCTAATTTACTTAATACAGCTCGTGCAGTAGAACCAGCATCTCTGCTTGGTAAAATGAGGTATGATTTCCTAGATTCTGCAACGTAAAATAAGTTTAATCCTTACAGAAACTCTTAGGTCCACTCTGCAGTCGATCATGCTCCTGTACATGAAAACCACAGCACCTCCAGCCGAATGGAAACTCATATCTCATCCGAAGAGCTGAGGCTGAAAAAGGCTTCACTGTTTAAATTTCAAACGGCGGAAAACTCAGTACAACTCCTAGCGCTGCAGAGAATAAGCTTTTGAGACGCGCACTTGTCATTGGGCTCGTTTAGGCCCAAGTTACTTGAACTGAGCTAGATATGTTAGCATTGGCATAAGCACCAATCGTTTAGCGCTGTTAGCTAACTTATTTCTGCTTTTTGGCTTAGCTAAAATGGAATACGGTGGTCAGTCATCAGCGGAATAGGGGGCATAACATGTAGCATAACATGCACGTGCCGCAACTATTTCGGACTGATGGAAGTGCGATCATAACCTCCTAGCGGTGGCCACTGGTAACTATTCTATGAGAGAGGATAGGCTAATATGACCAGGCTAGTCCCTTCCAAGTAAGGTTGGCGTGAGGCTAATAACCTCACCCGTAAAAAAAAATTATTACGGAACAAGCAACATGCCTCGAATACTGGAAACAGCGGCGACGTCCACGGCAACAAAAAAGGCAAAGCGATTTACGAATTTTCTCATGGAATGTTCGAACTCTGTACAGAACTCGGGCTACACAACATCTGGCCGATACCCTGTCGAAGTATAAAGCTGACATTATCGCCATTCAGGAGATGAGATGGACAGGGAATGGTGTTTTCAAAAACCTGAGTATGACGTATATTACAGCTGTCATAAAACACCATGTGCTCGGAGTAGGTTTTAAGGTCAACAAAAGAATGAAGCCTACCATTATCGGCTTTAAAGCAATAAACGAAAGGCTATGCAAGTTATATATGCAAATAATCAGCTTTTAACCGAAATAGGATAACTGATTTCCTTTCCCACAAAAACCCCATCCAAACAATGTAACTAACTTCCTTTCCCACATAAATTCCTTTAGAATCATATTTCTTAGTCTACAATATTTGTTGACTAAACACTTCACACACATTTTCCTCCATGTGATCTTAAATCACTTGCTAGACTAAATTCTAGGAAATCAGATAGAAATCTGCTGATCTTTCGCTTAATGGGTACCTTAGGATAAGAAAATTATAACAACTAAATTCAGTTCTGACTTGACCGCGGAATAAACCATATAATTTTCACTCTTCATTCATTTTAATAATGTTTATAATTTTATTTTAAATAAAAAAACTTAATGTGTTTTAATTTAATAAAATAAATTGCACCCTTGGTGTGCGAGGTAAATTTAAGAACATCAGCCTCATAAACGATCACGCACCACCAGAAGATTCCCCGGATGATGATAAAGAAGAATTCTTCCAATTAGTTGAACGGGAAGTTAATGCCTGCCCCAGTTATGATGTAAAAATCATACCGGGAGATCTGAACGCCAAAGTAGGCCGGGAGCCCATATACAGGCAATCACAGCTTGCATGAAAACACTTATGACAATGGACAGCGAGTTGTAGAGATGGCAGCAAGTAAGAACTTGGTCGTTGCAAGTACTAGATTTGCGCGTAAAGATATCCATAAAGCCACATGGGTATCTCCTGATGGAGCCACTCGCAACCAAATAGATCATGTGTTGATAGACCGGCGCCACCTTTCGGGTCTGATGACGGTACGAATGTACCGATGTGCCAACTTCGACTCGGATCACTATCTTGTTGGTATGGTGCTCCGAGAGCGCATTACAACGCTGAAAAGCTTTGTATCCGCTGATCACGCTCGAACCAACACAGCTGCACTACGCCATGAAATGGCCAGAAACAGCTGAACAGCTGGGGATGATATGCCGGGCGTCGACGAGAACTGGACCCGCCTTAAATATACTGTCATTAGTACAGCTTTTTCCATCTTAAGCCTGGACCTAATATTCCGTACCGTACCGTAACAAAATTGAACGAATCTGAGCTCAGTTACGGCATTTTGACAGATGCCCTAAATGAAAACGTAAAGTGGCAAGTGACAAGTGCAAAATGGATAGCATAAAAAAAGATTTAAGAGATTTATTTGCATTATTTAAGCTGTGGAAGCATTACAAACAGATTAGAAGTGATCAGAGGAAAAGAAGGAATAAAAATCGCGCAATAAATAAAATGAGAAACATCCACGGATATTACCGTGTAACATTTCTAAAAATCAAAAAATTGGATTCAGGACAATGGAAATTTGAAAGATTGTTGTGTAGGGTAATAATTATAATATTTCAAGTCATTTACTGCTCCAATTTTTAAAAAAATTGTTAAAATGTGAACAAGTTTTTTAAATAGCTAACGGATGCTAAGGTTTCGTGCCATTCTTACGGCACCATTACGGACCATTCGAGAATTTAACGAACATTCGGCAAGTTTATTAAGTCAATTTAGGTCGGTGCCATATGAACACTTATGTTCGTAGGTTACGGTACTTACGGTTACGGTACGGTACGGAATATTAGGTCAGGGCTTTAGGCAGAAGTCGTAGAGATCAGAACGACTGGTTCGATAATGAATGCAAGCTGGCAACTGAACGTAAGAATGCTGCGTACCGAGCCATGCAGCAGTCTCAGAGAACACGGGCACGCGAAGAGAACTATAAAGAGCTCAGAGAACGACGGCCGCACCAGGCGCGGGAGTTCTACCAAAGAGTCCGCAGTATGACGCAATTCACACCACGTTGCACATACTGCAAGGACAAAGAAGGGAATCTGATCACCGATCCTAAAGGCAGCTTGGAGCGATAGGAAGAGCATTTTCATGAATTGATAAATGGCGAGCTAACTGAGGATTCGGAGGCTCCACCAACAATTAAATTAGAAATTCAGATATCAGAATAAAGTACAACAGGCACCAATATACTATTGTGTCTTCTCCTGTGTTCTGTTTTTGAACGGAAAACTTAACGCAAATATAAAAATTAATTGTTTTGTAACAAAAATGTAACCACAACAACAGCAATCTTTAGGTAAGTAAAGTATAATAGTTTCTTTGTGTCTTTCTATTTTCGTATTATCTTATTTAGGCAAAAACCAAGATGCAAACAAAAAAATTACAATTGTTTGCACGGTACCCATCAATGCCACCAGCATAAGGAAATATAAATGGTCTAATAGTTTGTCTAAATCGCGTCCAGTATCAACTATTAACATAGGAGTCGCTCCAACACAAACTATAACCACACTTAACAATGTTGATAATGAGTTACACTCGTTAAAAAAAATCGATTTAAATACTCCTGTCGTGGTAGCTTGGTATGCGATCAACTGCAGCTTTCCCACAACGACCCCTCCGTTATATTTGAAGAAAACATTAAAATTCTAAGACACAAGAATCGCTTCTGATCCTCGGATGCACAGAACGGTTTTTTTTGTTGTTTGCTTGAGTGATGCCAATGAGGCCCACCCTCCCGTTGTACAGATTAATAATTGAATCGTGCCTGTTTTTTTCTATTTTTGGTTTATTTTGACATGATGTCCCTACTGCACTCCTACTCCTCTTGATCTCCACCAAACTCTTACTTCTCCTGGTTTCATCCAAGTATATTCCAAGTACAGCCAAACTAATCCCTTCTTCTAAGGAGCCGCAGTTTACAGCTACTACAAGACTTCCCTTCTTCAAAAAAACTTATTAAAACTTTTTTTCCCTTTACTTCCAAGAAGAGAAAAAAAATCCTTTCCTCAACAAAAACTTTTTCGACTTTTTTCAAAAAAAATTTTTTTCCGACTTTTTCTTCAAAAAATTATTCCGACCTCTTTTTCTTCCAAAAAAATTTTTTTCTTTTCTCCAAAATAAACCGCCTACTCTCTCCGATTTCTATATCCCCCCACAATCTAGTTTTCATTCCCGACAGTGATTTTGAGTCAAGTAGTTGATCATTTATTCAGTCAATAAAAACCGACCGTTACAGATGATAATGCTATGCTGCAGCCACCAAGCTTAGAAGAAGTTAGCAGAGCCGTCAGCCAGCTCAAAAACAACAAGGCCTCGGGTGCAGACGGCATCCCAGCGGAGCTGGTTAAATATAGAGGGCCTATATTACACCAAGCGATTCATGAATTAATTGTGCAAGTATGGCAGCAGGAAGTGATGCCATAAGACTGGAGAAAAGGTATCCTCTTCCCGGTACAGAAAAAAGAAGATATCACAGCGTGCACTAATTATCGCGGTATAACGTTGTTGAGTACCGTGTATAAGATATTCTCCGCTATGCTACAAAACAGGATGGCCTCATACGCCAGAAACATCATAGGCCAATACCAGTGTGGCTTCAGCCCAGGCAAACCAACGACTGATCAAATTTTCACCTTGAGGCAGGCGATGGAAAAATGTCTAGAGTTTCAAAACTCAATTAACGCCTCTTCATAGACTTTAAAGCCGCCTATGATAGCATAGCCAGAGTAGAACTCTACAAAGCCATGAAAGAATTCGGCATCTCCAACAAACTGACAAGACTATGTAGGTTGACCATGACCAATGTGTCAAGCCAAGTAAAGGTATCCGGAACACTGTCCAGACCAATCAACATCTATAATGGACTCCGACAAGGGGGCGGTCTGGCCTGCTCCTTTTCAACCTGGCGTTGGAGAAAGTGATCCGAGATTCAGGCGTGACATCCAGGGGTACAATCCTCCACATGTCCACCCAATTACTGGCTTACGCAGATGACAATGACATCATTGGAAGAACAACAACAGCTGTACAAGAAGCTTTCACTCAGATTGAGCAAGCGGCAAGAAATCTGGGACTGCACATTAACGAAAGCAAAACAAAGTACATGGTGGCCTCGTCTACAAGCACACCTAACATTGGTCCCACAATCAAGATACAGGAACACGAGTTTGACGTGGTAAAATCATTTACCTACCTTGGGTCAATAGTAGCAGCCGACAATAGCATGGAACCAGAAATACGTGCACGACTGCTAAAAGCCAACAAACCCTACTATAGTCTGTTAAGGCTCTTTAAATCCAAGTAACGTCTAAACTTTTACTATATAACTGGGTGTGGGATCATACTCCTCTACATACATATTACACTCTGCTTTTCAGTGCATTTGCAATGTTTTTCGGAAACTCAAAGGCAGGCCTTTATTGTAAATGTAGTTGTTGCGGGATTAGTTAATTACCAATACATTTTTCTACAAAATTGGACAATTTCCTCCATCTAACCCCACCTATGAATAATGTACAACAACTTTTACGCCACCGCCTCTAGTGTTGAAGTTATAAGCATTTTTAATGTTGAAATTGGCTCTATTTCGTCCTTTTTAGTACTTTTCCACCTGAGCTTTGTCTAAAAGTACCAAATAAGCACCAACAAAGGCCTTAACAGACTATAGTATTTTTTGGAGAAAAGGGTGGTAGAAGTTGAAATTTCAGTGACAAAAAAAAACAAAATTTTGAATTTGGCGACTCATAACTCGGGACTTTCTTAGTTGAAACCCCTGACATTTTTAGATAGGTGGGAGTATTCTGCGTAGATTACGGCCTTGTGCATGAAATTATCTAATAGGGTTACAAAAATACGGGGTATGTAAACCTCTCAAAAAACTGTCAAAACGCCCTAGCAGTCAAACCGTTACGAAGCAGCTGCAGAACTTTTCGTCTCAAGGCTGTGGGGATCGGGATCACAACTCTAACTCCCCATAATATACAATTTTGTTACATTGACAACGAATCTCAGAGTTTTAATACTCGGGTCATTCACATGATCGTTCCACCCATGTCGAGTTAATTCCAGCAACTTACATAATACAGGATCATTCTTAAACAGGAACACGTCCTTAAATAAAAGCGGCAAGTTATTAGCGTATGAAAAGGAGTTTATGAATGAGTCTGTCATTTCCTCCGTCGAAACTGTCTTTGCGGTACACGTGACATGCAGCGCCGGCCCTAGCCCTTGTTAAGGGTGGAGCGATATTGTCTTTCGGCGTCTTTTGGTCGACGCTTTCACTTCACATAAATTGTATTTACAGTTGTCCTAGATACAACTTTTTTCGAGCACTACCTACCTGCCATTTCCTTACGGTATTATATCTCCCCTTTTGCAAACCTATATGGGTTGGGCGGGCCCCATAAGGATTTCAATGGTAGTTTTAGAGTCACAGCTCCGCCTGTAGCGGCAATAGAGGAAACATATATTCTCACAGTTGCTTCTTCGATGCTTCGCCAACAGCAGCACCTTATTTGGAGGCTATTTGGTTGTTTGTATTGCATAGTTGGGCATTACGGCTTGCCCCAGCTAGTAAGGTTGAGATTGTGGAGAGAGTCGCCTTCTCGTTAAAAGCGGCTTATCCTACCATAAGCCCAAAATTGCAGCGCTCACTATTCTGACAACGTCATCTCTGTGAATTTTATGCGGTGCACTTTATGGAGTATTCTCCACTCCTACACTCTTAGGATCTTCTTTTGGACCCCTATCCTTTTCAACATAATGCCAGTTGGATCTTCTGTTGCTGAAGTACCCGATTACAAAAAGTCCAGAATACTTGCACGGTAACTAACTGTTTCGTGGTCAGGAGAGTCTCCGGATTATTAGTCGCAAGCACGCCCATTTTGACACTTTCTGATATTTGACAGAAGGTCAGCTTTGGAGCCGTTCTAAACTTCATTACGGGTGCGTCCGACTTTTCTGAAGGCTTTTCAAACCGTATGGCCAAAGCCTTCGCTTTTTCGCTTTGATATTATGCCCTGGAGAACATCCAGAGGATCTAACCCTCTTCTTATTAAGAAAATCGGTATCCCTTTCTTCCTCGCAGGGATCCAAAAATATCTAACTAGCCTTGTAGGTCGTCCTTCTGGGAGCTGTGGGAACTCCAGAAATGTTTGCAGCGCTAAGAAGTGCTCCATCTTCAAAATAGTTTTAAGGTATTTATTGATACCACGAGCTGACAGAGCACCATTGGAAGGCTAATTCAAACTGAAGTTCGCCTGGTATCCAAAGTCCATCGTTAGTAGTACATTCACGCATTGCCATTCAAAACTTCGGCACGATTTTACACATTAGGTTTGCGGTTTTTATCGAGTTTAGATCCGCCGTATTCAGTCTGCTCTATGGACCTCGAGCAGGATGTGGCCATGTACGATCGGTCTTGAAGTACCTAAGTGCTCCCTTGTTTGTGCCGTGTTCGAGTCATATTGATGAGTACATAGACTTGGCTAGCTACAAACAACGCCCTCAAAAAGAGCCATCCAAATTTGATTTTTTGCTCGAAATTGTTTTTCGCATCCATTGTGACGCTCCTTACCACCTGGTGCCTAGAACGACCACCCCACTCGCTCTACCCCAGGGCCGGCGCTGGTGACATGACTTCAGGCGTGAACATGGATATCCGTTTTTTATATTTTATTACATAGTTATAAGCAGATAATATCACAAGCGGGTAGCTGCTGTAGTAGTGACAGACTTCTCTGGGTGAAAAATGCTTTTTAATGGTTGGTGATCGGCATATAACACGAAAATCCTTCCTGTCAAAAACCTGTGGAGCTTACGCACTAATGCATAGCACTTACCTTCTCATTGTCTTTGAATAAATCCTTCTGTCAGAGATAGTATTCAATAACCCGATCAAAAATGACACAACAAGATCCCCTCTAATTTTTAGTCATTCTAGCAAAATATTTCCACGGATCAACATACGTTCTTACACTTAAATAAAACGAGAAAGAATTAAAAATATACATATAATAACTAGCAAAAACCCGCGTGCGTTGCAACGCCTTTTAATAAATAAAAATAGGTGTCCATAGTCCACAGCCAATCATATTACGACTCGCACGCATAGATTTTGACGTTCTCAGGTAATTGCACCCTGTGCAGGGCAGTTGCTGCTTGCCGTTTTCGTGTTTCGTCGTTTCATGTTTAAGCAACTGGTCATACCGCCCACACTGGCAATACAAAAATGTAAATATTATATAATGCAAGGTGAACAAATTACTGTAACGCTTCGACACTCGATGTTTCACTTCTAAACAACGTTTACAACGTTTGTGTCATTAGCAAGTGATTCGACTTAGTTGAGTTGATATTTTTTAAATCGTCATAAATATCGCTCATCACAATTTCCGTGTCTATTACGAACTTTCAAAGAGCAGCCAGCAGCATATCCTATATTGAGGAGAATAGTACTGTATTCTGAGTCTTTCGATTGCGCTCGCATATTTTGTTATGACGTTTTTCAATCTGTCCCTAAATGAGTGATCATTTTAGACGTACATTAATATCAACGGCCCGTGTATTTATCGGGACAACTGGCAACGTTTGCCCGAAATCTATGCCAATAAAACAGTTACTCCCCAAAATAATTGGGTTTTACTTCTGAAATCTTGCTCCGTTAACGTCTTCAATAAATACATTATGGGCCATGGTACATTTATCCCAGGCCCAGACAACCCTCATGTAGTATTGTAAAACTTTAACTTTGTTCGATCGGTATCTTAAACATGATGCGATGATGAGTATGAGCTGTTTTTCCTTATGTGAGTACAGTTGCCGTAATCTCTGCTAATGACTCTGCTACGGTAACCCTTTTATCTGCACGTATTTTGGGCAGCATGAGATTAATTAAAAAAGTCATGACAGTGCCTCCTGGTGGACGATGTAAAAAAGCGTGGCACTCTTTACCTATATTCTTGTTTTATTAACACCGGAACTTTTGGCTAGCGCCCACTCTTTTTTACATTTCGAAAGGTAGGCCCTTTACATATACTGGCTGGCCAATTAAAACTTTACATTTAAAATTATTTTTTACTTTTTGGTTTATTTTAAACTAAAAGCTTTTTGGCTTGTTATATGTCTTCCGAGATTTTGTAGTGACCGCCATATTATATTTAAAATAAATGGTTAAAAAATTTTTTTAAAAAATTCTTTTAATTAACTAAAAAATGTATTGAAAAGTAAAAAATAAAAAATATGTATGTAAAAGAAAGCGTGAAATTACAATTTTAACGAAAAAGTTAATTAAAAGAATGGCGCATTTTTCATCAAAAATTGAAATAATAACTGTAAATCGCGTGAGATTTACAATAACCCCCAATTTTTTACTTTATTAATTTCATTATTTTTATATTAAGAAATTTTTAATTTTGTTTTATTTTTCAATATATTTAAGATTTTATGTAAATTTATAAGGCGTAGTAAAAAATTAATTGAAACTTGTTGTTTTGCTCAATTCACTTTGAAGAAAATTCGAACAAAATTTTTTTATGAAAAGTGCGCCATTCTTTTATTTAACTTTTTCATTAAAATTGAAATTTCACGCTTTCTTTTACATATTTTTTATTTTTTACTTTTCAATACATTTTTTAGTTAATTAAAAGAATTTTTTAAAAAAAATTTTTAACCATTTATTTTATTTTCTACTTTTTAGTTTATTATATGTATTCCGCCATTTTATGATGGCGTTTCTATTAGATTTAAAATTACGTCACACAGCTTACCTGCCGTACTCTATCATTTGATACCCATGTCGTGGGCTCGGTGGAACACAATTGCAAAAACGGCCGCCGTCTTGGAACCGTCTTCTTAATTTTTTTACAAAAAGGTCAGATTGCATTTAGTACTTATACATGATGAATTGAACTCAGGTTGAACCCAAGTCTAACTAAATGTAAACGGGAGTTGAGTTGAGTTAAGGTCGACTGAACTCGACTCAGCTCTGCTACCTGGGTTGAGTTCAAATTATGCATACGGACATGAGTTCAGTAGTTGAGTAGTTGAATTTAGTTGACATCAGCATCTCTGTGTTTTGTTTGTGATTTTCTCTAAAGTGTACTGCTTCTTTATTTTCAATTCACCCTTATAGACCAAGTGCCCGCGAACAAAAAAAAAATTTATACATACTCTCTTAAAACTTTTTGTATGGTTTAAGGACACCTAGTCTACCATCTTTTGCTCTGCGAAAATTTATGAAACCGGGGCTTTTTTCCTCCAGGTTGCTCGAAAGTCAACCTTTTTATGGTGCCCAAAAAATTTATAGATACTGTTTTTCTAACAATCATAGCCGCATGAGATGGCGATGATACGCGCGAAACAATACTCGTCCGACAAAAATGTTGGACCGTTAAGGATGTCTACCACCCCAAACCTGCTAAGTTATGGGCTTCCAAAAATTTATTAATAACCACCTCTTATCACATCAAAGGCAGTAGTTTTTGGCACATAACACCGTTTTTGTCCGACGGTTATATATAAATTTTTTTCCTTCTTGAAATAGACGACTTTGACTCGTCGGACGGCGAAATCGGTAAACAAATTTTGTCGGACACATATACCATGTAATTCCACATATTTTTCTTAAGCGATCCTGAAAAAATCAGGTGGTTATTAATAAATTTTTGGAAGCCCATAACTTAGCAGGTTTGGGGTGGTAGACATCCTTAAAGGTCCAACATTTTTGTCGGACGAGTATTGTTTCGCGCGTATCATCGCCATCTCATGCGGCTATGATTGTTAGAAAAACAGTATCTATAAATTTTTTGGGCACCATAAAAAGGTTGACTTTCGAGCAACCTGGAGGAAAAAAGCCCCGGTTTCATAAATTTTCGCAGGGCAAAAGATGGTAGACTAGGTGTCCTTAAACCATACAAAAAGTTTTAAGAGAGTATGTATAAATTTTTTTTTTGTTCGCGGGCACTTAGTCTATTAACTCAACTATTCATCTCATCATGCATACATATTAATTATCACGCGAACTACGAGTGTGTGAAAAATTGGAACATGATCGGTTATATCTTCTACTTCTTAGTTTATAATAAGCTTTTCGAATTCGGTGTTGGAATGACGCCACATAGCTAATTGTGTTCTACCTGTCATATCCTTTTATTTGATACCCATGTCAGAGAGCCGCGGAGCACAATTTCAAAAATCGGCCGCCATTTTGGAACCGCTATCTGGATATTTTTACAAAATGGTCAGATTGCATTGTCATCCAAACTAAACGTGTATGCAAAATTTCCACTCTATCCAAAGCCGGGAAGTGGGTCAAATTTAACTTACAAAATTTGACGACACACAGTGTAAGTAAAAGAATTTATTAACAGCCTACTGTAGTATACTCGTCATACACCCAATTACGGCTCGCCAGTAAAATATTTTTTTTATCAAGTGAAAAAGAAGCCCCTACAAACGATCAGAAAGACTACGTCTTATGATTACCATCAATAAATATCCTTCATAGCCTGAGCGACGGAAGTCAAAAAGTGCAGATAGTTTTTAAAAAAATCAATCCTTCAATAGAGGTAGTCTTTGCAAGGCCAATAATAAGTATCCACGTCTGCCTCTAGAAACCCTATTCCACTATCGGATCAGACTGAAAAACTGATACCACAGTCGGTAAAAATATCTCCCTAATAGAGTACATACTTTTTTATCATTGCGATTATAGACCTGAAAGAGCTCTATTTAAATATCAATTGACCCTAAGTGAAGGGTTCCCTATAGTACGATCAAGATGTTTTTAGGAAAACCTAGATATTTAGATAAAGCTCTGTGAGGTCTACAATTAGAATGATAAAAAATGTTCACTTGCTTTCCTGGGGCTATCGGTTAAAGTTTTTAGTCTAATCTTGTCGGACACGATAGTCGGTACCGAAAATCGGATTAGACCAGCTCTGGAGCTAGGCATATTAGCAACGACATAAGCGCTGTTAGCTACCTTATTTAGCTAAAATGGAACACAGCTTATTACTGTCAAAAGGGATTATCATTCACCTGTAAATTTTTGTTGTAAGTAAATAATCTTCTGCTATATTAATATAATTGAAGTGTCTGTTTGTGATTTCATAATAATTGTCATTTTCTAAGATCACATGGTTTTTTACATGATATTAAAAAAAGCAAATATTTTGAAACTTTTTGTTTGTCTGTCTGTTTGGCCGGACTAATCTCGGAAACGGCTTATCCGATTGCAAAAGGACCAGGAAGAGTCAGTATATTCTTGGTCATGTTTTAAGTTAGTTTTTTTACTCGGTACCGACTATCGGATCCGATTATCGGTGCTGATTATCGGATTTTACCGAAAACTTGAACCGGATGTCAAATGAAAGCGGGCGAACGCCATTTTATCATATTTCAAAGAACACTATCTAAATGTTTAGTTTTGCCTAAATTAATCTTGATCGTACTATATGTAGCTTCTTTTTAGTTTAGGTCCGATTTTTGGGCTAGGGCTACCTTTAGTCCGATATAACTTTGAGACCTACAATTGGAATGAAACTAGAAGATGCAAAACTAAGAACTTCAACAGAGCACAGAGTTCGCTATAATGAACCGACTGAAGTCTCTGTGCTATTGGGAAATCAACAATGTGAGTCATAATACTTCATAGAAAGGAGAATAAATTACAACGAATCACAGAGCCTCGCAAGTTTTCGGCCATTTCGTGAAAAATCCACCATTTTGGTGGTTCTTTCTAAATATAGATTAGTATATCTCGCTTTGTGTAGGTCAAAAAAGCAACCAAAAATTGAGGCTATTCATTCTGATATTGGCAACAATATGAATTTTTATCTGCAAACAACTTCAAAAAAAAAACTACTAAATTTTGGGTTTTTTGGACTTCCCAGTATAGGAAGTTATTGTAATCGGTCCGAAAATCGGAATCGAAATTTTCAACGTATTTTCATTTTTCAAGGTCCCAAGAGCATTTTAAGCAAAAATTTGAGTGGAAGTATGTGTGTGTGTGTGTGCGTAAGTATGTGGTCATTTTTTCCTGCACGATATCGCGCGAACCAAAAAAGATAACGACTTCGTTGATATGATCTCAAAAGATTTTTATAATATTCGGTCGAGCCGTTTTTTTAGTTTAAACGACATAAGTGATTTTTGTACCTGCGCGAACCATAAAAGATATCGACTTAGTTGAGGTGCCGTTCGAATAATATTAACCAAAATATGATCTGAAAAGATTTTCATAAAATTCGGTCGAACCGTTTTTTTTGTTTAAACGACGTTCGTGATTTTTGTACCTACACGATACCGCACGAACTAAAAACTATATAGACTTTTTTGAGGTGCCGAAAGAAGAATATTAACGAAAAAATGCCCTGAAAAAAATTTCATTACATTCGGTCGGGAATTTTTTTTTGACTAAATGGGAAAACTTCAGATAAATGTCAGAAAGACCTTAAATTGATAAGTTTTGCTAATATCTAACAAACTCGATGGAATGAGACTCGTTCTAAACGAACTGATATTTTTTGGATTTTATCAGCGATATCCTTCCAACAAAACATCACTTGTCAAAATCCGACAACCTTTAAAAATCGTGCAAAAATTTCGTTACCCTTTACAAACATCACGGGTTCATCCCGGGATTTCCAGTACTGCAAAATTTGTTCTTTTTGGTCAAGTTTGACTAGTACTTTACATTGATTAGTTTTGCTAATATCTCCGGAAAGCTTTGGAATTTCCAAATGAAGTCATTCGATTCCCAGTTTATCAACGGCGCCGGCGCTTCAACACGCTCAATACGAAATCGAACACCCGCTTTATTGTAGCGAACGAAGTACGAAGGAAATGTTTGTTTGCTAACGTTCAGGAAAAACAAATTCCCTAGAAAAATCTTGTGTATTTACCACTATTATAGTTATTTGAACTAGCTTCTCTCAGGATTGTTTTGTCACCAGTTCTGATACTAGTCAATTTCCCACTAGCGCTAAACATATAACTATTTTGTAAGAAGTCAGTTTATTCCGTCTTCGTTCATCATACTGGGAAGTATATCGTGTGAACCGAAGGGGTCAAACCCCCAGCTAACTAGTTTTGTATTTTAAAACGGTTTTATTATCTCGCTTTCTTGTATGCCTGTTTGTTGTCCGATACAAATATGCTAGGTTGTGGCAGCTCCTTCTCTCTGTCTCTCTGTCTTTCTTTCTTCTCTCTATCTTCCGACTAGAGCTGCTATTCGACATTACACTCTATACGAAAAAAATAGATTGTCGAACAGTACAAAGGGGTTTCCCCGAAGCCTCTAGTCTATCACATAAAAAAAGCGCTGTGCCTTTATTAAATTTCTCACTAACACGTGCACTAAGAGACGGATGATCCAGTGAATAGCACGATACGTTGTCTCTAGCTATTACAATGGAGATCAGTAAGGTCATTTGTACAAATTTTAGGTAGGCAGTACAATTGGACCTGGACGATCATAGCTCGTATGCTGCTAGTAATCTAACCTGATCTCTATTGAATCTCAAGAAATGATCTTTGCTGATTAATTTAAAGGAAAAGCGAAGGAAAATGCGCTTCCCAACATCTTTGTTGCCACGCTTTTATGATTTTCTTATCAAAATATTTTGTAGTGATCTTTGGAGCTGATCTGCAGGACTTACGATGATATATCACCTGGTTTATGTTAAGAAATTTCACCAAGTAACCGGAGTCTTATTTTATCTGTAGTATAATAATCCGATTGAAGGAATCAGCCAAAATAATCAGTCCATTCCAAATCATGAGCTCAGTGAGTGTTTTCCTCTTTTACCAGACTATCTACTGTCTGGATACGTCATTTAAATATTTGAAATAAAAATTGACTAATACTTACTGATTACTAGTTGAGTACCTTTCCACTAACATGGGAACTTTGATCAAGCGTTTATCAGCAACCTGTATTTGAAAATCTTAATATTACTATAATCTGATTTTAATTCAAAGATAAAACACAACGATTTGATTTTATTGATAACACATCAAGCAACAATTACAATTTTGAGTATAAATACCTAAGACGTTCCATGGTTCGATATCAGTCGATTAGTAACCAGTTCAGAAAACGGAATTAGAAATGAAGATCGCGATTTTTGCTATATTTGCACTTTGTGCTATTTTGGTGAGTTTTACTTTTAATATTTTTTTTTAATTTTTATTAATTTACCAACTCCTTTCCCAACAAAAAAAAATAGGTCCAAGGATCACAATCCGTTGAGGACTACAGTGAATTCACTCCATATTCTCTAGCAACATTAGATGCCCGCAGTGGACTTGTCGACGGCATTAAGGAATTCATCGAAAAAGTTAAAGAAGAAATTAAGAAAATCTTAAATGATCTTTCGGAAAAAGCAGAAGCGATCCTCGATGGGATCAAGAAACAAATTCGAGCACTAGAAGACAAAGCCAAGGAAGCCATCATGAAGGCGTTGGATAACTTCAAGGATCTCCTTGGTAAAATGGCGGCAGCTGGCGATATTCCCATGAATTGCATTAACGACCATAGTGACGAAATTGATGCTATAACAAAAAGTGCACTATCTCAGGTTGAAAACTGTGCTTCTGATGCAATTGGGAAGGGTCAAGGAATATTAAGAAATCTACAAGAGCACATCGATGGTATTCAGGATAATTTGGAGAAATTGGATGACGTTATTCAGGATTGCCGTGAAACAACATCAAATATAATTAAGCTTGCATGGTGTGTGACTAAGAGGGTAAGTTGTGATAAATTTATGATGTTTAAATTAGTTTTTTTATTCATTTTACTATTGCTTTAGGGAGGTGAAATCCAGAAGGAAGTTTTCGATATTTTGAAGCACGCAACACAAGCTGTAATTAATGCCAATAAAGAGTCAATCTCTATTGTTGCTGGAGGGCAGATATGTCTTGCTAAAGCAGTTGTTAATGTTAACAAGCAGATTTTTGATGTAACAGTGAGCGTCAACAAATGCATTATTAATGGTGGTCCGAGTACTGTAGCACCAACTGAACCCAGTCAAACAACTCCAACTCCAACTGAGCCCAGCCCAACTACTCCAGCTCCAACTGAACCCAGCACAACTACTCCAGAGCCAACTCAGTCCAGCCCAACTACTCAAACTCCAACTGAGCCCAGCCCAACTACTCCAGCTCCAACTGAACCCAGCACAACTACTCCAGAGCCAACTGAATCCAGCCCAACTACTCAAACTCCAACTGAGCCCAGTCCAACTACTCCAGCTCCAACTGAACCCAGTTCAACTACTCAATCTCCAACTGAATCCAGCCCAACTACTCAAGGTCCAAATGATCCAAGCACAACAAATTCTGCTCCGACTGAGGCTAACACAGGTACAGCAGGTCTAACTGAACCCACCTTCAACTCCAAATGAACCAACCGTTCAATAACAACAACACATTGCAAATTAAAATCACGAATTGTAATTCATAAAACTATTACGAATATTTTTGTACAATGCCTTTGCAAACTTTGTAAATAAATTATTTAATTATATACCAGAAGACGAAAATCAAATTAGTTCGTTCGTTTCATAGGTTGAATTCATTTGCGTCTAAGTCTGTTTCGACTATGCCATGACTATTCAATTTACTAGACCAGTTATCAGACCTGCCCAAAACTATCTAAATACCTAGGCTACAGATTTGACCGGAAATACCCACGAAAAACTGCTTGCCAAGTTTCGTTTACGAACGGCGCACCATTCCCATCCATCCCTAATTCCATCCATGCCATCCATCTCCTTCCAACTACTCAACCAGCTAACATTCCATGCAGGGAGACTATACAAGGAGATATAACTCCGTGTTGTCACTTTTCGTTTGATTAATGAGGGCGCCACAGTCACATGTACCCCAAAAAACATGGCGGATTATATTCATCCGGTTCATGACCAAGTTCGTTAAATATTAAAATATTTTATGTTTACGCCTAAATTGAAAAATCAGCTTCTGATTTTTCGTATTTAACCATTTTATGGATTTTCCAATGAATTTTTATTAAATCCCAATGATTTTTTTTTGCTTTTCGGCTGACAATTTTGAAGAAATCGTCGAAATGGGAAAATTCAGCTAACTTCATGTGGGGCACGTCAGCTTTAGGCGACATCTGTGGCCACAAAGGAACTAGAAGTTTATTTTCTGCTACGCAACAATTTCCGGTTATTTTCCCCATAAGAGTTATATCTCCTTGTATAGTCTCCCTGATTCCATGCTACAACGACAGAATTTAAGCCAGAACCAAATATGACGTCGCTACTGTAGCCGTACACCAGTGGGAAAAACTCGAATTGATTCCATACGAATAAATTCCGAATTTATTACAAAGTAATTAGTTTGCAATTAAGAGGCAAACAAAAATCTTTTTACCCTATGTTGCTCTTTTATTTTCAATGCACATTTGTAATTCTTGCATTCGAAAGATTTATAACATAATTTCGCTTTTCGAAAAGTTTTATGACATAATTTGAAATGGGAAGACGCGTTGAATGAATTCCCATTCACCCATTCCACACGAGCGTATACACGACACGATAAGAGTCGGCTGCAAAAGTGGTTTATGGAGAAGGGGATGATAGAGGGCGATGGAAATTTTGTCCATTTTATCGTCCTCTCTCACCCTCATTTATTCGGTCTGCATTATAAAGGAATCCATTCTGAACTAGTCCCAAAGTATTGTATTCTGAATTTATTAATAATAATTCATTCTTTTCATACAAAAGAATACAAATGGAATTAGTTCGTTTGTATGGGAATTGATTTTAAATTTATTCCGAATTAATTCATTTTCCCGCTGGGACGTACCCAAGGCAACCACTAAAGTTAAATTATTTTTTAAGTCCAAAATTTCAAAATTTGTCAAAATTGTGCGATTTTCAATTTTTTGAAAATTTATAACTAGACCGGGCGCTGGAGGTAGTTGAGTATGCAAAATATGACGACCGCAAGTCATATTCCCATCCATTCAATTCGCGTAAGCAAAACGATTTCCGTTACAGTTTCTTTTAAAACCTCATATTTCAATAATTTCCGTCTGCATAAACATTTATCTAAAATTTCGAAATTTAAAATGAAAAATCAAAGTCAGCAAATAAAATTTCCCAACATTCATATTTCGCACGAGAACCGAAATTACCTGAACTCAGCAAGTTCAAGTAACTTCGGTCTCGAACAAAAGTTCAAGGCCTAGAAAAGAAATGCAATCCTAGCAACTTTATTCGATTTCTATAACTGTTGAAAATTGTAAAGGTGAGAATTAAAAGTCAGTCTATTGTGAGTCGTCGGACATATAAAAACGTTTTTGTAACAAATATAAAGTTTAAACCATTAATTTGATTTTTTTGAATAAAGTTTAGTTTAACTTTTAATTTGAGTTTTCATTTTTGTTTTAATTTATTTATCGTTCCAAAAATCCGCAACCAAGTTTGGCGCAGTCGGTAGGATACCGACAGTATTCTGAATCGCGATTTACGGCTATTAAAGAATCCTGTTTCTTTTTAAAGGATTTATCGGTGTGATACAGTTACGAACATAAAGTTCTATTTCATATAGTGTTGCGGAAAGTTAAGAACATTCAGTTCTGTCTATTTTTTTTGGAACAAATATTTTCGTGATAAATCAAATCAAGAACATCAAGTTCGAGTGGCACAGTTTCAGTGAAAACATTCAACATACCGTGACGTTACAATGGACTCCATAGGGCTGAAGGAGCTAATTAATGAAGCTAGGGCTGTTCCAGTATTTAAAGGCGAT
The DNA here is from genome assembly GCA_949987705.1 of Thereva unica. Classification (NCBI taxonomy): domain Eukaryota; kingdom Metazoa; phylum Arthropoda; class Insecta; order Diptera; family Therevidae; genus Thereva; species Thereva unica. The sequence goes on from OX465283.1 coordinate 103,125,964, forward strand.
GGCAGTTATGAATTGAGCCATTTTATTTAGGAAGTGGAAACATTGGTCAGAATGGCACCCGACGATGCGACAAAGGCCTACATCTTTAGGATCCTCATCACGAAATTACAGGGAAAAGCTGCTACATCTATCAGGAGGCTAATACATCAAACAGTGACGTGGGATGATGTTAAGTCGCAATTAATAAAATCTTTCGGAATCCAGGAAACATACTTAAAACTCAAGGAGAAAGCTGATGGCATCAAATTCTTTACTGTAAGTCAATATTATAATGAGTTACTTGTAGTTTTAGATAAATTAAATTTGAAATACAACTTAGACAGTGATAAACCCGTAGAATTTAAACCAGATAACAACGAGAATAGTATATTAGAAAATTTTTTAAATAAGCTCCCACGGTCTGAAAGTATGTACCTTCGAATAAAAAATGTTCAAACTATTGAGGAAGCATATCACGAGTTAATGCAAACCGGTCTAGAGCAAAATCCTGAAGTAAGAGAAAATAATCTGCCAAAGAATAAACCTCATTCATCAAGAAATCATTTTAACAGAATCTCAAGCCATAATCCTCAGAATTCAAGAAATTTTAACAATTTTAGGAATTATAGTGACTTCAGACATAACAGAAACTTTAGACCCAATCCCAATGATAGTTTTAGAAATTTCAATAATAACGGTGGCTATAATAATAATAATGATTTTAGAAATAACAACAGATATAGGAGTAGTAATGCTTTCAAAACTAATGACTTCAGAAACGATAGCGGTAGATTTAGAAATTCCGGGAACTATCATCAAAATAATTCCCCAAATGGACCATCATACAATAACAATCCTAGTACACCAGAACCTATGGTCGTAGATCATGCCGAAATTCTGGAAAATTTTCCTGTACAGCCTCGAACTGTCCATTACCGATAGTAGAACTTACAGTCCTCGGAAAAAAACTTAACTGCCTTATCGATACTGGTGCCGCAACCTCAATTTTAAATGAAGAAACATTCCCCAACTTCAAAAGATCTAAGTTAAACAAACCCATAGGCTTAATTACACTTAACGGTAAAAAAACCATAACCCATGAACTCATAACAGAAATACCTACAGAATTCAATCAGCAAGCGACCATGAGCTGGAAATTATTAAATTTCCAAAACAAAAACTTTGACGCATTATTAGGGCAAAACATTTTGAAGCCGCTAGGAACGAAAATCGACCTGGGAAACAATACAATAGAGGTTAAGGGAAACACCATAAAATTTAAAAATACTTGTTCATATGAAGAAATTTTCCAATTAGATTCCAATGAAGTAATCGCCTTCAACCCCCTCGAACAAATTCAAACCGATCATTTAAACTCGGAAGAATTTGCATCTTTAAAACAAATTTTAAAAAGAAATAAAGATCTCTTTTATCAAGAAGGGCAAAGGCTGACTAATGTAACTACCAAAACCAGCCAACCCATTTATAGTAAAATATACAGATTTCCAAAGGTCCACGAGTAGGAGGTGGAGAAGCAAATAAAAGAAATGCTTTCACAGGGGATAATAAGACCCAGTAACGCCGCCTACAATTCTCCTATTTGGGTGGTACCCAAAAAGATGGATAACTCTGGAAAACAAAAGTGGAGAGTAGTTGTCGATTATAGACGACTTAATGAAGTGACGGTGGATGACAAATTCCCCATCCCCAATATTGAATCTATCTTTGACAAACTGGGCAGAGCCCAATACTTTACCACTCTAGACCTCGCCAAGGGGTTCCACCAAATCCTTGTCGATGAAAAAGATAGAGTCAAAACGGCTTTTTCAACTCCCCAAGGCCATTATGAGTACATAAGAATGCCATTCGGGCTTAAAAACGCCCCGGCAACATTTCAGAGAATGATGAACTATGTACTCAGAGACTATATTAACAAAATATGCGTTGTCTATCTCGACGACATACTTATATTCTATGTGCCCCTTAATCCCTCGTGGGACATAGGGCGGAAACAGTTGCCCTCCAGCGGACTCTGTTTTGCGCGACAGCTCTTAGCTCTGACCAGGATCTCCCAGTAGTTGCGGCCTCTGCTAGTAGGGTTCTCCTCCACGTTGTTCTAGGTCTTCCAACTCGACGGGATCCTTGCGGGTTCCAGTCAAGGGCCTGTTTGGCTAGATTTTCGTTATCGCGTCGCAAGGTGTGGCCAACCCAATTCCATTTCCTTCGCCTGATTTGGTCGTCTATCCTTTCTTGGCCGGCACGGCGCCATAGCTCTTCATTTGAAATTCTATCTTGCCAGCGGATTTTTAGGATACGTCGTAGGCATCTGTTTATGAAGACTTGTAGGCGCCCTGTGATGAATTGGGTGACTTTCCATGTTTCGCAACCGTATAAAAGAACTGCCTTAACGTTGGAGTTGAACAGCCGCAATTTGGTGTTGGTTGAGATCTCCGTTGATCTCCATATGCGGAACAAGCATGCATATGCGCTTCGTGCTTTATTTATTCTGGAACTGACATCTTCTTCTGCACCGCCATTTTCGGTAATAATACTACCGAGGTAGCAGAATTTATCTACCAGTTCCACGTCACGGTTATTCAGCGCAGTTCGTTCAAGTGTGTTTGCATTTATCCGCATTTCTTTCGTTTTATTCGGATTCAGCCTTAAGCCTGCTAGACTACTTTCTGTTGCCAAATTGTTTAACATGTTTTTTAGCTCCTGATGTCTGTGGGCCAGCAAACAGATATCATCTGCGTAGTCGAGGTCCTTAAGGCGATCTAGCAAACCCCACTGTATGCCGCCTGTTCTACTATCTAGAGCGCCAACAAGAATGTCATTTATTACTATAAGAAATAGTAATGGGGATAGTAAGCATCCTTGTCGTACTCCTGAACTCACCTCAAAGCTGTCGGATAATTTTCCGTTATGGAGAACTCTGCATTTGGAATTGTTGTAAAGGGCTTTTATCAATTCTATTATCTTATCCGGCAGTCCACGTCGCCGTAATGCCTGCCATATAAAGCTCCTATTAACCGAGTCGAACGCTTTCTCATAATCTACGAAAGCAAGGTAAAGGGGGGATCGGAATTCAGTAGACTGTTCCACTATTATTCTTAAGGTGTTGATGTGATCTATACATGAACGGCCCTTCCTGAATCCGGCCTGCTGCCTTCTAAGCGTTTGATCTACTGCCTCTCTTATTCTTGATAGTATAGTGTGGGACAAGATTTTACCCACAGTAGATAATAGACAGATGCCTCTCCAGTTGTCGCATATTGTTAGATCCCCCTTTTTGGGTATTTTGACTATGATACCTTCCGTCCAATCCTCCGGAAAGGTACAGGTGTTCCATGCTAATTCGAGGATTGGCTGAAGCGCATCTGCTATGAGGCTTGAGTCGGCTTTCAACAATTCTGGCGGGATGCCATCTTTTCCAGCTGCTTTACCATTGGCCATCGCATGAATTGCGGTTACTATTTCCGTCTTGGATGGGGCCCGGGTGTTGATTCTTATCGGCTGGGCATTGCTGCTGTTTTCCTGAGGTTCCTGTGTGAGTGAGCCATTCAGGGCGGCGAAGAAATAATCTCTCCATCTTTGGAGCTGCTCCTCGTCGCTGCACAGCAGCCTTCCATCCGCACTCTTAACGGCATGCTTTTTAGTAGAGTGCTTTCCCGAGAGCTGTTTAGTAATTTGGTACAGCACTTTACTGTTGCCTGTGTTTGCCGCGTTTTCCGCTTTTTCTGAGAGCTCATTTATCTGCTGCCTTTTATCACGTCGGACACTTCTCTTAACCTCCCGATGTAATTGGGAGTATTCCCGTTCAAGTTGGTGACGTCTATCCGGGTCGCTTGTAGAGTTTATGTTATTTTTGAGGGCCCTCCTGCGTTCTATTTTTTGCCAGGTGCTGTCCGAGATCCAATGTTGCATGTTTCTCTGGACATAACCGATACTCGTTTCCGCAGCCGTCAATATAGCGCCCTTTGTTGTACTCCACAGGTCTTCAATATTTGTGTCGTCAGAAACGGTTTGCTGGTTTAATATTTGCTGCAGGTTTCCAGCAAATTCTCGCTTTTTAGCGGTCTCCTGCAGAAGGTCAACGTTAAACCGTCTACGGTTTATAACATCGCGTTGAACGTTTCTGATTGCAGCGATTCTAAGGCGAATAGTTGCTACTACCAAATGGTGGTCGCTTCCAGTGTCCGCTCCCCTGAAGCTCCTGACATCCTCCAGAATGGTTCTCCATCTGCGGCTGACGGCCACGTGATCTATCTGATTTCTCGTTCTACCATCGGGTGATACCCAGGTCTCTTTGTGTATCTTCTTGTGGCAAAAGTAAGTTCCACCTACCATTAGTTGATGGGAACTACAAAAGTCAACGAAAAGCTCACCATTGTTATTGGTAACTTGGCTTAGACCTTGTTTTCCAATTGTTTGTTCAAGACCGGTGTTGTCGCGGCCGATTTGTGCGTTTAAGTCACCCATTAATACAATGATGTCTCCCCTTGGAATAGAGCGAAAAACCTCATTCAGTCGCATATAGAACTCGTCTTTGATGTCATCTTCTGCGTCTTCAGTTGGAGCATAGCATTGGACTACCGTAGTACTTCTTAGCCTGGTACGCAGGCGCACGGTAATAATCCTCTCAGAAACTGGTGACCAGCTAATGAGGCTGGACCTGGCTTCTTTGGTGAGTATTACGCCAACGCCACTCCTACGGCTTTCAGTTTCATTTCTCCCAGAATATAAGAAGGACTCACCATTTGGGCAGATATGTTCCCCCGCATCGGGCCATCTGGTCTCGCTCAGTCCCATGATCTTGATTTTATATCGATTCATCTCGTTGAGGACTTCATCCAGCCGTCCCTCAGCAAGCATTGTTCTCACATTCCATGATCCGATTCGTGTCCTTGTTCGAAAAGCAAAGGTCGTCGTCGTGTTGTCCATCCGGTTCAGAGGCACTGTTTGCCGATTCGTAGCAATAGTGTTTTTTATGGGAGCGGGTTGCTAACCCTCAGCCCAACCGACTTAAAAGCTCTGTTTTGTGGCGCAGAGAGCTCGCCATTCGCCCCTCTCCCGTTAGCTCCTTCCGAAGAAGTACCCCAGGGGCACCGCGGGGAGGTGGGATTAGGACTTGCTAACAGGTCTGCTTGGTGTTTGATTGCAGTGGATCTCTTCGGATTTTAATAGAAGTGACAAATCGGGTGTCACCACTTTCCGAGATCTTTGTTAGCCGTTCGCCCCCCTAGTACTTATATTCAGTACCTCTATTCAAGAGCATACTGACTCGATCTATAAAATTTTTGATAGGTTGAGAAAATATAATCTCAAAATTCAGATTGATAAATGTAAATTTTTTTGTAAAGAGACTGAATACTTGGGCCATGTAACATGTTCTAACCAGCGAAGGAATCAAACCGAACGAAAAAAAATAAATGTCATTAAAAACCTCCGATTGCCAAAGACTAGGAAGGCAATTAAAAGCTTCCTTGGTGTCACTGGCTACTATAGAAAGTTCATTAAGGGCTATGCAAAAGTAGCACAGCCAATGACATACTACTTGAAAAAAGACAAAAGGATCAATGAAAACGATTCACGGTACATTGAAGCCTTTGAGAAACTTAAACAACTTATTACAGAGCATCCCGTGTTGAGATACCCTGATTTTAAAAGGAAGTTTACTCTCACAACAGATGCTAGCCAATATGCGATTGGTGCTGTCTTAACACAAGAAAATCACCCTGTTTGTTTTGCACGTCGAACATTGAACGAACATGAAGTAAAGTACTCAACTCTAGAGAAAGAACTTCTGGCTATAGTTTGGGCTACTAAGTATTTTAGGCCCTACCTATTTGGCCAAAAGTTTACAATAAAGACGGACCATCAACCTTTAGTGTGGTTGAACTCTCTTAAGGAACCAAACTCCAAACTACAGAGATGGAGAATTAAATTAAATGAATTCGACTTTGAAATCGAATACCTAAAGGGAAAAGATAATAGGGTCGCAGACTTCCTAAGTAGAATCAATAACGATACCCATCAAGTAAACAAAGTAGAAGAAGAGGACCAAAATAGCGATCAAGCCACAATTCACAGTGGAGCCGAAGACCAAAGAGATCATATTTTCATAAAGGAAGGCATAGTAAACAAATATTATAACCAAATACATTTAGTAAAAGCAAAGGGTAAGGAAATATTAATAAAACATAGAAGATACAGAAAGTTATTTATAACAGAAAAGGAACTGTATGATGGAAATTACTTAAATGATGTGCTAAGAAGAGAAATAAAAAAGGGTGTAACAGGAATTTACTCTGCTTTAGAAGACGCGAAATATAACTCGTTACAAAAGATATTGATTAAACTGTTCGGCAACAATAATAATATCCGATTTATCAAATGCACCATTAACGCAATGGATATTGAAAATGAAGAGGAAATGGTAAAAATAATTGAAAAGGTCCATAGAAAAACAAATCACAGGGGAATAAACGAAAATTATGAAGAGTTGAAAAATAATTACTTCTATCCGAAACTCAAAAGATTAATCCACAAGTATATTAACAATTGCGAAGTCTGTAATCTGGCCAAATATGATAGAAACCCAGTCAAGTATAAATTTAATATTTCAGAAACCCCTAACTATCCAAATGAAATAATTCATGGTGATCTCTTCTATTGCTATAATGAAGTATTTCTTACAACAATCGATAAATTTACCAAACATCTAATGGCACTAAAGCTCCCTGATAGAAATAGTATTACAATAATTGAAAAATTTAAATTTAGATTTTCACTCTTTGGAAAGCCAAAACTATTAGTGTTGGATAATGAGTTCGACAGTATAAATCTACGAGACTTCTGTAGGCAAGAAAACATTGAAACCCATTTCACATCCCCTCGATCCCATACGGGAAATTCAGATATCGAAAGAGCTCATGGCATCTTAAATGAACATCTGAGAATCTTCGAAGCCGAAAAAGTAAAACTAACGCCGGAGGAAAAAGTTTTGAAGTCAGTAGAAAATTACAATAGTACCATTCATTCTACAACTAACTCTAGGCCCATCGACTTCCTATTCAATAAGGTTTTAGATATAAAAAAGATTAGAGATAATATCCATAGTAAGAAAACTAAAAATATAGAGAAATTAAATAAATCTAGGCAAAGTTTTATGTTAGAAAACGATAAGGAAATTCTTGTTCAAAATCCTAAAATAGAAAGGCACAAGACAGAGCCCCGTTATATTAAGTTAAAAACAAAAATAACTAATAAAAATTTAGTTGACGAAAGAAATCGTAGAATTCATCCCTCTCGAATAAAACGTAAATACAAATATTTTTCAGGTTATCCTAATAATGCTGACGCTAATGGCCGGACTGACCCAAGCAACGATTAACATCAACAAACTAGATACCCCAGCGGGATTCACACTGATACATACAGACAACTTACAAATAATTGAAGGATATGACAAGATATTACACATAATAGACACAGACGAAATCAAACAGACTCTGACGGACATTGAAACAAGCATGAACCGTACTTTTCTACCACTACATGACGAAAATGTTCTAAAACAGCTCACAACAATAACGACGAAAACTAGACATAAGATAGATACTATTTTACCCCATAGGCAAAGGAGAGGTTTGATAAATTTAGGAGGAACGGTCCTCAAATGGGCATTTGGCACAATGGACGATGAGGATAAGAAAGAAATAGAAGAATAACTTAAAACAATTGAAACAAATACCCATAATACCATAAATAGTATAAACAACCAAATTAGGATAAACAGTGAATTACAAGTAAGTTTAGAAACTTTGAGGGAAAGAATTAATAGGAACCAAGAGCTGACTAACAAATTTATTAAGAATTCTAATATGGCCAACGACGAAACTATAAAACAATTACATTTGTTGCAAATGCTAACAGACCTTAATATACTTAATGAAGAAATTGATAAAATTCAAGACAATGTCATATTTGCTAAATATAATATAATGGGTAGATCCTTCCTTACTTCAGAAGAAATAGAGTCTTACAATATAGATATTTTCAAAATGAAAGAAATTAAAAGCTCCCTGCTTCAAGCAAACACAAAATTAATTTTCGTGATATTAGTCCAATCAATCTAAAATAGCTCCATGTAATTTTTGCGTTAATTGCCAACAGGAAACAAAAAATATGGTCATATAGGAAAAAAAATTCTAAAAAAGATAGCGTTTTTTTGTTCGGAATTGGGAATGGCGAACCTAACCTAAAAAATCCCGGAAACTGAAAAAAACGGTTTTTAGCGAATAAAAGAAAAACGTGACCTCGGATCGAAAAAAATCAAACTATAAAGTTTTAGCTATTCAAATTATCTTTCGATTGATGTATATTGAGTTATAGGTTATGGTAGAAAATATAGAGAAAAATGGGGAAAACTGTCGAAAATCACGTTTTTTTAATTTGTTATTAACTTTTGTTTAACGCCACTTACATATTTGTTATTTGGTACAAATATTGCTTCTTGTTAGCTGAAAAAACGGTGTAATTTTTGTTGCGAAATATTGCACAGTTTCCTTGAAATTTCACTTTTTTCAAAAAAAGGCGTTCTTGTAAAAACGCTCCTCTTGGTCTGCGGATTCCTTTAGGGGAACGTGCGAGGGCTTAAAATTTTCTTCAAAGATTGCACTATTACCTACAAGTAACAGAAGGTCTATTTAAAAGTTGTACACTGCTCAAAATGGCCCCCAAAAATAGGCCTAATTTTGCGGACTGGGTTTTCTGTTTTTTTTTTTTCAATTTTTCATTTACAGAAACGAGACTAATGGCATTTGATAGCCTTTATGCCACACACTATACGAAGCTGTACCTACCCCCCCTTTTAGATGAAAATTATACGTATGTTGTTGATGGCGGATATCTTTTGCACAGAGTGATTTGGCAAACTAATAAAACTATCCAAGAAATAATAAATTTATATGTATCATATATTAAAAATCATTATAAAAATGCGTTAGTTGTATTTGATGGATATCCGGACGACGTGAGAGATAGTTTAAAAACGTTTGAACGTTTACGTAGAAGGAAAAAAATTGCTGGAGTTGAGATAAATTTTGATGTAAATACTTGCATTAGATTGGAGCAAGATAAATTTTTATCAAATTGTAAAAATAAAGAAAAATTAATCCATCTACTTTCGAATGCTTTGTTGAAAGCAGAATGTACGGTCAAAATTGCAGAGGAAGATGCTGATTTGTTGATTGTGCAGTCAACAATTGATTTAGCTAAAGGTAAAGGCTTCGTGATATTGCCCAGCAGGGAATTTAGGAATTGATGAAATTGGAATGCATTCTTTCATCAGTGAAATGGGAGCAATGGGGATCTATTACTATGGTAAGGAATGGTAATGCAAAATGTCATGCATAATGGACGCACGGCGTACGCTATATCGGGAACGCGATGGTCGGCTTTCTTAAAATTCACCCTCGTAGCCGTTACCACTTCTTATGGGAAGGAATGGTAATCCAAAAGGTAGCCGTTACCACTTCTTATGGGAAGAAATGGTAATCCAAAAGGTAGCCGTTATCACTTCTTATGGGAAGGAATGGTAATCCAAAAGGTAACCATTATCACTTCTTATGGGAAGGAATGGTAATCCAAAAGGTAGCCGTTATGACTTCCCGGCTAGGACATCGCAATGGAAAAAGAATGCGTTCTGTAATCCAAAAAGTAGCCAGTATGGCAAGTATACTATACGGAATCGAATCCGGAAGCCTTCCATTCCCTACTGGGTGGTAGGTCAAGACAATGATTTACTAGTGCTGTTGACGCAAAAAGCTCCAAGCGATTTAAATATTTATTTTCTTAAAGAAGGTAAATGTAACCAGCCAGATTGCTGGTATACTAATAATAGCTTGCGTTTACCACAGTTAAAGCAATACATATCTTTTTTCCACATAATTACGGGCTGCGATACAGTTTCTTGTATGTACAAGCAAGGTAAAAATAAAATTTTAAAAATTTTTGATGGTAAGCCAGCCCTCTTGAAGTTAGTAGATATTTTTTATGAGCAAGATGCTGATCGAGATAAAATTATTGACAATGGATGCAAAATAATCTCTCTGATATATTTTAAAAAAGAAACCGGATCATTAAACGAACAGCGTTATCAACAATTCGTGAAATCTACATCTAGAGCTAGTTTTCAGTTGCAAAGTATTCCTCCTACTGAAGGAGCAGCAAATCAGCACTTATTTAGAACATATTTGCAACTACAAAAATGGTTGGGAAATAGCTACATTGCCACACAGTGGGGCTGGAAGATTTCAAATGGTATATTACTGCCGATTTATAGTGATGAGCCGTTAATTCCAGACGATATATTAAAAAATATATCATGTCGTTGCAAGAGCGGTTGCAAAACGAAACAGTGCAGCTGTAGAAAACATAGTTTAAAATGCAGTAATGTATGTCTTAATTGCGACGCGACACAGTGCAGCAATTCTGCAATGGAAGAACCCATGACTTTAGACAGAGATTCGAGCGATTTTTTACAATCTGTCTTAGAACCGGGCAAAATAAACTGCGAAGAAGAAAACGAAAGAATACTTGATGTTGACGAAGAGAACACAGGAAAGGGAAGAAAGCCTCGAAGTCATATAAGTCAACTTTTATTTTATCAATTATTATTATTATTATCCTGCTTTACCTCTCTTGAAAGCTTCCCCAAAGCTTCTCTATCGAACTCAGTTTTGAACTATCCTGTTGGTTTTAATCCAGGTTTTGTCAAAATATTCAATTTTTTTCATTATTATCCTTCTCCATGTATTTTCCAACTCTGCTTCCCTGCGGATTCCATTTAAGTTCTCTTTTTTAATCCATTATTTTCTTTTCGTTACCTGTGCCCTATCTACTTCACTTTCTTTTATTTCCCTGTTTGATAATTAGTTCTTGTTTTGTCCAGTTTCACAATTCCATGTTTGTTTTTTTTCTGGGTACTATAAGATAAAGATCTATTGACGAAAGCTTGTATTTTGTTTACATCCGCTTAGTTTATAAGCCAGGTTCCCACTACCGTAGATAATATGGATTTCATGCAAGAGCTGAAAATATTCAACTGTACATTTCTAGATGGCGATTTCCACACTTTAATTTTATTGAATAACAAATAATTATTTTTACTCTTTTCTATGAAAATATTATTGTAAAACCAATAATGGGTATATTGAATAAATATATTAAATTGCTGGATTTTGAAAATGTTTATTTAGCTCTTTGTGCAATGCAAAAGATTTTAAATAATTTTTTTAGTGCAGATTTACTATTAAATAACATCATGTATAAATTTCGAATACCTGCAGTAACAAACAAGAACTTAGGAATATTTCGAAAAACAAAATCTCAGCCCCAGATGGTTAACTTTTTTCAAACTCTTCAAAAAATACAGCTATCGATTGCAATTAGTCTCGTTTCTGTAAATGAAAAATTGAAAAAAAAAAAACAGAAAACCCAGTCCGCAAAATTAGGCCTATTTTTGGGGGCCATTTTGAGCAGTGTACAACTTTTAAATAGACCTTCTGTTACTTGTAGGTAATAGTGCAATCTTTGAAGAAAATTTTAAGCCCTCGCACGTTCCCCTAAAGGAATCCGCAGACCAAGAGGAGCGTTTTTACAAGAACGCCTTTTTTTGAAAAAAGTGAAATTTCAAGGAAACTGTGCAATATTTCGCAACAAAAATTACACCGTTTTTTCAGCTAACAAGAAGCAATATTTGTACCAAATAACAAATATGTAAGTGGCGTTAAACAAAAGTTAATAACAAATTAAAAAAATGTGATTTTCGACAGTTTTCCCCATTTTTCTCTATATTTTCTACCATAACCTATAACTCAATATACATCAATCGAAAGATAATTTGAATAGCTAAAACTTTATAGTTTGATTTTTTTCGATCCGAGGTCACGTTTTTCTTTTATTCGCTAAAAACCGTTTTTTTCAGTTTCCGGGATTTTTTAGGTTAGGTTCGCCATTCCCAATTCCGAACAAAAAAACGCTATCTTTTTTAGAATTTTTTTTCCTATATGACCATATTTTTTGTTTCCTGTTGGCAATTATTAGATGGATTTGCGTAGATTGATAGGACTATATGTATCCCCAGGTTTGATAAAGAGTTAGGAAAGAAATACAAAATTATTCCTGTACCAAATGAAAGAAAAGAAGAAATTGTTATAGAAGAAAGAAATATTATTGTATTTAAAAATAGAAGCTATGTTGATGACGGTCAAACCTATGTCAAAACGCTCAGACAAACTAGTAAATGCATACAAAATCTCGTTAATAAAAGTTTTAAAGATTGCCAAAAGATAAAAAATTCTAAATAGATGAAATAAACTCAAACATAATAGTTGTTAAAAACTCCAGAGGAATTCAAGTAACCAATACATGTAATAATTTAGAGTATAATTTAACTAATAATTATATCATTACATATGATAACTGTAGTATAGAAATAGGAAATAACAAATTCAAGAATTCACAGGTTAGCTATTTTCAACATATGTATTGTCATTCCTAATTACTTTGATATAACCAATGTTAGCCAGAAAATAACTTTTGATGAGTTAAAGTTGAGAACAATAAAAAATATTGAAGAAATAAAAGAAGTTAAAAATGTATCAAAAACAAATGAAATTATAAATTATCTACTAGTTGGAGTATTTTTAATGTTAATAATGATTGCCATAGCATTCAATTATATAAAAACTAAATCGAATAAAGGGACCTTGAACTTAATTAAAACTACAAGTAATGTCCAGGAGGACATTAAGCTTAAGGAGGGAGGAGTCATATTTCCATCCATTCAATTCGCGTAAGCAAAACGATTTCCGTTACAGTTTCTTTTAAAACCTCATATTTCAGTAATTTCCGTCTGCATAAACATTTATCTAAAATTTCGAAATTTAAAATGAAAAATCAAAGTCAGCAAATAAAATTTCCCAACATTCATATTTCGCACGAGAACCGAAATTACCTGAACTCAGCAAGTTCAAGTAACTTCGGTCTCGAACAAAAGTTCAAGGCCTAGAAAAGAAATGCAATCCTAGCAACTTTATTCGATTTCTATAACTGTTGAAAATTGTAAAGGTGAGAATTAAAAGTCAGTCTATTGTGAGTCGTCGGACATATAAAAACGTTTTTGTAACAAATATAAAGTTTAAACCATTAATTTGATTTTTTTGAATAAAGTTTAGTTTAACTTTTAATTTGAGTTTTCATTTGTGTTTTAATTTATTTATCGTTCCAAAAATCCGCAACCAAGTTTCGCATTCTGTTAACAGAGATCCGTTAAGAATTGCTCAAAGAGGAATAATATGGATGTTGCCGGTCAATTTTTGGGTCCAATTTATTTTACCCCCTCTTTTTTTGTTGGCACCTCTACAGCTCAGGGGGGCCGCTTTTCGACGATGGATTATGATGAATCACTGCAAAATAAGTCGAAAATATGAAATAAAATTTTTCGATATCACGCTTAGTTTTCGAGATATCGACACTTGAAGTTGACGTTTTGAGGTATTTTCCCCAAGTTTGTAGTTATATAACAGCTACCACAAACATGGTGCTGATATTTTAATTATGAATTTGAATGAATCACCCCTAAATAAAACGAAAATGTAAAATAATTTTTTTCAATATCTCGCTTGGTTTTTGAGATATCGATACTTGAGGTTTTAGGTATTTTCAAAAACATGTTACAGGGTCGCGTTACAAGTGCTAAGTTCCAATTCTAATTTCTGTTAATTTTAGTAACTTTCTAATATTGTAACAACTCAGAAAAATTAGTTTGCGAACATTTCCCAAAGTTTAACTTACTCCGAACGGTTTTTTTTTAAATTGTAAAATACCCGGGTATTTATGAACATTCGGTATTTACCCTGGACATTTATCCTGATTCATAAATACCTGGGTATTTTACACCACTAAGCAGCACTGACAAAATCTTATCGCTACTATCATAGTGGCTGTTCCTCCGAGATAAACGCGCTTCTGCCTCCACGGCAGTCTTATACCCGCAACACCAGGAGCGCGTTCAAAAACGTTACTATAGTAAACCACTAGGTAAGCTGTGGTTATGCGGCGTAACTTCACTTAACCACGAAAGCTAACGTTCAACCATGGCGGTTTTTAAACGCACCGTGGTTAACTACGAGGTAAAGAAATTTAAAAAATAAATCCCATAAAATAGTCTCGGCTATTTGCTTCAATTATTTCGTATGTCTTCTTCTTCTTTAAGCTCGTTTAATCCCTCATGGGATATAGGGCGGAAACAGTTACTCTCCAGCGAACTCTGTTTTGCGCGACAGCTCTCAGCTCCGACCAGGATCTCCCAGTTGTTGCGGCTTCTGCTAGTAAGGTTTTCCTCCACGTTGTTCTAGGTCTTCCTTCTCGACGGGATCCTTGTGGATTCCAGTCAAGGGCCTGTGAAATTCTATCTTGCCAGCGGATTTTTAGGATACGACACATGCATCTTTAATGAAGACTTCTAGGCGCCCTGTGATGAATTGGGTGACTTTCCATGTTTCGCAACCGTACAAAAGAACTGCCTTAACGTTGGAGTTGAACAGCCAGTTGGTGTTAGTGCAGATCTCCGTTGATCTCCATATGCAGGACAGGCGTGCATATGCGCCTCGTGCTTTATTTATTCTGGAACTGACGTCTTCTTCTGCCCCACCATTTTTGGTGATGATGCTACCGAGGTAGCAGAATTTACCTACCAGTTCGACGTCACGGTTATTCAGCGCTGTCCGTTCAATGGTGTTTGCATTTATCCGCATTTCTTTTGTTTTATTTGGATTTAGCCTGGATTAACCGAGTCGAACGTTTTTTCATAGTCTACGAAAGCAAGGTATAGGGGGGATCGGAATTCAGAAGACTGCTCCATTATTATTCTGAAGGTGTTAATATGATCAATACAGGAGCGGCCCTTCCTGAATCCGGCCTGCTGCCTCCTAAACGTTCGGTCTACTGCCTCGCTTATCCTAGATAGTAATATATGGGACAAAATTTTGCCCACGGTAGATAATAAATAGATGCCTCTCCAGTTGTTGCATATTTTTAGGTCCCCCTTTTTTGGTATTTTGACTATGGCACCTTCCGTCCAATCCTCCGGAAAGGTACAGGTGTTCCATGCTATTTCCCGGATTGGCTGAAGCGCATCTGCTATGAGGCTTGAGTCGGCTTTCAACAATTCTGGCGGGATGCCATCTTTTCCAGCTGCTTTACCATTGGCCATCGCATGAATTGCGGTTACTATTTCCGTCTTGGATGGGGCCCGGGTGGTGATTCTTATTGGCTGTGTATTGTTGCTGGTTTCCTGAGGTTCCTGTGTAAATGAACCATTCAGGGCGGCGAAGAAGTAATCTCTCCATCTTTGGAGCTGCTCCTCGTCGCTGCACAGCAGCCTTCAATCCGCACTCTTAACGGCATGCTTTTTAGTAGAGTGCTTTCCCGAGAGCTCTTTAGTGATTTGGTACAGCACCTTACTGTTGCCTGTGTTTGTCGCGTTTTCCGCTTTTTCTGCGAGCTCATTTATCTGCTGCCTTTTATCACGCCGGACACTTCTCTTTACCTCTCGATGTAATTGGGAGTATTACCGTTCTAGTTGGTGACGTCTTTCCGGGTCGCTTCTAGAGTTTACGTTATTTGTATGTATAAACATTAATTATTTATTTACAATAATGTCACAAATCGCACTTTGATTTGTTCATTATCAACATTATAAAAAATTTCAAAGAATTGTTTTTATTCTTCTTCTTCTTAACTATCGCTAACCATGCTCCCGAACATGGTTAAAATTTAACTACACCATGGTTAACCACGGCAGTTTTTGAACGCCAAAAAGTTATGCCCGTGGTTATGTTGTAGTTAACCACGGAGTTTTTGAACGGCAAAAGTTTACCATAGTTAACCATTGTTAACCGTAGTAAGTTTCTTGAACGCTCAACAAGATATGAATTCGTTTGTAAATCGACTGTGAGGAGTAAGAACAGATATTGATGTGGCCTTGTACTCACAGAGTCAACGAGTATAAAATATTGTGCTGTGGGATATTCTGCATTAAGAAATAACGGACTGTTTCGAAGCCTGGGTAGACGGTAAAAATGTTGAGCATTTCCCAATTATGGTTACATTTACATACTACTGGCAGCCAAAAATCGTATTTTCTATTGATGTATTCATCGTGAAGATGGGGTGGACATAAATCATTCCATCAAATGCACCTATGCTGCTGCTTGACAAAATATATTTGCTTATCTTTTTCGGGCAAATCGATTCCATATTTCGTTCCGCTCGTCGTCAATAGAATATTTTATTAAGGCCATACTCATAGTAGTTTCGAAATTATTTCAAAACCTATGTTCCGAGGAACAAGGTTCATTGCTGTGTAAACAACTCTTTAAAAACAACCAGCTGCTAGCCAAAGTAACGAAATATTATAGTTTCTACATCTCGACTCCAACCATGTCGTTTAATTTCAACGAGCTGCACAAAAGATCTCAACGATCTCAACTTTATTCTTTAAAACTATTTTGCAGGCATTTTCATCTCCGCATAAAATATTGCTTATTTCAAAAGAATTTGGTGGCGGACAATAATGTACTGGGACCTGTATAATAGTATTGGATTTTTTATCAAGGAACTTCATCCTGATCAAAGTCAGCCCAAATCCTGTTGCTTTTCGACCAAAATCCGCTCACGACTTACATAGCAAAAATGTTTGCATTTACATTCACAACACAAAACTGCAATACCCACTGACGCTGTACGCAATTTCTAAATTGAGATCACCAAACTGCTATTTTTGAAAACGGGCCATTAAAACATTTTTCCAAGTTACCACACGACCATCAAAAATTTGTTAATCGCCACAAATTTTGCGGTTTAAAGAAGGATCTTGAGAAATTCTATATGAGCAAGAATGCCTCAGAAACCACTGGAATTTCATCAGTTCCAACTCATTACCCAACACAAAACCGCATTTAGGCAAGATGCCGCTGTGTTCATTGTCTTAAAATGTTCAGTTAACTCCGGCTCTCCTAAATTGAAACCTGACTCCGAAAACGGATGCTGGCCATTTCCCTCAAGTCTTCCTTCATCCCAAGCCACGGAGTATTACGTCAATCATTCCATCCAGGCTTATAATTACTTCCTTCCAATTAAGTAAGTTTTGGCTGGAATCTTCTAAGAACAACCACGCAAGGACATGAAACAAAACCACCACAAAGATCGCCTTGAAGGGAGTCCCTACAAATGAAAGCAAAAATTTCGTTCGTAATTTCCTGTCGCTTTTTTATTTAGTTTTAATTAAAACTGTTTTCGTTACCGTGCAACATTAAAAAATATCGATTCGAAGTCCAACAAAAAAGGAGAAAAAATACATACGCGCGACGCCCGAACAAAAAAGGATCAAGGCTCTTCCGATTATATTGAAGCCGGTTTTTGGTTATAAAGTCAATCAATTTGCGCCCCAAGGAGCCGATTTTTATGGAATTTTCAGGAAGCGAGACTTCTTACCTTTCGACCTAATCCACCGAAATTCCGGTTCACTGTAAGGAAGCCAGGACCTTTATTTACACAAACCTGGAAATTACGAGAATCGATCCAGGTCGATCGCTTTTTATTGTTATATTGATTGCTGCTCAAGTGGTTCCGTATTGATTTTGGTTGGTTTCTTTTGTTGTAAATGGTGGAAATCGGATTTTGGTGATGACTGTGAGTGGATCCAAGTGTTTTTTTTTACCGCAAGGATTATTTTTTCACAATAGATGGGATTAATGATCTCGTCAAGCAAAGTAAATGCTTCGGCAATTAATTGAGATGAACAGCATCGTCAGGTTTATGCGAGTTCTTTGTCGGGAGTACACTGAAGCTTGTATGTTGCATGTATGTTGTATGTAAACCAATCTTGCAGCTCGATTTTGAGCACACTTTCGTATAACCTAAAAACTTCAAACTTTGCACATACATACGTCGCGTCGTGTGACAATGCAATTTAACTTTTTTGTAAAAAAATCAAGATGGCAAGCGATTTTAACAATTGCGTTCCCCGGCACCACAAAATGGGTATCAAATGAAAGGATATGACAAGTAGAACGCAATAATCTGTGTGACTTCATTTTAAATGCAATATGGCGGCCAGATCAAAATGGCGGAAGTAAAAAATGCGCTTTTGTTTTATTTATTAATTTAAGAGTAAAAAACTTCCAAAGCAGCAAACAGAAGCATCTGAGGCGAAGGTTGGCTAGAATGAAAAGAAATAAAATAAGGATAGAGCTCCGCATGCTTTTTATACTTAAGGGGTCCGAAAATACTAATGCTATCATTTTTGTTATGCAAGCAGTAGGCCGATGTTGGTCGAACAGCAACAGGATTTGGACTGATCTTCATCAGGATGAAGTGCCTGAAAATTCTGCAGGACACTGAAATGCTAATGGGCTAACATACACGGACCATAACTCAACACTAAAAAACCGGGTTTCAGGACAGAGGGACAGAAGGAAGAGAGAAAGCTGTTGTAACTTTTGAAGAGAAATTTTTGATGTAAAAACTAACACATGCACAAACGTATGAATGCACATGGTTTTCTTGCAGCTCGTTCCACCATTACCAATCAACTCGCGAGAACTTTACACTGATTTGATTAAGGCATTGGACATCTCTCCCATCCCTTTATAATTCTCAAACTAAGAAAGTTAGGTTTTCCGTAAGTCCTTCTAGTATGGTTCCAGTGCGTCTTAGCTGACAGGAACTACCGAGTTCTTTTCCGTGGACCCAAATTTGCAACAATAGAAGCATCCTCAAGGCTCTACTCTGCAACTCTTCTAACACCAATTACGGTAAAGGACATGGACAAAAAAGTACATTCCATGTACCCATTTGTAGTAAATATATTGTGTAACAAACATAAAAAAATGAATTAATACGTATTTTTTAACCTCTCTGAATTTGTCAGTTTTATTTAAGAAGATTAAGTAATTCAAGATGAATTCAAAAAATCTTTTGTCAACTTCCCCCATAATGTACCATAGAGAAAGATAAATATAATGTCGCCGATATACAAGGAGCCATGTTGATCAACTTGGTTGATTTCTTGTCCGTGCTGTTTGCACACACACACACAATTTGACTTGCCAACAATTCCACACAAGACAAACTTGTAATACACAACCAAGTTGAACAACATGTCTCGTTGTGTATGGACGGCATAACGGATATTCCACACCATGCATACTACTTGTAGACATGACAATGGACAACAAATGCCCTCATTAGGAACATCTGTTATCTTTTTTTTTATGTGAAAGAGTCTAAACTTAGGTTCCACCCCTTATACTACCAGTCCGTTATGTCGTTTACTACATGGTGCAATGTCTAGTAGTAAGCTTAGCTTTTGGATAGAAAAATTATGTGATAGGTTAAAAGTGGTCCGGATGATGCATGTGGAGGAGGCAGTGAGTTTCTAGTTTGAACTCTTGGATGTTGTATGAGCTCACTTTTTTTAAGCAGCCGACTGAGTCACAACCGTCGAAATTAGCAGAAGACAGCCACGTCGGAGTGTTATGTCTTCCGCAACCGCTAAATGAAGACCGATCTAAAGGGAATTTTGGTAACCTACTATTAACTGGTTATCATTGTTGATGTTTCGTAAAATTGGTTGTATGCTACCCTAAAAACAGAAAATTCGGTTTTGTGCTAATATCTCTTAAACGGCAAGTCCTATCATAAAATAGCGTTTACAGAGTTTGTAGATCATGAGATTATCTACAAAAAATGATATTATACATTTTCTTGTACGAGCTGCCGTTCACGAGATATAGCCGTTTTAAAGACTTAAATTACTCATATCCCCTAATTCGCAGCTTGTATAAGTCATTAGACGTTCAATAAATACTTATTTTGAACCTACATATCTTCCAAAAGGATTCACTCAATCTCCTGTTGTTAACATCAAATAAAAGAATACATATTTATCTAAAAGAGTATAATTACGTTACTCTAGGATGATTAGTCTAGGAGTTTAGATTTTTTTCTGTTCTTTCCACCGACTATATTAGTGGATAGTGTATACCCTCCCCCTCTTTAGAAGAATTTTTTCTTATAATATATCCAGGAATCACCCTGAAAATATTAGCCACGTAGTCCAACAGAGGATTTATTGAACGTCTGATGACCTATACAAAGTTGCGAGTTAGGGGATATGAGTAATTTAAATCTTTAAAACGGCTATATCTCATGAACGGCAGCTCGTACAAGAAAATGTATAATATCATTTTTTGTAGACAATCTCATGATCTACAAACTCTGTTAACACTATTTTATGATAGGACTTGCCGTTTAAGAGATATTAGCACAAAACCACTTATTGCAAGCGATCTGATTAAAAGATTTAATGAAACTGTTTATGTCTAGTCTGTTGTAATGACAAGTTCCTTGAGTTTTCTATTTATAGCAAATTAATGTGCCAATATTCACGAATATAAAACACCAAAAATCATTGGTGTACACTAAGTTCGATAGCTATGCACACGCCCATACAAAAATGGGCCATGTCCTTTGAGCCCATTTATGAGTGTTGCTCCTCATGTGCTGCACGCTTCTTTGATCCAATCTCTGCTGGAAGGATAGCGTAGACCAGGACGCCTCAGAGGCTTAAGAATGAAGTTACGATTATTTAGATATTCTATGTAATTCGCGTAGTAGGGTCAGGATATAAGTAGAAACTATAATGTTTTTATTACGGCTGACAGATGATTGTTCTTAAATAGTTATTTATACAGCAATAAACGTTCCTCGCAGTTATGAAAAATTTCGGGGGTACTATGCAGAAGTTTGAGTATGGTTCTTGCTTTAATAAAATATCGCGCAGCAGGCAAGCTGAACGAAATGTTGAATGGATTTGCCGGATAAGATCAACCAAATATGTATATTTCGTCAATCACCAGATGCGATGGATGCAACTTATGTGAATGTTTTATGTTCACCTCATCTTCACGATGAATACATCAATAAAAGGCTGCATTCGAAAATTCAGCCCGTTGCGCAGAATTGGCAGTATCGCAATACAGGCTGCAGGGTATATATGCCCGGCTGCAGCGGTTTGATTTGTAGAATGAAAAGTTCCGGCTTCGTGACGTCTCTCAGATCTCAGTTTATAAGGGAAAAAAGCTTTCCCCTGACGTCACTCAGATCTTTTCTCTAAAAAATTGCGTTGAAGCTTTTCAAGATGGAAACAGGGCTTTTCCTTATGAGTCTACCTTGTATGAGGCAAATTACACGGCATAACACTTTCTGCCTTAACAAACCGGTTTGTGCGTGTTATACGAGTTACACGATAAACTGACTGTTCTGCGTTTTTTCGTATAACAATTTTATTGCCTATGTACTTGTGTACAAACTGTCAAGTTAAGCTAAGCAACCCAGCGGGAAATGGAATCATACAATAATGAATCTTAGATTACTCTCTTGGAAGATGCGATGCATGACCCTTCGTATCCACCTCCATTTCTTTTTAACATTAGCATGTCCGCAGGAGGGAGGCATATAAAGCTTTTTCATGTGCTCCCTCAAAGAGGACCATGAAGCAGTCTAGAATGTATGATTGGGTACGATTGCGTCTCTTAAAAGAGCTTTTTATACCTTACGGGGAATGTAAGAAAGATGGAACAAAGATCGCTTCTTAATGTTGCTAATGGAATAAAGCCCAAAACAGAATGAATGCAGAAACTATTGATAAAACTTACCTTGAATATTTTATTGAATATTTTGTTTTATTTAAGTAACACAGCACTTTTTATTTAAAATAATTCAATATTTAATAACTTTTAAAAATATGTACTTACGTCTTCTTTAGACAACGACTCACTTTAAAATTAATTCGAGAGCGCAAGCGCGAACAGGCCGATTCACGTTAGCTGAAAGTGCAGAAAAAATTCTGTACCCCTTCCGCCTAGATTCCCGGTCATAATACCGGGATGCATTATTATCGAGACATGAAACTTTTAGGCCCTAAGATGCATCTGTGATGTGTCACTTGAGAATACCTGACCACTTTTCCCGCTGGGAAGCCATTTTCGAGAATGAAATTATGAGTGTGTTAGTGTGTTGCTCTGTGCAGTCGAGAATTCTTTGGGATGCACAAGTAACAAGCTTCGGCGCGACCCCTAGCCAATAAAACCGGTTTATTGGAATTATTATTGTACCATGAGTCCTTTGCGAAGAGCTAATAAATGAGAGTAGAGAAAACTAACTACAGATAAATTTCTTTTTATGCACCAAAAATGACTATTTAAAGAATGATATATAATAACAAAACAAAAGAAACTTCATTCATGTAAAAACAAAACTAAAATAGAATTTATTCAACACAAATTGTCTACAGTATTTCACCTCCCAGTGATACATACTTTTATTTCCACGCCCGTACAAGTCTTTGAGTAGCTTTATCATTCCATTATTCTTCTCCAGAAACAATTTTTTATTTTAAAACTTTTCTTCTGGTCCTGCACTGCGCTGCGTTTGCGAGGCCTGATGCTACTTGGTCCTGATTGTAAAGCGGAATTAGGGTTTGCAATCCCGTGCTATATTTTCAATCCCGGGATTTCGGGATTACATTTTCCAAATCTCGGGATCCCGGGACCGTACCGGACTATTTCTGAAAAATACTTACACATTATTATGTTTGAAATTACATAATAAAACTGGAAACACAATTTAACTAGTTGGGATGTGGGTTCGACCCTTTCGGTCCACACGATCAACTTCCCAGTATGATGGATGTTGAATATTATGATTGGATATTTTAATAATAAATGAACAATAGGCAATATAGAATATGTGCATAATACCGAGAATTTGTCACAATTGTTTATCAATATTTTCGCTAAAATGTCAAACTAAATGTGCGCACTTACAAGATTAGGATGACGAAAATGTATATAAAATTAATGTATTAATGTTTTTCGGCACCTCAATGAAGTCGATATAGTATTATTTATTGAAACAAAACTTAATCCATCATAAAAAACAAATAAAAAATAGAATGAAATTAAAAATATTTTTTCATTTCTTATAGCTCTGTAAATAAGCTTTTAGAAAACACAGCTCATCCAGCGTTTCAGGGTTCAAATGGCTTCTTATTAGTTCAGACTCCACACTAGTAGGCTTGTTTGTCATTAAATAAGGATAAGTTCTTTGCAGGTAGTCACCGCGTCTCGCCCGACAAGAGACTTTTCTTTTTAAATTTTTGAAGACAGTGTCTCAAATCTGATAGGCTGCATCAGTTCATATCCCTCTTTAATAACTCTATCTAGTTCTTCTGCTACAGTTAATTTTTGTGTACAAATTGATTCAGTTATTGAATCAGAGCTGTTAGTAATGAAGGGGGATTCGACGAGTCTAGTCTTTCAAGCAAGTCGACTATTAATTTACTCTAGTCCTGAGAAGTTGCTTAAACCATTGTGTAAGTAATGCAGTAAACCACTTAGATCTGTGTAGCGTTCTTCCATACGAAGAATGAGAGCGGACAAAAATTAAATCCCGGGATTAGTTATTTAATAATCCCGGGATTGCAGGATTTGAAAAGCTGTTTGATGAACTATTTGGTGGTGAAGGAGATTCCACTGAAGGCAAGACCACCAACGGCGCACAGTGGGGCTCGCTCATAGAATGTTCTGCTCAAAACTCAATTTTCAAAATGTGGAAATTTTTCAAAAAAAATTGTATAATCGTAGTTGTAATAATAAATAATGCATCAGATCACTTGTAAAAATATTAAGTCGCTGACTGCTATGAATCATCGAGCGCATGAGCATAAAGTTCATAGTTTAGGCAAAATAATACTTCTGCGAAAAAGGAATGCCAGTTTATGCGCGATATAAAAACATTAATTTCTAACGTTTAACGATAAAATTTATGGAAGTGTATTATATGTCGGTGATCAAGCAAGGTATGTTGATTCTTATATAATTTTGTATTATATTATAAGTTCATTGGTTTGTGATACAGGGCTTAAAATTTATGGTAGTGTGTATTTTTTTGTAGAGGGTTTTTTAAATGACATTTTCTCTAAAATGCGCAAAGTTATTATTATTATTATTATTTATTTCCAAAGATTTAGTAAGAAATACCAAGAATTTTTCAAGGCCCTCCGAACACAAGTCGAATGCTTTGCAATTCCAGTTGCACACGCAGCATTCACGAAACAATAGAAACAAGACGTTCTGCTCGCTTGCGAAAGTTTTATGCGCGGTGGCAATTCATCTGAACTATTTGGCCTTTTTCCAAAACCTCGTGACTTAAAACTATGTACATATGTGTGCACAGAACACCGATTGAACCAAATCAGTCGTGTTCTAGTACGCATGGATAAAGGTTTCATTTTGATTGCAAACTGGTTGTGTGCGTGATTATTGTCAAACCAGTTTGAAATTGGGATTGCAAATCAGTCGACCAACAAATATTTAAATTCGATAGTTAATAAACAATACAGCAATAACACAAAATCGTCTAAGTATATTTATGTACGTGTATCTGAACGTGATTAGAGTTTCACGAGAACAAGACAAGACAACAGTCGCCCGCGGTCTCGATCTCGCTGCGAGAGAGCAAGATCACTGTTGTCTTATCTCGCACCCCAGTGCAACAGTGATTAGTATTGTCAGCGAGCACTAATAACAAGAGTGATGAGCTAGAACAAATTTTTAAAAATGTTTCATTGCCCTTGAAATCAGCTGATAAAAATTTCAATAGGAGTAAAAAAGTCAAAATGAACAAAGAAGTAATATCTATGATAAAAGAAGGCAGAATTACTTAGCCACTAAACGCAGCGTATGTGAAAGAAAGATAAAAAATGAAGGGGAAGTGGCTGGAATGTATATTATAAGATTCCCGCCTTTTTTAATGGACAATACAAGTGCATTCGTACGCCCAAAACAACAATACATGTGCATTCGTAAGCCAAAATCGCTATGCCAACACGAAATGTTTACCCATCAAATTACTGCTCTGTTCCAGTTTTGCTTCCATTTGAATGTAAACATTCCAGTAGGGGAATCAAGGAACATCTTCTGTTTCTTTCGTAATAATGTATTTTTTGCATAAGATGTATTTCCATCGCGCGTTTGTTATTATTTTTTTGACATTTTTGCTTAATGTTATTTCTAATCTCTTCTTTCATATGTTTAACTCTTTTACTTGTCCTTGAGCTCTACCTAATCACTCTTGTTATTAGTGCTCGCTGGTATTGTGTCGCGATATTCTCGCGTTACTCTCGCGAGAGTCAGTGCTGCACTCTCGACCTCCCTCACTCTCCGTTTTTGCTCGGCAGAGAATTTAAATGTATGGGAAATTCTCTCGCAGGCGCCAATCGCCGCCACGACCTCTGCGCCAATCTCTTTGTGCCTTTAATGGGCCGTCGCCGTACGGCCTCAGAAAAAAGCGCGCATGAGCATTTAATTTTCTGAAACTTGAGTAAATTGAGAAAACCGTCAACAAGCCCGTGTTGTGTGGACGTACAATGTACCTTTTTGAGCACAGCCTTAAGGGGCCCATACACGAGCGAACAATTTGCGCAAATTGGTGTTTGCCAAAAAATATGAAATTGTCCATACACTACGTAACGAGTTGCGCAAACTTCATTTACGTTTATGTTTTCGTGCATAAAACATGTCTGAACCAACGTGTTTGGCAATTATAATTGCAATTTTTTTAGAGAGTAAGGCGAAGCATTTCGATGAATTCCCTCCAAAATACTTTTTCAGCTTTGCTCACCGCCATTTTCTCACTTATTTTGAGCACAATACTTGAGCAATTAAAATTTCAATGTCCGCAGAATGCACCAACATCTCCATACACGAGGAATCAACTTGCGCATCTCTGCTCGTTGCACAAAAATTTTCAAACATGTTTGATTTTCATCAAACAGTTGCGCAACTTATCAAACCGCTCCATACACGGGGAAAATGTTTGCACATCAGGCTACGTTGCGCAAATTGTTCGACCGTGTATGGGCCCCTTTATGGTGCATCCACACTACACGGACTTTGGTCATACGCGCTTTTGCCTCTTTTTTTCATATAGAGTTTAATGGTATTTTTTGTGATATTTTTAATGGCAAAGGCAGCACGACCAAACTGCACGGACAAAAGGCTATGCTTAAAAAGGTATATTTTACGTCCACACAATACGGGCTTTTCAGAAGCGCGTACGGCCTTTCATGTGAAAATTGATTTGTTTTCTCAATTTGTTCACGATTTAAAGCTCCTGCGCGCTTTTTTCTGAGGCCGTACGGCGAAAAGCGCGTGGGATCTAAGTCCGCGTAGTGTGGACGGCCCATTATGTCCGCGCAGTTTGGCCGTACTGCCTTTGCCATTAGCAATATCGCAAAAAAAACCATTAAGCTCTATATGAAAAAAAGAGGCAAAAGCGCGTATGACCAAAGTCCGCGTAGTGTGGATGCACCATAAGGGGGTAAAATTAAAGTTGAATATGAAAAAAGATTTAAAATTTGATGAAATATTTTTAAAAAATTTAGGAAATTTATTTTAATCCCACCCCTAAATCTAAACAGAATAAAAAATACATTGAAAAAGAATTTCCTTTCGTAGATGCAAAAAAAAATTAAATGCAAACAAAATTTAACATGAAATTAACATTTCTCATAATTATTATTATGGTTGAGTGAGTGCGAACAATTTGAGAGAATTTTTATTCACTCCGAATTAGAGTTCGCTCTGGACGACATACCATTCTCCACTCAGAGTGTTAACTTAGTTTTTATTCACACGACCCATTGTCTCCGCGAGAGTAGTGTGACTATTTTAGGGACGATTCTCTCGATGAGACAATGGGATGTTTAGAAGAGTGCACTCGCGCTCTCGCCGGCGCACACAGGCGGATTTTCACATATTCGTGGCCAAAACCTCAATAAACGAAGTTAGCCATTACAACCACCTAACTTATTTTTTTGAATCTGATTGGTTTCTTGCATTCAGTTTATGGTTCGTATGATATTTTTAACGAATGTTTTCATTACTTTCCGCATAGGCAAAGTGTTCCCTCCTGAGGATTAATTAATCACCGATGAAAATTGAGGTTTTTAAAAAATATAGTGTCGTATGTTAAAAGTCTTCAGGGTAACTTTTATTATAGAATGTGAATTTGGGGGTATGTATCTGTGTTATTTCAAATATATCTACATTTTACTAAGTTTAATTATAAAAGCTATAATAAAATTAATTTATAGGTTAAATTTTCAATTATAATTGATATTATTAGCCTAAAAAGTTGCAAATTCATTAGAATCAGGCTACGCTATCAAGTTTATAATAAAGTTTCATATCTTAGCTTAATATCTGTGTTAATTTTAGTTGCTAATATGTGCTACCCTCCAGCTACTTAAATAATTAATAAAGTGAATTCAAAAAAATGAAAAATATTTTCTTGTTTTTTAAGCTATACTTCTTTATATTTAGGTACATCTTCTGGGATATTTGATATTATGACCTCGGCAATTAGTATACATATTGTTTACGTACAAAAAGATACAGCAGTGAGCTTTCACTTGCCGCTAAAATGAATTTAAGAAAAAATAGTCAGTTGGAGTCTTTTTTTATGTAGCAGTGCTAAACTCAGGAATCACCCTTTGTACTACCAGCCCGGCATGTCGTTTGTCACGTCATGGTGCAATATCTAGCAGCAAGCTTAGTACGGGGAGGGGAGGGGAATAGGTTAAGGGTTATGGGGGTTCGAAGGGGTGTTGAAGAAGGTGACGATGAACCCCGCGTTTGAACTCTTGGATGTTGTAGGAGCTCGGAAATACCGACTGCGAGAGATTATTCCACAGTTGAGTTGTTCTATTTATGGTGCATCCACACTACACGGACTTTGGTCATACGCGCTTTTGCCTCTTTTTTTCATATAGAGTTTAATGGCATTTTTTGTGATATTTTTAATGGCAAAGGCAGCACGACCAAACTGCACGGACAAAAGGCTATGCTTAAAAAGGTACATTTTACGTTCACACAATACGGGCTTTTCAGAAGCGCGTACGGCCTTTCATGTGAAAATTGATTTGTTTTCTCAATTTGTTCACGATTTAAAGCTCCTGCGCGCTTTTTTCTGAGGCCGTACGGCGAAAAGCGCGTGGGATCTAAGTCCGCGTAGTGTGGACGGCCCATTACAAACGAATTCATATCTTGTTGAGTGCGTGAAAGGGGGAGTTGTATGTAAAGGGAATGAGACGAGTGGTCTAATCTGGTGTTGCGGTTATAAGATTGCCGTGGAGGCAGGAGAGCGTTTATTTTGGAGGAACAGTCGCTTAAGCTTAAGGGTCATTCTTTTACAAATCGAACACCTGTCTGATCGACACCTCTTCGATTTGGCTGAAACTTTTTTTACGGATTCTATATCGAAAAATAAAAGATACGTGTCCGAGGATTTTATTTTTTTCCTCATCGTTTCGATAATACAAGTGATCGAAAATTTGCGAAAGGCGAGTTTTTTGGCTTGGAGGCTTAATTTCAAAAATTTGTAATTCCGAATCTGCAAGAGCTACGAAATTTTCACCAATTGCACTTTTGTAGCTGAAAAACTGAACTTCAAGAAAAAAAATTGTTTCATGGAAATTTTCAACAAATTCATATTGTTATTAACAATTTAATTGTTTAAATCGTTTTTTAACAATGGCCCCCAGAACAAATCAAGTTTTTGAAATTTCCATCGAATTTCCCGTCAAATTTTACGTCAAAAACATGTTTTCAAAATATGGTACCTTTTCGATTATTATTGTTAAAATAATAAGTTATGTAGCGCGTGACGGCAAAAAAAAAGTTTTTTGCTGATAAAACGAAATCTGTGGCTCGTATCGAAAAAAGTTAAATGTAAAAGTTGTAGATAATTGAAAGATCTACAACTTTTGTTCAAACTGTTTTTTGACTTAACCTCAATATTTCGAATTAAAATGCAAAACACGTTGAAAATCGTCTTTTTAATATTTTTTTTATTGCAAATGTGCATAAATAAAAAAATTATGGGTAGTTTGGTCCCAAACCGAATCTTCTACGTGTTTAGCCCGGTACCCACTTGTTGAAAACCGGCGTCTCGTATCCCCGTTCTTTAAAATTTTTTCTAAAATAATTGCAATGCTCCGTTTCAAAATGTGCGAAAAGATACAATACGAACCCGATCTCTCATTTAGCAGGTTTTCTCCGTCACATCAAAATAATGATACTATACGCTTTAGGAGGTAGTGTGGACGGCCATGCGCACATCCGTTGCTTAGTTGCCATTGCATCCTCCTCCATTGTTTAGTGATCTTCCATAATAATGTTCCTTGAAATCCGATACTGACCAGATAACCGTATCGCGCTCGCGCATCAATCATAGTACAAGCTGGATGATTCGGAACGCAGTGATGACACTTGAAAAATTTCAGTTCCTGTTTTTTTTCGTATCAATCAATAATTGAAACGGTACAAAGATAGTATACGCTGGTTTGCAACAAGTGGGTACCGGGCTTTAGAAAACTAATCTTGATTGTGAAAAATATTATCACCAACTTAGATAAATAATAACAAATGATGAAACAATATATTAGCAAATAAAGAAAAATTAAAAAGTTGGTTTTCATTCACTTTTCTCAGTTCAAAAGCATTTGTAGCAGGATGTGTCAAATTGAAAGGATTGAAACATCGATCAGACCGAATATTAGTACCTCGCAAAGATTGCGCCTCTTTCCGTGACATTATTACAATAACACACGAAATGCTTTAAACACGTAACGGACTAAAAGACGCGCACAGCTGCTCCAACACGGGTTGTATTCTATATTAGCTGGCGACCGCTAGGCGCTACGCGGTAGCGCTACATCGACCAATCAAAGAGCTCCGCCAGTTCTAAAGAACTAATCAGATTGTTTCTTTAGACTCTGGCGCTGGCGCGTAGCAGCGGTCAGCTAAGAACACGTATGGTGTGTGGAACACCTTGGATCATTTTAGGCAGAATTCCCCGCGAAATTTCAAGAATGTCAAAAATTGAAAAATGCTAGATAATAATTTTTTACAATCAAGATTAGTTTTCTAACACGTAGAAGATTCGGTTTGTGAACAAACTACCCATAATTTTTTTATTTATGCACATTTGCAATAAAAAAATATTAAAAAGACGATTTTCAACGTGTTTTGCAGTTTAATTCAAAATATTGAGGTTAAGTCAAAAAACAGTTTGAACAAAAGTAGTAGATCTTTCAATTATCTACAACTTTTACATTTAACTTTTTTCGAGACGAGCCACAGATTTCGTTTTATCAGCAAAAAACGGTTTTTTTGCCGTCACGCGCTACATAACTTATTATTTTAACAATAATAATCGAAAAGGTACCATATTTTGAAAACATGTTTTTGACGTAAAATTTGACGGGGAATTCGATGGAAATATCAAAAACTTGATTTGTTCTGGGGGCCATTGTTAAAAAACGATTTAAACAATTAAATTGTTAATAACAATATGAATTTGTTGAAAATTTCCATGAAACAATTTTTTTTCTTGAAGTTCAGTTTTTCAGCTACAAAAGTGCAATTGGTGAAAATTTCGTAGCTCTTGCAGATTCGGAATTACAAATTTTTGAAATTAAGCCTCCAAGCCAAAAAACTCGCCTTTCGCAAATTTTCGATCACTTGTATTATCGAAACAATGAGGAAAAAAATAAAATCCTCGGACACGTATCTTTTATTTTTCGATATAGAATCCGTATAAAAAGTTTCAGCCAAATCGAAGAGATGCCAATGATTTTTTATCAAAATCTGTTCGGTTTGTAAAAGAATGACCCTATAATACTAGCGATAAAATTTTGTTAGTGCTGCTACATTCCTACGGTGGCTCAAGGGGTCGATGGTGGAGCAAACGGTGTCGTCATCAATTAATTAAAGGGCTCTTTTTGCACCTGTAATGCTATGGTCACAGAACAAGTTACCGCTTCAAGACAACATTACACCCTTTACACTCCAGACGAAGCTTTAGCACTTGTTGTTGGGGCAAATTCCAAAGTCCAACACAATTTAATAAGGAAGATTTAGCGTCCTTATGAAAATATGAAAAGAAAAAGATGCTGCCTGGAAAATATAACTACTGAATCATCTTAAAAGTATGTTTACAAGATTTGTTAGATCCCTCAGAGACTGTATCATGCATTGCATGAGGTGATTTCTGCATTTTTAAAAAAACAGCTTGGAACGAGGGAGGGGTGTGAAACGTTGGTCCAGGGCCCAGACCCTTTCTGCGACATCTCTTGGTCTACCTCCAAGTCCCTGATAGACTAGATAAACGTTAGCCTATTGGCTAAAGATCTTATAAAACTCTTTACTGTAAGAGGCACTATCACTTTAAACAGAGCGGACCTAAGTCTGCTGGTGGGTTATCTGACTGGCCATGTAGGACTGCGGTATCAATTCCACAACTAGGACTGTCTCAAGAGACAGAATGCCGACTCTGCATGGAAGTCGGCGAGACTTCCACACATATTCTTTGTGAGTGTCCTGTTATGATCTGACTCAGTAGAAGAATGTTTATCAGAGTGTTTTTGAGCTCTGCTCAATTCTGGTCTTGGTCAATTAAATACCTTCTTACCTTCGTCCGAAAGGCTGATAGTCTGTTCCACTAGTGGGTTACGTATTCAATAGGCCTTATTTGGCTGCAGTGTTCACCATGTGGCGTGCCCCTTCATTCCTTAAAAAAACCTTGAAAACATTTCTGTGGTTACAAAATCAAGGCACATCCGGACAAGCTGAATATAAACAGCTATTCCAGGATGACACAGCTTCAGATTCAAGCATTTATTTGATTCCTATAGCTCCCATACAGTGGAAATCGATATCATAGGCGGTTGACGTAAAACTATTGTTTGAAAAAATGCGACGGCATCTAGATGTTGTTGACCATTAATGCTTCTTAACAACAACAACATTATTACTCAAATAGAAACATTAATAACAGCAAAACTAAAAAACAATGGCACTGAATTAAATTTGAGACATAGTTCAACTCTGTGTATGGTTGGCGAACGAACTATGCTATAACTGAAACTAAATCATATCACCGATCTTATCTGTGTCATTTGACGTCAAAAATACTTTAATAAGATATTTATTAATATGTCCAAAAAATTGTCAACAGATTTTTTTAAATTTTGGTTTATTTTCACATGCATAATTAAAAATATAAAGCTTCAGTAATAATTGTTAATCATATTTTTTCTTCGATTCCTTCAAATTTTTAAACTTTTAAATCAGTCAATAAGTTTTGGCCAAAAATTTAAGAAAATCCGCCTGTGATTTACCGGAAATTCTGGAAGCCTGGGGTTGTCCAGCTCATAAATATATTACCGACGAAAATATAAAACTCTACTTTCTATAGAATCGGGAAATCCCGCAACAATCCGGGAAAATATTAACTGACTGGGAAATTCCGCGATATCAAGCGACAGCGCGACAGTCTCGTATTCGATAGTGTTGTCTCCGCGAGACTGGGATTTTTTTACTGTCGTGCTACTCTCGCCATGGGGCAGAAGCTGTTGTCTCGCGTGTTGTCTTGTCTCGCATGCGAAACTGCGAGAGTTACAACACTAGTATTGCGTTTCGTGAAACTCTAAACGTGATCAGTTCAGAAATCGCCTAAAAACTTTGTTTGACTGACTCAGTAGTGTGTTACGCTCTTATTCCATATAATACTTCATAAATTCTTGAACAAAATCTATGATTTTTTTCCAGTCGTCCGTCGGCGAATGCACCAGACTGTTGACGTCGATCCCACAGACTTACAAGATTGAGATTTTAATGCGGGATTGGACTCCCTTCCTACAAGATCAGCTTTCGCCCTCACTAAATCTTCAAAAGTCAATTTGACAATAAAACCGTCGCTAATTTTCCCCACAGAACCACCTTTTTTCGCTCCTCTAACTAACCCCCCAAAAGTGAATTTCGAAAACAAAACCACCTATTGATCAACCTCAAACTCAAACAGAGCCCATAAGCAATCCAAAGCGGGTTTGGCTTACTTCCCCTCAGCCTGGATACTCTGTCAATTCCCCCCACTTCCTTACATTTTTCGTGACGGCCCCAGAAAGTTATTCTACCTCGACAAAAAAAGATTCACTTCAAAAATTGTTCTCAGAACATATGCTATAACAATCACAATTAATTGTACTTACATTTTGTACCTGAATTGTTAATTCTTTTCAAAAACGCCTTATTAAGCAACCATTTGACGCAGTCTACCAAACGAAGTCAACCCAAGTCTTGACTAACTCATCAAGCTAAGCAGTAGGCTTAAATGTGTATACTTCGTAACCAAGCTCACAGCCGCTGCTTCCACTATGTTGTAGGTACCCGGCAACTCCGCCGTCGTCCAGGGTGTGAAAGGAGGAGGATGGTCGATCTGCCGAATTGACCAGAATCGGGAAACAGAGTGGGTTTAAAATCCACCAGAGTATAACTACCAAATCTAAGATATACATACTTGCTTCCCCACTTAGTCACATTAACCCACTTGAGGAATATTGACGCCCTGGCGAGGTTGTATTATTATATCCTCCTTTACCTAAGGCTATGCTTTTCCCGCAACACAAAACTAGCCCACTCGGCACACCAGATCCTTCAGTAATCTTTTTAGCGAACGCTACCGCCTAGGCTTGCATTCATTATTAAAACTACTACACTGTGAAAAAATCTTCTGCTGTCAGTGTTCTGGAACTCTTACATCCTGGAATTCAGTGGAAGGCCCTTCTCCATCAGGACTCCCAGACTATTTCTAGCTAGTCCCTAATCATCCTATGTCCTTGAATCTATGTTTACTACTAGACGAGCACGACATGGTGTACTGATAGTACAAAGTGTGACTTGAGTTTGGACTATCGGAAAAAAAGTCCCAACAAAACCAAAATATAATAGAAATGGCTCTCCATTTTCATATAGAAGCGACATTATACTTTTACCCAATCAGCATTGCAAAAAAACACGATGAACGAAACCTGTCTCAACATTGCGTGTGTCCAGCTTCTCTGGTGGTCCAATTTTTTGGCGGAAATCTCAAATAAAAATTCGACAAATTATAAGTCGGTCTTTGACGAAAATCCAAAGTGGACCAGGTACACGAACGACGACACTTCTTTAAGCAGGGCCAAAGTACCGACATAGGGCGTGGCTCCCGGGATGCCCGGGGACTAAACGAGAAGGCATGAAATTATCTAATCATGTCCTTATTTGTTAATTATGTGTTAATAGCTCGAAATGGCCAAGAAGGAAACAGAATGCCGACAGGAAAAATAAAAAATATTCCGGAATAAGATATCACGAAAGGCGCGCGAATACTTTCATCATTTTGCTGGGAGCGCCTGGCGGAGCCTTGTTAGTGGTGGCACCTGTTTTCATACCTTGTCTGAGCGTTAACACGCGTCCATGATGCAAATGTCACAGGTTGTTAATTTAAATTAGAGTCTTGTATTCAAAGGGTGGAGTGTGCTAATTTCAAGCTGTGAAAACATCAGATTCCC
The DNA here is from genome assembly GCA_949987705.1 of Thereva unica. Taxonomy (NCBI): domain Eukaryota; kingdom Metazoa; phylum Arthropoda; class Insecta; order Diptera; family Therevidae; genus Thereva; species Thereva unica. The sequence goes on from OX465283.1 coordinate 103,160,534, forward strand.
ACATGACAATTGGTGTGCCCAACGAGACCGATTTATCACCGATAACCCTAAAGTCGCCGCAACAATGACGAGAACTCAACTGATGGTGGACCTCGGGTCCTTTCTTTGTGATATTATCCCGTAGCGGCTCCTTTCAGGTGCTCAAGCACTTTGGGGTGCTCCTTTTCATTGGGATCAAGTACAGGAGGTGTCCTTTATTATCAAGAGGTGTACATTGTTCAAGAGTTGTTGGAAACTCCTGTTTTGGAAGACGTTAATCATTTTATTTGCATCTCGGCTGTAGCAGGTGCATCCTTTGCTGCCTTTAGAATGTGCTCCTTGTGACCTTAATTATTTCAGCGCTGCTCATTGAAAAATGATCAATGGTCCTGGTAATGATTTGTGCAGTTGTTAAGTCAATGAAAATATCCTTTTCTTATTGAGAGTTATGAAGTGGAAAAAGTTAGGATTTTTTTCTAAAGAAATTCGATAAAACGATTTTGATTCAGAAATTGAATTTTCGTGAAATGAATGCCTCCTGGGAACATTTTTATAAGGTTTTAGTAAAAGGTTATCGATAGAGAATATCTTAAAAATTAAAAAATTCTTATAAGATAACCTTCACGTGTAAAGAAACAGGTTGATGGGTTGTTGACTACAATAACTTAAAACCTTAAGTGTTAATTAGAAGTTGTAATCAGTGGAGAGAGTGCTAAACTTCCTTGGTGGAAATGAGTATGCTAAGTTTGAGGGTGTCCAAAATGTAATGGAAGGACTTCCAAAAGCAAGAATTTTTTTTTCAGGGGAATGAATAACTAAAAAAAGAAAATAATATTTTGAAATAAATCTATACAGGGTGTATACGCTAAGTTTTGGATAAACGAACAAAAAATCGTATAGGGGGTGAAATCGTAACGGCTTAACCGGTACGGCGCACAGTGGGAGATTTTGTTTTTTTTACTCAAAATCTAATATCTCGGGGCCTCGGTAGTCTAGAGGTAAGGCGCCTGACTGCTATCCCCAGAGGTCCCGTGTTTGGAATCTCGGCGGCGCCACGGTCCTTCGCCTTCCCCACCTAACTTTCCTTCTTCCTTCTTCCCTCTTTACATTCCTTAGTCCCCTGTCATAGCCTTCCCTAGTCCTTCCCCGCTCCACCAAGCGCATGCCATCGGTTGGTTGATGAGATTCAACACGTTTCAGGAGGCATAACACTCCAGCCAGTTGTTCTCGACGCCCCGATGTCAGAGTCGCGAAATGGTTGTGAGTAGGTGGAATAAAAATATCGCGGCTAGGTTGTGACAGTACTTCTTTCTCTTCTCTCTATCTTCCGGCTAAAGCTGCTGTTCGATATTCACTCTATACGAAAAATAGATTGTCGACAGTACAAAGGGACTTTCCCTAGGCCTCTAGTCTGTCACATTAAAAAAAAAAAGAAAGAAAGAAAAAACATAGAGCACTCATTTTTTTTTTGTAATTGAATAGGGAATTAAGGAAAACTATTGAGAACGTGAGAGAATGAAAACCTAACCTGCAAATTGTTGTTAAACCTGAATTTTCTAAATAGCCAAAACTGTTAAAGGATAAAAAATTGATTTTCTTTTACAATTCGTTTCTTATTCATTGGGCAATAAAGGTAGAGTATCTTAATGGCCCAGAACGAAAACCTAACCTACAAATTTGGGAGATTTTGCTTTTTTCTACTTAAAATCTAATATCTCAAGAAAGAAAAAAGATAGAGCACATATCCCAAACTGTTTCTGTTTCCTAAAATTTTTATTTTCTAGATACCTTGCGAACGTCAACATATGTAGAAGTACAAGTTTTGGCTATTTACAAAATTCAGGTTTAACAACAATTTGCAGGTTAGGTTTTCATTCTCTCACGTTCTCAATAGTTTTCCTTAATTCCCTATTCAATTACAAAAAAAAATGAGTGCTCTATCTTTTTTCTTTCTTGAGATATTACATTTTGAGTAAAAAAACAAAATCTCCCACTGTGCGGCGTCTTGAAAGTATGACCCAAAGACCCTTTTTCATGAGTCAGGTATCAGTGTACGCACCTATCTAAAACTGTGTCAATGTTCCGACCTACCAAGCTTCCAATTTTCGTTTTTTTCACTAAAATTTCAACTTCAACCACTTTTGTCCAAAAAATAAGTGGTTAACTAATTTTTTCCCAAAATTGGAAGTCCTTCCTCTTTATGCATCGCCGTTTTAATGTAATGCCTCTTTTATACTGGATGGAAGTACTACACTGCTTCTGCAGAATGACTTCTGGAAAGACTTTCAAGTACTTCCATTCCCTACTAGGATATTACAGTTTTCTAAAGTGAGAGTTCCGTTTTCCTGTGCACAAATCAAATGAAGACGCACACTTCTAATTTTGCCCTGGATGGTCATAATCCCAGCTGCCTACGACCTTGCTTAAAAATAAAATTGATGAAAACGTTGATTTACAAATTTCATAGTATAAATACATATGTATGTTGCAGTTGCAGATGCTTAACCCAAGAAGATTTCTATTTTTTCTATTTCTTGTTGAGGGGCGCCTTTGCGGGCACTGCGACCTATTTTGTTTGGTCTATTGCCATCCCGTCTTTAAAAACCATCAAGCCTTGACTTCTAATATAGCCTAAAAATGATTTAGGATTTCTGTCCCAAATCTCCCTCGGAGTAGGGAAGTGAAGTAAGAGGCTAATCTCTTTCTCGCTGTAGCCCCACAGTCGTACAGCAAGTGCTCTGCAGTTTCGGGAGCTGCTCTGCAGAACCGACAGCCAGAATCGACCACCAGGCCTATTTTGTTTAGATGGTAGTTAAGCGAACAGTGGCCCGTCAAGAGCTCTGTTATATTTTTAGCTCCCACCTCTTGAGCTTTAAAAGTTTGCCCACTTTAGCTTTATAGATTTGGATGGATCGTCTTTGATGACACCCTGTGAGATGGCCAGCAATGCAGCTTTACTGTCGGAGAAAATAACAATCTTAGAGCTATTTGGAGCTCTATTAATACAAGTCTGAGCACACACCTGGATGGTGAGTAACTCAGCCTGAAAAATAGTGGGGGTAGTCCCCCGGAGCCATGGATATTTTGCTCCTTGGCCATAGACACCCAGCCCTACCCCTTTATCGGGTTTGGAGCCACCCATATACCAAAAGGCCGTGCTGGTTCCTGCCATTTTGAAAAATCTTACCCACTTCCAGCAATCATGGTAACCGGTTTGACAAAGTCAAGAGAGGTAGGTATGATATCGGACAAAGATATCATTGGCTCTAGGTTCAGCTCCTTGAGGAACGATAAATGAGGTCTCCTGGCTTAAAGGAGTATAGCCCCCGTAGACGCAGCGCAGTCGCAGTCGGACAGGCGCTTTTGGCTCCTGTGATACCAAGACAGGCCGGTATTTACACACTGGCCAACCTAATCAGAGCACCCTTTTGTTTGGTCGTTGCCCACCATGCGATGGATGCATGCAAGGTCGTACCCAGGAAAAAATTTCGGGGGGGGGGGTTAAAACACGGGGGGGTCTGGGATGTATGGAATACCCCTAGTAAGGCAGGGGGTCCAGGAAAATTGACAAAATTTAAGTGTAAAATGACGCATTTTTAGGCCGAGTTTAACTCTTAATTAACCAGAGTTTAGAGGCAAAAAACTATGGTTTGACTCGCGAATTTTGACTAAAAAATAAAAGGATATTTAAGTCATTAGAATGTTTTTGCATTAACATATCATATATGGGGCATTTCACGTGAAGCGGACAACGAAAAAAATGTAAAGAATTTATGTAATGGAAGTACGGTTTTTCGAATTTAACAAATTTTAGTAAAATATTAAACTGAAGTGATTTCAATAGGAAATTCACTGTTCTTTTTAATTATGAAATCAGATTTGATATTTGATTTTTTTTTTCTTGTAGAAAATAAACTGAACTGAACAGTGAAACAAAGTCACCGAATAAACTAATGCCTAACCGACTCAACAGGTGTAAATAAATCACAGTCAAAATGGCGACGGCTTTGCTTTTATAGACGGCCAGCAGCGTTACCGTTCTACTACATATGTAGTAGTTTTACTACCTTTTTAGAAAAAAATGATTATATACTACACTACACACCAAGTTATCATTCTACTACCTTTATTTGATAATTCTATTTTTTTTTTATTTATGGCTAAATTGATCGCAGCCTTAGAATAAAAAACTACAGTAAAGGCCCTCACGCCTCACCTACATTTATCTAAAACAAAGTCCGGTTAGCTACACCATTTATAACTCAAGAACGGCTGGACCGATTTTTAAGATTTTTGATTTGTTGGATTTGTCTTCGTCCCGAATTGGAGAATAACTATGAAAATATCGGATATTTCACGAAAAAATATTTATATGAAGAAAATTCATTTTTTCATACATTTTGTATGGAACGGCTTTTTTGGTGATATTACGATATATGAGTTGCAATGAGGTGATTTGGGTTATATTAGATATCATTCCCATTTATGAGCGTCATCCCACTGTTGCACATTTTGCAGTTCATCTTGAGAATTATCAACGAATTTATTTCAACGCATCGAACGTTGTTCAACGTGCTGAAACACCTCCAGCGTGAACTTTGGCCAGTTTCTTTTCAATTTGCCAAAGCTATCCGTTTGCAGATGCCACGTTCTTACACTTGAAATGCTTCATCCAAGAAATTTCAACTTCGGAAGCAAGGCGATGCATTCTACTGATGCTCTTGGTCGCATTTGCAGAGTTCATCCGAACAATGAGGAATGCTTCTACTTGCGGTTGTTGCTGGTGAATGTTTGTTGGCCGGTATCATTTGAATCACTTCAAACTGTCAATGGTAAGATGTTTCCAACATTTTGTGCTGCATCAGCTAAGACACGAAGACACGACAGTTGAGAACAAACATGCTAGTTGCCTTGCTAAATGATCCATCTGCGAACGAAATTTTTGCAATTCAATTGCCGATTTGTCTTGTATTCACCATGACGATCAACAAATCACTAGGTGAATCCTACAGTTTTTGTGGCCTGAATCTATAAAATGAATATTTTTCTCACGGTGAATTGTGCGTAGCATGTTCACGTGTTGGCAAACCATTCACTTTGTTCGTTCTCACACCTGACAACAAAACAAAAAATGTCGCATAAGTGCTTCAATGAATTGGAATCGACTCGATTGCAACCCAGCTAAATAGTTAACAGAACATTTATCGATTCTGAGGCGGTATGAAGCTCGCCGGGTCAGCTATAGCTATTTAAGCTATATGCGTAAATTTTCGTAGTGACAATGGGATATTTTAAAATTGATTTAAAATCAAAAAAAGTTGCTACCCCTTTTTTCAAAAAGGTAGTAGATTTTACTACTTTCAAAATTCATCTTACGGTAACATTGACGGCCAGTAACAGGAAAGTTACACTAGGCTGGTGGGCGGGATGGTAATCAGAGAGAGAGATAGAGGGAGAAAGAGACACGTTAGCGATACACCTCTTACATAACACATCTACTACTGACTGCATTGGTTGTGAGCAGAACAGGCGCTACGCGGGTGGCTGCGAGTAGACTATTATAGACATGCTGTTTTGCCTGTTTTCACACATGCTTCTCGTGATGCATCAGCAAGGCCAGTTGCCAGTTCAATTCATAAACACCATTAATTAATTAAATTATGAAATACTTTACTTACAGATAGCAAAATATCAAGAAAATATCATTCTCTTTAATTCAGGAAAACTTGTGTTTTAAAATACTTATTTCTGGAAAATTTCGGGGGGGGGGGGGGGTTCAACCCCTCTGACCCCCCCCCCCCTGGGTACGGCCTGAATGCATGCAACGCTTAAGGCGTTTGATGGCTGCGCCACTCTGGTTTTTAGAAGGAGCTTTGCCTTTTTCGGGCTGCCCATCCGATGAAGCAGAAGGTGAACGCGGTTCCGCAGGTGGGCCTCTAAGGAGATCTTTTATTGAAGGAGTGATCTCCCCGTGCTCGACGGCGGCTCGGGGGGCTGAGACTGCCCTCATTGAAGATGGATCTCGAAAATTCCCCTTCACTGGGGCCATGATCGGCACCCTGCTGCATGGGTTTCCAAACGGTCTTGTAGGCTTGTTGGGAGCTGTAGAAGCCCAGAAGTGGTTGGAGCGTTGAGAGGTGCTCCATCATCATTAGTTTTATTTGGTGTATCTATATTGATCCCACGAGCAGGAAGGCTAAGGCTAAGAACCTAGTGAAGCAGAGAGCAAAGCAGCGATGATAGCGCAGAGCAAAGCGGCGAAATCAAACGAGTGAATTCCTGTTAACACGCGCATAGTGCTGCAGTATGCTCCACTACGCGCGTGTTAACAGGAATTCACTTGCTTGATTTCGTCGCTTTGCTCTGCGCTTTCATCGCTGCTTTGCTCTCTGCTTCCACTATGTTCTTAGCCTAATTTAAACCGGAGGTCACCTGGTATCTGGAGTCCATCGTTGGTAGTACATTCACGCAGTACCATTCATCCCTTCTGCACGATTGTTTACACCTTGAGATTGCGTGAATCTATCATAGTCAGCACCCTTACGGGGCCACTCAAGCCTCACCACCAGGTGTAGATACGTCGGCGAGGAACCTATGAATATATCTACTGGTTTAGTTAATATACATTCATGATAAATCAGCATAAGTTCCATCTTTCAGATTATTACGTACTACATATTTTTATTCAAATGATACAGAAAAAAAAACAACTGGTGAGGCTGATTAAAGTACGAGTATATTTTGAATCAATCGTATTAGAAAATTAAATGGATGATGTGAGACAAAACAAAAAAATATTTGCATATATACTATTAACAACGCAATTGATGATGGAAGATGACATTTTATATACACTTTATTGGTGACATACTTCTAGTAAATATGAGCTTGTAATAATCATCATCTTCACATTTATTTACTATACACAATTGAAATTGATTTTCATTCAATTCAGAATGACATTGATACTCTCTGAGTTCACACATATTACTCTTATCGTTCAAGATGAATTAAGTAAAAAAAAAACTTTTGTATCAGCATGTATGTATGTGTGAGTAAGAAACAAAGTTTGCAAGATTCACAATAAATTATCATGAAACACCATCAGAATTGCGCTTCTACGCAAAAGTTTGTCTCGTCTATGAAATATACACGTCTAGCCATATTTTTGTTTTTAAATCAAAGTTGTAAAAAAAAAATAGAAATTGATAAGGCTGTAATAATAATTTTGTGATAAGAGAACCACGCCTACTTTTCAGACATAATATAGATTTTTATTACCTTATCAAAGGACCATTGTTCAATGTTGATGAGTCTGTGCGCACGTATTATGAGTGTTGGTGCAGTTTGAAATTTTGTAATAATAAAAAAAAAATAAACTTCTAATCGAAAATAATCTAATCAATCCGAGACTTGACTAGAAGTTTCTTGTCTACGTGTTATTATAGCAATAAAAATATGCGCGACTTTTATGGCGCGATAAACCCGATTAATCGCGACTACTTATAGAAAAAGCCCCCCAAATGGAATTCTCAAATCAGTTGATTGTAACAATTTTGAGTGGAAACATGCCGCATTACAAAAACAATTTCCCAAATCAAGGAATCGCTGTTATATTTCAGCACACACGGATTAATGAGGATAAAAATGTCCTGGACAGGAACTCTACACACAAGGATCAGATCTCTACGTGCTTGAAAAAATACGGGTTTGATGTGTCCACATACACCAACTTAACAATGGATGGGATTAAGGAGGTCCTTGATGATGGTTTGTTTCTTTTGTTATTGTATTTAAATTGTAGAAAAATTTAATTTCTCTTTGCAGTTTCGAAAAAGGATCATTACTTGAATAATTGCCTGTTGATAGTCGTGCTATCGCATGGATTAAATGGAAAGATTTGGGCGCAAGATAGGGAATACTCGATAAAGGCCCTCTTGAAGCCGTTTTCTTCCAAAAATTGCCCTTCGTTGGAAAACAAACCAAAATTGTTCCTTATTTTGGTACAAACATCCATTTTAAATAAACTCACCAATTAAAATTAAATTACTTATTTTTATTTCACAGGACTGCGAAGGTGAATACAATCAAAACGAAATAAAATCAGAAAAAAGTCCCGACATTGGTTCACTTCTGGAAAACGACTTCTTAGTAGTTCATTCCACCTTTGAAGGTTAGTAAACAGCTTTACAATCACTATTTTTATTCTAATTTTTTTGTCACATCAATTCCATTCAGGCGAAACATCAACCTTATGGGAGCATTACTCAATGAAAATGAAAAGACTGGTTTGGGTTGGATTGAATTTACGAACATTCGAATTTTTCAATAGTGGCTCAACATCAGTTTGCAATGCAACTAGTCCGCACGATATGTTTGTTACATCATTCAATGATAATCTGATATCGAATTTAGAAAGTAATGATGGCGTCAATTTCGCTGAAATGGTAACAAAAATATGTAAGGGCATCTGTATTGACTTTAGGTATGCACAAATACCAGTATTTCAAACATCTAGTAAGCTTAGAAAGTGTTTCTTCTTGAAACCTATGCCAAGTCTTAATGTTGTTAATGAATTTTAGATGATTAATTTTTAAAATAATGAATTTTCTTTTGTGGGAATTAATATTAGTAATCATTATCAAAGAGTTCATCAGTTTTTTTACAATTGTGATTAGATCTTATTTTTAAATTTTTTTATGTGGTAATTTATTGCTTTAATATTTGTTTATAGATTTTTTATTAGTTAATTTCGTTATTGTTATTAGTGAAATAAATACCAATTTTTTTATTAGAGATTATTATGTTCGATTATATCACCATAATCATTAATCGTGATAGGAACCGGGTTGTCTCGGTGCTTTCGTACCTCGATATGTCTTCATTTTCCTGCAGCCACATGGTGTTTCAACAAGAGATTCCATTTTTAATCATCCGAAAAGCGCAATATTTTCGTAAAAGTAATGTTATTTTAATTTTATTGTGAAGTGCATACTCAGAGATTAATAATGGAACACAGCCACCACGGCTCATCTAACAAACGGTTAGCCTGTCGGTGACATTTTTCATCTAGTTTTCGCTTAACAGCGCCTCTGTATTTCGCCAATAGCAGCTCTCATATTGTCTTTGAGTGCTTGATTCATTGCTGGAGCATTGGAGTAGACTTTATCATTAACCTCAAGGCTCTCTATCATTAGCCTCAAAGTAAAATGCTCGTCGTAGTCCACTGCAGCATCAATTTAAGAAAAAAAAATCAGACAACATCTTTCGTCCATGCCCGTGAGATCTCTGATCTGATTAATCAACGTGAGTTTATGTACACACGTTAACGTAAGACAAAGACTCCTAGCTGTCTTAGTGCTTGCAAACAACTGCGCAACCTCACCAATAGTAAAGTAAAATTTGCAAAACGTGAGTTTTATTCCCGCAAGCTTGATCCTGACCTAACTTCCAAACAACATTGGTCGAATCTCCGGTCGTTAGGTATTAATGCTTCCGAATGTATACTGTTTTATGTTGTTGTAAATCTGATACGTCCTCGATCGCATCGCCCATTCAATGGGGGGGATCTTCTTCAGGACCCGTGAGGTGTATAAATGTCTCAAGGAGCTTGACGTCAACAAATCCACTGACCACGATTATATTCCCCCTATGGTACTCAATAAATGTGCCTCACCTTTGGCTAAACCTCTGCGCAAACTTTTTGCCTTATCTTATTTCTCCGGAGTTTATCCAAACTCCTGGAAACTAGCTCATGTTCAGCTCATTCCGAAAAAAGGTGATGCCAGCGACCCCTTAAACTACCGCCCAATAGCAATAACTTCTGTCCTCTCCAAAATCATGGAAACAATAATTAATAGAAAGCTGATGCAATATTTAGAATCTAACCAAATCATACACGACAGGCAGTACGGCTTTAGACCGAAAAGATCTACTGGCGACCTTCTTGTGTGTTTGACCGAGCATCTACACCGAAGCATCCATAGTTCCGGTGAGTCTAGTCTGGTTGCTCTAGATATTTCCAAGGCTTTTGACAGAGTATGGCATCCCGCTCTGCTGTCTAAACTCCAAGCTATTGGTATCGACTCAGTTCTTATGAACTGGATTGAGAGCTTTCTTTCCAGCCCTTCAATCAAGATAGTATTGGATGGAGTCGAATCCAACCCACACTCCATCTCGGCCGGCGTTCCCCAAGTATCGATCCTCTCACCTGCTCTCTTTCTAATATTTATTAACGGTCTGCTCTCAATCCCCTTCAACAGGGAACAGTTTCGCCGACGACAGTACTCTGCGTTACTCTTACGCTAACGCTAAGCAAGCAAGTGCCAGACCTTGTCTCTTAGACCGCGAACTCATGTCCAGCTCTCTTAAAGCGGACATCGAGCTCATTCCTGACTGGGGCCACAAGAATCGGGTCGAATTTAACGCATCAAAAACAAAGCACTGCCTTATCTCCACCAAAACCTGTACCGACTTTCCCTCTATTTTAGCGGACAAGGATAACCTTACACCTGACCCATCTCTTAACATCCTGGGAATGACTCTATCTAATGATATGCAATGGAATGGCCACATATTCCAAATTGCCAAACAAGGCGGGCCTCGATAGTCTAGGGGTAAGGCGCCTGACTACTATCCCCAGAGGTCCCGGGTTCGATTCCCGGCGGTGCCACGGCCCTAGCCTTTCCCAATTTCCCGCCTACATAACTTTCCTTCTTTCTTCTTCCCTCTTTGCATTCCTGATTCCTCCTGTCATAGCCTTCACTAGTTCTCTTCCCCGCTCCACCAAGCGCATGTCATCGGTTGGTTGATGAGATTCAACTCGTTTCAGGAGGCATAACACCCCAGCGAGTTGTTCTCGATGCCCCGATGTCAGAGTCGCGAAATGGTTGGGAGTAGGTGGAATAAAAATACCGCAGCTAGGTTGTGACAGTTCTTTCCTTCACTTCTCTCTCTATCTTCCGACTAGAGCTGCTGTTCGACATTTCAAAAATAAATACATGGTCGACAGTACAAAGGGGCCTTCCCTAAGTCTCTAGTGTGTCACATAAAAAAAAGCGTATCAATGCCTCGGATTCCTTAAGAGATGCAAGTTTCTCCTTCAGCCAGCTGCTCTAGCCACAATCTACAAGTCCTACATTCGACCCCACCTTGAATACAACTCGTATATCTGGGCGGGCACTCCTAAACCCACCTTGACTTGGCTGAACAAGGTGCAAAATCGCGCCATCAAACTCATTGGTGATAGAACTCTTTGCTCCTCCATCGAGCTTTAAGCCACCGAAGGAATGTAGCTGCACTCAGCAAGTTTTATCGCTATTACTACAGTGACTGCTCCACTGAAATAAAGCACCTCCCGCCTACACGGCAACTTTTTTCCCGCAACACAAGACTAGCCAACTCGGCTCACCCCTTCACCTTGCAGCCCTCCCCTTCACGCACATTACGGTTTAGCTGTTCGTTTATAAATAGAACAACTCAGTTGTGGAACTCTCTTCCGCAGTCGGTGTTTCCGAGCTCATATAACATCTCTGAATTCAAACGCAAGGTTCATCGACAGCTACTCATGCACCCCCCAGACCCCTAACCTACCCTTTCTATTCTATCCTTCAGATCAAGGTTACTACTATACATTGCACCATGACTCGAACGACATGACGGACTAGTAGTATAAAGGGTGACTCCTAAGCTTCATCATATCACAAAACAAAAATCTTCTCAATGCTTCCTTCATTCAATCTCCTCTTGATTCTACACTCATCACTCAGTCGTGCTCTCAATCATCTAGTTCATTTAACAGTGATGGTTTTAACTTCCGTTGTGTGGACTCCCCTAATTGTGGGAAATTGCTAATAACTTCAAAAGTAAAGGTCGTAGCATAATAGTTGTTGGACATTATTCATAGAAAATTGTCCAAGCTTTCCAATTTTCTAAAACAACATATTAGTTAATTACGTATTTTTTAGAGGAAAAGGTGGTAGAAGTGGACATTTTAGTGAAAAAAAAAAACAAAATTTTGTGTTTAATGACTCATAACTCTGGATGTTAGTGGGTTGACCCCTTACTTTTACAGATTTAGATAGATGGGAGTACCTATTCTTCGTAGATTGATGTCTTATTCATTAAAAAATCTAAAAAGGAGACAAAAATACGGGATATATTACATATTGTCAACCTCTATCAAAATAAATTCAAGACGCCCTAGCGGGTAAACCGTTACGATTCCCCCCCCCCATCCATACGATTTTTTGTTCGTCTATTCAAGGCCTATCCACAGCCAGTTCGGTTGGACACTTTAGCTGATACACCCTGGTTTTTCTTCTTCTGCTATTCGACTTTTCTCATCTCTTCTTTTCTACCAGTACCTTTGTGCGTTCCACAAGGCTCAATTCTTGGCCCCTTCTTTTCTCATTATATGTTAATGATGTCATATATCTGTTATCCAACATTGTTCCTTCCATTTGTATGCTGATGATCTCCAGTTGTATACCTCTTGTTTTCCTAGACAGATTAGATCTTGCATCTCTGATTTTAATAACATCCTGTTCTAAATAAATGAATCTAGCTCATCCAATTTTCTTCAATTAAATCGTAATAAGTCTAAAGCTCTCGTCCTTAGACGGCCCACTCTGTCCCTGGACAATATTCCTAACATATCCCTTAGTACTATTCCTCTTTCCTTCGTTGACTGTGTCAATAATCTTGGCATTGCTATTAATTACAAACTATCCTGCTGCAATCAAGTCTCACTTATGCTCTCGAAGATCTATGCTACACTACGTAAACTTTGGCTTTACGGTAGTCTCTTATAACCATCTATTCGTGGCAAACTGGTTAAAACTCTCGTTTTACCACACTTCCTTTATGGCTCCCGTGTTTATATATCTTTTGATTCATCTTGTCGTCAACGTCCTACGGTTGCATTCAGTGACTGCTTGCATTATATCTTTCACTTGAGACGAACAGATCACGTCTCGAATATAAAGAAATCCTTATTAAGATATGACATTTTTCGTCTTTGCTTGTCCTTTCATATAAAGTGTTCTATGCCCAAAGTCCTTGTTACCAATTCGATTTCTTATCTCCCTTGCACTCCACTAGACCAATCAAATTTTATTCCTGCCCATCTGTCCCTAATTGGTAGTCGCTCCTTCTTTGTGCATACTATTAGACTTTGGAATAGCCTTCCCAACATGGTACAAAGAATAGGCACAGTCGCGGATTTCAGCAAGCAAGCATCTATTTTTCTCTCCTCCTCTTAATTTTCTCTTCTTTAGTCTATTTAATCTTTCTGTCTTCTATCCTTTTATGATCGCAGGAATAGTTTTAATTATTTTGTGGAATTATTTAGTTAAGGTTATTCATTAAGATTCCAATGTTTATTTATGTATGAAAATTTTTACTTGTTAGATACTCTAAAAGATGAAAGTCTTGTGTACATTCCATGTCTTGAATTAATAAAATAAACAACAATAAACAATTATCGGACGCTATACGGGAGCCTAAGACGCAGTTGTGAACCGGTCTTAAGGCTCCGATAAGTGAAAAGAAGGGAGTAAGAAAGCCACACATGACAAAACTTTAACCAGAGAATTTCCATCCAAATATTGCCTGGCTGAAACTAACATATAAGCAATGGTTGCACTCTAACCCACATAAAAAGTTTCATATGCAATACAGAGTTACTTTAAGACGGCGACCACCACGCGTAATCCTTACTAATATTATAAATGGGAAAGTAACTCTGTCTGTATGTCTGTCTGTTACGCTTTCACGCCTAAACCACTGGACCGATTTTGATGAAATTTGCTACAGACATAGTTTATACCTTGGAGACGGACATAGGCTACTTTTTATGGAGAAAATAGGGTTGAAGGGGGTGAAATGGGGTTCAATAAGTTGTAAGGGGATTTTTTTTCTTTACTTTTTTTTCTATTGTATATAAAGTAAATGACTGATAGACAACGCACAACCTGAACCGCTAGAGCTAAAGGGCTGAAATTTTGACAGTGCATCCCTATAATGACGTGGATATCCACTAAGAGGCGATTACTCGAAATTCATCCCCTAAGGGTGTAACTGCATAATGGCGCGACTATGTATTGGGCGCCATTTATGCGTGGTCTTACCCCCTCAGCCAGAAGCCCGGAAAAGCCTGACCAAGGGCACAACACCAAAACATAAAAAAATTTGAATATGCTAATATGCCGTCGGCCACACGGATTGGCTAGCTCGCCGGATGGGGGTCGTGGGGTGTGTGGCCGGGCCTATACGCAGTGTGGTTCACCACTTACCTGTGACTGTGCAATTTCAGCTTCCGCCTCCATCATTCTCCAGGCATCACCTGAGCCGCGTCACTGTATTTCGGTCCCTTGCCAGCTCCTAGGATAGATAGCCACCAGCTGGCAAGGAAAAGCACTACTTAAGAACCCTGAAAAGGAAATGAAACCCGCTCCAACAATTCCAAAAAAAAATTCTAACCCATGGCAATTATCATTATAATCATTTAATTTTTTCTGTTAGCTACAGGTATCACCAACGTACAAGGATACAACAAATTAATTCAATACAATTCGATATTCATTAACCATAAACCATTCAAATTTCTCAAATTCAAACAAAACAGTACTATAGCATTACGTATACTTCAATAACTCTGTTCACGAAAGGTTGAAAAAACGCGTCGCATTGGTACCATTACGTCGTTTCTTTTTTTACAAATGATATCTAAAATCAAGGATTCAATTAAAGAAAAACTATTTACCTGTAAACAACAAGAATAAAAAAAAAATATTTCCAATAAAGAGAAAATAAATGTATATAGCAATATAAATAATATGAACTATGAACAAATCCAAGTACTATGAGGTAACTTGTTAAAAGTTAATCATTTAAAGTCAAACATACATAAGTATTATTTGTGTTGGAGTGTGTACATTAGGTTATTTTTCTCCCATATCGATAAGGTTGTACCCGGTCAAGTATTCCTGGTATAATCGTTTGTCCGTCAACACCTCTCGTGAAAAAATTTTTTTTCTTCCAAGTTAATCTGCGAAACTGAATCCCGGTGACATTTGATACTTTCGATATTTATGCTCATATCGGTTCACCAGTTAAACACGCAATTCCTTCTGGCCTCTAGAATGTGACAGACTGACGCGTTTGTCCAATCTTATTATTTCACCAACTCCGGACGTATTTTTTCTTGTTTTGGGGAGAGATTTTTATCTAAATCTTGGTGCAATGCACCCAAAAAAAACTACGAACTAATCTAATGTCACCTGCTAACGACTTTCTGCACTGGCCTTTCCGCTTCCTCCGCGTTAGATTGTTGGAACTGCGAGCCACCAGAAGTTTCTGGTCAGCACTTAGATTACCTGTTCTATTCCATCCCACGGGATTTCCTTCGTGTCCAATACACACGAAAACTTCGATTAACGCTGATTCCACAAGTAAAATTCAGATATATTCAAATTCGCCTATTATAGGTCCTTGAGATGATTTTCTGGGGTTGTACGATGACTAGCTCTTGACGGTTGTCAGGGGCTTCCCACTGCTGCACACCATCAAAGACAGCCTCCGATAGCAATCACCAAACTAAGCACTGCTTTTTCCGGGCTTCTTGTTTATTTCCGGCTACACTTCGAGACTCTGATACCGAGTTAAGGAGGAATATTATTTACTTGATTCCTCGACTCCGACTATGAACACCGATTTTTTTCAGAAAAATTTTTTTTCAAAATTTTCCTTTTCAGTCCTTTGTTTTTCTCTCCGCCGCCTACTGTTTTGTTCCGAACAACTTCTGAATTTCATTCCCGACAGTGATTTTGAGTCAAGTAGTTATTTAGGGATTTTCGAGCAAAACTGACCGTTACAAGGGAATGAAATGGGGTTAACCCAAAATTCTGAAGCTGAAAGACTAAAATTTTGACAGTGCATCCCTATAATCTCGAAGAAATGAATGACTCGAAATTCACTTTATTTAATATTCATTTGTGATTGCTTCATAATTTCTTGCACCCACGTAAATAGGCGAACAAACTTAACGAACGTTCGTCAAACCCTAAAATGTCACTTCTCTTGATGACATATACATGCCAATCTCTGCTTCAAAACTTGCAGATTTGTTGAGCAGAGGTGATATACGCAGCAATTTGCTTACCATATTTATTAAAAATATGCACTATTTTTTTTTTTTTTTTTTTGAAGGAAAACATTGCACATAATAAACAGTTTTTATTTAAAGGCGTTGCAAGGCACGCGGGGTTTATGCTAGTATTACATAACGAAGGAAAATATGTTTTAAACCAGCTTCTCGCGGTAACGTCAAGTATGGTGCATTCAACTGTCGACCCAGAAAATTTTTCAAAAGTGTATGATCCGTTTACGCTGCCAGTACAAAAGCGCCGCCCCCACGTGAGCCACCCCATACTGTCACTTGATTGGAGACGTTGTTCGATGACTATTTCTCATTGGTATTCGAAGCCACAGATACCAGGGTATACAGAAACAAATTAATGTTAATCTGTATACCGTATGACGGTATTTTAGTGCTAACGACACGTGATGGCTTCTTTCTATATAAAATATAAGTTGTTGTTATTGTTTTGCATTAGCTCTGACGACACTAGGTACGTTTTTTACGATATTCGAAGCTGCCAGACTCTTTTACAATACCTTGTTTCTGTATATCGTGCCCAGATGCAACAAATTTGCTTGCAAGCATAATTTTATTTAAAAGATCATGAATTTGTTCATGGATTTCCACTATCCAATCAACTAATCTATAAGCATATTGGCCACAATCTTTATGCAAAATAGTGGTAAAAGCTGGGTTGTGATATCTTCAATCCCTCAAGTCTCGAAATGCACAAACCCCGGCATTCAATCACGCTATCAGCTTCAGCGACGATATTTTCATCTGCCCTGGACGGACAAGAACGAGTTACAGTTTTCAGTTTTCGGAGGCGTTCGACTGTATCGTAGCTTAGTTTCATAGCGGTAGTGCTCCTATCATGCCTTGACCTCCTCTAAAGATTTCATACACTTTGTACGATTTGTAGCGGCTTGTTTCCAGTCTGCTGTTACTGCGTCCTTCTATCACTTTCTCCGGCTGCATACTAGCCCATCACCTTGCATATCCCCAAATACAATTTTTGTTGATATCCTCGTCCCGTCCATTCTTGCAATACGTTCTGCATAACTTAACAACCTATTAATCTTGATGTATATGGCTAATTCAGATTCGTTAAATGTGATACAATCAATCTATGTATGTACTTCTCCATCTTCCACTTTCGTTAACAGGATCTGAATGTATCTTAATACTTTTCTCTCAAATCTGATTTTGTATTCCGATTCTTGTGACATCGTCCATATTTCACTTCCGCAATTGTTTAAAAGCAAGTTAATTGGGAATTGGAATGAAACAATCACTGATTAATGGTTTGGTACTAATTTATTAAAATATTAAACGTCCCGTCGTTTTGTTACTAATTTATAAAAAATATTAAACGTCCCGTCGCGTCGTCACCGTTGTTAAATCTATTTTGGACTGGTGAACTTTCGTTCTTTCTTGCAGCTTGTTGGTGCTTGAGGCGGTGGTGAAAATGCTGATGCCAGTGCTGGGTGAGGTTTTTCACTTGTAGCTCTTTCGCAACTCCAATTGAACTTAAATTAGAGCAAGATATTGGTTTGCTCAATCACCACAAGTTTCGTCATCCCGGATGAGTTGGTTGATATTAATTAGGTTCTCCAAGGCGATGAACTGGGTTTATACATTCTGCCCCCTTGAAATCTCCTTGATTTCAACAGCTGCTGGATTTCGGTACCAGGTGATGGTTCTGACGGGATCTAGTAAACATTTTAATTGTTGACCGGGTTAGATATGGAGGGATAGAGGGATTTCCTTTCGTTAAGGAGAGTAAGGTGTGCGATATTGGGATTTTCTGGTTCGGGTGAAGGGTTATTAGGATTTTGAGCGACGACTGCTATTAATTCGGAAGTCGGATCATTTAACGGGATGTGTCCTGCTCTGGAGATGATTGTGTACGACGAGATTTGTGAGTGTGTCCCATGTTGCAGCGATGATTCTCCAGTTCCACCCAAAGAGATTATGTAGTCGGCGGCCGTTTATAATAGTGTCACATATGAATTTAACTCCTTTTATGATACTGCATATTCCAATCACAATTAGATATATTTTTCCAACTTCACTGAGGGTAGTCCATATCTTAAGCTGCACGGTTTCCATTACGCTGTGCATTGCACCTGGTGTGATTAGTTTAAGAACATCCATATCTTGATGACCAACGTCTTCTCCCAGCAGTCTCTTCGTAACAATATTTGTAATCGCTTATCTTTCTGATGCATACATTGCTTGGCGTCGGAGTTCATTTAGTGCATTGGTCGTATATACAGGGTGAGAGAAAAGTCCGGCACCGGTTCGATATTTCCTAAACGGTAGGTTTTCGTGAAAAAAGTTTGTAGCAAAAGTTGCTCAGCTTGGAGGGTAGATTCGTTTGAACACAAAACTCACCCCCACCCACTCACCCCCTCGCAGGGGGTGGGGGTAACTCTAAATTTTTAAATAGCAACCCCCATTTTTTTCACGGATTATGATTCTCCGAAGAAAAATATGAAACTTTCGCTTTAACATTTTTTTTATCCGAAGCTTCCCTGCACCCCCAAAATGAATTTTTGGGGATGGGGAATAGTCCGGCACCGTTTCGATATTTTCTGAACGGTAGGTTTTCGTGAAAAAAGTTTGTAGCAAAGGTTGCTCACCTTGGAGGGTAGAATTGTTTGAACACAAAACTCACCCCCACCCACTCACCCC
This sequence comes from Thereva unica, assembly GCA_949987705.1. Taxonomy (NCBI): domain Eukaryota; kingdom Metazoa; phylum Arthropoda; class Insecta; order Diptera; family Therevidae; genus Thereva; species Thereva unica. Next base: position 103,179,351 of record OX465283.1, read on the forward strand.
CTCGCGGGGGGTGGGGGTAACTCTAAAATGTTAAATAGCCGTTATGAAAATTGAGACCTCCAGTATCCTGTTTTTCAAATCATGAATGTCAGCAGGCTTACTTTCGTAGAATGGATTTTTCAAGACAAGAACGATTTCTCAGAACAACAGGGTCTATCAGTGTAACTCCGCTTAATCAAAATTTCAATACTGTCTCTTTCTGAGAACATATCGTCTCGGTTAAGAATGTAACAAAAAAACAAGAACCTAACAAGAACGAATTCTCGTGGATACTTTTCAATAAACATTTGTAAAAGATCAGAAGGCAAGAGTGCAATTTCAGATCAATAGTTGATGCCTTTAAATTGGAAAAATCTTTTTCAAACTTTGAATACCGGCCTGAAATATCTGGTTTCATTTCCATTGGGATATCACACCTACGTTTTCTTCTAGAATTGTACTTGTAATCTAAGTTTATTTTATTATAACCATGCCTCTCACTGAACGAGAGAGGATTGAAATTTTGATTATGCGGGGCTACGGAGATCGAAAACGCTCTAATCAGGAGACTGCAAACCTATTTAATGAAACACATCCAGAACGTGCCATCCCGATAAACAAATCTACCGTCAAGCGAACAGTTGATCGGTTCGTAGATACAGGTAAGTCCTTTAAATGGTTTTGCTGATTTGTTAGGTAAATGCTGCTTTTTTGCATTCAATAAACAGGTTCTGTCACAGACAGGCCGAGACTCGGACGTCCGAGAACAGCTACAAATCCTGAAACATCACTGAATGTTCTCCTCAACTTCACCGAAGATTGTCATAAGTCGACACGGAAAGTAGGTCAGGCAATGGGAATTAACGATTGGTCCGTGCGAAAAATTTTAAAAACTAACAAGTATCATCCATACAAAATTTGCTTGGTACAAGAGTTGACGGACAACGATTTCGATCTGAGAGTCGAGTTTTGCGATGTCATGATGGATCGATATGATCAGAATCCAATGACATTTTTCTGGACCTGTTTTTCGGATGAGGCAAAATTTGAGCTAAATGGAAATATGAATCGACACAACAGCAGGTACTGGTCTAGTATAAATCCACACTGGATGAGAGATTCTCACACACAATACCAGCAAAAAGTTAACGTTTGGGCTGGTATTGTTGCAAATCAGATTGTGGGACCATTCTTCTTTGAAGAGAATCTCACAGCTACGCGATATATGAGAATGCTCCAAGAAGAAATTGTACCTGCAATCCGAAATATCGTTGGAGATCAATTTGAGCTAGTTCAGTTCCAACAAGACGGGGCACCAGGACATTTCGGACTGCAAGTACGTGCGTATCTGCATGAGACATTTCCCGGAAGATGGATTGGTCGGAGAGGAGCGATCGAATGGCCGCCACGATCGCCGGACCTGACACCCCTCGATTTCTTTTATTGGGGTTTCTTGAAAAATCGCGTCTACGAAAGTAAGCCTGCAGACATTCATGATTTGAAAAACAGGATTCTGGTGGTCTCAAATTCCATAACGGCGGAAATGCTAGCACACGTTACAAACAATTTCTACCAACGGCTGGCTCATTGCCAAGCAGTGGAAGGTCAACAGTTCGAGCACCTGCTTACATAAGTGAGAGTGCGTCGAAGGTTTGGAGTCATTAAATACTGAGGGAGCGACGAACCTCGGGGTCCTTCAACGCTTCCACTTTAATAAACGGCCCTTTTCAGGGCCAAAATGATGTGTGAAATCCGACCTGGAACCTCCACGTGGTACACATCGGATAACGCTTATCCAGGAGGTGATGTCTGATCGTCTACTTGTCAGTAACCACACGTCAATACGTCGACAGTATTCATTCGGGAATGCAGGGAAGCTTCGGATAAAAAATTTTTTAGACGAAAGTCTCATATTTTTTTTCGGAGAATCATAATCCGTGAAAAAAATGGGGGTTGCTATTTAGAATTTTAGAGTTACCCCCACCCCCTGCGAGGGGGTGAGTGGGTGGGGGTGAGTTTTGTGTTCAAACAATTCTACCCTCCAAGGTGAGCAACCTTTGCTACAAACTTTTTTCACGAAAACCTACCGTTCAGGAAATATCGAAACGGTGCCGGACTATTCCCCATCCCCAAAAATTCATTTTGGGGGTGCAGGGAAGCTTCGGATAAAAAAAATGTTAAGGCGAAAGTTTCATATTTTTCTTCGGAGAATCATAATCCCTGAAAAAAAATGGGGGTTGCTATTTAAAAATTTAGAGTTACCCCCACCCCCTGCGAGGGGGTGAGTTGGTGGGGGTGAGTTTTGTGTTCAAACGAATCTACCCTCCAAGCTGAGCAACTTTTGCTACAAACTTTTTTTACGAAAACCTACCGTTCAGGAAATATCGAACCGGTGCCGGACTATTCCCCACCCTCAAAAATTCGTTTTGGGGGTGCAGGGAAGCTTCGGATTAAAAAAATTTTAAGGCAAAAGTTTCATATTTTTCTTCGGAGAATCATAATCCGTGAAAAAAAATGGGGGTTGCTATTTAAAAATTTGGAGTTACCCCCACCCCCTGCGAGGGGGTGAGTGGGTGGGGGTGAGTTTTGTGTTCAAACGAATCTACCCTCCAAGCTGAGCAACTTTTGCTTCAAACTTTTTTCACGAAAACCTACCGTTTAGGAAATATCGAACCGGTGCCGGACTTTTCTCTCACCCTGTATACCTGCCTTCATTAAGTCACCTGGCTCTTCATACTTCCAGTTGGTGGTTAGTGATGGGTGTAATTTCCCTGGGCTTCTTATCTTCTGTATTGTGGGATTGAGTCCATACCAATCCCCTAAAATGTAGTAAGCTGGATTCAAGAGTGGAGAACAAGCAACTTCTGTTCCAAATTCTTGTATGAGATGCGTTTTCGGGGTCATAAAGAATGTCTTATTCATGTAGCTAATCGGCAGTTCATTAAAACACTTCTCACTGGCACGTACAGCGACTTCGACTGGTTGACATTTAATTATGTATATGGCTTCGCCGCGAGGTACCGCCGTGTATCCTCGTTCTTTAATGTACCTCCAAGCGAATTCATCAGGATAGTGAGGTGCTATCGTTAATAGCGTCTGCAATACTTCCCGTTCTAGTTCACATCGACGTGTTATTAGATTAAGGTACAGTTGTTCTGTTTGTTGTCTCATGTGCCTTTCTGCGTATACGAATTTAGAGTTTACATACGTTTGATATCTAAATTATTGGACGCTACTGATTTTTTGGTGAATAGGAACTGATTTGTTACCTTTGGTACAATTACTAGACGGGGATGTTCCGTTTGGTATCCTTTGGCTTGACAGATTGGTATTTCTCTTCTTATTTCCAGTGCGAAGATGTTGTCTTCTGTGTTTACAGTATACGAGTATATGACTGTTGGATTTATGGTGGTGCTGTTATGTAGGCTAAGGACCTTACTTGCTTGGCCTTCCCATAGCACATCGTATTTGTAATCTTCACATCGTTCATCAGGCACTAATTTCCAAAATGTAATTCCGTTTTCAGGATCGGTGCACTTCGTATTGAGATAGGGGCACACAATATTGCCTCTTATTGTGATCTTGTTCTCATCTAGTCTAGCTGTACTAAGATTGTCGGTAATGGTTATGGTTATGGCTTGTATAACTAAAGCGTTTGACCAGGAATGTCCGCTAGTTGTGTAGTGTTGTCCTCTACATGCACCGTTTTCATCTACTTCTCCCACGACCACCTCCGAGTAGCTTGAGGACGAATTGGGTTTTATTTCCCCGATTAATCGGTGGTTAGTTAATCTAAATTCCCCTTTTTGGTGTAGGGTCATACATTCCTCGTTCGATATGTCACTGATGAAGGTTGATAATCCTCCCGGTACCAACGAAATGTGACTAAACATGCCACAGGTATATACAGACTGGATAATGCTTACTTTACATTGGTAGGTATGTACATATGTAACTTCGCTCAATTGGAGTAATTGGATCTCTTCAAGTTCTACTTTTGTTGATGGTTTTTCTATATGGCATTCTTCGACCTCAATTAGTGATAATGTAGAGATATTTACGTTTTGTGGCCGCAGTCGTAGGCGATAATACCGTGCACTGCTATTGGGAAGTAGCCCATAAGTAATATGATGCAGATATGATTCATGACGCTGTAAAACATGGTTAATTATTGACTGGTTGTTGGGCTTTTGGGGATTTTTTTTTTTTTTTTTTTTTTTTATTTACTTATTTATAATTTTTTTTTTTGTTTTTTTTTTTTGTATACAACTTATATGTAGAGTTTCTTACTTGTGCTAAAGTTACCTTCTTATTTTCTTTATCTTAGTTAATTGGGTGATTGGAGGAATTTGGAACTTGCTGTCGGTTTTCTTCGATTGGTAGTAAGCATATTTTTGAAATTGGTCGTTTGAGTATAGAGTTTCTTGACTTGATCGTAACTACTCGCACTAGTCCATCTGACCCAGGGTGCACTTCGATTACTCTGCCAAGCGCCCAGCAAGTTGGTGGGAGTCTTTCATCTTTTATTATTACTAGATTGCCTACTGTTATATTAGGGTTTGGTTTTAGCCATTTAGGTCGTTGTTGGAGTCTATGGAGGTATTCCTTCTGCCATTTTCTCCAGAAGCTTTGGTGCACATGTTGTATATGTTTCCAACGATTTATCCTACTGATGTGCTTATCAGAAACATTTTCTTCTGGGGGAGCAATTAGAGCACTGCCAATGAGGAAATGTCCTGGAGTGAGTGCTTCGGTGTCGTCGGGGTCATCTGACAGTGGGCATAGTGGTCGGGAGTTCAAACATGCTTCAATTTGGGTCAACAAGGTTGTTATTTCTTCGAATGTGAGTAACGAGTCTGCCATGACTCGTTTTAAGTGGTGTTTTGTGGCTCGTACGCCGCTTTCCCAGAGCCCTCCGAAATGTGGAGCACCTGGTGGTATAAAATGCCATTTGACACCCATTTGTTCTATTATACCATAAGTCTCTTCTGTTAATCCCCATTCTCGTTGTAGGTTGATTGCACCAAGCTGACGGTTGGCACCAATAAAGTTAGTGCCGCAATCACTAAAGATGTGCGTGCTAAGTCCCCGTCTGGCTACGAATCTTCTGAATGCTGCCAAAAATGCGTTCGTTGATAGTTCACTGACGGCTTCGAGGTGAATGGCCTTTGTGCATAGGCATATAAACACAGATATGTAGCCCTTGGACGTCTTTACTCTTCCTCGGCATTTTGATTCTTTGAGTACGATTGGACCACAAAAATCTATACCTACATTTTGAAATAGTCTACTTCTGGTCACTCTAGCTTCTGGTAGATTTCCCATTAGCTGTTGCGGTGTTGTTGCCTTATATCTCCAGCACGTAAGGCATTTATGGATTTTTTGTCGCACACATCTTCGCGCGTGTATAATCCAATATTCCATTCGGATGGTGGCAAGTGTCAATTGTACACCTCCATGTAGCGATAACTTATGTGCATCGTCTATGATGAGGTTCGTAACATGTCCGGTCGCTCCAAGGATAATAGGATGTTTCTCACTGTACGGTACATCTGAATTTTTTAGTCGCCCGCCTACTCTCATAATGTTCTGATTGTCGAGGAATGGATTTAGGTTTTGGATGGTACTCTTTTTGTCTAATGGGAGCATGTTTTTCAATGCATGAATTTCGTTAGGAAATGCTTGAATTTGAGCTAACTTGATCACTAGTCGTTTAGCTGCTCTTATTTCTTCATTTCTTACATATCCTGTAGTTTTCTGTTGTGGTTTCCTACAGTTATTATAAAATCGGGTACATAGTGCTATTATTCTCAGTAGTTTCCTCCATATGGAAAACCTAGTCAGGAGGTCGTTGATCTCATCTTCTGATGTTTGTGTGGTGATCTTGGCTACATGAACTCTGATTTTTTTTGTCTCTAGTTTGGTCTCTTTTATTATGTTTTCAGGCCATTTCTCAGGTTCTTCCTTAAGCCATAATGGACCGTTCCACCAGATTTTATGATCCTTCAACTGTACAGGCTTTACTCCTCTGCTTGCACAGTCGGCTGGGTTGTCCTTAGTAGGAACGTATCTCCAAAAACATCCATCGGTGTCAGTTTGAATTGCACTTACACGGTTGCCTACAAAAGTTGTCCATTTTGAAGGATGCCCTTGGATCCAAGAGAGCGTTATGGTAGAATCACTCCATAGATAGACGGTGGTTGGTTTCATTAGAATTTTACAGAGAACTTGTTTTACAAGTTTCGCGAGGAGGGATGCAGCACACAGTTCTAATCGGGGTAAGCTTAGTTGTTTAGTAGGAGCGACTCTAGTTTTGGCTAGCATTAACGTTGTTTTATACTCATTACAATGAGGTGTGCGCATGTATAGAATTGCTGCGTACGCTTGGACTGATGCGTCACAGAATCCGTGTATTTGGAATTCGCCTTCTGGCTTGATGTATAACCATCGCGGTATATTTATTTTTTCTATTAGTGGCAAGTCTGCACGGAATTCTTGCCACTGGCGTGCTATTGTATTGGGTAATTCTTGGTCCCATTCTGTCTTTATCAGCCATAGCTGTTGCATCATGATTTTCGTGGTTACTACGATGGGTGCCAACCATCCCAGCGGATCAAAAAGCCTTGCTATTTCTGAAAGCAGGTCCCTTTTTGTCTTGGGATCATTTGTTAGTGGTTTAATTTTAAATTGAAAACAATCGCTTGACGGGTTCCAATGTATCCCTAATGTTTTTATCGTGTTGTTTATATTAAGTTCCATGTTGGTCTTTATTTCACGATCTTCATTGGGAACACCTTCCAAAATGGCATTTGAGTTGCTTGTCCACTTACGAAGATGAAATCCTCCTTTCTTCAAAACGTGTCGTAGTTTTTGTTGGAGATTTAAGGCCTCGTCCTCGGTGAATGCTCCAGACATAAGATCATCAACGTAAAAATCCCTGAGGATGGTTTTGCAAGCTAAGGGGTAATCATGTTCTTCATCATGGGCTAATTGGTGTAGTGTGCGAATCGCTAGGAATGGCGCACTTGATGTCCCGTATGTAACCGTAAGTAATCGGTACTCCTTTATAGGTTCAGATGGGTCTTCTCTCCACAGTATGCGTTGATAATCAGTATCTTCTCTAGCAATCATGATTTGTCTGTACATTTTTTCGATGTCGGCGGTAAATGCATATTTGTGAATTCGAAAGCGTAGTAGTATATCGGCTAGGTCATCTTGTATGGTTGGTCCGGCAATCATGTGGTCATTAAGAGAGGTGTAATTCGTAGTCTTAGCTGAGGCATCGAAGACTACTCTTACCTTAGTAGTAGTGCTTTCTTCTTTTACTACACTATGGTGAGGTAGATAGTTGGGCATGTAATCGACTGGGTCGTCTTCATCGACGATCTCCATATGTCCTAAGTTAAGATACTCATCCATAAACTTTTTATACTCTACTTTTAATGTTGGGTTTCTGAGAAGTTTCTTTTCTACACTGAGAAATCTTTTCAGAGCAATTGCTCGAGACTCGCCTAATACGGGTGCAGTTGGATGTGATTTAAATGGAAGGTTTAGCTCATATCTTCCACTTGAGAGTCGTTTATGAGTGGTTTGAAAGTGGTTTTCACACATTACTTCTTCTTTTGTATGATGTTGTTTATTGGGAATTTCGTCGACTTCCCAGAATTTCTTTAACAATTCATCAATTGTGGGTTTATTCGTGCACACTAGACTTATGGTAGTTCGAGTTTCTGGTGTACTAGTAGTTGGTCCACAAAGGATCCAACCCAGGGAGGTACATTGGGCTATAGGACTATTAGGTGCCCCTTTGATAACTCCGCCTTCTATGATTTTTACATATGCATCTACCCCTAGCAGTATATCAATGTCCCCTGTGTTGAAGTAGAAGGGATCGGCTAGCTGTAACCCTTCAAGATGAGTCCACCTTTGAGGGTTAGTTGAATATGATGGTAGTTTTCCTGTGATTTGGTTAATCACGAAGGCTTGAAGTTCAATGTTTTGATCATCTTTAAAATGTGCTCCGAACTTGAGGTTGGTAACTCCGCGAATGGTATCCAATTCGACATTTCCGACACAGGTGATTCCTAAATCTGTTGTTTTTCTTTTTAATTTAAGTAGTTGAGCACTTCTTTCTGTAATAAATGATACTTCTGATCCTGGATCTACCAAGGCTCTAAGGGTGATAGTTCCAGCTTCAGTGCTGTGTACCTTAATAAGAGCTGTGGCGAGGAGCGTACTGGTGTGTGTTGGTTTCTTTGCTAGGTAGGTGTGCACAGGTGTCGTGGCCAAGTGATCTGGATCAGTTTGTGGAGTATTGGTTCGAGATGAGGCATTAATCTTATCAAGATGTAAGAAAGTGTTGTGTTTCTTTTGGCATTTATGGCATGAGGAGGTTTTTGGGCAGTGACTTGTAATGTGTGTATTCCCAAAACAGTTGCAGCATAGACCCTTGCGTTGAATGTAATTAAGACGCTGGTTGGGGTTCATTTTTATAAACTGTGGGCATTCACGAAACAGGTGAAATTTGTTGCAGGGGCACTTAACTGCAGATCCTCTTGAATGTGTAGGGTTTGTTAATTGATGTGGTTGGGCTAAATGCACCTTGGTGCTTTCTGGTTTACTGTTGAATGGGGTTTCACGAGTAATATTTTTTGCGCCCCCAATGGATTCTAAGGTACGAAATCGTCTTTCGATGAAATTCTTAAATTCGTTGATGGTGGGTAAAGCGGTTGCATCATTGCGGGTGCTTAAATTTATTTCCCAATGTGTGATTGTTTCACGATTCAGTTTTTGGGTAAGAAGGTGTATTAATAATGGGTCCCAATTTGTGGTTATGACCTTAAGACCTTTTAGTGCTTCTAGCACTTCATTTAATTTGTCCAGCATTCTTCTTAATTGCTGAGCAGTCTCTTGACTGTGGGTAGGCATGGATATTAACAGGTTCAGTTGGGCGGTAACAAGGATGCGATGATTGTGATATCGCCCCTTCAGTAGTTCCCATGCTGAAGTGTAGTTGGAGTCCGTGAGCTGAAGATGTTTAATAAGATTTTCAGCTTCTCCACTGACACTATTTCTCAAATAATGCAATTTGTGAACATTACTCAATTGCTTATTTTCGTGAATCAGCGAGATAAACAAATCGTGAAAAGAAGGCCAGTTCACGTAATTGCCGGAAAAGGTAGGTATATTAATTCTTGGTAACTTGATCTCGGTGTTTTCTGACCGAGTCGCTGGTGCAAGGGGAAATGGTGTTGACGGAACGGGTGATGGAACTGGTGCTTTTGATGGTGGCTTTAATGCCTGCAGTTGATCACTCATTAATCCACAGGCTTGGCAGTAGGTTTCTTCTAATTCACTAAAGACATCGTCTTTGAATTATTTAATGTTTTTATGCTCGCTGCTGTATAGCTTCAACAACATGCGATGGGTTTTTTCTATAATTTGCCACTGTGCATTTAATAGAAGTTTACGCTCAGTGATGTATCCTTCCTTTAATCTGTCTTTCGACGTTTTTTTTTTTTTTTTTTTTTTTTTAATGGTTTGTATAAACCCAGTTCATCGCCTTGGAGAACCTAATTAATATCAACCAACTCATCCGGGATGACGAAACTTGTGGTGATTGAGCAAACCAATATCTTGCTCTAATTTAAGTTCAATTGGAGTTGCGAAAGAGCTACAAGTGAAAAACCTCACCCAGCACTGGCATCAGCATTTTCACCACCGCCTCAAGCACCAACAAGCTGCAAGAAAGAACGAAAGTTCACCAGTCCAAAATAGATTTAACAACGGTGACGACGGGACGTTTAATATTTTTTATAAATTAGTAACAAAACGACGGGACGTTTAATATTTTAATAAATTAGTACCAAACCATTAATCAGTGATTGTTTCATTCCAATTCCCCTTTTAAACATTTATTGGTCCTTCGAGCCGGATCTTGCGATACGTTTATCAAGATCCGAAAATTAACATTGAAAGTTGACAGTGAAAGTGATAGTGAAGTGGCAGTAATCGTGAAGTTACAACCAACATTAACTTCATCACCATAACATCAGAATCACCAGAGGAACATCGAGGAACATCGAGCACCACAACCAATTTAAGCAGAACCTGATTTAATAAGGAATTAAGGTTAGTAAACATTTTTTGTTGATCGATCCCGGAACTTTTGCCTACCACAATACCACCCAACTCCCGTGAACTTGCTACAACACACGAGTGCCCCAGTTCTTTAATTACAAAACAAAGTAAAATAAAAATTTCCATCACTCGGTGCCATAAAAGCTAAGAAATTCCATAAATCGCAATGGAAGGTGATTCGGAAACCCGTAATTTGACTCCCACTGTCGACGAATTAATTTCTGATCAAGCTATTAATCAGACAGAGCTTGAACGATTTATAAAAAATTATAAAAAAACGTCGAAAGATAGATTAAAGGAAGGATACATCACTGAACGTAAACTTCTATTAAATTCACAGTGGCAAATTATAGAAAAAACCCATCGCATGTTGTTGAAGCTATACAGCAGCGAGCGTAAAAACATTAAATACTTCAAAGACGATGTCTTTAGTGAATTAGAAGAAACCTACTGCCAAGCCTGTGGATTAATGAGTGATCAACTGCAGGCATTAAAGCCACCATCAAAAGCACCAGTTCCATCACCCGTTCCGTCAACACCATTTCCCCTTGCACCAGCGACTCGGTCAGAAAACACCGAGATCAAGTTACCGAGAATTAATATACCTACCTTTTCCGGCAATTACGTGAACTGGCCTTCTTTTCACGATTTGTTTATCTCGCTGATTCACGAAAATAAGCAATTGAGTAATGTTCACAAATTGCATTATTTGAGAAATAGTGTCAGTGGAGAAGCTGAAAATCTTATTAAACATCTTCAGCTCACGGACTCCAACTACACTTCAGCATGGGAACTACTGAAGGGGCGATATCACAATCATCGCATCCTTGTTACCGCCCAACTGAACCTGTTAATATCCATGCCTACCCACAGTCAAGAGACTGCTCAGCAATTAAGAAGAATGCTGGACAAATTAAATGAAGTGCTAGAAGCACTAAAAGGTCTTAAGGTCATAACCACAAATTGGGACCCATTATTGTCACCCTCAGAGCAAAAGCGGGTTATATTTGATGTTGCAGCAAAAGAGGAATAAAAATATTTCAGCGCAAAAATGGTTCAACTATTATTCAGAGCAAGAACGGAACGGCAAAAGTCTTAGAGCAAAAGCGGATTAACTCTCTAAACCGTTTTTGCCCTCTACGAAAACTTAAACCGCTTTTGCCCTCAGGTTTTATTTATACCTCCGTCGCTACATTATTACTTCGAAATCTATTTTTAGACCACATTTTCTTCACTTTCCTAGAAATACAATGCAACTCTATTCATAATATTGGAATTTTCGGAATTTTCGCGTTTGTAAGATTTGACTTTGAATGTGTAAAGTCTTTGTAATTGTTTATGATAAGTTTTATGTTTTTGCCATTTTCTCATTTTGACTACATATTTGGGGATTTTTACATTTCTGACATAAATTTTTCACATGTTTATCTTTTATCTTTATTACTAACTTCAATTTTTATAATGTTTGCAATTTATGATTTTTTTCAATTTACGTTTTTTACTTAGTAATTTTTGTATTTTGTAAAAAAAAATTAAATTTGTTCAAAAATTCAGAATTGCAAACATAAAACTGAAGAATTGGAGATATTATTGTCAAAAAAGAAACTTAATAATATTAAAATGAAAAGAGCACTCATTTTGAAACTGCAATTGTGAAATCCAAATATTAAATAAAATTGAATTTTTTTAATAATTAAATGCCAATATCTAACTACACAATAAAGACATGACTGAACGGAAAATAATTATTATTAGATAAAAAAAAACTTTTTAATATAGCACGTTTTTATAACGAGCTAAAAAGAATAAAATAATTTCTCCAAGCCCCATACAGATTTAGAACCTCAAACATATTCCTAACCCCATACAGATAGTCCTGAAAATTTGTGATTGTGATTTTGTAATAGCTTTGAAAATATTTGTAAGATTTTAAACGAAAAAACGTGGGGCGCATACATGATTGATGCGAATGACTTCTCAACCCAGCTACTCTACACTCCTACTATTGTCTATAGCATGACCCCCGCGTTTTTTCGTTTAAAATAACATCTATAAATTATATTTCATTATCTGAAACTTTTATCTTTCATTTTACTTTAAATAATTTACCGTATTAATTTCCATTATGTAACTGGTGTGCATATTAAATTTTGAATTATGTCACATAGCTTATTTTGTTCTACATGGCATGTCCTTTCATTTGATTCCCATTTCGAGGTTTTTGTAAAGTTAGGCAATCCACCAGTTTTGTTAGCCGCCAAGTTAAATTTATAATGACGCCATAGAGCTTATTGTATTCTACTTATCACACCCTTTCCTGTAGTACCCACGTCGCGGTTGTTGTGAAGAAAATGTTAATCCGCCCTCTTGAGATGGCCGCCATGGACCAAACGCAATATTGAGTATACTATATTGCTTATGATATTCTACTTGTCATACCCATGTCGAGGGGGTTGTGAAGAAAATGTTAAACCGCCCTCTTGAGATGGCCGCCATGGACCAAACGATATATTGAGTATACTATATTACTAATAGTCTCTTCTACTTATCATACGCTTTCATTTGGTACCCAAGTCGAAAGAATTCTGAAGAGAGTGTTAACCCACCCCCCTGAGGAGGCCGCCGCGGATCTAAAGACATAGCATATTGCATTCGACTTATGATGCCCTTTCATGTAATACCCATGTCGAGGGGGTTGTGAAGAAAATGTTAATCCGCCCTCTTGAGATGGCCGCCATGGACTAAACGATATATTGAGTATACTATATTGCTTATGGTGTTCTATTTATCATACTCTTTCATTTGATACCCATGTCGAAGGGGTTGTGAAGAAAATGGTAATCCGCTCTCTTGAGAAGGCCGCCATGGACCAAGCGATAAATTGAGTACCCTTTATTGCTTATGGTGTTTTACTTATTACACCATTTTATGTGAATGCCATGTTCCGGGTGTTGTGAACAAAATGGTAATCCTGTTGAGATGGTCGCCATGGACCAAACAATATATTGAGCATACTATATCATACGCTTTCATTTGATATCCATGTCGAAAGGGTTCTGAAGAGAATGGTAACCGGAATTCCTGAGGAGACCGCCATGGATCTAAAGACATAGCTCATTGCATTCGACTTATGATGCCCTTTCATTTGATACCCATGTCGAGGGGGTTGTGAAGAAAATGTTAATCCGCCCTCTTGAGATGGACGCAATGGACCAAACGAAATATTAAGTATACTATATTGCTTATGGTATTCTACTTATGATACTCTTTCATTTCATACCCATGTCGAAGGGGTTGTGAAGAAAATGGTAATTCGCCCTCTTGAGATGGCCGCGATGGACCAAACGATAAATTGAGTATACTATATTTCTTATGGTGTTCTACTTACCATACCATTTCATTTGATACCCATGTTTCGGGGGCAGTGAAGAAAATGGTAATCCGCCCTCTTGAGATGGCCGCCATGGACCAAACGATATATTGAGCATACTATATTGGTTATGGTGTTATACTTGTCATATCCTTTCATTTGATACCCATGTCGAAGGGGTTGTGAAGAATATTTCAACCCGCCCTCCTGAGACGGCCTCCATGGATCTAAAGGTGTATATCATATTGCATTGTCTTCGGAGCTAAAGCTGTGTGCAAAATTTCAGAATGATAGGATATCCGGAAGTATTTGAAAAATCGATTGCAGAATTTGTTCCGTGAAGAAAACAGTAAGCCGTCCTCTGGAGACCTCCGCCATGGATCTAACGGTGTAATGAGTATACCATATTGCATTGTCATCGGAGCTGAAGCTGTGTGCAAAATTTAAAGGTGATCGGGTAACCGGAGGTATTCAAAAACGAAAATTTCAAAAATAGCAAAAATGTGTTAATATAGTTAAAATTAACCGAAACCTTTGAGATGAACTCAGGAGTACGACAAGGATGTTTACTTTCGCCGTTACTCTTTCTTATAGTAATAAACTATATCCTTGTCTGCGCTTTAGATGGTAAAACAGGTGGGTTTCAATAGGAATACATAGTTAGTTGGTGTGAAAGGGCGAGCATCTTCTTCCACAGTATTTTCGGTCCGAGCGGGACGTCCCAGCAATGGATACGCTGCTGTCGGTGCCGCTTCGAAAAATACGGTCTCTTGCCCTGTTTCTTCAGTTTACCGATTCTGGTCAATTCAGCAGATCGAGTACCCGCCTCCTTTCACACCCTGGGTTTGGGACCAGGCGACGGCGGACTTTCTATATTACGTTACAAGGGAGAAAAAGCAGAATTCAAAAAATAAAATCTAAAGCAGCGTTTTCAACCCTAGTGTGATGAAAACAAATTTGACGCGTTTATTGAGAGCAAAAGCGATTTAAATTTTTGTTCAGCGCAAAAGCGGTATAAGTTTTCATTAAGAGCAAAAGCGGGGTAAAAAGTTAACCCGCTTTTGCTCTCGGTTTTTTGATACACCGTTTTTGCGCTGAAGTATAGTTATACCATTTTTACTCTAAGAATACGAAGATATTCCTCTTTTGCGCTAAAAAAAACCCCCGAACCGTTTTCGCTCTCTTTGTTATTTTAGCCCGCTTTTACTCTGAGGGTGTCTATTAATACACCTTCTTACCCAAAAACTGAATCGTGAAACAATCACACATTGGGAAATAAATTTAAGCACCCGCAATGATGCAACCGCTTTACCCACCATCAACGAATTTAAGAATTTCATCGAAAGACGATTTCGTACCTTAGAATCCATTGGGGGCGCAAAAAATATTACTCGTGAAACCCCATTCAACAGTAAACCAGAAAGCACCAAGGTGCATTTAGCCCAACCACATCAATTAACAAACCCTACACATTCAAGAGGATCTGCAGTTAAGTGCCCCTGCAACAAATTTCACCTGTTTCGTGAATGCCCACAGTTTATAAAAATGAACCCCAACCAGCGTCTTAATTACATTCAACGCAAGGGTCTATGCTGCAACTGTTTTGGGAATACACACATTACAAGTCACTGCCCAAAAACCTCCTCATGCCATAAATGCCAAAAGAAACACAACACTTTCTTACATCTTGATAAGATTAATGCCTCATCTCGAACCAATACTCCACAAACTGATCCAGATCACTTGGCCACGACACCTGTGCACACCTACCTAGCAAAGAAACCAACACACACCAGTACGCTCCTCGCCACAGCTCTTATTAAGGTACACAGCACTGAAGCTGGAACTATCACCCTTAGAGCCTTGGTAGATCCAGGATCAGAAGTATCATTTATTACAGAAAGAAGTGCTCAACTACTTAAATTAAAAAGAAAAACAACAGATTTAGGAATCACCTGTGTCGGAAATGTCGAATTGGATACCATTCGCGGAGTTACCAACCTCAAGTTCGGAGCACATTTTAAAGATGATCAAAACATTGAACTTCAAGCCTTCGTGATTAACCAAATCACAGGAAAACTACCATCATATTCAACTAACCCTCAAAGGTGGACTCATCTTGAAGGGTTACAGCTAGCCGATCCCTTCTACTTCAACACAGGGGACATTGATATACTGCTAGGGGTAGATGCATATGTAAAAATCATAGAAGGCGGAGTTATCAAAGGGGCACCTAATAGTCCTATAGCCCAATGTACCTCCCTGGGTTGGATCCTTTGTGGACCAACTACTAGTACACCAGAAACTCGTACTACCATAAGTCTAGTGTGCACGAATAAACCCACAATTGATGAATTGTTAAAGAAATTCTGGGAAGTCGACGAAATTCCCAATAAACAACATCATACAAAAGAAGAAGTAATGTGTGAAAACCACATTCAAACCACTCATAAACGACTCTCAAGTGGAAGATATGAGCTAAACCTTCCATTTAAATCACATCCAACTGCACCCGTATTAGGCGAGTCTCGAGCAATTGCTCTGAAAAGATTTCTCAGTGTAGAAAAGAAACTTCTCAGAAACCCAACATTAAAAGTAGAGTATAAAAAGTTTATGGATGAGTATCTTAACTTCCCAGCAAACATCATCTCGAAGTTTAGAGTGCTTCGAAAAATTCTCGAACAGGAAGAGAGCGAGAAAGAAATACTTTGAAATAAAATTACGGTAATATTTCGTTTTTACGAAAAAAATTCGAAATTTTAAAAGAAGAGAACCGCGTACAATACTAAAAGTAAAATTCGCCTTTAAAAGGTTTCGAGAATTTTTCGTTTTGGCGAAAAAAACGAAAGAAACTCGAATCGCTTTTGCGATTCGATCTAGCGGTCCTTTTCGTTCTTTTTTACTTCGATTTCAATTCGAAAACGGCTTCGAGATCGCAATTGTAGTTCATTTTAACGATTAGCTTTCGATTCGATCTCAAATCATAATGTTTGCTGGGTTAGGACATATGGAGATCGTCGATGAAGACGACCCAGTCGATTACATGCCCAACTATCTACCTCACCATAGTGTAGTAAAAGAAGAAAGCACTACTACTAAGGTAAGAGTAGTCTTCGATGCCTCAGCTAAGACTACGAATTACACCTCTCTTAATGACCACATGATTGCCGGACCAACCACACAAGATGACCTAGCCGATATACTACTACGCTTTCGAATCCACAATTTTCCTGTGCACGAATCGTGAATTTAGTACCTTTTTCTAGGCAAAAAAGGCTCTATTCACACTCTATTTCCTGTTGTAACTAATTTTTGTGAGTAATCATGGTTTTACGTTTTCCTTGAGGTCTTGTTTTGATTTTGTTGTCAGTTGTACTAAATACAGCGAACGCCCTAAGATGCCCAAAATTATCAACATAACCTAATAGCTGGATGTTTGTTTTAGCCTGGGAGCCATGCCGTTGTTTTAATTCCTGTGTGATTTCAAATTCATCCGTGAGTCCTCTCTAGTGTGCATTTTAACAATCGAACATTCGATTTTCTTTGAGTTTTCGTCTGTGTATACAGTCGTACGATTATTTATAGTCGACGAAAAATTCCAATATATTTACTTTCTTCTCCTAGCTGTTTTGAAGATTTGTAAACAGCTGATCGGTTATTGAGCGATTCTGATGGCTGCTTATGTGAAGCATGTTATTGATGATTAGTGGCACCTAAGTCTACCACCACAAACCTAATTGAAATACTAGGCGGTTTAAAAAACATGCTATGAGTAATATAGAGAATGGTGGCGTCAGGTCGATGCTATCATGATGGATATCTCAAAAGCGTTTGAAAAAGTAAATCATGAGCTGCTTCAACATACATTAGAGGTATACGGTTTGCATGGGAGTATGCTGCTATGGTTGGATTCATATTAGAGAAATAGTGTAAACATGGATTTTTAATTCAGTCTACTGCCTTTTCATATTTCGAGACGCATTCTGGGGTTCCCCTAGGAAGCCACTAAGGACTTCTTTAATTTATTTGTAAATTCTGTTTCAACTCTTTTTAAGCGTGCTTTAGTTCCCCTTAAGGCGAATGATATGAAGATTTTTGTACGCTCTGAGCCGGACGGTGTCTTACTTCAAAATGAGCTTAATGGATTTATTGAATGGTCTAAGAACATTGATCTCGACCTAAATAATTCCAACAATAATAAATAATCTACTCTTACTCGCTTGATGGCTGTATACTTACTCGTCCAGCGGCTATTAGAGATCTTGGGTCGGCTACTACAACTACAGTCCACATAGAAGTGACCTGCAATAAAAATAATAAAAAGATTAGTTTTATTAAATGAATATCTGCCTCTTTTAAGGACCCTTTGCGTTTCCTTGGTTAGGCCGATTCTTGAATAAGCATCGGTTGAGTGGTCTCCATATACGAAAGGGCATGAGGATCGAATCGAGGCTATCCAAAGAGATTTCTCGAGATATGCTGTACGCATGTTCCAACATACAGCGCTAGATATCAACTTCTTGAACTCCAAACACTTAAATGCAGACATAATTTGGCATCTGTTATGTTTGTGAGAGATACCTACTCTGTGCTTCAAAGTTCAGCTTTCCTCTATTCTCGCTTTCTTCAATATTTATGCATGCCTAGACGTTTGCTGTTAGTACGCCTTTCTAGACCGCATTCCACATCAACCAAATTTTAATTAAATTTGGACCTTATGAACTTCAACTCACCTAAAGAAAAAACCATATTTTCAGATTTTTTTAACTTATAATTTTTTAGTTATAAATTTTCAATAAATCGAAAATCCCAAAATTTTGACCAATTGAGAAATCTTTAAATTGCTTTAGTTCAAAAACTATTTGACATAGAAAGCTGAAAGTAGCACAAATTTCTTCTCTCTGAAAGTAGCACAAATTCTAGTATGTCAAAAACAAACTGTGTTTTTTTATATTTCATTTACAAAAATTTCCACATAAAATGAAGCAGGTATTAGAGCCGATTCGCACACAATAAAGGCTTCAACCTGCACGCCTCAAGCTCCAGTTGATTTTTGCTTAATTTGAGGCCTGCATTTGAAGCTGTGTATGTGAGTCATTGTACATTGTTGAAGCTTGCAGCTTGAAACTTTCATTGTGAATCGGCCGCCCTCTTACCTGGTTTATTTTATCTGGCCTTCAAATATGAAGTATGGGGGTTGTAGTAAAATTGGTTCTAGGGATGGCTGCGGTACTTTTAGATTCCATTGGGTTTATGGTTGATATTTTCGGAATTGAAAGGCAGTTTTCGAAACAATATAATTAGTATTAGTTAGCAAAAAATATGGATTGAAATTTTTAATTGAATGTATTATTTAACTAAAAACCAAACATTTAAACTGTAAAAGCAAATAATTAACAAAAATCTGTGATTAACCTTCAGCAAAGCATTCCTGTTCTTTCTGAACAACACCTAATAGCTTTTCCCTAAAATCATTAACCCTTTGATCAGCAATTCTGGCCACCTTCTCTGCTGAAGATATGACTTCATTAACAAAAGCTTGATTCTCCTCATGTTTCTTCCGGAAGCATGCAATAACTCCAGGTAGATGACCATCTCCACATTCCGCGACAAATGCAGGTGCTGCGTCAATCCTTTTCTTTATTTCAGCCACACGATCTTCATACCGTACTTTAGCGACTACCCTAAATAAATGTGCGCCCTTCTTAAACTCCTTGCGTGCTGCTCCAATGATGGCTTTTATCTCAGGCTCATATTTCTCGATGCACGAGCCATGGATGTTAATTGATTTCCGAAATTCTTCAATTGTGCCTTCGGCTTGTTTTATGAATTCACCTAGCTGGGCTTGGCCTGTTTCTACGGTAGTCTGCAGGCGCTCCTGGGCTCTATTGAAATTCAGTTGGACAATTTTGATTAGATTTTCACTGGATAATAATGGATGAGGAAGCGGATGATCTGGAGGTTCACTTGCGAGAGCTGAAGACTGTGTTCAGAAATTGGAAAAAAATATTTTGATTGAAAAATAGAAAATCGCAATAAAAGTTCTACTTACCGCAATAACGTTAACGCCTAAGAAAAGAACGAGAAGAATTTTCATAGTTAGGAATGGTTTAGTTTACAAGAGTACAACAACTGCAGAAGATCTTTCATCGATCATCCTCTTTTATAGAAAAAGTTATTGTGTAATATGAAGAAAACTATTTAAGTAATAACAACTAGTGTTTGCATCCGTCATCATGATAACATGTATATGATCGTGATTTAAGCACAATCGCACGCCATTCGAAGTTAAGTTTTGGTTTGGGATTTTGTTTAGTCATTCCTGTCCTAATCATGACTTCCGCACAAACTAGTTCCGCCGTTAATGTTTCGTAATGGCTTTTTTCCATTATTAGTCACTTACACCTCCATTTACATAATATAAGGGAACTGAGGAAGCAATGGAATTCTTACAACGTAGATCCACAAAGACTTTGTGATTATGACTAAGGCTGCAGCCATTCAATGACTAGAGTGTTTAGTATAGATGACAGCAGATGATATTCTTGCCTTAGAAGTTTAACACACTCATGACTTCTATCTTCTGGTTTAACTATGTGATGTACGTACTCCCTCAAATATCAAGCCTATAGAATTAAGCAGTGGCGTAGGGCCGGTAAGAGGTAGCTCCCCCGTAACGCCCACAGAAACCGATTTTCGCACATCCGAGGTCACCTTATCGAAGAACTACAAGGTCTAATCCCTTCACGTAGTGAATGGAGTAATAGACCACATAATATTCAAGATGCCATAAACTTCATCACTGATGGCTCTAATCTCAAGGGTCGAGTGGAAGGAGGAGTCTTCTCGCCGGAACTTGGGATCGAAGTCTCCTTTTGCCCAAGCGGAGGTTCTATCTACACATAAAGCTGGTCTACTAATCTACCGGCTAGGCGACAGGAATCGAACTGTCTACTGTTTTTGCGTTTGACTTCTCTTTTTACGGATAATCACTATTTGTGTTGGTAAGTATGATTTGGTATTGATGAAATAAAAGAAGATATTAAATGGAATGGTTGCTATTTATTAACAAAACACTAATTCTCGAACAATGAAGTCATAAATATGGAAACGCGTAATCTTGATGTTAATTCTTGTTTAATTCTTGTTTCTAAACCTCTGTTACGATTTGGTAAATCCCAAACCGTATCTACCCCTATCTGTTGGATTCCTTACCCGGTGTGTGGGTAAAGTAGGTAAAGAATGATTTGTATTTCCTGGAATTCGCCTTTTATACTGTTTTCTTGATTCAAGCTCGCTGTAATAGTCTAGTAGGCGAGCTTTTGATAACTTTCACTATAATTTTTTATAGTATTAGAACTGCCATATATAGGATGCTTTGCTTTCCTGTCATCTCGAAATTAATTAATTTATCAGTCAACATTTATTTTGACTTGTCACGTCAACAGTCTACATCTTCTCAGATAGTCAGGTGGCTCTGAAGGCCCTGCGCTCTATCACTAATAACTACAGAATTAACTCTGAATGCCGCAGATATCTCAACGAGATGGCTCAGCAGTTCAGGACCATACCAATACCAATATCATGGGTGCCTGGTCACCGAAATATAAAGGGAAACTGTAAAGCTGACGAACTGGCTAGGAAAAGCAGGACCGCCATTTTTCTTTTTGGAAAGGAAAGGGTTGCTGAAGTATAATAAATAATGAATTATAATAAATAATGAATTATAATAAATATTGAAGTATAACAAGTAATGAAATATAATAATTAAGGAATTAAGCAAATATGATAACACTATGTAACACTTATACTAATACTTATACATTACGTGAGCAATACAGAATTAGAACTATCGAGATGTAGCGGTAGAAGCCAGTGGCTCTTGAACTCTGAAACTAACGGTACGAACATGAGTGTATTAAAGAACGAATTTTAAAACAAGTATTTTATTTAAATAAGAATATTACATGGCGCAGTCGGAAAACAAATTTAAATACCGGTAGTGATAAAAAAACGCCGGAACGAAAAAGTTGAATGGACATCGCAAAAGCCAAGAAAGAAGTGCTGGCGAAAAGACCACGCGGAAGGCCACCCAAGTATCAAAAAAGTCCAACAGTTATTCAAAAAATAAGTATGGATTACGTACGGAAAATAGAAAAATTAAATCTAGAAGGAAATATCTCCGAAAATTGGAGAAAATTCAAACAAAATTATGAAATTTTTTGTATTGCGGCTAAAATTAACAAGGAACCTGAGGAGGTTACAGTAGCGGTTTTACTTAACACGTTGGGTCCCGAAGCAATAGAATTATTTCAGTCATTTAATTTAACAGAAGAAGAAAAAAAATCACACACGGAAGTGCTGAGTGCATTCGAAAAATTTTGTGAACCTAAAAAGAATGTAGTGTATGAATCATTCTTATTTCATAGTCGGAACCAAGATAATGGAGAACCGTTCGACTCCTTCTACATGGATTTAAAAAAACAGTGCGAAATTGTGAGTTCAAAAACATGGAAGACAGAATGCTTCGTGATCGTATCGTTATTGGCGTGGCAGATAAACAGCTTCAAAAACGTCTGCTAGAAGCTGAAGATCTAGACCTGAAGAAAGCAGTGGATATGGCAAAGGCAGCAGAAGCTTCAAAAATACAGGCAAGAGAGATGGGGCGCGAAACCCGTTGCTCACAAATTGATGCAGTAAAGCCAGGAACATCAGCAGGAAACCAAATTAAGTATCATTCCAATAGTAATAAGTCAAATCCTAAATATTCTCATAAAAATGTAAACAATTTCAGGCAAAAAAATAATTTCAACAAAATATCAATAAATTGTAAATATTGTGCATCAAGGCATGAAAAAGCAAAGTGTCCAGCATACGGTAAACAATGCAACAATTGCGGTAAGAAAAATCATTTTGCTATTGTGTGCAATGACAACAAAGTCAGAGAAATTAAATCCATAACTAAACAACAAAGGCCAAGTAAGTTAGAAAATTTTTATATTGACACAATTTTAATCAATAACTGTAAGTCGTGGTTTGAAAAAATACGAATAGAAGATCTCGAAATCAAATTTAAATTAGACACAGGCTCTGAAGTAAATACCTACATTGCCGGAAAAATATGTCAAATACTTTCATTACTAGGTCTTAATGCGTGTGAGGAACTTAGGCTGTGTGCGAAACCGGGTAATTCCTTGCTAATTCTAGTACGTTTTCATTTAGTAAATTTTCGACCTTGCTAATTCTTCTTCTCTTGCTTAATATTTGAAATATTTGTGTAGGAGTTGCTACTGGTGTGGTTTCGCACAGTACTGGAATTAGACTGGGAAGCTTCCAAAAAATTTGGAAGTTTAGCAAGGAATTAGCCGGTTTCGCACAGAGCCTTAATTTAATTAAACGTGTAAATACAGTGAATAATAGTGAAAATGATGATATATTAGTGGAATATGAAAATATATTTCAGGGTATAGGAAAGTTTATGGAAAACCATAAAATAAAATTAAAGGAAGGTGCATGTCCGGTCGTTAAAGCTGCGAGACGAATCCCACTTAAAATTCAAGAAAAGGTTAGGTCGGTATTAGAGGATTTATGTGATAGGGAAATAATTTCAAAAGTAGATGAACCATCAGACTGGGTGTCAAATATTGTTGTTGTAGAGAAACCAAACAAAAACATACGTATTTGTCTAGATCCAAAGTATCTAAATGAGGCAATAAAAGAAGAAAAATACCCTATTCCTTCTTTTGAGGAGATAGCTGCTAAATTATCAAATAAGAAAATTTTCACAGTTCTTGATTTGAAAGATGGCTACTGGCATGTTGGTCTAGATTAAGTTTCTAGTAAATTGTGTACATTTTCGACACCTTTTGGGTGTTTTAAATTTAATAGACTTCCATTTGGAATTAAAACAGCCCCCGAAGTTTTTCAAAAACTAGTTAAGAGAAATTTTTCAGATATACCTGGGGTTACTATTTATATCGATGATATTCTAATAGCTGCCGAGAATGAACGGGAGCATGATGAAGTCCTAAAGAAGGTGTTGCAAAGAGCAAAAGAAAAGAATATAAAGTTTAATAGGTCTAAAATCCAGTATAAAGTTAATCAAGTATGTTATTTAGGGCATATTATTTCATCTGAAGGGATTTGTGCAGATCCGAAAAGAATCGAGGCAATAAATAATATTAAAGATTGTGAAAGTAAAAAAGATCTTCAGAAGTGTTTAGGAATGATCAACTATCTACGAAAATTTGTCCCAAACTTATCAGAGCTATGCCAACCATTGCGTGAATTATTAAAAAAGAATATAGAATTCAAATGGCTCTCAAGCCATTCTCAATGTCTGTCGAAAATTAAGCAAGCTATTATTAATGCACCGACGTTAAAAGCGTTCGATCCTAGCAAGAGCATTACTCTTCAAACTGACGCATCTAAATTTGGTTTAGGTTGTTGTCTTTTACAAAATGGCAAGCCAGTAAATTTTGCGTCACGTAGCTTATCCTCAACGGAAATAAACTACGCGCAAATTGAAAAGGAACTCCTAGCAATTGTGTTTGCTTGCGACAAATATCACCAATTTATTTATGAAAATAAAGTTAGGGTGGAAACAGACCATAAACCATGATTAGTTTACTTAAATGAGAGGATAATAATTCCTTATAATATGAGAGACTATATTCTAGACTTGCTTCACCAGGTGCATCAGGGTATAGAACGCACTAAAATGAGAGCTAGAAGTCTTGTGTACTGGCCAAACATAAACCAACAAATTGAATCAAAAATCGCACGTTGCGAAATATGTCAAAAATTTAGTCATGCTGAGAGAAAAGAACCAATGATACCTCACGAGATACCATCGTATCCTTTTGAGAAAATTGCAATGGATATTATGGAAATACATCGGAAAAACTATCTGGTCGTTGTAGATTATTTTTCTAAATATCCGGAGGTAATGCCTCTCAAATCTAAAACCGCGCAGGTAGTTATTAAAAACTTAGAAATAATTTTCGCGACTCATGGCATACCTAGAGAAATAATATCAGATAATATGCCATTTGCGTCATACGTGTTCAAAAAGTTTTGCGAAAAATATGATATTACCTTAAATACAACGAGTCCCCGTTACCCACAATCCAATGGAGTGGCAGAAAGAATGGTGCAAACCATGAAAAATCTAATAAAAAAATGCAATGAAAGTAAAGGAAAATTGTGGTTGGTATTGTTAGAATTTAGAAATACCCCCCTAAAAGTCGTAGGAAAATCTCCAGCTGAGTTGTTATTAAACAGAAAAACAAGATCATTGATACCAGGGAATAGTAGAAATTTCTATACACAAAATACCAAACAAACAAAACAAAAACTAAAAGATAAACAGTTAAAGCAAAAATTTTACTATGATAGACATACAAAATCGGAAAAACAATTTGAGAAGAACGAACTAGTTTGGATTAGGAATGGGAGATTATGGGAAAAAGGTACAATAGCAGCGAAGCACACTACCCCACGATCATACAATATACAACTTAATAATGGTACCATTTTGCGAAGAAATTCAAGAGATATTAAAAAACGCAAACTGCAATAAAAAGAAAGAAAAAAAAACGTAGAATGAAATCGAAGGACGAAATTTGCTTTTTCAAACCTTGATAGGGGAAAGATAAGTATGTAAATAGTAAGTAAGAAATTAAGATAGTGTAGCAAAGTAATAGTTTTGAATTAAGAGCTCTAATTTGTAATAACATAGGAAAAGTAATTAAATGATAAATGTCAATGTAGCAAGAATAAAGTTTAAGGGGAGATGAAGTATAATAAATAATGAATTATAATAAATAAATGAATTATAATAAATATTGAAGTATAACAAGTAATGAAATATAATAATTAAGGAATTAAGCAAATATGATAACACTATGTAACACTTATACTAATACTTATACATTACGTGAGCACAGGGCCGGCGCTAGGGTCCTCAACGCCCGCATGCAATTTTTATCCGAGCGCGAACTTCCGTTTGAATTAGCCTTCCATTGGTGATGCGGAGCTCTGCCATGGGCGACCGTCCTTTCTCGCCGAGGTCGTATCAATATAAAATTACCATAAACAAACTTTTGAGATGGAGCAGTTCTTAACGCTCCAAACATTCCTGGGACTTCCACAGCTCTCTAAAGAACCACCTACAAGGCCAGTTAGATATTTTTGGATCCATGCTTCAAGGTGTCGAATGTGGTCCCAACAGGGGAGGGCAGTCTGAGCCCGTCAGGGAGGGCAGTCTGAGCCCGTAAACCCAGGGATGGAGCCCGTAAACCCAGGGATCTCCTGCGGAAGTAAGGGCACCTAATTGGAGAGGCGACTCGAAAAAACGACCGCTTTCAGAAAACGGGGTGGCGCAGCCCGAAAACGTTTTATGCGATATCCGAAAGCTGGCTACTCCCGTGTAGAGGCTGGTAGGGTCTGCATGGCCCCCGAAGAAGGAAGGGATACCGATTTTCTTAATAATAAGAGGGTTAGATCATCTGGTTGTTCTCTAGGGTATAATAACCCGGCGAAAAGGGCAAAGGCTCTGGTTTGAACAGCCTTCAGAAAGTCGGAAGAAACGAAATGAATCCAAAGCCGACCTTCGTCAAATAGCGGAAAGTGTCAGAATTGCGGCTAACAATCCGGAGACTCTTCTGACCACGAAACAACTAGCTACCATGCAAGGAAGTCTTGAATGGATAGGGGTACAAAAGAAGACCCAAAGGGTGCAGGAGTGTAGAATACTCTACAAAGTGCACCGCATAAAATTACAGAAACGACGTTGTCAGGATGGCGAACACTACAATTTTGGGGTGATGGCAGCAAACAACCAAATAGCCAAAGAAGGTTGTGCTGTTGGCGAAACGTCGGGGAAGCAACTCTGAGAAAACATACTTCCTCTACTGCCGCTACAGGCGGAACTGTTACCCTAAAACCACCATCAAGGATTTGGATTTGGGTCCCCCAGCCCATAAAGGCTTTCAAAAGGGGGGATATAATCCCGTAAGAAAATGGCAGGCAGGCAGTACTCGAAAAAAGTGTTATCTAGGACAACTGGAAATACAATTTATGTAAAGTGCAAGCGTTGAACAAAAGGCGCCGAAAGACAATCTTGCTCCACCCTGAACAAGGGCTAGGGCCGGCGCTGAGTATATCCCAATCTCGTGATGGCGCCCCCTTCGACGAGACTCCCGCATGCTCCGCATGCGTTGCATGCCCGTTTCCGCCGGCCCTGCGTGAGCAATACAGAATTAGAACTATCGAGATGTAGCGGTAGAAGCCAGTGGCTCTTGAACTCTGAAACTAACGGTACGAACATGAGTGTATTAAAGAACGAATTTTAAAACAAGTATTTTATTTAAATAAGAATATTACAGTTGCTATGCCTTGGGCCACCTTTAAACTCCGATGCAAACACCACACAAAATGACTTGCCCCTCCTGGCGGGCCACCTTACTGCAGAGCCTCTCAGGTAGACGAGACTTCTCAGTTACAGTGGGAGTGCCGACGATAGGGACGCATACGGCCTACTTAAATCTCGCTTTCTGCAAAAGCTGTAAGAATCTGAACGAGGAGGAAAGTGTAAAACACCTTCTCTGTCACTGTCCAGCCCAAAGCAAAAGGAGACTAAACACTTTTGGCGAACCCATTCTAAACACTTTTGCGGGCATCTCGAAGATTGGGATCCCGCAACTTAGAAGTCATTACTTGCTCGGGATGGTTTACCAGCAAAGACATTTCAATATCAGGAGTAAAATGGGATCACTATGGCATCACAAAGGGCCTATCCTTTTGGCCTAAGTGTCTGAGCTAAAACCAACAGCTCAGCCATATCTAACTTAAATTAACCTAGTTTACAAGTTCTCACCAAACAATCGGCCCAGTTATAAAGAATCTTTTTTAAGGAATGAGGGGACAACCCACATGGTGAACACTGCGGCCAAGTTAAGCCTATTGTGTACATACCCCACTAGCGGAACAGACTATCAGCCTTCCGGATGAAGGCAAGAATTGATGAATTGATGAAGACAGGACTTGAGCAGGGCTCAAAAACTCTCTGATAAACGTTCTTCTTCGAAGCCAGATCAGAACAGGACATCCACAAAGAATATGTGTGGAGGTCTCGTGGCCTTCCAAGCAGAGTCGGCGTTCTGTCTCTTGAGATAGTCCTAGGTTGTGGAGGTGATATCGCAGTCCTACATGGCCAGTGAGATAACCCACCAGAAGACTTAGGTCCTCTCGTTTAAAGTGATAGTGCTTCTTAGGGAAAAGGTTCTTATAAGATCTTTAGCTTGTCTAAGACCTGGGACTGACTCCCAATAGTCTTGGTTTATTCCCTTAATCCACTCCTCTATCAAGGACTTGGAGGTAGACCAAAAGATTCCCCACAAGGGTTCTGGGCCCTGGAGCAACGTCTCACACCCCTCCCTCGCGATGCTGTCTGCAGCCTCATTCCCCTCGACACCGCAGTGTCCGCGGACCCAGCAGAGCTAAACCTCATTTCTTCTGGTCAGGATCTGGAGTACGTCAAAGCACCCTGCTACTATTTTGGAATAAAACTCTCATGTGGAGAGTACCTTGATTGCAGCTTGGCTGTCAGTAAAGATTTTAATGTTGGCGCCTTTCAAACCTTTCGCAAGGTTGAGCCTAGCGCAGGTCGCAATGACATGTATTTCAGTCTGGAAAACAGAGGACCACTTACCCATTGCAATCGAGACCTTGGAGTTGAGTCCTGCGACACCAGCCCCTGTACCATGTTCCATTTTTAACCCGTCAGTAAACCACTGGGGATGTTTTTGTTTTGGATCCTGTTATGTATATATTTTCGTTGTTGTTGGCCCTCTGGGGCTTCACCAATAACAATGTTAATTAACAACTTACTGCGATCTATTCTCCTCTTGTTGAATAATGTCTATTAAATACCAGACTGCATATGATGTACACACACTCGACTTTATTTATTTATTTTGTTATTTATATTTAGTAGTTTCCTTTTTTGCACATTTACTCTGTTAGTCAAAGGGAATCGAACACTACTCAAAATTCGTTTTTAATAAAATTCTTTTATCTATCATTTATTTTATAACAATTAACAATAACAAATTTATGTTACAATCATTTACTTTATAACATAACTCGCCTATTATTATTATTTACGTTAATAAATAACTCGCCACTTATTATTATTTTCTTTATGATATAACTCGCCACTTATTATTATTTACTTTATGATCTAACTGGCCACTTCGTTTATTTCTATAAGTTACTTTATAACATAACTCGCCTATTTCCATTATTTACGTTAATATATAAATCGCCACTTATTATCATTTTCTTTATGATATAACTCGCCACTTATTATTATTTACTTTATGATCTAACTGGCCACTTCGTTTATTTCTATAAGTTACTTTATAACATAACTCGCCTATTTCCATTATTTACGTTAATATATAAATCGCCACTTATTATTATTTTCTTTATGATATCACTCGCCTATTATTATTACGTTAATATATAACTCGCCACTCGCCCGCCGCGCATGATGGTTAGAACAACACTCTATTTGTAAAAATTGTCGACTGCCGATTGTCGTTAGGGAAATTTAATTAATTACAACCGCCACCCGCCGGTAACCGTGGTTAAAACAACACTTAATTACTTTAAATTTTCACCCGCCGGTGGTGGCATGGAAAATTGTCCACCGGCTGGGAAAAACTCGCCCTTGAATTCGTTCCCACCTGCGCAACTTGCTTATCGCGCGCTTCTCACGCGGCGCATTGCAAGTTGCGCTTAATTATTGTTGGGTGGGTCAAATTACTTTCAAGAAAGTCAAAGTCAAGATCACTGTTTGCCAGAAAAGCTTGGGAAGGGTGCAAAGGTAATTGCGCACCTTGCAAATCTCACAAAATGCGCGCGGATTAGGTTACGTCTGGAACATTTGTTGAAGTGGAATTTTGTACGTTGAAGATTTGTCCGTTAAGGAATTTTGTACATTTGAAAATGGAAATTAGATAATTATTTTCCGTTTAGGATTTGTTGTTCGCAGGGAGCTCATATTGCATCAAACTCATTAACTGCGAATTTGATGTAAAAGGCTCCCTGTATGAAAGTATATGGGAATTTGTCTAAGGGCTCCGTTTTTCACCGAGAGAGACCCTTACAAATTCTGTATGTAACATTCCTTCCCCCCTGGAATAAGAGAATCGCTACGAAACGTAGTAAGTAGAGCGATTCTCTGTTTGGGTAGTTTGTGGTGAAGGTTTTGGGCTCGTCTCGCGAACTAGGGGGAGTTTATAGGATTGACGTAGCGCAGGTGAGATTTTTCTGGCGATCTCTTCAACCCTTTTGTATGAAGGTGGGTTGGTAGAGTGAGGCATAGTGACGCATTATAAGGAGGCGTGGTGAATGGCGGTATGGCGGCCCGATTTACCCTATGGTTATTGGGGTCCCAGGCCCTGGTTGTACTAATTGTATGGTAGAGGCCCTTGGTAATGTGTGGGATCTACTTAGAGGCCGCACCGCGTATCGTTACCTGTGAATAACTTTATGGTATTATCGGAGGTTATCGATGGTACTCCAAGGTTGATGGTGCTAAAGTTAGTTTCTTTTATTACCGGAAAGTAGGGTAGGACTTAAATGGTGGCGTAGAGTTACGTTTTATTTTCGTAAAACGGTTTCAAGCGATTATTATGGACGGTGACCAATCTCCTATTTATTTTGATGGTAGTGTTTACAGCGCTTGGGACTGACACTACTGTATAGGGCCCGACCCAGATTTGGGATAATTTATGCTTCCGAGCTTCGTTACGTAGGAGGACTTTGTCCCCTACGTGGAGTGTGAATGGGCGTACGTTCCCATCATAATATGCCTTGGAGCGGTTCTTGCTGGCAAGTAGGTTCTTGCGGGCTAGGGCATAGGACTTTTGCAACTTATATCGGAGTTGATGGTAATAACTCTCGTGGTTGTAAAGTGGCTCCGGGTTGCGTTTAAGGTTGGACGGGACGTCGGCAATGAAACCATATAGGCAGTCCATGGGGGTAAGTTTGGTCCCCTCGTGTACGCTATTATTGTACACGAACGCTGCCGTGCGCAGAAACTGGTCCCAATTGTTTGGGCTCTCATCTACTATGGTACGTAGGTACTCGATCAGAGGTCTATGAGCTCGTTCCAGCGCGCCATTGGACTGTGGGTGGTAGGCTGAGGTCTGAAGTTTTTTAACTTTTAAGAGCCTACACACGCCCTTGAAGAGGTCACTCAGGAAATTTGATCCCTGGTCGGTGACTATTTGTTTGGGTATGCGATAGCGCGTGACGATTTCGTCGAAGAAAATTTGTGCTACCGTTTGAGCTTCCCCATTGGGGATGGCATACCAGTCGACGAATTTTGTCAGGTTGTCCTGGAAGGTTAGGATGTATTTATTTCCGGAATGGGTTTCTTCCAGGGGACCTACTACGTCTAAATAGACTTTTTCGAAGGGCTT
This sequence comes from Thereva unica, assembly GCA_949987705.1. NCBI lineage: Eukaryota > Metazoa > Arthropoda > Insecta > Diptera > Therevidae > Thereva > Thereva unica. The sequence goes on from OX465283.1 coordinate 103,210,335, forward strand.
TTCTGCTATGTCTGTAATAACCATGGGCATTCGGAATTGTCTAGAGGCCTTCATGGTTTGACATTTCTTGCACCTTCTTATGTAGCGGGTGATATCGCGAAACATGTGTCTCCACCAATATTTACGACGTACGCGATTATATGTCTTAACGACTCCCTGGTGTCCGCCGAAAGGGGAGTCGTGGTAGTCTTTTAGTATTGTAGTGATTTCTTCGGGACTTGTAATCACTTCAACTTTCCTTCGTAGCTCGCTGGAGCTATCTTTGGAGGCTTCGACGGGTTGTGGAATTTCCGTTTCAAGGTCTGTTTCTTTAGGCCCTTCGTCGATATTGGGGGCTTCTGCAGTTGGAACGAGTTCGTCTTTTTCCTCATCCTGCATTTTTTGTGCCTGAGCCCTAGTGACCACGTTGCATTGTTTCGGTCGTTCACTAGGAGGCAATGTATTCCCGTTTCTATCGGGTGATATAGTTAGGGGTTCACCGGGTTGGTGAATTAGAGCTTCCACCGTGAAGGTATTGGGCTCTTCTGCTCTTTGGGGAATCCGGCTGAGAGCATCAGCATTCGTATTGTATTTACCCGGCTTATACTCAATTTGGTAATCGTATTCGGACAGTTTATGGTGAAACCTAACGAGTCGAGTTGTGGGGTCCTTGACGTTGAAGACTCCCTTGAGAGGTTTATGATCTGTATAGACCGTAAACTTTCGACCCATTAAGTAACACCTGAAGTTTTTAACAGCCCATACTATGGCTAGCAACTCTTTTTCGACGGTGGAGTAATTACGCTCCGCCTTGTTTAGAGTGCGACTTGCATAAGCTATGGGCTGGTCTTGACCTACGATTCCTTGAGAGAGCACTGCTCCGAGTGCCTCACTGCTGGCGTCCGTTGTTAGATTGAACGGTTTTTCGAAATCAGGGTATATCAGCAGTGGTGGGGAGACTAAAGAACGCTTCACCGTTTGAAATGCTTCCTCGCATTTTGGCGTCCATAAAAATTTCACGCCCTTTCTTAGCAAATTGGTTAGGGGGCGTACGATCTTAGAAAATTGTGGGATGAATTTTCTATAGTAGTTGGCAAGGCCCAAGAAGGACTGGACTTGCCTGACGGTACGGGGCGCCGGGAAGTTTTGGACACACTCCGTTTTTCTGGGGTCTGGTAGGGCTCCCTTTTCAGAGCATACATGACCCAGGTAGACTACTTCCTTTTTCAAAAATTGGCATTTCTCCGGTTGCAATTTGAGGTTGTTTTCCCTCAACCGGTCGAATATGCGTCGTAGTTTGGAATTATGGTCCTCAAGGTTCTTACCATAGATGACTATGTCATCTAGGTAGACGAAGCATTCGAGGCCTTGTAGACCAGTAAGGACATAATTCATTAGTCGCTGAAACGTAGCCGGGGCACCTTCTAACCCGAACGGCATACGTTTGAACTCATAATGGCCATAGTTCGTGCTAAAGGCCGTCTTGGGGCGATCCTGTGGTTCCACTAGACCTGGTGGTAACCACTGGCCAAGTCGAGGGTAGAGAAGTATCTCGAGTGACCGAGCTGGTCTAGGATGTCCTCGATTCTTGGTAAGGGATACGCATCACCTATTGTCTTTTCATTAATTTTGCGGAAATCCACTACTACTCGCCATTTTTTCTCACCGTCGGGGCCCGGTTTTTTCGGTACCACTAGTAGGGGTGAGTTCCACGGACTTTTACTGGGTTGGACAATATCGTTGTCCAACATTTCTTCTAATTGGTCATTGATGACTTGTCTCTGAGTTTCCGGTAGTCTATACATTTTTTGATTAATATATTGGTCGTAGACCATGGGGATTTCGTGTCTTAGAGCTTCCGTGTAGGTTAGCTTGTCCCCTTTTAAGTGGAATATGTCGGCATATTCGTAACAAAGATCCCGTATGGACCGCTTCTCGTCGGCCGTTAGAGGGTGGTCGAGGCTGAGTTCCTCGTCTAGCTGTTTGAAGCGCGTTTCACGCTCAGGGTCCGGATCCTCATGGTCCGGGAATATGTATCGTAGATGACGGATGGAATCGATTTCCTTTTCATTCGTTCCCAACTTCACTTTTGCCCTTTTTCCCTGGGGTATACCTTGCGGGATTGCACCATTATTGGGCATACTTTGGAGTCTTGCGTTAGATGACGATGGGGTACTGGCGTTCCTGAGACCGTCTGGTTCAGAGCCTGTAAGATACTCACATACGTCATTAGCATTTGTTGGAGACTTAGGGTTGTTGTTAGAGGCTAGGTGAATAGTCGTGTAGTCTTTGATTGGGGCGAGCGTAAGGGATAGGCTCGTCAGGACTACTGGTTGGGTGTTAACGTTGATGAGACCAACATACACTGTTTTTGTTCCAGTTGGCAAGAGGGAATTGGCGAGGAATACTCCCTCGCTCGGCTCGTAAGATTCGCAGAGCATTTCCTCCTCTAACCTTAGGGGAATGGGGACCACCATTTGAGACCGGCTTGGTAGGCGAATGGATTTCTCCAATGCCACGTTATATTTGCCTGAATTGGTCTCATAGTCGTTGGAGCTGCTTTCCAACCTTGAACCATCTAGAGATAGGCAGCTGGTATTCCTCTCTGAGGCTACCTGGGAGACACCACCGGGGTTTATCTCGGCTACTACGAGTTGAGATTCCCTAGTTTGGGTTTGCTCCTGCTGCTCTCTAGTGTTTGACTTGGCGGACCCATTGCGTAATGGAATTGCAATTTCTACTGGGTTGATTTCCGTGCGAGGAAATCGCAGTGTTTGGTTTGGGCCTTCGACGTTACAGTTTTTGGAAAGAAAGTCGTTTCCTAACAGACCATCGTTAGGGATTTCTTGTGTATTTTTCACAATTTGGAATGTGCATGGGAGGGGGGTGTTTAGAATGATGTTCCCCTGACAGCTCCCTAAGGTTTTTCCTTGGCCGTATGGCGTTTGTAGTGTGCATTTTTTTGTTGGATCTGGTAGGTTAGGATCCTTTAGTTTTTTATGTTTTAGTATACTGACCTCAGCGCCGGTGTCCACTGCTAGGTCAGCTTTGCCGTTAAAGCTTATGTCTAGAGGAAGAGTGACGAGTGGAACACTTGGTTCGGGCGCATGAGGCCCCCCTTTAGTACTATTTTGAGGGTTTATTGTCGGGCCGGGGTTTCTTGGTCCGACTGCGGGGAGTTTCCCGCTTGTTGTGATTCCCAGCGCTGTCTTTGGTGACAGTCATCCACCGTGTGGCCACGTCTGTGGCAGAAATCACATCTACATCTAATATTGAACACCGACCTTGTGTTATTGGCTGTTTGTTGACGGCCATTAGGTTGGTTGGATCCATTATTCATGGGTCGGTTGGTTGGTTGTCTATTATTATTCTGGTTAGGGGGTTGTTGGTCGGAATAGCGATAATTACCCATAGGTTGTGACCGCGGGTCTGGGTAACGGTTGTTACCTTGGAACTGAGACCGTTGGTTGGAGTAGCGATTATTATTATTATTATTATTATATGAAGGCCCCTGGTTTTGGTAGCGATTATTATTATTATTATTAAACGACGGCCCCTGGTTCTGGTAACGATTGTTATTATATGAGGACCTTGTGGGTTCTATTGGTCGGGGGCAGTCCCTCGCGTCGTGCGAGTTGGACCGGCAGATTATGCAGAAGGGCGTGTTTTTACGTTTTAAACAGTCTGCATAAGTATGCCCTCTGTTTCTGCAGTAGCTACAAGTGATGTTTAAGGGTTTATTTTCATTATTTGGAACGGGGCTTAAAGTTGTTACTTGGTTGGCGCTTTGTAGTGGCGCCGGCGGTATTGTTTGTATTGTGTTTGCTGGGTTTGTGGGTGGGGCGTATGTTGTGTACATTACCTGTGGGCTTATCGGGCTTTGGAGTGTTGTTTGCGGCATGGTTGGTGCGGGCGGGGCGGTGTACTGAGTGTGTTGGTTTGGCGTATTTGTTAGGGTCATTTGGTAAATGTTTTCCGACTTAGGGATAGGGACTGTTTGTCCATAAGGGTTGTATGCCGGTTGAGGTACTGTCATTTGATAGGAGGCATACATAGAATTTTGTTGTAGCTTCTCCATATCTAGTGCCTTTTGGGTTAGGCTGTCAAGTGTATCCTCTCCCAGAGTTAGTAGGTACTGGCAGAGGTGGGGGTTAGTAACCCCACTCCGCAGGGCATTTTTTGCGAAATCTTGCAGTTGGGCCTTTACGGCCGGTGCTGCCATCGCACCATATTTAGTGGTGGCCGCCTCTTCGCATAGCGACAACTGCTGTTTGATTCTAGTGGTATAGGCCGTGAGCGGCTCTAAGGGGAACTGGCGTAATTGAATTAATTTATTGACCAGTTCTTGATATGTTTCCCTGGGAAGATAAGTCCTGTTTAGGAGGTTTTCTGCCTCCTCAAAAGTGGCAGGTTGGGAGGAGGCAATTAACTGGTAGGCCTCTCCCCGAAGCCTAGTTGGGTAAATTTGAATGAAGGCGGCCTTTTCTTGTTCTGTCAGGCACTGTAGTACCCGACGGCAACAGCCTAGGAACATTTGTAGTTCAGTTGCCATCGTCGGGTTTTGGCCGCCAGAGAAAAGAGGGACTAGTTGAGCCGTTAATTTGGCGACTTTAATATATTCGTCGGCCATGGCTGTAGGAAATTCTTTTTGTAGTAAAGATTTGACAAGACGACTGTCTTGAAAGGTCGCCTCCTCTTCCTCTAGGAGGGACAAGGATCGGGTTGAGAGATCGACCCAATCCGCGAGTAGATCTATGGGCGCGTAATCGGGCTCAGGCGGTTCTGTGTTATCTTTACTTTCACAATGGTCCCTATCCTCTATGCTAACCTTATCTACTACCTCAAGGGGGCGTGGGAGACTATTTTTGAAATTGAGGAGGTCCTGTTTAAATTTTAGGGCCTCCTCTTTGAATGCTTCTACTTTAGCCTTTCTTTCTAGGCTGGCCCTTTGGATTTGTTTATCCACGGCCTCAAAATGTACTATATTAAATTTTCCTGTCTCCTGCGCCCGCTTAAGTATGTATTCTAATCTTGATGTTAAACCTACTTGTTTCTCTCCTTCTCCTAAGATGGTTCCACTTCGGAGACGTCTGGGGGATGTTTGGGGTGTTTCTGATGGGGTGGTTGTTGATTGCTGTGTTGATATTGGTGTCGAGGTGATCCCTCGTTGGGTCACCTGGCAGGACGCTGGAGTGTCGGTGGCTCCTGATGAAGTAGAGGGGCCTGGTGTGGTTAAGTCCCTGGCTGGTGTTTGGTGGTCCCTCGGTGGGGGAGTCTCGTGTTTGTTGTTGTCCCCTTGTTGGCCCTCGGACATAGGGCGTCTCCTGGGCAGGGATGAAGCCCACTAAAAGTCCCGCGATGTAAAAACTTTAGGGGGGTAAATGCGTGCTCGCCTGGAGCAGAGGCACCTATAGGTGATTACCCCCGAGCGTTGATTCGTGGAGGATCTGGGATATTTTATGCGCTGTAGTTGCAGACGCTAACACTGCCCCAAGTCAGGCTCAGCCTTGGGTTGGAGGTCAAGGAGCCTAGACCAGCAGTATTAACACCTTTTGATAGCGCACCCAGATCCTACCGGCTGCGCCAATTGTTATGTATATATTTTCGTTGTTGTTGGCCCTCTGGGGCTTCACCAATAACAATGTTAATTAACAACTTACTGCGATCTATTCTCCTCTTGTTGAATAATGTCTATTAAATACCAGACTGCATATGATGTACACACACTCGACTTTATTTATTTATTTTGTTATTTATATTTAGTAGTTTCCTTTTTTGCACATTTACTCTGTTAGTCAAAGGGAATCGACCACTACTCAAAATTCGTTTTTAATAAAATTCTTTTATCTATCATTTATTTTATAACAATTAACAATAACAAATTTATGTTACAATCATTTACTTTATAACATAACTCGCCTATTATTATTATTTACGTTAATAAATAACTCGCCACTTATTATCATTTTCTTTATGATATAACTCGCCACTTATTATTATTTACTTTATGATCTAACTGGCCACTTCGTCTATTTTTATCAGTTACTTTATAACATAACTCGCCTATTTTTATTATTTACGTTAATATATTATTATTTTTTATGATATAAATAATATTATAATATTAATATATTATTATTTTTTATGATATTTTTATGATATTATTATTTTCTTTATGATATAACTCGCCACTTATTATTATTTACTTTTTGATATAACTGGCCACTTTGTCTATTTTTATCATTTACTTTATAACATAACTCGCCTATTATTATTATTTACGTTGATATATAACTCGCCACTTCGTCTATTTTTATCATTTACTTTATAATATAACTCGCCTATTATTATTACGTTAATATATAACTCGCCACTTATTATTATTTTCTTTATGATATAACTCGCCACTTATTATTATTTACTTTATGATCTAACTGGCCACTTCGTTTATTTCTATAAGTTACTTTATAACATAACTCGCCTATTTCCATTATTTACGTTAATATATAAATCGCCACTTATTATTATTTTCTTTATGATATCACTCGCCTATTATTATTACGTTAATATATAACTCGCCACTCGCCCGCCGCGCATGATGGTTAGAACAACACTCTATTTGTAAAAATTGTCGACTGCCGATTGTCGTTAGGGAAATTTAATTAATTACAACCGCCACCCGCCGGTAACCGTGGTTAAAACAACACTTAATTACTTTAAATTTTCACCCGCCGGTGGTGGCATGGAAAATTGTCCACCGGCTGGGAAAAACTCGCCCTTGAATTCGTTCCCACCTGCGCAACTTGCTTATCGCGCGCTTCTCACGCGGCGCATTGCAAGTTGCGCTTAATTATTGTTGGGTGGGTCAAATTACTTTCAAGAAAGTCAAAGTCAAGATCACTGTTTGCCAGAAAAGCTTGGGAAGGGTGCAAAGGTAATTGCGCACCTTGCAAATCTCACAAAATGCGCGCGGATTAGGTTACGTCTGGAACATTTGTTGAAGTGGAATTTTGTACGTTGAAGATTTGTCCGTTAAGGAATTTTGTACATTTGAAAATGGAAATTAGATAATTATTTTCCGTTTAGGATTTGTTGTTCGCAGGGAGCTCATATTGCATCAAACTCATTAACTGCGAATTTGATGTAAAAGGCTCCCTGTATGAAAGTATATGGGAATTTGTCTAAGGGCTCCGTTTTTCACCGAGAGAGACCCTTACAAATTCTGTATGTAACAATCCCCGGGAAGAATAAGTTCGTCCGAACGAATAAGTTCCCAGAACGATCCGGGATAATAGCTCTGAGTTTCCTTTGGAACCGCAGTTGACAAACCATATGGTCGGATACACAGCAAATGGAAATGTTTGAGATATTGTTAAGGATATCCATGTGTCATTTGACCGTATAGGGCCAGTTGGATGAGATCTGAAGTCTCAAAGCACTTATGGCGGCGGATATCCATATCAAGATATGCAAAGGTGTCAATCCAATGATTGCATCCATTGCAACTGTGGGACAGGTCCGCATTGCCCCGGTAATGGAGAGTCAAGCAAGCCGCTGCAGTTTGCTGCACTTGAGGATCGACGTAACATGTTTAGTCTTGGACCAAAAAACTATAGCGGCATAAGTAACCACAGAATTAAAGATCGTGTACATCATTTGTGGCGTAAGCGCATGCCTTAGCCAGAAGCCTTTTGCGGGCTCATATGGCCCTTGTGGATTTGCTGATGGCGTAGTCAAGTTGAGCGTCAGTCTCTTTTCTAAATTTACTCCCAAATATTTGACTTAGTCTGAGTACTCAACTGTTGTACCCTAGATGCAGATAGGACCAAGGTCCACTTGGTAGCGTTTGGAGAAAGGTACCAGGACAGCCTTATTTGGGTTGATTGACAGACCCTCCTTGATCTTTGAACTTCTCGGAGTGTTGTTCTCATGACCTCTGTAATGGTCAAGTCAAACTTCCCAGATCACGATCATCTGCATTGCCTAAACCTTGTTTTCTTAGAGATCTTGACGTACAGTTAAAGGATGTTCTCATATTGTCAAAGATTCCTTCGAGATCTAGCTTGATCAGCAGGTTGTGAATCTTCATCTCGTTGGGCTTACACCCCTTTAAGTATACTAGGATGAACAGAGCACTTTGCCCAAAAGACAATCGACAATCTTATCTATAGCTTTCAAGGTGTAGTCAGATCAATTTAGTACGATGTACGAGCGAAACCTTTAATGCGTTGCAGAGTACGAGAGTTGTTAGCTCACAACCCTTCTGCAGCAGTATGAGATAGACACTGTCTCGTCCAAGGAACTTCTATGATTTAATTTACCAAACTAGTTGGGATGTGGGTTTGACCCCTTCGGTTCACACGATCAACTTCCCAGTATGATGAACGAAGATGGAATAAACTGACTTCTTATAAAATAGTTATATGTACGTTTTGCACTAGTGAGAAATTGACTAGTATCAAAACTGGTGACAACCCAATCCTGAGAGAAGCTAGTTCAAATAACTATAATAGTTGTAAATCCACAAGATTTTTCTAGAGAATTTGTTTTTCCTGGACGTTAGCAAACAAACATTTCCTCCGTATTTCGTTCACTACAATAAAGCGGGTGTTCGATTTCGTATTGAGCGTGTTGAAGCGCCGGCGCCGTTGATAAACTGGGAAGAGAATGACTTCATTTGGAAATTCCAAAGCTTTCCGGAGATATCAGCAAAACTAATCAATGTAAAGTACTTGTCAGACTTGACAAAAAAAACATTAATTTTACGGTAACTACTGGAAATGCCGGAATGAACCGCAATTTCCTGAAACTGTATCACGCGTAGAAAACAATTCCCCGTCAAAAAGTGCTGACCCATGGTTTGAAAAATTCGTGCTGTTTGTAAAGGTTAACGAAATTTTTGCACGATTTTTAAAAGTTGTCGGATTTTGACAAGTGATGTTTTGTTGGAAGGCTATCGCTGTGCAGAGCCCAAAAAAGATCACTTCGTTTAGAACGGGTCTCATTCCATCGAGTTTATTAGATATTAGCAAGTTATCTATTTAAGGTCTTTCTGACACTGAGAAGAAGTTTTTGCATTTAAAGAAAAAAAGGCCCGGCCCAATGTTATGAAATTTTTTTCAGGGCTTTTTTTCGTTAATATTCTTCTCTCTGCACCTCAAAGAAGTCTATATAGTTTTTAGTTCGTGCGGTATCGTGCAGGTACAAAATTCACGAACGACGTTTAAACAAAAAAACGGTTCAACCGAATTTTATGAAAATCTTTTCAGATGATATTTTGGTTAACACTCTTTGAACGGCTCCTCAATTAAGACGATATCTTTTATAGTTCGGGCGATATCGTGCAGGTACAAAAATCACTTATGTCATTTAAACCAAAAAACGGCTCGACAGAATATTCTAAAAATCTTTTAAAATTATACTGTCGCTAATACGCTTCGAACGGCACCTCAAGTAAGTCGATATCTTTTGTGGGTCGAGTGATAACGCGCAGGTACAAAAATCACTTATGTCGCTTCAACCAAAAAACGGCTCGACCAAATGTTATAAAAATCTTTTCAGATCATATTTCCGTTAATAGGTTTCGAACGACACCTCAAAGAGGGCGTTCTTTTTTTTGGTTCGCGCGTTATCGTTCAGGAAAAAATGACCACATACGTACGCACACACACATACTTCCACCCAAATTTTTGCTTCAAATGCTCTTGGGACCTTGAAAAATGAAAATCCGTTGAAAATTTTGATTTCGATTTTCGGACCGATTACAATAACTTCCCTGTACTGGAAAGTTAATAACCTCTCTATTAATATCTTGCGTGCAAACAACATTCAACCCCAGCCAGCTTTTAGCAATCCTGATCAGTCGTGGCTAAGATTTGGCTCAAAGACTGAAATATTTTTTGGGTCCTCCGGTTGAAAGTTCAGGTCCATCAACCGCCCATTCTCTAAATATGTTAGAGAAACTCACTGATGAAATTTTATCGATGAATTTTTTGTCCCCGAACCGCCAGAGATATTTTATTTCCCTCCCGGTATTGTGTTTCCGGCAGCCCTCCTCTGCTTTCTTCTAGAGGATCAATACAATATCAACATTAGTAATTAATCATTATCAGTATAACTCATTAGATAGACTGTTTACGGGATAGGCCGGTGTTTGCACAATCACCAAAGTCAAGCAGCACGGGACGGTAAGTAGGTACTAAAATGGGCATCGGTTAGAGCAGATCATTAGGTGTCGGCACACTTTTAGTTGAGGTGGACAAACAGGGGCCCTATAGTCCCTGCTATTATTAAGTCACATAATTTTTTCTTTAGAAAATTGTTTAAAGTATAATAGATCTGCAGATAGGTTACTATGAAACGCCATTTTTGCTTCAACGACTGAAATTGTGTTTTGTACACTAAAAATCAATTTTTTATTATTAATCACACAAATTTTCGTTGAAGTTTTTTACTATCTTATTCGAATGTTTTGTTCTGTTTTATTTTTTACTAGATAAGACAAGAAACGTTAACGAAAAAGTTCTATTTGGAGCTTTGAAACTTCCCTGAAGTCACGATTAAGATCGTCATTCTCATTCACTCGTCGAATTCCAAATGAAATTAGATAAATTTTTATGGCTTATCTTCTGGATTACATAAGAACTTTGTGAAATTGATATAAAAACGCGTAATTGGCCAAGGTGCGTCAGTAGTACATACACCAAATTTAAGCTAGATTCATCATCATGAAGTTCGGTCTTGCTGTGCTCTTAAGCATTGCTGTTATTTCAGTAGGTTAAACTTTATATTTTTTGTTGTTATAGTTTGTTAATGTTTATTTTATTTTTAATCAGGTCCAATCCTCACCAATCAGGATTTTTAACTGGTCTCCAGATGCTTCAGTTCTTCAGATGATATCGAAAGATATTTTTATTCGAGCAGCTAACGAAAAGCTTGAAAATACTCGGCTTATGATCGTGAATATCGTTGCAGATACATACGACAAGATCGTACCAATCGCCAACATTGGTCCAAAGAAGCTGGAAATAGTCACTAAATATGCCCAAGGAATTGTTGATGATTTAAATGGTCTCGGTTCAGTATACAAGACTTGCATTGCCAGATACGAACCAACTATCACGGGACTGATTAAGGCCGCTCAAAATGACCTAAAGAGTAGCATCGACGAGGTTAACAAAGCAAACGACGAATTCACCAAGAAATATCGGGGGTATATTTCCGAAATCGACAGCATGGTTAAGAAAATGCCGGAATTCGTTGCTGAATGTGAGGACGGAATATTACCTTCTATTACGCCATGCTTCGAGAAAAAGCAGGACCAAATTCAGGACTACGTTCGTAATGCTATTTCTACAATGATGGGCTCTACCAGCGCTCCTATCCAAAAATCAATTGCAGCTAATGGCAACGCTAGTGAATACAGGCAAAGACTACTTGAAGTTGCCGAATTGGCACAGCAATGCTATACTGAAAGCAATAATTAATTTGTTGTGTTAGTGCCATTCCAATTTTACTTAGTTTTAGTTATTAGTTTAGAGTGATCTTAGAAATTAATTTGTAAATAAAAAGTGAATTTAGTTTATTTGTTTGTACTTTGATGGTTATGAAACTTTGATCCAGTTATAATAGCCTTGACATATTTCAGCGAGCTTTGTTATTGTTTGTTCATAGAAGGGGTAAATTTGATTGACGAAAACTAAACAAGATAGTCTCATCGGAATTGAACGGTATACCACGCAAGGAGTTTCGAAGTACCTGTTTAGCAACCAGCCTCATTGGTACTCCACCACCACAACAGAAGCTGGTATTCCAGGAAAGCAAGATAAGAGTAGGTACTACACAGGAGCAGGGTCCTTCAGGCAGATCAGGATAACAACTTTTCTGTTGAGAGTATTCCAGAGAGTAAAGAGGTGACAGACGATTTGGAGAGCACATTTCTGATGAGGTGTCCATTAAATAGAATATGTCTGCGATTAAACCTGGCAGGTCTACAGAACCGACTCTACCCCAGGTGCTGGGAATGGCCGAAGGGTAACTATCATACTGAGACATAACGATGACTACAATTATGGAAATTGAAGGTTTCTCCGAAAAGATCTCTCCAATTAAGAGAAGAATAATCTGGTGAAGCGTGAGGCCAGTCCCGTGCAGGGCCGGATTGGCCTGTGGCCATATGGCTATACTCGAAGGGCTGAGGGCCGGTTGGCCGGAGGTTGAGTGTACTACGGACTACGCTCACGAAGATCGGCTCAAATTTGACCTTTCCTATTCCTCACCTTCCTTTCTCCTTCTTGTGCTCGCCTTCGGCCGACCGCCCTCGCCCCGCCTGAGAGAAGTATTTCTCAGAGATAGCCCTAAATCGAGCGAAAAGGAGGAGGAAAAATTAGCACAGTGCGCGCCGTGCGCCTATTGCACGGGTCGGTACAGGGTCCATACGAAATATACAGGGTGTATTACTGAAAATGTCGAAACGCCTGGCTGTGGATAGGTTTTGGACAGACGAACAAACAATCGTATGGGTGTTAAAATTGGCCTTATTTGGTGCTTATTTGGTATTTTTCGACAAAGCTTAGATGGAAAAGTACTAAAAAAGGACGAAATATAGTCAATTTCAACATTAAAATTACGTATAACTTCAAAATTAAAAAGTTGTCGAACATTATTCATAGGAAATTGTCCAAGCTTTCCAATTTTGTAAAAAAAATATTGACTAACTACGTATTTTTTGGAGAAAAAGGTGGTTAAAGTTGAAATTTTAGTGAAAATTTTACTTTGACGACCCATAACTCTGGAATTTGATTGGTTGAAACCTTGACTTTTACAGTCAGATAAGTGGGAGTATTCTGCGTAGATTGCTGTCGTATTCATGAAAATATCTAATAAGGTAACAAAAGTGCAGGGTAATTTATAAACCTCTACCAAAAAAAATTCACAACGCCCTAGTGGCTAAACTATTACGATTCCCCCAACCTTACGATTTTTTGCTCGTCTAAGGGAGGCCCATCCGACAAGGACGGGTTTTGTTTACATTTTTTTCCCTCGTTATCATGTTTTTGATTAAATTTTTATTTATTTTTTTCTCTTTTGTTATTTTTAAATTCAAAAAGTGCGCGTTACCTTCGTGTTCCTTATTTACATATGTTCGGCTGGAGCATTCTCGCTTTGTACTATATAATGGTGGATGGCATATCTCCATTGGAATGGGTAAGAGCTATTTTAAACATCTTTACATCACGCGTCAAAGTCCTCAACGTGTGCTATTTGAATGCTAGGAGCCTGAGAAACTAATTTGAATGTATTGTACATGTGATTGTGGTAAGTGGCACATGGCTTACTAAGAATGTAAATTCAAGAATTTTGTCCATTCCTAACTACAGCCTCTTTAGAAATGACCGGATTCCTCGTAGGGGAAGCGGAGTTGGAATATAATGTTCACAACTCCTTGAGCTGCTCCATTATTTATTCTTCATCAAGTATTGAAAATGCACAATATTTGAGGAGTGACTTTTCAAAAGGCCTTATTTCCATTTAGATTAAATTTTCAGAAACCGCAAATTTCTGTGGTACGTCCAAAATATGCAAAATTATTATTTTTTTTGCATCAATATAGTCTGTCCTAGTATAACTATATTTTTACAGTGGTAGATGAAAACTATTGTAAGTGCGACTTCATTAAAAACAAAATATAGTTTGGAAATATGCCCTTTTGTTTGAAACGTTTGGAAATAAGACCTTTTGTATGGGACCTCCATAGGAAATATGACATTTTACATTTTTTTTTTAAAGGTCTTTTGCTTGAAATCTTTTAAAATACTACAAATTCACGCAGGAAATGTGAAGTTTTGTTCAATTAAATACACCGTTTATTTCATACGTGGAAATATGCTGGTTTTGATAAAAAAATCTATATTGGTATCCATTTTTTTATAGGAACGAAGGACTTTTCTTTCGTCCTACGTGAATAGGTGATAATTTAGCCTTGCTACTGGATTCCATCGAAATTTGCTCTAAAGGCCTTTTGAAAAGTCACTCCTCATTTGGCTGTTAAGTAGGACTCCGGTTTTGAAAAATGCGCCATTGATGGCATCTACCAACCGCCTTGTGGCACCTTCTTTTTGATGACGTTACTCAATTTAAAATGGCCCTCTCACCTATTATTTTGATATATCACAATATAATTACTTGTGGCGACTTAAATATTAATGCGCTTAAGCCTAGTACCTCTGCAACGGTCAGTTTTTGCACGGAATCTCTAAATAACTACTTGACTCAAAATCACTGTCGGGAATGAACTCTAGAAGTTGTTCGGAACAAAAAAGTAGGCGGAGAAAAGAAAAACAAAAAGGAAGGAGGGAAAAAGTTTAGTCAGTCAGTTTCGAGAGTCAGTTAGAGTTTTTAATGAGATTTTAGTCAGTCAGTTTTTTTTTAGTCAGTCAGTTTTGGAAGGGACAAAGAAAATTTTCTTCGCTCGCTTTGTAACAGAAAATTGTTGTCCGGTAATATTGGTTGTGACGAAATAAATAGTGGCGGCTACCGTGTTAGCTCCCCAAACTAATTGCAATCAAGAAACTACAGGGTGCGGCACGGTTTCTTGCTGATTTGGAAGGTGAAATAAAAAAAAAATATTTGGGTTATTGCTTTAAAAAATTTATTAGCACACGGTACAGGTCTCAAAGTTTTTTTTCACTAAGTTTTGAAGATAACATCGCCAAGATGGTGACCCTCATTTTCAATGCACTGCACTAACCGGCTTCTGAAATTGCCATCCACTCGCTCGAGCATATCGGTGCGTATGTTTTCGATGGCTTGGGTGATATTATCCTTCAAGTGCGCCAGAGTCCTTGGGCGATCGGTGTACACCACAGATTTGAGATATCCCCATAAAAAAAATCACAAGGCGCCAAATCTGGTGAGATGGCCGGAAGGCACGTTGGGTTTTAATAATGGAGCGGCCATTTGAGAAGTATGCCTCCACGGCGAACGCCCGTTGCTCATTCGACCAATGCATTGCAGACACTAACTCAACGAGAAGCAAAACTTTTGGATGTCCCCTATCCAATGATCCCCACTCCATCTTTCTCTCACCACCTCAAGACGCTTGGCGCAAAATTTAAATCAGCAAGTAACCGTGCCGCACCCTGTACAAAGAAATCTTCCAAAAACCAACCAAAAGGGGTCGAGAAACCAGCGACAAAGAATCAGGCTTCTCAATTCTGGGCGATTCGCAGCGTGCAGACAAAACGGACTGTCATCGTATGTGTAGCAAGGCGGTCATTGCACATCTAGCGGCAAATTTCGAAGGAGAATATTTGGTGCTATTCTTTTATACATTGGACTTCACATCTGTTGGTCCAACTGAGATCGTCGCCTTTTTTCAAGAGAGTACAAGAATTTCGTAATATTAACACGGAAGTGATTGGCTGCCGTGTTGATTCACATTTTTGGTCACTTGGCTTGGATCAAAACACCGCGCGATGTTGGCGGCTTAGAAAAGGTAAATATCCCACTATTAAGCGATAATACCCACAGAATATCGAAGGATTACGGAATATACAGGGTGTTCCGTTACTCATGGTACAAAGGAAAATGGCAAATAGTACATAAAAAATTATCGCAAAAAAAAAGTAAAAGTGGGGGGGTACCTCTTTTCGTTTTCGAGATATGGCGTTTTGAAGTTTTTTTGGTAGAGGTTTACATATTACCCTGTATTTTTGTCACCTTTTTAGATATTTTAATGAATAAGACGTCAATCTACGCAGAATACTCCCACCTATCTAAATCTGTAAAAGTCAAGGGGTCAACCCACCAACATCCAGAGTTATGAGTCATCAAAGACAAAATTTTGTTTTTTTTTTTCACTAAAATTTCCACTTCAACCACCTTTTTCTCCAAAAAATACGTAATAAACCAATATTTTGTTTTACAAAATTGGAAAGCTTGGACAATTTCCTATGAATAATGTCAAACAACTTCTGTGTTACGACCTTTACTTTTGAAGTTATTAGCAATTTTAACGCAAAAGTTGGCCTTATTTGGTGCTTATTTGGTACTTTTCGACAAAACTGAGGTGAAAAAGTACTAAAAAAGGACGAAATAGAGCCAATTTCACTATTAAAATTGCTAATAACTTCAAAAGTAAAGGTCGTAGCATAATAGTTGTTAGACATTATTCATAGGAAATTGTCCAAGCTTCTGCATTGCAACATTTAAATTTAAACCCAATCCCTCCTACCAAGCGCGGGCTATTTTCCCTCGCACACATAGAATTATACGCTGCTGTTTGTATGTGGAGCTCAACCAAAAGTGTCCATGCTCTAGACAGCTGCATAGGCACAAGTAGCCAGAAACGGGTGCGCAGCAAAGTGCGCGTGTCACCATCGCTGCTGTCTGTTGCTGGACCTCGACTAAAAGTAGCCATGCTCTAGCCAGCTAAATGGCTGCAATATTTAAATATTTTCTTGGATTAATCGGTTTCGGCAACATGGAATACGTTTCGGCGTTTCGCCTATTCGACTGGGCGTCTGTATTTTACTTAAATATCTGGGGTAGAATCCCAGTAGGGAAAATCGCAAGTATTTACTGTGGGAAGTCGATTTGGAAGTACTTCTTTACTTAGTGTTTTCTGTAATGACTTATAAGTAATGCAGAGGAGAATGGGTTTGGTGACCAAGCGTTTGATTTCGCGCAAAAAGCGTGTTGATAAACTCCATAGCTGGTCGTTTTCTTTGCTAATCATCTCAGTTATCTCAGCCATTAAGTTATTTTATATGTATTTGAATTTATGTTTATGATATAAATATAAATCGCTTAATTTTACTTCAAGCTACCCCACCTCTTCACGCCTACCCCAACTAAATTACGTTACAAAAATTTACAGTATAATAACTTTGTATTATGAGTTTAATAATAAATGTAGTATAAGTACTTCCAAAACACATTCTATGGAAGGGAAAAAGAAGTACTTCCCAGCCTAAGCCATCGCCGTGTTAATGTAATGCCTTTTTTGTACTGGGTGGATGTACTGAACTGCTTTTGTAGAAGTGGTTTTTCCAGTGCTTCCATTCCCTACTGGTATGTTATATTATTTTCTATGTATTATATATTATCTATTACGTACTATATACAATGTACTGCATATTATGTACTATGTTCTGAAAAAATTCAAATTGAATCCAGTAGAATATAATATGACTTTTTTGCATATTTGCACAATGTTTAAAATGGCAAAAATTTCTGTTTCGTGACTATTGCATCAACCCGACGATAAGTACTGTGTACTATGTGCTACATATTTCCACGCACCACGAACACACGTTTACTCAACACGACAGAGCAGGCGAACTAAACAAGCTAGAGCGATGGCAAATATATCAATGGAGAGGGGAAGGATGCCGAGAGAAGGGAAAGGGAATTTCAAGGTCGCAGGATTACCACAATAGCGGCAATATAATCAGTCTCAATTGTCACACCTCGTAGACTAGCCATAGAAGTTAACACTTCTAAAGTGTGGTCCTACGCACACTCGTTTTTTTTTCACAACCAACTACTCCTCCTAGTAATTTCGATCTTGATCTTCTCTTTCTCTCCTATAAGATGCAGCTCCTCCCCATCCCTCAGTTTCAATCTATTTCGTTTAGAGACTTTAAAAGTATCAATTTAGAGCTACTTGTAATTGCTGCTCTCTTTGAGCAATTTGTCCCATTACGTACAATTAAAATTTATCCCAAGCGCTGTCCCTGGTTAACTCCTGAAATACAATCTTAACTAGCTGAAGGCGATTTTCTTTACCATCAATAAAAAAGGATGCACAATGAAGCAGTTCGCAAGATGTATGTCTAAAAAAGTGCGTAATAAAATGATTGCTCTTCTACGATCTGCTAAACGATCATATGCTAAAAATCAGCTCGACACTAATCTAGCTCCAAAAAAATTAGGGCATAATATTCTTCATCTTGGTACGTATGGGAATGATTCTCAACAAGTGTTTTTAGCGCCAAATAGTTTGAACGAGTACTTTTCAACCGTTTCTGAAAGTAACTCTATAATATCTTTAGTCATATTTTTAATTCCTGCCTTACAGTTTCTCAGTTTCCTAGCCATTGGAAATAGGCTCTTGTTGTACCTATTCCGAAAAAGTTCTCTTCTTCGCAACCATCTGAGTTCCGTCCAATAAGTCTTCTACGTTTCCTTTCTAAAGTTTTTGAAAAATGTGTTTCTTACATCTCACCCATCACGGTACTCCGTCAAGGTTGGCTCGCCTCTCGTTAATTCGGAGCACTGACTAGTCAGTGGATATCAAACTTCACTTAGGCCGCAAGAATCGGGTCAAATTTATCGCATCAAAAACAAAGTACTGCCTTATCTCCACCAAAGCCTGTACCGACCTTCCGTCTATTTCAGTGGGCGAGGATAACCTAACAGCTGACCCCCCATCGCTTAACATCCTGGGCATGACTCGATCCAATGATATGCAATGGAATGGTCAAATATTCCAAATCGCCAAACAAACGTATCAATACCTCGGATTCCGTATGAGATGCAAGATTCTCCTTCAGCCAGCTGACCTAGCCACAATCTACAAGTCCCACATTCGGACCTACCTTGAATACAACTCGTATATCTGGGCGGACGCTCCTAAAACTACCTTGGCTTGGCTAGACAAGGTGCAAAACCTCGCCATCAAATTCATTGGTGATAGAACTCTTTGCTCCTCCATCGAGCTTTAAGCCACCGAAGGAATGTAGCTGCACTCAGCAAGTTTTATCGCTATTACTACAGTGACTGCTCCACTGAAATAAAGCACTTCCCGCCTACATGGCAACTTTTTCCCGCAATTCAAGACTAGCCAGCTCGGCTCACCTCCACACACTGCAGCCCTCCTCTTCGCACACATTACGGTATAGAAGTTATAGCAAATGGTAGCGACGACTAGATATTTTAAGTGGTCTTACACGGATTGTAGCGTCAATTAAGAAGAAGAACGAACGAACAAATCGAACATGTTTCGAAGTTTAAAATAGGAGATATGATCAGATATGAGGTCGGCAACCAACAGGTACACAGGATGGATAACCGCGTCGCTTTGTGCTTCGGTCCGGAACTGTGCTTCACTGCTGGAAATGCGACTGCACCCTAATCATAGGTTAACCAGAAACAGACTCCTGGCAAGGTCATGTATCTACAAATAGTGCAGAGGCCAATTCACGTAATTCGACTTCGACTGAAAACTACACGAAGGGCGTTCAAAGACCTTGCTATTGTTAACCACGCGAATTGTTATTTTGTAGTTAGCCACGGAGTTTTAGAACGACAGAAATTTGCCATAATTAATCGTAGTCAGTCGACGTCGAATAACTGTATGACATTGATTAGACTGTCCGTTCCTACGTACGTTCCTGAAGAGCTGACGCCGTGGAAGTGCAGAAGAAGCCCTTCCTCATCTCCACTTCCTCGTTAATCGAAAAGCTCGGGTGGAACGTACGTAGGAACGAATGAGAGTCCAATAAGAGCACTCAGCACCGAAAAAACGAAGATCTTGTGCAGTGCGTAAAATAAATCGAGACAGAAAAAAACACGGATACTTTACTGTAACTTTTTTAAAAATTAAGGAGTTGGATCCGGAGCAATTTTTTGTTCATACACGTATGTCTAAACCAATATATAATGTTTTATTGGAATTACTGAAGCCTTTTTTATCCAAAAATTGCATTCGTGAACCAATAAGCGCTGAATGTCGCCTATCATTGACACTACTGTAAGTAAATAAAGGATTCCCATAAAAGATCATTTACATTTTTTATTTTTTAGATATCTTTCGCAAGGAACTTCTATTCAAAGTTTGTCCTGGAGTTATAAATTAGGCAAAACAACCACGCGAAAAGTTATTCTTGAAACTTGTAAAATAATATGGCAAAATTTATATCCAATATATGTTTCGGAACCAACTGAAGCACAGCTTGAAGAAATAGAAAACGATTTTTGGACAATGTGGAATATGCCGAATTGCCTAGGGGCAATAGATGGAAAACATATTGCTATTACTTGTCCGCCTAATTCTGGCAGTGAATATTTCAATTATAAAAAATTCTGTAGTATTGTTCTTATGGCAGCAGTAGATGCTAAATATATATTCACTTACGTTGATGTCGGAGCCTATGGCAGTCAAAGTGATGGAGGTATGTAATAAAATACATAAATGATATATTTCAATATAAATTTCAACATTCTATTTTAGGAATTTTTCAACTTAGTAGTTTTGGAAGCAGATTGTTAAATCAAAAACTAAATTTTCCTCCACCAAAAGCACTGCCTGATACTTCTAAAATACTGCCACACTATTTTGTTGCTGATGCTGCTTTCCCATTGCATATAAATTTGATGAAACCATATCCTGGCCAGTGTCTTTCTAAACATCAAGATACTTTTAACGCAAGATTATCAAGGGCAAGAAGAGTCGTAGAAAACGCTTTCGGAGTGTTAGTAGCACGCTGGAGAATATTGCTTTCAACAATAAATATGATACCAGAAAATGCAGATAAAGTTGTGCTGGCGTGTATAGCACTCCACAATTTTTTAAAGCTTCATAAGGAAAGCGGACAAAGGTATTGCCCAGACAATTTCATAGACTGGGAAGACGAAAATAATATTTTGCATCATGGATTATGGCGAGAAGAAGTTGCAACCAATATTCGTTCCATTCGTCCATCGACTAATCAACACACATTTGGCGGGAAGACATCCCAACATTTAAGAGATGAACTTTCTTATTTTGTAAATAATATTAATAAATTAAACTGGCAAAATAAGTAAACCTCTCAAAATACAAAAGAAAAAGTATTACATTTTATTAATTGTATGCATATATATTTTTCATTGGGTCTCCAAATAAATATATTTTTTTCTCAAATCGTTGACGATTTTAAGCATTTCCGTTCTGGCTATATCTTGAGCTTGTTGCGGCAAATCGCTCATCATGTAAAGAATAGATCTCATGAACAATTCGTTCGTGGTTTTCCCTATTTCTGGCTCTTGAGCTAATTCTTGAAGTTTTTCTTCAAACTTGGCTAATACCTCGTCGAATTTGTCATCTGTTTTTCTCTTTTTCGCAGCATGAGGTGTATCAAATGTAAAACTATCGGTGCTTTGTGAATTTCCTGAGGGTGAAAACGGAAGATTTCCATTATCTGAAGATGATTCCATACTATTGGATGTGGTTCTACAATTAATAATTTGTGTTAGGTCATTAAAAATATAAAAACTATTACTAAAAATTTCAGAATATCTACCGCCGTTGTTTTATATAGTCTTTTAAAAATAAAAGTCTATGATAATGAACCCATTGTTCATTTACTTGGCTGCCACTACCTGATGGAAGGTTTTGTTTTTTCAATTCCCTTGAAAATCTCTGCCTCAAAGTTGCCCACCTCCCCTCACATTCACAAACTGAAAAAAAAACAAGAATAAACACGTAAAAAAATTCAAATACTTTGAATTACCTGTTTTTCCAACCTTTTGGCTTATTTCCAACCAAATTTTTTCCTTCATTTTTTTATTACGATAACCTGCTGCCGACTTATCGTAAAGCATTTTTTTCTTTTCAACTTCATCTATTAATAATTCCTCAAATTGAAGTCCTTCTTCTTTTTCACTAACATTTATCTCCATATTTTCTGTTAAATTAATCATAACCGCAACACCAACAATCAAAACGATTCTCTTTACAACATATGTCAAATGCGATTTAAATCGCACTTGTCGTAGCCTGCGAGAAGTTACTTAAGCGGTGGGGGGAAATTTAGTCAAAATCCCGAAAAGTCATGGAACGCTTTTTGGGCTGTTTCATGCAATTCAAGAACTGTCATTTGTGTTGTTGATTTTTTCTAAAGATAATTTGAATTTTACAAAGATAGAGGAAGGATATAATTCGCAAAAAACGAATTTTACAAGTGATTTCGTTAGAGGAAGACGAAAGTTCGGGTGATGATGAAAACAAACTTCTTAATTATGTTTCATATCAGAACAATTTATCGTCATTCCTCCTCCCTCCATATTTTTGATATCTGTAATGGTTTTTTTTTCTACAAAGAATGAAAATTAATCTGCAAAACGGTTGTTGCGGCGCGGCGGTTTGTTTTCAAATAAATTTGAAGTAACAGCTTTTTTTGACATGTCAAAATGTTGTAAGATTTCACTCCACCTAAAAATAAACTGCGGTTTCGTGCTCGAGGGGAAGCAAAAATTTCCCCTCTTTTTCCAGCACGACATTCTATTGGAACAGAAATTGGGCGATTTCATGCACCCGCGTGGACCCGCATTCTCTATTGGAACAAACCTTATGAGTGCTCATATTAATGTCAATGAAATCGAAACTGACATGTGTCACTGCCTATGCTAACACATGTCCATTATAACTCGGCCTTAACTCAGCCTTTAGATAGTAGGGAAAACAGATGAACAAAAAACACAAAAGGAGGGGCTATCTCTGCCCATTTTCGAGATAGGGCGTTTTGAATCTTAATTTTGGGGTGAAAATGTAATTTAATGTTTTAGAATTAAAAGGTAACGAAACAACGCTCGATGCCCAAAAATAAATCATCTTTGTAGTCGTAAGTCGTACAAAAAAACCATAGTGTATGATGGAAAAAACAGAAAAACGGCTTATTTGTAAAAAAAAAAAAATATGAAAAGAATGGAATTGTACCCACTTTTTCCACTCTAATCCAAAAAGGAGGTCCTTAAGGTCCTTTTTTTGACATTTTTAACAAAAATTTTCTTAAAAAATTCGTAAAACACTCCAAGACTCCAGCTGCCTTATTGTTTTTGCCATTCAAAAATAAGCGAACGATTTTTACTGTTTTTAGTGTTTCTAAATATGTACTAAAAACCGATCAGTGAGTGACACTTATTTTTGAATGATAAATAGCAAAAAAGCCTTTGTAGAGAAAAGAGGAGGGGAAAGAAGTCGAAGTCCTGAATGTCAATCAACACCACGACTTCGGGCAAATAAATATGGGCGCCCACAATAGCAGGGCGAACCTCGTAGTACCAAACCGCTCAAATGAGTAGACTCAACGGCCCACAACCACGAAATCCATTTTGCTATGGAAACTCAATGGATGGACTGTTTTGTTTACTGGCACTTTTCCCCTTTTAATTTCCGCAGTAATGTTGTCCTTGGTAATTTGAGGTGAACTCATTTACGAATTCTATATTCTGTCTGTCAATATTGATATTTTGTGCTTTTCTTCCTCTATGCAGAAAATTCCGGACTCCGATGTTGCCTTTTCTAGCTCCACAAAACTTTCCTTTGCTGCAGGTATTGTCCTACCTCTGATTCTATTAGGCCGTATCAATCTGAATCAGACTGAAAAATCAACAACACAACAATAAATCTTTTACAAACAACAATAAATTATTTGCTAAAAATCACACAATAATAAATTCTCAAGTTTCAGGGTGCATTGGTCATTTACCCCCCTTTCTAAAACCAGTCACAAGTCACAACGCAAGCGGGGATGAGCCTCAATTTGAAGGCTTATACTAAATGAAAAGGAACGTAGAAGCGAAGTAGAAGTGAAGTAGACGTAATTTTTGTCAACACTGACATCGAAACCAAAGTAAGAAGTTCATTAGAAGTAAGCGCAAGTCGCCAAAGCTTGTGACTTATGACTGGTCACAACTTGTTTAAAATATGAAAAGATGAAACGAAGGCGAAGGAAACCTACCGATGCAAAACTGAATGATATCGGCTCTGAATCGGCACTGTCAAGCCAAGTAAGATTGTGCAAATTTACCTTGACACAGAAATATGACAAATTAAAAACATGCAAACTTTGAAAAATCAAATAAACTTTATTTCTTTTTAATTCAAAAAAAATGTCTTTTTATTGACCCTCAGCATAGCATTTCTCGACTTTCTGGGTGATTTCTTGAAGTTTCTGACTAGCCTTGACGTAAGCTTCATGATTGCACTCTTGTGCATCGCTAACTGTCTCCTTAGCCTTTTGTGCAGCAATTTTGGTAGCATCTTGCAGAGCAGAAGCGATGTTCTTCACTACACCCTTGATTTCATCCAATTTACCATAGACGCACTTAGCAGCAGTTACAACATTGGAATCAGCGCATTCCTCGAAAATGTTGCGAACCTCTTCAATGTCCTTCTTGATTTCAGCAATATCACCTTCGATAGCATCGCGGAAGCTCTTGGCAGATGCAACAGCACCCTCAACGCATTTGTTCATATCAGCATGGGCTTCATCCCTGACAGCGTCAAGTTCAGCTTGATGCTGTTCAACGCATTCCCTGAAAACTCCTCCTTTCTGTTTCAATTCTTCGACCTTATCTTCGACATTCTTGACGACCTCAGCAAATTTGGCCTTTCCTTGTTCGACGATTTTCTGGAGATCTGCAATGGCCTTCTCTGCGATCTCATGTACCTTCTGGCGAACAACCTCGAATTCTTGCTTGGCCTTTTCGATGAATTCTTCAATTTTCTCTCGGATAGCATCAGTGACTTCAGAGCGAGCAATTGGGGGGTTGAATTGATCATCTCTAACGACAGAAGCTTGGGCCTTTATTTTTGAAAAGAAATAAAAAAAATTATTAATAAGGAATTGTCCCTTCAAGACGCAATTAACTCACAGCAATGGCACAAAGGCCGAGCAAAACAACGAGAGCGAATTTCATCTTGAAGATTGTGGTTTGGAATTGATATAAAACTGTTGACAATCTTCAGTCAATTGCTGTCTTTTATACAAATTCGGAGAACACTGTACACAATCAGGAGATAATTATCAAACTCTTATCTATTTAATTTGAGTTTATCGTGAAATGCCTCATCACAAGCACTCAACCTGCGGGGATTTTGCAATTAATTTTATTTTTTATTTATTTTAATTTTAACTTCGATATTCGTGTGGCAACCACCTGAACGAAGGTGACAATTTGTCTTCTAAATATATCAATGCACAACTAAACCAAATTCAAAAATTGCTTACAAAAATCCCCAGATGATTGCTTAGTAATGATTCTACATTTTTCTCGTCTTATCTCTAAGAAGTATAAAGATTCGGCACTTCATTCACCAATTAGTCACCTACAATTGGATATACGAGTGCTTGCTTAAGCAAATATTTTGATAAACTCTTGCACAACGGAAAACGAGCTTAGACAATTTCCGATAAAGCTCTTTCTTAGAAGAAAGTGGACCATAAAATTGTAAGAGATATGAATTAAAAATTATGTTTGTACATTTAGGAACATTGAAACTAGATTTCACTGGAAACAATTTCTTTTTAATATTATTGAGCATCTGGTTTTTAGGCCCTATGGGCCAAATTACACGACCCATCACTTTCGCAGACTTACTTACCAATCACTTCCAATCAGTGGCGTAGCAAGAAATATTTTCAGGGGGTTATAAGTAGTTATAAGTCGAGTCTACTAAAAAAAACTACGCCCCTCTTCATAAGAAAATATACGCGATGTGTAGCAAGAGCAAAGATAATCAGAGAAGAGGACAAAAGCAGTGAGTTTCCTCTTTAATATACAAAATGATAGAAAAACTTTACAAAGGTTGCTGGAACTAACGCCCTACTTCAGAAGATTCATAGCATACTACATAGGCAGTTAAAGCAAAGCCTTTCAGGGAATTGCTAACAAAAAAGGCCATATTTAAAATAGAAACCGAGAGCAAAATGGATTTAAAGCATTAAAAGAAATATTGATAAAAGCACCAGTGTTGAATCTATTTGAACCAGGGGTGCATACGGAGATTTATGCCGATGCTAATAACGATGAATTCCAAGCTATTGTCTTGCAACGGAATAATGACGATCAAAAGTTGCATTCATTGCAATACATGAGTCGTAAATCCAGCAGAACAACGCTCGCACGCTTACGAGCTAGAAGTACTCGTCATAGTACACCTTCCAAGGAAATGGAGAGTTTACGTTCTGGGAAGGAGGATTAATGTTGTCATCGCCTGCAATGCTTCGCCACGACAATGAAAAAAGAGATGTTCCACCGAGAGTGGCTAGATGGGCTATGTTTCTAAAATAATTTAATTACCAGATTGAACATCGTTCAGGTACTAAACTGAGGCACGCTGAGCAGAATTGCAATACCAATTGTCGATATTTTAACTTACCTAATTAAACAAGCAAAGAAGCAAGACGAATATTTAAGAGCTATAAGAGAGATATTAAAGAGTAAATGGTCATTCCCACATCACTGGAAGAGGAGATCATTAAATCTGCTCACAGGCAGGTCATTTTTCAGCTGCTAAGACCGCAGTCTTAATCTGGAAACCCTACTTTATTCCTTAAGACTCTATCCATCCAATGGCGCTACAGTCCAAATCTAGCCTTGGCTTCGTCTAGGACATTTCTGCGTCTTTGATGGTCCCTTGCAGCATATCTCCAGTTTCCAATGCTAGGCCCCTGTTGTCCTCTTGGGTCTATTATATTATCTACTTCTATAATCCTCGACTTAGTAGTAACAGTGGACTCGTTTTCTAAATTTGTTTGGTTTTGGTTTGGACGTGGGGTACGTCAAGCGTGGAGGTTGTCGACTGATTAATTAACTGACATTAATTTTTGGTAACCCAAGAAGGATAATAACGGACCGAGGAGCAGCTTTTACAGCCGAACTGTTTCAAAATGGCCAGATTTTTTTTTTATGTGACAGACTAGAGGCTTAGGGAAAGTCCCTTTGTACTGTCGACAATCTATTTTTTTTTTTTCGTATAGAGTGATTGTCGAACAGCAGCTCTAGCCGGAAGATAGAGAAAAGAGAAGGAAGTAACTGTCACAACCTAGCCGCGATATTTTATTCCACCTACTCACAATCTTTTCGCGACTCTGACATCGGGGCGTTGAGAACAACTCGCTGGAGTGTTATGCCTCCTGAAACGAGTTGAATCTCATAAACCAACCGGTGGCATGCGCTTGGTGGAGCGGGGAAGGACTAGGGAAGGCTATGACAGGGGAATCAGGAATGTAAAGAGGGAAGAAGAAAGAAGGAAAGTTAGGTGGGAAAGGCGAAGGACCGTGGCGCCGCCGGGATTCGAACCCGGGACCTCTGGGTATAGCAGTCAGGCGCCTTACCTCTAGACTACCGAGGCCCCAAGATAGAAGATAGAAGAAGACATACACACATTCATTAATCACTACTGCCGTCCCAGAGGAAGGTAGAGAAGATAAATCGTTTCCTAACACCAAATCTAACCTAATTTATCAATCGCGGAGCCAAACACGAGATACAGATACAAGCACATTGATCGAGTTCAAACAATGATAAATAATACCCCCACAAAAAGTACGCCCTTTCGTATTTTAATTGAAATGGAAATGAGCCTTTATAAGTGACGACAGAACATGCAGGAAATAGTACGATGAGAAGCCAGTAACCTTCAGGAGAATAGGAGACAAAGCAATAAGAAGCGTACCGCTGCAAGTGTCTATAAGGATCGCGCCTTGGTTGCAGTCAAGGGAAAACCCAGCCCAGCCCAGTTATGAATTGGAAAACACAGGTGACCACAAGAGACCCAGGATAGCTTCAGCCTCAGCGGATGACCTTAAAGGATGGGGTTAGTCATTCGGGGTATTATTCGTCAGAATGACCAAGTGTGAGATCTGAACTCGATTTACATTCAAACAGCGAGCTTTCCGAATACCCTCTATTCTATTGAAGTAAACTAAAATGAGAGTTCTAGAAAGAGGCACAGTGATTAGAAAGACGTATTTTGTCGAGGATTATTTTTTGGTTAAATAAAATTTTGTAAAAAGGTGATATTTCTAGTGTATTTTCTTCGCGCTGAATGTACCACAAAAATTACAAAATGATATTATAAATGTTCAAGTTGAATTTTCTTCATACAAAAGGCGTTTCGGGGGGGGGGGGCTCGTCCCCAAAAAACCCGGTTCTACGCCACTGCTTCCAATAACCCGGTTTTTTAGACAAGGAGCGCAGGGAAATGTATGTGTTGGCCTCAATTGCGAATCTAATCAATCCAATCAATTGTGAATTCAGACCGTGTGGACTTAATTTCCAAGAAATTATTGAAACTAGTTGGGATCCCCGTTACCGAAATTCGGTCACAAAACCAATAAATATATAAAATTCTCGATTTGTTCGAATTTAAATTCAATTTAAATATTTTTATTTCAAAAAAAAAAATTATTCGCAATGGCGAATTTTTAATTACTATGAAATATTTCCATTGTCGCTCCAGAGCATCTAAAATTTCCCAGGATTTTTTTAATCGCATCCATGACGTCTTGCTTGGCTATGTGGTAAAATGATAAATGCCATTTACAGTGTCATTTGACAAATTACACTCAGAGCTAATCATTGCAAAGGCAGCATACGAACGAATATTTGCAAAAAAAATTTAGAACGACTTTTAATACCACTTTCATTCGAAGTTAATCCTTCAAAAAAATTATTGAAAAAGTAATTTTGAGAAAGTGGAGGTAGATTAACTTTGCCTTTATGACAACACAAAGAAAATGCCTCAGTATTACGTAAAGTTATTTCAGTCAGAAAATGTTTGGCACGACAAAAATGACAACTCATATTAAAAGAACCACACGAAAACGAATCAAAATTAACCGGAATAACATTCAAAGCACATTTAAAAGAATCAGTCAAAATTTCTAAAGTTGCAATGAATCAATTAAAATTTCTAAAGGCATTCGCCAAAAAACGAACGGCAGCCCCTTACACAATACAACTCAATAATACTATACACAAAAGAGTATAAAAAAATGCACGCTCAAAGTGGCCGAGTTTTTTTTATGTCAGTTATGCCGCCAAAAATCCACACAAACGCTTGTTTTTCTCTGTTTCTCATTCGCTTCACTGAAACGGCATTTGTGTCAATCGTAGGCTACTCAGCTCTACGTTGATGCTCACAAAAAATTCAAATTTTCCAACGGCTTTTTAAAATCCGAAAAATTAAAATCGCTATAACTTTTTTATTCGTGAATCGATTTCGTTGAAATTCCTTATTACAAAACTATGCCATTAAAAGAACATTTCCTGAAAATTTAAACGAAATCGGTCCACGAACAAAAAAGCCTTAGCGTGTACAAACTTTTTGTTTGCCTATTAATATATAAGATGCATAAGTTCCAGCGGAGAAAGTGGTTGCGATTCGCAAAGATGTGGTTGTCGAACACATGGCTTAAAATGCAGTAATTTATGCATTAAGTCTCAACAAAATGGTTCAAATAAAGACAACGAAGTATTTGAAGAAGTGTATGATTCAGACGAGCTTATTAATGAAGAACCAGCAAAGAGTCTTGATATCGAAAATAAAGACATCGATGACGTCGATAATTTTGAAGAGCCTACCCTATTTGAAAATTCCATCGATGAAGAAGAAAATCTGCAATGTAAAAAACCTAAATTTTAATTAGAATAATTGTTCAATTTCTTAGTTTTATAAATTAATACAAAACATTATTTTGCTGAAAGCAAAACAAGTCAATACTGTGTAAAGTTTTGTAAAAAGTGTACCATTAAATGAATTGTTCTGTTTCATCTTTATGTATTAACAATACATAATGTAGGATTACATACTTAATTTTTGAACGGGTGAGTTTGATTTGCAAAAGGGTGAGTTTAATGTAAAAAAAACTATATGTGCTACTCATATGTACAATTATAATCATCGTGCAAACATTTGTAATGAAAGTTAAATCATAAGAGTTACCGACAGTGTTGAATGTTAGGAAAAAATACTACCATAAATTTTCACCTTGTTAATTTACGGCGATAGCAGAGTCTAGTCGATAAACACATTTTTTTATTTAGATTTCAAACTCTAATCACCACGTACTCTTCTACAAGCCTGAATCACAAATCTTGACCCGTACTAAAAGCGAATTAGCGGAAATGGTTGGGTACAGGCTGAAAATTGGCGCATAGCTTCCCTTTAGGGTTTTTAACAAGGGGTTATGAAGTCTACCGATGTTCTACCCCGAGAAGCTCACTTTTTAGGGGGTTTTAGGGTCAATATATCAGTTTTTTGCAAATACATCCTAGACCGTAAGTCCTATCATAAAACAATGTTCACAAAGTTTGTAGATCGTACGATTCTCTACAAATAAAGTTATTATACATTTTCCCGTACGAATTGCGATTCATGCGGTATCAACGTTTTAAATATATAAATTTCTTCGCGAATTGTATAGGTATAGACGCTCAAGTTGGACTACGTTACTCTAATTTTTTTAGGGGTGATTCCTGGATGTATTTGGAGGAAAAACTTGTTCTACCCGAGTAAAAATCAAAAATGGGCTTATGATGGGCGAATCACGGCCGATTTGCTTTTTCAGGGGGATATGACGGCCGTAGAATTTTTACCCATTTTTAATGGGGGCATATTCGGCCTTTCGGCGGCCACACTTGACCAAAAGATATAAATGGCCAAGAACCAAGCTGTACAGGCGGGCATTCCACGGGCAAATTTGGGCCAAAAAAGAATATGCCCCAAATGTATTGTTGCATTTGTTTTCTAGGAACTTGAACATTTCCGTTACGTACAATGAATGGCCCTTTCGATTTATCGATAAGAGCTCGACAGTGGCCCAGTCGGTTTGTTGTAAGGGAAGTGTGTAGTGGGTGTTGATTTATATTTTAGTGGAAAATTTTGTTAGCTAAAAGAAAAAAAGCAGTGTGTTGATGATGTTTTTCTCAATAAATATACGGTGAGTTTTGTATCTTTACATAGATGAATATTAAAAAGAATCGTATTATATACAAACGTGTACCCGTCGGTATATGTGTGCGTGTGTGGTGTGTGGTGTATGGCCGTACTGTTCTGCAACGAGCCTTCTAATGCCCTTCATATGGCCGAGGACTATGTTTAAGCACTTTTGGTGTTCGCCAGTTGAAAGCCCTTATTTTATTTTTACTCCGGCTAGGATATTTTCCCCCTGAATGGCCGTTATTGGTACTGAAAGGCCGTCATTCCACCGTCAGTCGCCCCCTGCATGGCCGCACTGCCTGCAACGGGCTTTCTGATGCCCTCCATATGGCCGTGGGCTATAACAATCACGCCCGTTGTAAGGCCATAACTTATTTTTACTGTAAAATCTTTGGTGTAAAATCTTTATTGCTCCAGTATATGGGAACAACTTACCTCTCGAAATCAAGCTCAGAATTAACTTACCCGAGTAAACTCCACACTTTTCTTAATATTTCATTTTAGTCTAAATAATATCGTGGATGAGGCGACTGATACGCTAGTACTTTCTTCATCGAGTGTCATTTCCGGCGAATATTAATTCTTCCGTGGAATATATCTCGACGTTGGTGCAATTCAAGAATAACCGCAGTTGCTTTTACATCCACAGAATATCAACTTCATTATATTCGGTGGGCCAAGTAGCAGGGTCATCATTAAGGTGCGTATCCACCAAGAGATTTGTCTCCGCACTATCTCCATACATTATCCGCCAAAGTATCTCCACCAAAATCAATGTTCGGAGATAAAATATGTGCGGAAATAAAAAGTGCGGAGACTACACACGCACACCGATATTCCAGTGGATACACAACGTATCCATTGAAAAATCTTCTGGGTCGGTGCGGAGAACTTCTGCGGGGAATGTGCGCGGATATGTAAATTCAAAGCCTGTTCGCTTACTTCAAATGGGATCCCTCGGGATCCCGAGATTTTTCACAATAAAATTGAAGAGTGGGGATAAAAATATGAAAGTAAGCGAACACTTTCTGGGATGATTTTTGCAAATCTAACCTATAAATCACTTGGGTCTTCAAATTAATGACATGAGGCGTGCAGTTGCAAAACTCGTTAACTGCACTTTTTGAAAAAAATGAGTTAACGATGCCAAATTACTCTTTAGGTTATGTTCTACCATTTGAACTATATTTTTGTTCAAAATTTGCTCATAAGGCGTATTTTTGCAGCTGTCAAACATCAATAGTTAATTCAAAAGCCATAGAAAAGCCAAAGTAATTCAAAAGTTTTTGGCGTTTTTCTCAAAATTACTTAACTTGCAGTTAGCGAGTTTTGCAACTGCACGCCTCACATAAAGCTATTGAAACTAATAATTTATGCATGAAATTATTTAAAATCTTGTTACTAGGCACCAAATAAAGAACTTATATTCATCACGTCGTAATCGTTTTGATTTAACATGATAATTGACAGTTCCTTTTGACAATTCAAATACACTACAAACAGCAATCCACAATCGCCGGGACTCAAAACCTCTGGCACAAATTGGCAAGAGGGGAAGCGAAAATTTCCCCTCTTTTTCGAGCCCGAAAAAGTAAGCGAACACGAAATGGGCGCAAATGGGATCCCGAGGGATCCCATTTGAAGTAAGCGAACAGGCTTTCAGTGGATACTTGAAAAAAGACTTCGAAAAGTCTTGAAGTAGCTTCTTGAGGCCTATATTTTGTTTTCCAGTGAATATGGAAAACACGAAATATCTTAGGGCAGACAAGGGGATTATTTTGAAGAAATAGTTTTCGAACGCGGTTTTTTTATGTGGCATGGTCAAGCTCAGGAATCACCCTTTGTACCACTAGACCGTCATGTCGTTCAACTCATGGTGCAATGTCTAGTAGTAAGCTTGACCTGAAAATAGAAAAAGAATAGGAAAGGTTAAGGGTAGGCTGGTGGATGCATAAGGAGAAGGCAGTGAGCCTTGCGTTTGCACTACTGGGTGTTATATGAGTGCATCCATTTTTTAACAGCCGCGTGGGGTGAAGCCGGGGTATTACTGTCTAACAAATTAATATTGGCGAGTTTCACATGGGCCAACCAACGAAAATTGGATGTATTCGTTAATTCCCTTTTGAAATTTAATGAAGAATAGCATGGGTTTTCACAACAGCCAACATTATTTCCAACAAACTATACGCTAGAAAGCTATGCGCAAGCTGGATTCCGAAATTGTTTTCTTAAAAAGTCATAAGGAAGCTGTGTACCAATTTTCAGCCATTTTGGAATTTTCTCTCCGGACTAAACAGGTGTTTTGGGAAAAAACATGGTTTTTTAACAAAATTCAAAAATTCATAAAAAATAGCAATTAACAAATTTTTACTAGTCTGGCGGGTGTTACATGTTCTTTACATGTATTTCAGCCAATCTCACTTTATTGTTTTGAGGTGTTCGATGGGCCATCTTTTATGTCATGGGAGCTTAGACTATAATGTGAAATAATGACTATTCTTTCTCTTATTCCCCGAGTGCTTGTTTTTTCCTTCGTCCTTCATTGCGTTCAAAAATGAACAGCTTATGGGGCGCAATATGGCATAGTGCACCGGGCGCAAATCCCCAAGCGCCGGCCCTGATTGTGGGATGTCGAATCTAAAGAATATAAAAATAAATGATTGGGCGTCTTTAACAACTCCTCCTTATCCACAATGATAGACAAAAAGACATTAAATTTTCCTGAGCCAGACAGCCTATAGAAAGAGGAACCAAGGTGCCCTACATATTTGTAGCTGACGACGCCTTCGCCTTGCCTAGCGACGCCTTCGCTCTTACCTGGGGTGGCAGCACGTAAGTTGTTTCAATCGACCTCTTCATATAAAAAATTTTGTAACACTTGAATTTTTGTATGAAGAGGTCGATTGAAACAACTTACGTGCTCCACCCCCTGTTCTGCCAGTGCTCTTGCAGATGAAATTTGTAATTTCGAAATGTGCCTTCCAGCGAAAAATTTTAAATGCGGCATAGCAAACCATTTCGATTTGTACATAGTATCTGCGTAAATAGTATCTATTAGTAAATTTTTGTCCTCCAAGCTAATTTTTTATATCGCCGAACAAATAGCAACTGAAGCGTGGTAATATATCTAGCCTTAAATCGGAAAACATAAAACATTGTGCGCACACACGAATTTTATCATTCAAGGTCGTATCCACCTAAAGTCTTGTCTCTACAGAGTGCGCGCACAGTCTTTTAAACCATATTTTGAGACTTTTCATATGCTTCCTGCAAGATTTTAGTGGATACGCAATGGAAACTTTGTCTCCGCACAGTTCGAAATTTTTCGTTTTTTGCTCTATTTTTGTGGATTTTTATGTGTACCAGGGTATTATGTCCCAAAAAATCATACCCTAACATTGCAAAGTAACAGAGGTATGAGTTTTTGAAAAAAATGGCCTTTTTAAGGGGTTTTCTAGCTTTTCTCGGCGAAAAATTATCCGATCGAGGCCTACCCCAACCCCCAACCCCATTTTGTAGGGTTTTCAATTCTCTACAAATATCCTGTTGGGAGTAACGTGATTCATCCAGTACTTTTTATTGTATACGCCAAAAACGGAAAAAGTACCCATTTTTGTTGCTAATTAATCAGCGGTGTTCTACAAATCGAGTGAAATGCAATCGGAATTCAATTTCACTCGAATTCAAAATTGATGTT
Source organism: Thereva unica (assembly GCA_949987705.1). NCBI lineage: Eukaryota > Metazoa > Arthropoda > Insecta > Diptera > Therevidae > Thereva > Thereva unica. The sequence goes on from OX465283.1 coordinate 103,244,726, forward strand.
CTGAATCCCGAGTGAATTTCGTTTGTTCGAAATCACTTTCGAAAATATATAATTTGGTTGACACTTAAAACTTTTATTTATTTTGAGCATAGTTTGTGTCCGAGTTAAAAAAAATTAACAAATTTTGTGCTCCAAGCAATGGATTTTGTGTTAATAGCTGCAGTAATTGAAGAAAGAGAGCTTCAAAGGAAGGAAAAAATTAAAAAAGATTGTAAAGGGATAAATCAAATCCTATGAATCTTCTTGATTCCTTTTGAATTATTTATATATGCACAATATAAGCTGTACAAATAGTACACATTTGTGTTGTACTTCATAATATCTGCAGGCATCTTAAACTAGATTATGAAGTAACATCCATCACAAATGCAGATATAGAAGTAATCGACCCAGAAAATGTTGAAGAACAGAGAAGTGATGCTGTTAGGGTCAAAGATGAAATAGCTAATAGTTTATAAACTAAATTTGTTATACAAAAAGTTAAATATAAATTTAAAAAATAATACTTTATTCAGTTTTTTAAAAACATAAAAGAACTCTCTGCATTAAGTTTTTGGGCTAACTCTTTCCAAAGGTCCTCAACAATTAATTTGTCTTTTTTTGTATATCCTTCTGCTATTTCGGAATTATTTCTCGCAAATTCACACGTCATGTTCTCCTGTCTGTTATTTTTATGCTTGCCCCTTTAAATTGATACATTTATTATAATATTTTCTTAAATAAATTGTTACCTTTGTAAATAAATTACAAATATTTACATTTTAAAATAAATCACAGCGCTTCTCGCTTTCCACTTTCAAATCACAAACAACAACTGAACCGGTTTTATTTCGACTGACATTTCGATTTAATCGAAATGTGGAACATCTAATTTCGATTTGGAATTTCTATTTCACATACATGGAATTAAACTAAATGTAGAACACCTAATTTCGATTTCGAGTATCAATTTCATAAAAATCGAAATGTAGAACACCGCTGATTGTTTAAACAATTCCACATGAGTAAATTTTGGCTGGTTTTTTGGTTTTAGTAATCTATATGCCTGAATATACGATAAAGATAATCCGGAATAAATGAGCTTTTGCGGTGGAGGGGGTAAATTTTTCTGTTCCAGAAAAATTCGGGATTGGGGATGCGCACTGCGGTTTTCCTTGAATTTGGTTTGTGTGGGTGCATATTTGGTCTTGCGCACTTCACATATTTCCGTTGTTAGGCAAAACTGAATTTTTTGGCGGGTGAATTTTGCGAAGTTTCCATGCCCCCTTTTAGACGGGCGGACACCGAACAGACAAAACGAACGAACAAACTGGGTGTATAGGGAAGAGGGTGAGAGAGGACGATGGGGAGGGCAGACAATTTTCATGGACACTTTCAGCGAACTGTGAACGGACAATTTGACAGTTCCTGCGTTGTTGTTGTTGCTAGGATGAGAGGGCAAAAGCAAATTTCAAAAAGCAACAACAGCAAGCCATGAAGTTTTTATAAAAGCAGCAACAAAACCCAATCATTTTTGGCATTTTGTCCGTTCGTTGGTGTCCGCCCGTGTAAATGCCCAGCCGACACTCCACCGGGCTTCAAAGGAGAATTTGCGATTACAGTTAAGTTTTGTCTGTTCGGTGTCCGCCCGTCTAAAAAGGGCCAGGCAATTCAAAAATTAGTGAGGCTATGGGTGAATATTTGATCTTGCGCACTTCGCATATTTCCCTTGTGAGCTCCAACTGAATTTTATGGCCGGTGCAGTTTGCATATAATTCAAAAATAAGTGAGGTTATGCGAAATTAGTTTTAAGCGAAGTTTGCATATTTTTCAGAAATAAGTGAGGTTATTCGATGGATGATGATGTTCTCACACATTCAAACTTAAAAAAATGTGATTGTGTGAAGTTGTTTACAATCCAAGTAAGAATTGTTTTGTAAACCGGGGCTCCAATGGCAAATATACTTAAGATATGTATGAATGATTAAATGAAATCACTCATTGAAGTTTTTAGTTTTTGGTGACAATATAGCTAATGTTACCTTAATTAACTATATGTTAATTTACATTATTTATATTATCGTAAAAATAGCAGCAGCAACTAATATCTGCAAAAGTTACTTGCAGGGGAATTCGATTATATGTAGTCCTAAAAAAAGTTGTGCGGAGGAGCAGTGGAATTTTTACCCTAAATTGTTAAGCACCTATGACCTGAAAAAAGCATAAAATAAAAGGGCGGCATGTCTAAATAATACACATTCCGGTAAAATTCTCTGCACATGATGCTACCCTTTGCCATGAACAAACATTGTTCTTTGGGTGCATAGCAACTTATTTCAAACCGGAACCGCACATTTAAAAACTGCACAAATGAGCTGAGCTCTTTATTGCAAATAAATTGTATTTAGAAAGAATATAAAACCCTTTACACTAAATAAGGCATCTCAAAAGACTTTTTCAAATATTCAAAAATTAATTTTGACGTTTGCGTAAAATTTTAAAATAAACAGTCCTTGTATACATATTTTATTAAGTTTGTGTGGGTAAAGCTCACATTTTTGTATGGCATACCGTTTATACGTAAAATGAGTTTATCCCCAAATCCCAAATAAAATAAGGTCTAGTATAAATCGGCATTATGAGATACCCCTGAAGTAGTAGTGCAAGCAGTTTGCTGTACAATTTTATAACACGAAAAAATCTCTAATGACTGGTCTTGGGTCAATAGTAGCAGCCGACAATAGCTTGAAACCAGAAATACGCGCACGACTGCTAAAAGCCAACTAAGCCTACTAGAGTCTGTCAAAGCTCTTTAAATCCAAGTATCCATTACGTCTAAACTTTTACTATATAAGACGATGGTCTTACCGGTTCTCACATATGCATATGAAACGTGGGTGAAACGTTTTCGAGAGGAAAATACTTCGGACTATTGTTGGCCCCGTATGTGATGAAGGACGATTCCGGAGACTCTACAATGACGAGATCTACGAGCACTATCGCGACATAGATGTTGTGAAGAAAATAAAGCTCGGTAGGCTCCGGTGGGCAGGACATCTAGCTCGTATGAGTGAAGATGAGTCTGTTCGGAAAGTCCTCTGCGGTTAAGACCTATGGGGTGCGACAGCGAGGGAGACCCAAACTTCGCCGGAAGGATGGCGTAGACCAGGACGCTCAGAGCTTAGGGATGCCAAACTGGATGACATCGGCTCAGAATCGGGACCGGTGGAGAGAACAGTTGCGAGAGGCCAGGACCGGATCCCGGTTGTAGAGCCGTTAAAGAAGAAGAATCTGTTGGATATAAGTGAAGCTCTGCTCCAAACAACCAATTTTGTACTTGTAAATAAACCCGTTTAAGATATTGAGTGAGGGCATCTACCGTAGGAATGATTTTCTGATAGCATCTTTTTCTTGCTGGCAACTGCCGTTAAATTCATTTTGTATTTGAAAATTTCTACTAACTGAATCTCACTGAGTTTAAATTGGTCCGGGACACTCCAGGCTTCCTGAATGTAATCGGTGCATTGTACATTGCTAGATATAAATGCTTTCCGTGTTCCAAAATTTTTTGTACTGAAAGTCCAACTTCCTGGAACTTTGCAGCATGGGGTTCAAATTTCACCTTCCCGTGATGGTGTGTTGCTGAGACAGTATCGCATCTGATAATAGCATGTAATTATTAAAATAGTATTGGCCACTGATGGCATATGAATATCAACCAAGCTCTTTGAAGAATATTATTCTCCGGGCTTATTCGGTCGAGGTGGCTTTAACAGAAAAAGTTCTACATTTGATGGTGACCGCCACCATATTACATTTAAAATGACGTCGCGCAACTTACTGTACGATAGTCGTCAAGCACTTACTTTTGATACGAGGGCGTTGCATATAAAAGGTAATCCGCCATTTTGTGTTGAGCGCCATTTTGAATTTTGAATGACGCCACATAGCTTGTATTGTATTTGTCATACCCTTTCATTTGTTATGCAAGTCGGGAGTCGAGGAACACAATTGCAAAATTCGGCCGCCATCTGGGAACCGCCATCTTGATTCTTTTAAAAAATGGCCATATTGGATTCTCACGCGAACACTACATATGTTCAAAATGTGAAGATGATCGGTTAGGGAAGTGGGTCAAAATCAAGTCAAGATAAGTTACATAAAGATACACTTATAGAATGCACTTTTCGATGCAGCAATGCAATTTCAAAAAAGTACGACACCAAAATATGACACAGTTTCTAGATGAGTTAACGAAGTGAATGCAAAAACCCCATCTCAATCCAACTTACTGCAGAAAAATTTAAGGTTGGGGCTGTTTTTGTTCTATATTTCCTCTCGTAGGATTGTAATTCGACTTTACCCCGAGGAGGCGATCTTTTGGCCGCCTACTCATCATTTTTTATTTGTGAATAAGGCATATGTTTAAAATAAAAGGTGATTTTCAATATCCGCGTTTGGATCGTACTTTTTTGTGGTACTAGTAAACGATTCCCGTTCATGCTGATACCTGTCCTGTACAGATTACATCGCTAATGTCGGTGCGGACTTTGGACGTCTCGTGGCTGGTGTTCGGCTTCAAAGCTATCAGCTATGATGACCGATTTCAGTCGATTTACCTCACATTTTAGTGGGTCCATTGATTTCACCAAAGCCCAATGAGGTGCTTCGGAGCAGACTTGGTAAACATCACCCCAAGATAATCCATTAGTCGGGTAATCTAGGTTTGCAGCGGTTGGAATTTTATGAATTGTGGAAGCGAGGTCCTAGGATTACTTGGTCCTGCCAGAACTTTTTTTCGGCATCACTCCAGATCCCGAAAAAAGTATGACGAGTACCCACAGTCTATTTGACGGCGTTTGTGGTAATGTAAACTGGGTTTCCACTTCAAGAAATCAAGGGTGTTGGTTATAATTGCAAAAAGCTGGAGGATAGATTTTTGGTCAAGTGCCTTTACCTTTGTTCAACTCTCTGTCGTACTGGGTCTAGATAGTTCTAAGAATCAGAAGGCATTGGCAGTCATAAAATCTTCTCGAAAAAAACCTTATATATCATTGTTACCTAAAGCATAAAAATTACCACAAACATTATCTTTAATTTCAGAGCATTCCTTTTAAAATAACAAAATCCATCTTCAAACCATCCGCATAGCACTTCTGGAATGTTTGTTCATTCTTCCCAACCATTCTGGTAACATTGATATTCGCTTCAACAGTGCAGTTAAATGCAGCGTCAAGAGATTCATTTTCAATGTTTTTAATAGCAAAAGCGGCTTCATCTAGCTTTTCTAAAGCGCATTTTAAAGCAGTATTTCTGATCGACGTTCCACATTCTTTAAGAAGCTCATCTTCAACAAACTTTTTGCTTCGAACATCGCCATTATTCACGCCTTTAGTGAAATTCTTTATAGCACCAATAGCACCATCGATACAGGCTGTCAGCTGTCAGTTTTCTTGAGTGTTTCAAGCTCGGTTTTGTAGGTATCACTACATGCCTTGAAAACATCTTCCTTCCCTTTCAACAGCTTCTCCTTGTGCCCTGTATGTGCTGAAATTGTTGTTAGCTTAGTTTTTTCTTCCTCGATGACACGCTGCAATTTTTGCATAGCTTCGTTGCCGATTTCATGTACCTTTTCGGCGATCATTTCAAAATCGCGCTTAATCTTCTTGATTAAATTTTCAGTTTTGTCTTGGATTGCCTCGGTGAATTGGTTTTTGGCAGGCTCGACTTTTTTCCTGTTTACGACAATTGCTTGAGACTATATTTTTGTTTTAAAAGAGGGTGGTTTAGTAATGGTGTGGCAAAATAAAGCAGCGTTCAACTTACCCCAAAACAGAATAGGGTTAACAACACAAGAGTAAGATTCATTGTTAAAGTCTTGATTTTAAATTAGTTTTCCAACTTCTCAAATCCATAAATGCAAACTTGACGTTCACGCAAAACTTGTGACATCTGTTAGTCATCGAACAGATGTGAAACGATTATACATGGCTAGCTAGCTTTTTGTATTTTACGCAGCATTATTTCTTTGATACTTCTCTATTAAGAAAGACAATTGTCGAAAAAGGGATAAATGGTCATCTTTTTCGACATTTGGTTATTCTTCTAATTATGGATATCAAACGGTTTTCCATTTTCGTGACGAGCATCACGAACACACGTTTACTTAACACGACAGAGCAGGCGAACTAAACAAGCTAGAGCGATGGCAAATATATCAATGGAGAGGGGAAGGATGCCGAGAGAAGGGAAAGGGAATTTCAAGGTCGCAGGGTTACCACAATCGCGGCAATATAATCAGTCTCATTACTTAATTGTCACACCTCGTAAAACGATAAAACGTTACAATTTTTCAGCGTGTACAAAATGTATACGCTGCATGCGTATGATTTTTACACGTATGTATGTCTTTTTATCCGAATTATTTTAACACTATTTATTTCTAAAACGCAATATTTTAACACGATTAGCAGGAGTTCAATTTACACGGAAAAATATTCTGGGGTTTGCAGTGTATGTACCTTGTAACACCACAATTGTTGGAGCATAGTAGGTCCCAAATTACCATCTTCAAGCTTCACCTCGAAGAGAAAGACGCGGCCTTTGATGCTCTCCATCAATATTTCGTGATAGCAAAGAGTTCGATGTCTTTGTTTAGCTCCGCCTACCTCAAAGAGAGAAGTCTGCACATCAAATCACTAGACAAACTAAATCTTAAACCGGTTCAAGTGATCTGCTCTACATGTCTGACGTACATATACATTGGTCCACGTGGCGACCACGTTTCGTTTGGACCTAAAACCTTCTTTAATAACAATATCTTTAATATCTTCCTTCATTGAAATCGTCCAAATCCACGTCGTTTACAGATCAATAGAAATTGTATGAAGCAGTATGCCGGCAATAGTTAAGTTGGCTTTAAAACGTTTTTCTTCAATCTTCAATGTTTTAGCAGCAGATGAAATCGCATTGTTTGCAAACGAAGCGATCTGGGAAATAAAAGCGTGGCTAGAACGCGCTGGGTTCAACCTTGCTGAGCACCAAACGGAAGCGGTGTTGATCAGCAAACGAAGAAAGCTAGTGTTCGTGAGAAAAAGGGTAACGGAGCATATCATCCACTCACAGCTCGCTCTGAGGTAGCTAGGAGTGATGATCGACCGGAGGTTAAACTTCCAAGCGCACTTGGAGGGCACGGCAGACAAATCGTAAGAATGCTCCCCAATGTTGGGGGCCATAGACCGATTCGCCGCCTCCTCTTGGGGAGGGTGGTTAGCTCAGTCCTGTTAAACGCGGCGCCAGTGTGGTCAGCAGCGTTAAACAGAACGGAAAACAGTAGAAAATGCAGGGCCGCATATAGACTAAGAACGCTTCGCGCTTGTTGTGCCTACAGGACCACGTGTGACGATGCGGTGTACATGAGAGCGGGGATGATCCCCATAAACATTCTATCGAGAGAGGACATGCGTCTCTATGACCCGGAATATGGTAAATTCCAAGAAGAGAGCCAAGAAAAACACGGGGGCAGATTGCACGGGAACTGGGACGAGTCTGTCAAGGGTCATTGGACCCATATGCTTATCCCAAACGTGGAAATATGGGTTACGAGAGAGCTTTGGGAAGTGAGTTATGACCTCACGCATTTCCTGAGTGGACATAGTAGCAAATACCTCCACCGTTTTGGGCACGATGGTTCACCGTTGTGTCTTATATGCCCAGCAAAGGAAGAAGACGCAGAGCACGTCTTCTTTACCTGTTCAAGATTCGCCTCTGAAAGGTCGGAACTAGAAGAAATGGCCGAGGCGCCACTAACGTCGGAAAACATCTTAGACCATATGATGAGGTCTGAGGAAATGTGAAGGAATGTGGAAGCAAACCTGAAGGCCATTCACAGAAAGTTAAGGCAGGAAGAAACCGTAAGAAATAGATAAAGGCGCAGAAATGCCACGAACAGTAGCAGCTAAATAAAGCTGAATGACCCCCGTGATGTAATGCTTACTAGCCAGTAACGTGGGGGAGGATCACGTCGAGGAGGCTTTTTGGTTTCATGTGTACATAGATCCATATTGGGCTATGGGCATGTATTTATATGAGCGAATATGTGTCTATGTATGCGTTAACATAACCATCACGCTGGATCGGCCAGTAATGGGCCCATGAGTCGTGGCGGTAGCGTATGCTTTTTAACCTCCGGGCCAAAAAACCTTCCAGTATATGTCGTCATCATGACCAAAATATAATTTCAGGATCAAATATTGTGTAAAAGGCGTAACGAATCATTGCACTAATTCATAAGTTAAATTTTATTCTAAATTTAAAATAATTACGTGATATTAATAAAAACACCCTCTTTAATTTTCAGAACATTTGCTAACTTTTTGTACGATATCTTCAAGTCTCTGAACGGTCTTCTCATATGCAGCTTGATTGCACTGCTCAGCATTTTTAGCATCCTGCGACGCAATCCGTGTAACACTCTTTGTAGCAAACATTATACCATTTACAGCGTCTTGGATTTCTTGCAGACGTCGGTAAACACATTTATCCGCCATATTGACAATATATTCAACACATTGCTTAACGATTACATAAAGTTCTTGATCGCGATTCGTGAGTTCATCAAGATCATCCCGGATTACACGACCAAAGCTTACTGCGGACTGATCAGCTCCCTCAGTGCAAAACCCTATTTCATTTTGAGCTTCTTCCTTCAGTGCATCGATCTCCTCTTGTTGTTGGTCAACGCATGCCTGGAATGCTTCTCCTTTCAGCTTCAAATTTTCCGTTTTTTCAGCGATCATGGCCGTAAGTTCTGCCAACGTAGATTTACTTTGAGCATCAGTCTCTAGGAATTTTGTAAAAACTGGCTCAGCAATTGTTCCAATGTTTTGACGAACTACCTGGATTTGGTGTCTAGCGTTCGCAATAGGTACTTCCATTTCTTTGGAGAGTTCATCTGCGATTTTTGTGAGATCAGCTGGAACGACTGAAGCTTGGGCCTGCATGTAGGAGAAATTATTTACTTACAGCTACCAGACGGTTGAAGATAGCAAACTTACCACAATGGCACAGAGGGCCAGCACCGTAACTAGAGCGTATTTCATGGTGATACTAGAGGCTTCAATTGATAATCCAACTGGTGACTATTTGCCATCTGCTTCTGGCTTTTGTACATCCGTGAAGGCAATAAATAATTAGATAATATTTATCTATTTACGATTATCAAATCCTCGAAGAAAATTGGAATTGTGTATCTCATCTTCATTTAAAATTGTATATCAGATAAAAAAGTTAAAAATACGCAGTGAAATATATGTTCTCTTATTTTTCAGTTGTTAAGTCTCTTTGCATGAGCCGGTCTATTCCAACAAAGAGATAATTCAAAATGCTCTTATAATGAATTAAAACTTCTCAGCGGTACGCCAATTAAAAATGATAATGGATGAGCTATTTTCGGAATTGATCGACGTGTTGTCTTAAAGTGGATATCTGATTACTTCTTTGCACACGACAAATTGTCACCTGTGCATATTAATTGTGGTTGTCTTCATTTCTTCCTACTGTCTTAATCATTAATCTTATACGCATTACGAAATTTAAAAAAAAAAAAATTACGACCTATTTGTTAACTCTTTTAAGACCTACGCTGGGAGTTTAATAATAAATACCATTGACAAATAAAAGGAAAGATGTTCCATTTCATACAAGGAAAGTGTGCACGATTCTATAAAAAGAGCTTTCCTATTTCCTCCATTTTAAGCTGCCTCCAGACGAAAAATGCCCCCGCTAATTCTTTGTTTTCTATGCCACTGTCAAGAGCTTTGAGTAAGTTTTAATTAAAACTCACTAAATCACTATTTTTTTAACTTCCCAGTATAGGAAGTTATTGTAATCGGTCCGAAAATCGAAATCGAAAATTTCGACGTATTTTCATCTTTCAAGGTCCCAGGAGCATTTTAAGTAAAAAATTGGGAGGAAGTATGTGTGTGTGTGTGTGTGCGTACGGATGTGGTCATTTTTTCCTGCACGATATCCTTCCACTTAAATGGTGGAAACGGAACAGAAAAGTGCACACTTACATTTTATTTATATAAAGGAAAAGAAAAATGATAGCCATGGATACAATCATAATCGAGCTATTTGAGTTTGCGTTTTTTTTTTTTCAGGTTTTATTATAAAATATTTTATTCTAGGGAAAAGTTTTAAATTAAGGAATTGTTTCAGAGATTCTTTTATGTTTTTCGATGTATTTCTTACGATTGCATAAAAAGTTTTTTTAGGAATTAAGTCATTTAAAAAGTAATTACGATAGTGTCAGCTCAGTTCTCTGCAGTTTTTGGAAATAAAGTTTTGCTATTATTTATTATAATACATATTTGATTATTTAGTATATATGTATGTATATTATTTGATTTGATTTAGTGTTGATTTCCTGTTTGCGAGTTGTTTTTGTTTGGTTTGTTATCTTTGTTATTGACATCAGTGTTTCTGACATTTAGGTAATTTATTATTTCGATGCCTCAGTTCTATAGTGTAACAAGTCAAAAAAAATCATTTTTGTGTTAAGCACACCATACAAAAGCGAAAAGTGTGTTTTATTCAATTCAAAAGAGTAACAAGTGAAAGTGGACATAACAAACTGAATATAAAAACAAATAATAAAAATGATGATAGTGAAGTGGTGAACATAAATTATACTACAAAACGGAAGTTAGAACAAAGTTTTAAGTTCAATAGTGTAACAACTCACTTTTTTTTGGAAATTTTGAAAAGTGTAAACCAATACTTTTTGTTGTCAAGTCAATCATAATTTAACAACTAAGTATGCCAATTATTATCTGTAAATTCCTTAACACAAAAATTTTAAAGTCAAGAAAACGATTTTCTTCAAATGCGATTATCTCAAAACTTCAGTTTTTGACTTGTTACTCTATAGAACTGAGGTATCGATTTATTATTACAGATGGAAAAACCCTTGAAATGGGGTGTAATTTATGGGTTACCATCTTGCAAAGCAAAGAAGAGAACAAATGCAGAGCTTAAGCTCTTTAAATTCCCTGCGAAAGACTGCTATACATAAGAAGTGGCTACACGCTTGTTCTTTGCAAGATCCTCCCTTAAAGAAAGTTTCATATGTTTGCTCAAAACATTTTGCTAGCAGCTCATTTGCAAAGAAAAGGGAATTCCTTCAAGGAATGAAAATAATAAAACTCCTGTTATTATCATCTCTGACGACAAGTCGACAGTAAGTTATTTAACCGATGACGGTAGTACTCTGACTTAAAACTTTGGAGTTCCATCTAGGACTGAAAGTAACAAAACTCCATTTATTACCTTCTCTGAAAAGAAGTCGACAGAAAGCTATTTAACCGATGACTGTAGTATTCCAGTTATGGTTTTATGAAAACTCAAATAAAATAACAAATCCTTATGTAACTCTCACAGATTTAGCTAAATCCCTCATTTGCTTCTGTCGAAATGGAATTGCCCTGTTCATTTTGACTAAAATAGGCGTAATCGGTAAATTTCTACCGCTCAAAATATAAAAATTTACTAAGTAAACATAAAAAACTTATGGAAAAGTTGAAGAGCTGCAGCAAAGAATATAGAGCTAAGAAGGTGAACCTATAAAGAGGAGATGTCGAAATGACTATCTCGGTAGAATAGTCTTTAATTACCTCCTCGCCATATGTGAGTAAGAATTCAAAAACTTTTTGCACTATGATACTTTTTAGAAAGACAAATAAAAAAAGAAGGAGTTATGAGGAAAGATCGTTAGCTTTGAATTTCCATTACAAATCTGCTACAACCTACAAGTATTTGAAGATAATTTAAACATTACTATCTCTTAGATTTTGCATCGTTGGCAGCTAATTAAAAATATTCAACCTGGTTTTAATAACAGGGTTAAAGAAAACCTTAAGGAGATTGTTTCACATCGGGATGTAGAAATGAGGTCCTCGGTAGCCTAGGGAATAATGCGCCTGGCTACCATCCCAGAGGTCCCGGGTTTGAATCCCGGCCAGCCCCATGGTCCTTCGCCTTTTCCACTTTCCCACCTTCATAACTTTCTTTCTTTCTTCTTCCTCCCTCTTTACATTTCTGATTCCTCTTGTCATAGCCTTCCTTAGCCCTTCCCCGCTCCACCAAAGCGCATGTCTTCCGTTGGTTGATGAGATTTAACTCGTTTCAGGAGGAATAACACTCCAGCGAGTTGTTTCTCAATGCGCCGATGTCAAAGTCGCGCCAGTACTGGTTGGGAGTAGGTGGACTAAAAAATATCGCGGGTAGGTTGGGGCAGTTCCTTCCTTCCACGAGTAGAGTTTCTGTTTGACATTGCACTCTATATGAAGAAAATAGATTGTCGACACAGTACAAAGGACCTTTCCTGAGACTCTAGATGCTAGAATTTCACATAAAAAAAACAAAGCTTTGTTGTTATTCGATGAAATTAATATAGGTGACTACATAAATAAAGAAAATGAAAAGTATGTTTCTTTTTTTATGGTCCGGAGTTTATGTGCTAATTGAAAATTTATTATTAGTTTTTTTGCTGGTTTATCAGTCAATTAACAGTAAAGTATTAGCCGAAAAAGTAAAGTCGAATTTAGAAAACTGTTGTGAACTAGGTCTTAAAATCCGAAGTCTAACCTCAGATCAGGCTTCAAACAATCGCAGTTTCTTCAGCTCTCTCGGAGTAACGGAAAAGAATGCTTTTTTTTATAATGACCAAAAAATGTTTGCAATGTTCGATGTTCCGCTTGTTTAAATCAATACCCAATACTTTATTGGTAATAATAATTGGATATTCGCTGTGAAGATGGAACAGTAAGTTGGAACTGTGTTCTATAATTTAGAAAAAAATGGTTCTACTAAAATGTTGCCGAAGTTAACTTCAAAACATGTTTGGCCAAATACTTGGGGAAATATGAAGGGTTCTTATGCTCTTCAAGTTTTGAGTAACACAGTTTGTGCTACTCTTAAAACTGTTTTGGAAATAAATTTGCTTTTGCTTTGTTTCATCAGTTACTATTTCTACTTCCGATTTCTTTTCAATACTCAATAACGTGTTCGATTATCTTAATAATAACCTTTTAGTAGAAATTGGTATAGGTGTGGATTAACTCAAACAAATACTATAAGGAAGTATCTTGCTGAAATGCTGGATTATATCTAATCAATTTCAGTTGAGAACAAAATAAAACATTTTGGATTGGGGGATTGATTTTGACTCTAAAATCCATTATTGTTTTAACTGATGAAATATTAAACGAGTTTCCCAATAAACATTTCATTCTGGCATCAGAATTTAGCCAAACCCAATTGAAAACCTATTTTCCTTAGTACGATCAAGAGGGGGCTTCAGTAACAGCCCATCTTTATATAATTTCAATAGTATCATTTGCAAAATTATGTCCAACAAAATTTTGTCTATATCCCATAGAAAGAGATATGACGAAGATAGTCAGCAATTTATAGCTATTGACTCATTTAGTGATGGCAAAACCATAAATAATTACGACAATCTTTGTATTTTTACTGTAGAGGATCGGACGATTGGTTATGTCACTAATAAAGATCACGAAGTTAGGAGCATAATCGAGTCAATTGATTTGATGGAATGTGGGGCAAATGAAGATTCGATTTCTGTCGAAGAAACTTCTTTGAGGTATTTTGTAGATTTCAGGTATGTTTGTTATGCAATAAGATTCTGAGAAAACCAAACGAAATTGTATTCAAAACTTCCGGGAAGTTTTATTTACCTTAAAAATGATTTAAAAGGTACCGATTTTGGTGCACTTCAAAATCCTACAGATTATTTTTTTAATATTGGTACAATCTTTGTAAAAATCTTCACTAAACTTGTTCAGAATACGCCTGAAATAAAGGGTTTAAAAAACAAAATAATTGAACTTTATGCGGATAAAATAAGCAAAATCTCTCATTTTTCACAATGGTTAGCTAAAGAAAATAAATGTTACCATCACCACAAACAAATCCTAGATTATTTGATCCTCATTCTTCTTCGAAAATTTTGTATGTGGCATTCGCGTCAATTTAAAGATAAGAGCTCATTTAAAAACTATTCCAAGCAAAAAATTATCCAATCTTAAAAGGAAAAGTACAACAAATTCTTAGGAGTAGTAGCGTGAATAGCAAATTGGATAATTGCCTTTAAAAATTGTAACCTTATGTCGGATTTACTCAACGAAGTCTAAATGCCTGTCAGAGATGTAGCGCCGATTTTGGGGAAACCACTTTAAAAAACGCGCCTAATGCTCTATCCGAGAATGTCGATAAATAACCATAAAGCATAATTTTCCACTTTTCATATTTTTAAATTTGTTGATGCTATTTTACATCTTGAAATCCTTGTAAAAGGCAATAATTCCCTTCGATCTTCGACCACAATGAAACATTTCCCAATCTGCCAAATAAACATATTCCGGAAATGTTGGTTGCAAATCAAAACGAAAGCAAAATTCGCATAAAACTAAATTTTGCAAAATATGAAAAAAAAAATAAAAAATAAAAAAATAAACAAAATCTCATTGATTTCCACCAACAATTTTATCTCTTTAAGAATTTGTACCTACATAGTAAAAATATACACATTCGTATGTACATATGTTCGTATGTCGATATTTCATAAACAACAAAACCTTTAAAAAAAGCGCAAGCGTAAACAACTCGATCATGCTCCCATCCATCGCTATCATTTATAGAATTTTTCAAACTCCGTGACACAAAAAATTTGAGCAGTTCTGCGCACCTCGCTGCCAAATTTTATAAATAATGTTCTATCATTTCCCCTCTTTTCAGTTAAAACGGCAACAAACACTGCAAAAACTCAACAAAATATTTTTGGAAGGGATGCCGAATGAAAATAAAGTTAATTTATATTTCTATGTGTTGAGCAGAGCTTTTAAATACATGTAAAGCCCCTGCTCAACAAAGGCAGTTTATTCAACATACGATCTTTCCAGCTTGTTGGAAAGAATGCATTCTCTCGCATTCTCATTGGAATATCCTACGACACCTTTTTGTTCGTATGAGAGAACGATTCGCATCACGGTATTCAGAAACAGAAGGTAATGTAAAAGAGTCGACAGCTTCGAATACCGTAAAAAAAGGCGCCTAGTGACGTCAGCCCTAAAGCAGAAACAACAAGACAGCTTCGATTTTATATGGAAAGCGGGCCCCACGTGACGTCTGCAGTAAAATACCGTCTTACGGTATACAGTCTTTGACATTCTTGTTTCTGTAGACCGCGGATTCGCACGAGAAAACTTGAAAATTCTTGGATGAGAAAGAGTAAGAATTCTTAAGCATAATTTTACTTTAATTATGCGAAATATTTCTCATTTCTAAATTTAAAATAATTTAAAAAAAATGCTAAAAAAAATTCCTTTGAATAAATGAGCGTTTTCATTCATAAACCGACAGTTCCCCGCAGTCGCAAGCAACACAACCTCCCCGGGCAGAAGCGCGTATGCGACTGGCAGGAAACGTCAACAATCTAGTAACCAAAGTGATAAAAACACAAATTTCGTATTTTTTAGTAGAAACTAGCAAAAACCCGCGTGCGTTGCAACGCCTTTCAATAAAATAAGATTATGGGGCCACAGTCTGCGATAGGAAAAAGCTATAGTGAAAAAAGAACAAATCTGGGAAAATTGATTTTGGGAGATGACCGCCATGGACCAAACGATATATTGAGTATACTATATTGCCTATGGTGTTCTACTTATCATACTCTCTCATTTGATACCCATCTCTAGAAGGGGTTGTGAAGAAAATGGTAATCCGCCCGCTTGAGATGATCGCCATGGACCAAACGATATATTGAGTATGCTATATTGCCTATGGTGTTCTACTTATCATACTCTTTCATTTGATATCCATGTCGAAGGTGTTGTGAATAAAATGCTAATCCGCATTCTTCAGGTGGCCGCTATGGACCAACCGACATATTGAGTATACTATATTGCTTTTATTGTTCTACTTATCATACTCTTTCATTGGATACCCATTTCGAAGGGGTTGTGAAGAAAATGGTCATCTGCTCTCTTGAGATGACTGCCGTGGACCAAACGATATATTGAGTATACTATATTGCCTTTGGTGTTCTACTTACCATACTCTTTCATTTGATATCCATGTCGAGGGGTTGTAAAGAAAATGGTAATCCACCCTCTTGAGATGGCTGCTATGGACCAAACGCCTGCTTTTCTGTTGAAATTTTTTTGCTATAAACCTCACGGAGCCCGAGACCTTTCCAACGAATGCAAAACCGTGGAAATCGGATCGTGGGTTCTGGAATTATAGCGTCAGGAAGGAAATCCCGACTTATTTTTATATTATAGATTACTACAAATTATTTCTGTAGCATATGTGTAAAATATAATAACCTTAAAATAAAAAAAATATATAAAAACGGGTGTTTTTCAGTCATTATTTGTAAATTTTTTAAATAATCATTGAAGTCCCAGAAAAATATACCTCCCTTTAGCAATACGCAGTCGCCACTGATTACATGGCAGCAAGTGATTTGATAGGAGGAGTTAACTGAAGCTTTTGTCTGAGCTTTTAAACATTTTTAAGAGCTTATCTGGGGAACATGCGCGGGATGTCACGAGGTTTGAAAACAACTATACCTCCATTTACTTTTGCTCTCTTCAGATAAAACTTACTCAAAGCTCTTGACAGTGGCATAGAAAACAAAGAATTAGCGGGGGCATTTTTCGTCTGGAGGCAGCTTGAAATGGAGGAAATAGGAAAGCTCTTTTTATAGAATCGTGCACACTTTCCTTGTATGAAATGGAACATCTTTCCTTTTATTTGTCTATGATAATACACAAGTCCAATTGGCCCACCTAAATAAGTAATGCAGCTACCGCTTTTACCATGCAACCAACAACTGCCAAATTAGGCGAAAAATGCTTGGAATTATATTCTCGTTCTCAACGCTCCCCACATCAGGGAGACTCTCGCAACAGAACCGGCGCGCTCACTAGTCTGTTTAAAGGGATTCTAGTTACTATCCCAAAGGTCCTGGGTTCGAATACCGTAGACTAAAATGATGTAAAAATGTTCATTTGGAACGATCATAGTCAATACATGGCTCAAACTACACAACAGCGAGACTTTAGGTTAGGTAAGATATGGCAAGCTGCTGGTGTACAGCTCAAACACTTAGACCAAAGAAGTAAGCTGATCGTGATGCCATAGTGATCCCCCTTTAAACTTGATGTCAAAGTGTCGTTTCTTCGCTAAACCACCTCGAGGACGTAATGAATCTTCTTATTCCAATCTTCGAGATCTCCGCAATCGTGCTTAGGAAGGGTTCGCCAAAAGTGATTAGTCTCCCTCTGCTTAGGTCTGTCTAGTGACAGATAAGGTGTTGTACACTTTCCTCTTCTTCCAGATTCTTACAGCTTCTGCAGAAATCGTAGGTCTCGAGACCTAAGCAGGCCGCATGCGTCCCTTTAAGGCAGTGCCCGGTAAGCACTCCTACTATAACTGCGAGATCTTATCTCCCGAGTATCAGTATGGAAGTCCAAAGTATGGAAGTAGCCAAGTCCTTTTGGCCGAGATGCATTTGTTAAGATCCTTTCAATGCTTTTCTGCTTGTTGCATTGTGTGGTGTTTGCAACGGAGTTAAAAGGGGGCCCAAGGCATACCGACCCTTTTCTTTCGAGGAAGAAGGGCGGCGGCCGTGACTTTCCTGGCCAGTCAGTCAACTTTACAGTTTTCAACTATATTTGATGAGCAAACGCAAGAACAAGACAAGACTAATCTAGTCTTGTGCTTGTTCAGTCTGTCTTGTTCTTGTTCTTGCGAGCATAACTAAGTCTTGTTTTTGTTCTTGTTCTTGCAAAATGTGCAAGAACAAGACAAGACTGAAAGAACAAGAGCATTTTTGCTCATCACTAGTGACCGGGTACCCATACGAGGAGGGTCCTGAACAGCTGAGAACTGCGGCATTCAAGATTAGGCCAAGAGCGTAGGGCTTTCAAAGCAGCCTGACCATTCGAGAGGATGTAAACAGTTCGGTTCCTGTCGCTTTGCTGGTTGATTTGTACAACGGCCTCGTATGCCGAAAACCTCGTCCTAGTGAAGTGAAGAAGTTTATGGTGTCCTGAATACTACGTAATTTATTTCTCCATTCCCGACATGTAGGATCCCGTAGTTCTTCGTGAAGGTAACCTCGGAGTCGGTTTTTTTTTTTGGGATGTTGACAGAGTTCCCCTCCCCCCTCCCCTGATTCCGGTCTGCGATAGTTGCGGTTCTCCTTGCCACAAAGTTCATAACATCTCCTGTTGAGAGCATGAATCGCCGTTCATGAGATATCGCCGTTTTAAAGATTCAAAATACTCATATCCCCTAATTCGCAACTTGTATAGATCATCATCAGACGTTCAATAAATCACTTGTTGGAATACATGGCTAATACTTTCAGGTGTGATTCCTGGATGGTTTTGGAGAAAAATATGTTCTAGAGAGGGGGCTATCCCCACTATCCACTAAGATACAGGGTATTTACAAAAGAAAAAAATTTATTTTTTAAATATGTACTTAAACTTGAATAACTCCTAGACTAATTATCGTAGACCTGCGTAATTGGGTTGGTCTTTTAGGTACACGTATGTGTATTCTTTTATATGATATTACCCAGCAGGAAATATAATGGTTACCGGACCGATACTGTAAGATGTTACTGGTAAGGTCAATCGATTACGTTCATTATTACAGAACCGATTACTTTTACATGGACATGTCCTAGGCTGGTAAGTGCTTACTGTCGCCATTACAGGTAAGGACTCACTTCAGACAGGAAATTCAACTGCTGAAAACAGCAATTACTACGTTTTGATGATGTAAGTACTTAGTGTCCACCAAGTATGATCAAAGGCGGCTTTAGCAGTACAAGGAAACTAAAGGGGTAATAAGAAGATAAAGTGTCCAAAAATAGAAAACTTACATATTATTGAACTTCGACTAAGAAAATAGTTGAGGCATTACCTTAAGTAATGAGCAGTAAATGAAAGGGTAATGATACCGATGTTGTAAAATTTAAATCAAACTGAAATACCTACAATGAGAACATCCGTGTTATTACATTTTCGATTACTCAACACTACTTTTGGTAAGACCTTACAATTTTAGGCTTTTCAGGCAAGAGAAGAAACAATCAATTACCATGTAAGGGCTGACAAATTTTCCTACTGGGTAAGAACAGAAACTTGAGTGACTCCACACCCTGTATATCATCAAGAGAAGTAAAGGTCCAACTATAATACACGTATATAAGAAACGCACTTCACCAGGGTGCTCTCGTGGAAATTAATGTGTTTGGCCATATTGGAGGTATGTCGGTCAAACGTAAAAATACGTAAAAAACCGTGCTCAACGTACGTTTTGTGAGATGATTTGTAACATGGATAGGAGCTGATTTTTTGTTGATGTTTTGTGGGTATTAAACAAATTCTATGGAAAATGTTGTGGATCAAATATATGCTAGCGATTATGATGAGAAATTTATTATAATAATTGGAAATAAACACGATTATATATAGTATGCAAATATTAAACGTGTATTATGTGAATAATCTTCATGCATTTTTATAATGTTAAACTATGGAGTCTTCTGGAATACACAAACTATAAAGTCAGTCAGATGACGTGCGTTTGTTAAACGGGAGCCACATAGCACACGTCTTCCGATCTCTGTGTTCCGTGCTCCATTTCCTGTCAAAATTGATTACTAAGGGCCTGTGTGAATTCGATGACTAAAATTTAGTGTCGATAATACAGTATTTAGTCTTCTGGCGAGGAGACTAAATTGTTTGACAGTTGACTAAATTGAGGGTGAATTTATTTCAAAATAGTTCAATACAACGGAAAATAAAGTGAAGAACTAATAGCCTGTTGTCAATAGTGATATTTTCTACATCCATATGTTTACTTGCTTACTGTATAAAAAGCATATGCTAAAAATTATAAATGTAAAAATTATTGCCAATTGAATTTAGTCATCAAATGAATTCACACAGCAATTCCCTACATTAACGACAAAAACTGCAAAATTAAGTTTAGTCATCAATTTAGTCCCAATTCACACAGGCCCTAAGGGCCTGTGTGAATTGGGACTAAATTGATGACTAAACTAAATTTTGCAGTTTTTGTCGTTAATGAAGGGAATTGCTGTGTGAATTCATTTGATGACTAAATTCAATTGACAATAGTTTTTACTTTTATAATTTATAGTATATGTTTTGTTATACAGTAAGCAACTAAATACATGCAGAAGATATCATTATTGACAGCAGCCTATTAGTTCTTCACTTTATTTTCCATTGTATTGAACTATTTTGAAACAAATTCAACATCAATTTAGTCAGCTGTCAAAAAATTTAGTCTCCTCGCCAAAAGACTAAATACTGTATTATCGACACTAAATTTTAGTCATCGAATTCACACAGGCCCTAAGTCTTAATACTACTTGACCAGATAAACAAAAAAAGAACGGAACGATAAGAACACGTAAACGGAGAAGATAAACAAATTTAAACTTTTGAACAGATTGACGGAAACGTTATCTCACTTTTTTGTAGATTGAGTAAATAAAATTGCCAAATTCACTCACTTGTCAACCAAATCGAGGAAGACAATGGAAACGGACGCTTGTAGCTTCATAAAAAGAACACCAAAACACGGAGAGACAGAAAACGGATAATGGTGGCTAACATACAAATAAATATCGGAACACGGAAAGATGGAGAGACGGAAAACGGCCCACGCTTTACGTGCACCATAGTTGGGCCTTATCATTTTAGGATTTAACGAACGTTCCTTAAGTTTGTTCGTCCATCGTGCGTGCAAGAAAATTTCAAGCAATCAAAAACTAATCCTAAATGAAGTCAAACTATATATATATATATATATATATATATATATATATATATATATATATATATATATATATATAAACTTAGATGTGTATCTCTACCCTGGGCGAATATTTTTACTCTCACTGATGTGAATGATAAAACCGCACACCTTGAGGAACTGATCTCCCAACTGCACGAGGAGTTTGTTCCTATCTGCTGCAAAACTTTTACTGATAAGTCCAAACCTTGGTTTAGTTCGGAGTTGAAATCCTTAATCGCCGAGAGGGAATATCTTTACCAAAGATACTTCTCTACAAAAAGCCCAAGTGCTAGAAACTCGTACAAACGTATTCGCAATTTAGTCACAACCAAAATCAGAGAAGCCAAGCGCAACTTTTACTCGCGTAAGCTTGATCCATCTCTACCATCTAATACTTTGTGGAGAAATTTACGAAAGTTAAGTGTCCACTGCAAAAATGAGACAACTGCTCCTGACTTTGACGGAGAAAGCTTAAACACTTACTTCTCTGGCAACCATTACCCAAATCAGCCAGCTATACTCCCTCCTGCTCTAAGGGATGATTTTAGTTTCCGCTGTGTGGATTCGACTGAAGTTATTAGTGCAGTATACTCAATTAAATCGAACGCTACTGGTAGTGATAATATCCCGCCTAGATTCCTTAAAGTGCTTATGCCTTGTATCCTGCCTGCACTAGTTCATCTATTTAATTCCTGCCTTACCCTATCCAAGTTTCCCAATTCCTGGAAACATGCGTTTGTCTTGCCGATTGCTAAATGAGCAACCCCGACATGTCCCGCGGACTTTCGACCTATCAGCATCCTCCTATTTCTCGCCAAGGTGCTTGAAAAGCTAATTGCACTTCAAATCCTCGAATTTTGTGAACGAAATCAGGTGATTCATGCTTTCCAATCTGGCTTTCGTAAATCTCATAGCTGTGATACGGCACTTCTTAAAATTACCACTGATATAAGGCACTCTCTAAATGATCGCGACGTATGTTTGCTCGCTCTATTAGATTTTTCAAAAGCTTTTGATAAAGTTAACCACTCCCTACTTCTAGTGAAGCTCGCTCGCTTTGGCTTTTCGTCATCCGCTCTTAAGCTTTTGCATAGTTTCTTAACCAATCGCTCGCAACAGGTTAAACTACTAAACTCTATTTCTTCTCCTGCTAAGTTATTAGATGGTGTTCCCCAAGGGTCGATACTTGGCCCGCTTCTATTTAGTTTATTCATTAATGATCTTCCAGCGGTTGTCAAGTACTCTAATATTCATATGTACGCTGACGACGTACAGCTCTATCTCACAATGCCTAAAGATAAGCTTGAGTTTGGATTAAGTCAATTAACCGCAGACCTGCAAAACATCTATGACTGGTCTTCTTCTAATCTCTTGATTCTCAACCCTGCTAAGTCCCAGTTTATAGTTTTTTCCAACTCCCATATCTCTGACCTTGACCTTCCACATGTTTCCCTGGGCCACACTCACATTGGACGTGTGCACAAAGTAAAAAACCTTGGGGTTATTCTAAATGACAGAATGACCTGTTGCGACCATATACAAGGCATACTGGGCAAAGTTTATGGAGTCTTAAGGAAGCTGCGTGTGCACGGTAACTTGTTAAATTGTGTCCTCCGATTGAGATTAGTTAAATCTCTAGTCTTGCCTCTTCTAATGCACGGCCACGTTGTATTTCCATCTCTGGACTCTTCTTGTGGTCGGAAACTTACTGTGGCTTTCAACGATTGCGTTCGCTTTATATATAATCTTCGTAGGCATGATCACATTTCACCTTATTCATCTAACGTCCTAGGTTGTCCTTTTCATGTCTACTTGCACTTTAGGCTATTAAAATTCTTTCATGATATTCTACGTGGACGTAAACCATCTTACCTTTCTGAATTTATTCAGTTGTCTCAATCACCTAGAAACCTCAATGTACTTATTCCGCGTTTTGGACTCTTGTCAGGACAACGTTCTTACTTTGTTTGCGTCGCTCAACTTTGGAATTCTCTTCCTGCTAGCATACAAATGACGGAATCGAGCAGCGTTTTCAAAAGGTGTCTCATCAAATACTTGGTTGGCCGAATAGCAAATTAGAATTCGAACACAATTTCACTTCATTTTAATTTTATTTTGTTTTAATATTTCTTATTTTGTTAAGTAATTTCAAAAATTTGTATCCTTGTTTTGGTTTTTATAGCTGTAACTCTGTTTTTAACTTTGTTTTTTTTTTATTGCTAATTTATGTATCTTTTTTATAAGTACAATCATAAGACTAATGTCTTGTGTACTATATGCTAATAAGTAAATAAATAATAAATAAATAAATAATAAATAATAGTTGTCCTAGATACAACTTTTTTCGAACACTGCCTACCTGGCATTTCCTTACGGTATTATATCTCCCCTTTTGCAAACCTATATATGGGTTGGGGGTCCCATAAGGATTTCGATGGTAGTTTTGGAGTCACAGCCCCACCTGTAGCGGCAATAGAAGAAACATATATTCTCACAGTTGCTTCTCCGATGCTTCCCCAACAGCAGCACCTTATTTGGTTGTTTGTATTATTGCATGGTTAAGCATTAAGGCTTTCCCCAGCTAGCAAGGTTGAGATGGTGAATAGAGTCACCTTCTCGTTAAAAGAGGCTTATCCTACCATAAGCCCAAAATTGCAGTGTTCATCATCCTGACAACGTCATGTAACGGTCGTTTATATCCCTCTCGCGGGAATTGGGAATTTTTTTTTATGAAATCACCTTGCATCCGACTGGAAAATTTAAACGAGGAGGCGTAGAAAAAAAACAAGGAAAATGGAGGAAAAAAAATTCAGTCAGTGAGTCAAGGAGTCAGTTTTTGAGCTGTATTGAGTTCGGGAAAGATAGTTATGTAAATATCAATTCGGAATAGATAATGTGGGCGTAAATAGTAGACGGTTTTTTTCTGTGATCCATTGTGCTGTATTGTTAAAACAAATTACCGAATAAAGTGCACATTCGTGGTATTATAAATAGCCCTTTATGTTGAATTTACGTCATCCCGACGATAATTCGCGATTAGTAGTCCAGTAAATAGGTCGAAAAAAAGGCCTCCGTAATGCGAAAAATACCGAACGCGATTTTTTTTACCAATTAATTTTATATATTTTTATGAGCTTAAATTCAAAATGGCATCATCCCCACCCTTATGCCAAACTTACAGTGAAGGGAAACGTGTTTAATTCTATATCTCAGAAACTATGCATTTTACTACAAAAATATATATATATAATATTTTTTGTAGATAAATAAGTGGTTTAACTTTTTTGTTCAGAAATTTTTTATGTAAAGTCAATACGTTCGGAGTTATAGTGATTTAAACTTCGTAACAGACTTAATGTTCGCCGACGATAGCGCTGTTTTCGCCGACACGGATGCCGAAGCAACGGACATCTTATACGATATTTCCCGCATCGCCCAATCATACGGGTTAAAAATCAATGCGGAAAAGACCAAAGTGCTCACAACGGATGGATCAAGAGCCAGTGTTCACCTCGATGGAACCCAAATCGAACAGGTTCCAAGGTTCAAATATTTGGGATCATTGGTTGAGGAAACGAAAGTAGCATCGACGGCCGACGTTCACAGCCGTATCGGCCAGGCAACAGCAACATTCGCCTCGCTCAAGTGGTGCATATGGAAACGAGCAAATATCTCCATCAAAACAAAACTACGTCTTTACCGAACGTTGATTCTTCTTCTTTATGGATCTGAAACGTGGACACTGCTCAAACCGGACGTTAAGAAGCTCGAGGTCTTCCAAATGCGATGTTTAAGGCAGATCCTCCGTGTCTCACTCCGTGATCGCCTTCGAAACGAGGTTGTCAGACAAAGATGCGATCAGCAAACACTGATCGAAGAAGAAATGCCAAAACGTCGACTACGGTGGTTTGGACATGTTTGCCGAATGGATGATAACCGCTTGCCACGTAAACTTCTCTGACGAGACCGTCCTGCAGACTGGAGAATACAGCGATCGGCACCGAAGAAAACCTGGTTGAAGAATATCGAGGGTGACTTAAAGATACAACGATTATCAGTTACCGAGGCTCGAGACACCGCCAAAAACCGAGAAGAATGGAAGCGAATCGTGAATAGAGTTCGGGACCCAGCGGCACGGACAGCAGCGTATCCGTTGCGGGGACGTCCCGCTCGGACCGCCAGCTAACGGATCAAAGAAGAAGAAGAAGAAGAAACTGTATATATCATTTTCTTAGCGCTATATTTCGTTAATAGACCAGTGCAGATACGCTTTTGAAAAGCCAAAAACTAGAAAAATTCTTAGCAGTATATGGAAGGTGGGAAAATTTAGGATAAATGCTACTTAAACAAGGAAAAATCGAGAGCATCGCAGCAGATGACCGGAAAGGGGGCGGGGGAGCCAAAATGTGAGTTTTAGGGGGTTAAACGTGTTTTTTTGCGATTTCTGAGAAAAGTACACCCCCTATCGAAAAACGTTAAATGTAAACATTGTAGATAATTAAAAGATCTAGAGCTTTTGTTCAAACCATTTTTCGACATAACTTCAAAAAATGGAGAAAAACGTCAAAAACCGAGTTTTTCGTTTATCATTTTTATCTTTCACAAAAATGATCCAATTTTAATGAAATTTGAGGAAAATGTAGATTTTCATGTTTCGAAAAGGCCCAATTTTTTTCAAAGCGATTGGTTGTGTAGTTTTGTTTTTATGCCCTTAATTTAAAAAAAAGGCCCCGTTTTCAATCAAAAAAGTTGGCGAACGAATTTTTGATTTTGAAAACTTTGAAGACGGGTTTTTTTCGTTGAATCCTCTACTTTAAGATGGTGTAAAAAAATGATAGTGTCACAATAGAAAAACATCGATAAAAATTCGAAAACCCAAAAACATCCTTTTTCAAATATCGATTTTTCCGTTTTAGGCAAAAAAAAATATTTCTACGTATTGTGATGGCTTGTACATTAAAACTTACTGGTAGAACCCAGCACTCGACATTCGAGCACCATTTTATAAGTCTATAAGTCTTCAATAACAAAATTTTTCGAGAAGAATAAAACAAAATTGAAAAATGAAACAAATTTTTTATAGTTGGAAAAAGCAATGCCAAAAAACCAAATTTTATTATTTGCTAATATCATATATTACATTTTATTGTATTACACTCTATTGGCTGCTAAATACAATTGCCCATGAGTAAAGACTATGCCGTGTTTAAATAATAAGTGTGTTCGCGTACTCGAATGCTGTTATGTTGTAAAAGAATTATTCATACCTCATTTTTTTGGAGAGATGCTGTTCATCATGAAACTCAACACATTTTTCAATCTCTTGAGAATCTTCAATAAAGTCATCGACTTCGTGAAGGTCCTCAAGCTCATCACAATCTTCATTATTAATAATCTCCTTCGAATCGCTGAGGACTTCTATTGGTTGATCTTCAGAATTTGAACAGTTGTTGGCTCCGGTACAATTGGAACATAAAAGGGAGCATTTTACTCCATGCTTTCGACAGCCACATCTTTTACTATCACAACCAGTTTCACAGCTGCAGCAGATAGATTTAAGCAAACTTTCAGAAATTAATTTCTTTTCGATAAATTTAGGTGTTATTCCGTTTAAATGGTTTTTGCACCCCAATCTGTAGCTTTCAGTTCGTTACCCAGCCAAGTCTGAATTTGAAAATAGACCCTGTAGCAGTGTTGTTCTGCTGCTCCCTCGGTTGGTGGTAGCTTTTCTAAATTGAACGAAGATCTTGCTGCAGCGGTTTGATACATTTCAAATCTTAATTCGTTTAAGGAAACAGCTTTTCTTTTACACTTATACAGAAACGCTATTAGCTTCAGTCCATTTTGAGCTATTGCTTGTTTGGCTGCATTTCTCTGATAGAAAATTTCTGCCAGTTTTGATAAATTTTGGTTACCAAGCAGTAATTTTACGATCGTTTTTTTACTTTTCCCAGTAAAACTGGATGTCGTGTCACAGTTTTTGCTGTATTATTTTGTTTTTTGTCTTTAATAAGTTGAATATTTTTGGTTTCATGAGTGCAGCTGACACCACATAAAAAACAACAAGTGCCAAAATCGAAGTCTTTTGCAGATTTTATAATTTCCTTACACGTCTTACTCGCGGGTAGCAAGTATTACCTATACGCATGATGAAAGAAAACCAGTGTAGACATAGATTAACTTGTAAAACCGGTTTTAATGCTTCTGAAGGAATACTAGTATAGTTACTCGCAATGGTACTTCATTTTTCCATCATCAAATATGTAGTATCAGATCTATCTTCTAACTATACCTTCATAAACTCAAAAAAATCATTTTATTAGGCAATAAATTAAATAAAAGAAGTTGCTCGGGCCGGCCTAAAACTGTAATTTTTCCCTTGCTTTCTTGGGTGAAATAATTGTTTAAACAAATTTTTTCACATCTGAAACTGTTACATGAAGCTCCCTTATAATATATTGCATTAAAACAGTTTTGCGCCACTCTTAAAGCTTTATGTCAAAGAGAGATAAAGAATTAGCGAAGTTTACGGAAAAATCGATATTTGAAAAAGGATGTTTTTGGTTTTTCGAATTTTTATCGATGTTTTTCTATTGTGACACTATCATTTTTTTACACCATCTTAAAATAGAGGATTCAACGAAAAAAACCCGTCTTCAAAGTTTTCAAAATCAAAAATTCGTTCGCCAACTTTTTTGATTGAAAACGGGGCCTTTTTTTTAAATTAAGGTCATAAAAACAAAACTACACAACCAATCGCTTTGAAAAAAATTGGGCCTTTTCGAAACATGAAAATCTACATTTTCCTCAAATTTCATTAAAATTGGATCATTTTTGTGAAAGATAAAAATGATAAACGAAAAACTCGGTTTTTGACGTTTTTCTCCATTTTTTGAGGTTATGTCGAAAAATGGTTTGAACAAAAGCTCTAGATCTTTTAATTATCTACAACGTTTACATTTAACGTTTTTCGATAGGAGGTGTACTTTTCTCAGAAATCGCAAAAAAACACGTTTAACCCCCTAAAACTCACATTTTGGCTCCCCCGCCCCCTTTCCGGTCATCTGCTGCGATGCTCTCGATTTTTCCTTGTTTAAGTAGCATTTATCCTAAATTTTCCCACCTTCCATATACTGCTAAGAATTTTTTTTTTCTCAAAAATTATCTGCACTGTTCTATAACGGCTAACACGCCATAAAAAAATCCTTGCTAAGACTTATAGAACACAAAATGATCTATAATTTTTGTTATAAATATTTTTTACGTAGGGCTAATAGTGCACGAGTTATAGTGCTTTAAGTGTCGAAAAACGTGAATTCAAAAGTATGTAGTTTTTTGCCAATATCTTTTTAATTGCATGTTGTAATGCAAAACTGATTATAACATGATTTCATTTTCCACGCCCTCAAAAAGAGCCATCAAAATTTGATTTTTTGCTCGAAATTGTTTTTCGTATCCATTGTGGCGCCCCTTACCACCGGGTGCCTAGAACGACCGCCCCACTCGCTCTACCCCAGGACCGGCGCTGGTGACATGACTTCAGGCGTGAACATGGATACCCGTTTTTTATATAGTATTACATAGTTATAAGCAGATAATACCACACACTACTTTCGCAAGCGGCTAGCTGCTGTAGTAGTGACAGACTTATCTGGGTGAAAAATGCTTTTTAATGGTTGGTGGTCGGCATATAACACGAAAATCCTTTCTGCCAAAAACCTGTGGAGCTTACGCACTATGCATAGCACTTACCTTCTCATTGTCTTTGAATTAATCCTTCTGTCAGAGATAGTACCCGACTAGAATTCAATGTAAGGCATGCCTAAAGTTATGTACGGGCCTCGTGAGGTAACGTTCGGTATACCAGATTAGAATTGCCTCATGAACACCTCATGTGGCCCTCATAGGGCAGTACCAAAATTAAATTTGTTTTATGAATACCTACGAGGGCCTCATACAAAATACATGAGGCACTCCGCATGAACTCTAAGATTAGGTTTTCATTAGGGAAATCTTACAAGGGCCTTATTTGGGAAAGAAGGTGGTATTATTGGAGGTATTATTGAGTAATTCCTTATGAGGTCCATGTATAAAAAATATAAGGCACTCTGTACGCATACTGAGATTAGGTTTACAACAGGAAAGTCTTATGAGAACCTTACTTGGTAAATAAAAGCTTCACCCTCTTAGACAATTTTAGGTAGTTCCCTATGAGGTTCTTACATATATAAAAAAAATATACCCTATCTTAATACATATTATCATGATGCTTGCAAAACATATTTGTTAATTATAATATAACATATTATATAATGATATGGTATAATTTATCATTATATGCATGATAAGATGGTATCGTACGAATCATATTGTAAGTAAAAATTTTTCTAAGAAAATGTACCACACAATTATATTTTCTCTAATTACACAGGCCTGCAAGGTTTTTTTCTTTTCAATTTAATAGTCGTATTTTAAGTATTTTTACGCGCTGAATCCGAATCCGTTGGCCAAATTGCCCTATCACGTCAGGATTTTGAGCAATCCTAACCTAAAAGCGCCAAAAAGCGTGTTTTTTGCACTTTTACGCGTTAAATATCTCAAAACTATGGAATGATAGGGCAAATCTGACAACGGGATCGTTTTCAGCATGCCAAAATCTATAGAAAACCATGTCGAAAGCGTGAAATTTGACAACACTTTTTTTGTAATACTGAAAAGAAAAACTTCTTGGCGCGAAATCGACGATTTTTATTAAGACATGTTATCATCGTTGCACCTCGTTTTTTCACCTGTTGAAGGGGGACAAAGTCTAGGTGTCTAGAGAATGAGTTTCCGGTTATAGGTATGTAATGTCATTATGAGGTGGTGATTTGTGATGTTCTTATGCCGGATTTCTTCACTTTACACTTATCCACGGTTTTTCTAACTTTGGAATAAAGATAACCTTCAATTAAATGTTGGACGGTTTTCTTCATGCGAATCCAAAGTTACGTATTCCACAGATAGTTAACCTATCATTCATATGGCAGCTCTGCTAATTGCTGACATATTTTTGGCTTTTGCGCAAGTCGTTTTTTATAACGTCAACCGTTGAAATTATTTAAAAAACTTTTAATTTGTTATTGGGAGACAAACGTTAAGTATTTAAATAATTTCCTCATTAATGAATGAAAAATATATGTACATAGGTATATGTAATTTTTGTAGTTAAAATGGAAAAAGATAAGCAACCAAGTGCTAATTTCAAATCAACATTTTTAGTTGACATTGCCATGGAATACAAAAATATAATTGAAAATATGAGGACTGATGGCACAACTTCCGCTGACAAAAATAAAGCGTGGAGTAGGATTTGTGAAAAATTTAGGAGTAAATACGACTCTTTGAAAAAAGATTTAAGAAAAAAGTGTTATCGGATCAGAATGGACCAGTGCCAAACGGGCAGTGGGCCGTTCTCCCCAACGGATTTAGGAGAAAATTTTGTCCCTCAGTCAAACCACCTTTATTGGAATGGATTGCCCATTCGATGATGGCAAATGACAACAGAATTTATATCGATTATACCGGTTACGTGGCCGGCTAGTCTCAGTCTGTTTTGATTTTAATTAAAGTTGAAAGTTGTGGGTCGTCAAAAATTTCATACAACTCGTTGTTGTATCTTCTTGTCCATATTCCATTCTCTCTGGTTGGGCCTATTATGCATCTGAGAATTTTCCTCTCAAACCTGTTGACTCGTTCCTCTCGCAACCATAACATATTACTGGTCGTATTACTATATTTTGTAGAGTGAGAGTTTCGTTTCCCTGTGTACAAATCTTGAGTGCAGGATTTGTTTTTGGGCATAAAAGACTCTATTAGCCAAAAGTGTTCGTCTGGTTATTTCTTCTTGTGATAGTAGACCTAGTGATAGTAGACTGTTTTATCGACTACTTCTAGGTTAATATTTATTTAAAAATTATCTAAAAGTTATTTTATTTCAGATATCCCAAACAAAACAAACAAACCAGAAAGTTTAATAGGTGAGCAATTTAATGAGCATTTATAAAATTGATAAGAATACGTCACTTCTTTGCAGTTAAAATCAATGAACCAACCCCTTCCACGTTGCAAGCACCACCCGCTACAGGAACAGAAAAAGAGAAATCTCCAATCCTATATATGTATGTATATTGTGGAGTATTATCCACTCCTACAACCAGAGGGTCTTGTTTTCGACCCCTATCCTTTCAACATAATGCCAATGGGGTCCTCTGTTGCTGCCGGAAAGTACCCCATTACAAAAAGGCTGCGCGGCAGCTTGTTCCCGTCTACAGCAAAAAGGTCTGCTCCTTCCACGACCGCACGACCCCCACCCCCCTCCTCACCTTCTGACCTGGGCTGTTCTGAGCCCTGAGCTAATTCGGCTACCGCCTCCAGACGACTTCCTTGCACGATAACTAGATGTTTCGTGGTCAGAAGAGTCTCCGGATTGTTAGTCGCAACCACGCCAAATCTTAAGCCCGCTACACACTATCGTCGTTTTACTCCGCGTTCGTCGAACAGCGTTGTCCGAACGACGAACGACGTACGCCTCTATTCTATACACATTACTCGTCGTTAAGTTCGCGTAGTATAATGGACGAAAATATTTTGTTAGCAGTAGCGGCGGTTCTTGCTGGAAAAAATAGGAGGAGAAGAACGTTAGAATGAATGAAGACTGCTATAAGGAACTTTTAAAGGTGGTTACGCCTTTTATTCAAAACCAAGATACTGCATTCAGGAAATCTATTTCTCCACACGAACGACTCTGAATTAATAAACTCGAAAAGAAATTCTCTTGAGCAATATCTCAGGTCCGCCATAATTTAAAATGTCAGTGCACAACTACTTCACTGCTTTATGACGAACGACGACGTCCAGTTTTCATACACACTATCGTCGTACAGCGTACAGCATACAGCGAACGGAGAAAAATCAAAACGGATTTGATTTTTCGCTGTGGCGAAAAACGCCGCGGCGTTGCCATCCACACTGCAATTTTTTTTCGTCGTTCGTCGTACGGACAAAGACGTTCGACGTACGCGGAGTAAAACGACGATAGTGTGTAGCGGGCATTACACTTTCCGCTATTTGACAGAAGGTCGGCTTTGGAGTCGTTCTAGACTTCATTATGGGTGCGTCCGATAGCCTTCGCCCTTTTCGCCGGGTTATTATTCCTTAGAGGACATCCAGATGATCTAACCCTCTTCTTATTAAGAAAGTCGGTATCCCTTTCTTCCTCGGGGCCACGCAGACCTTACCAGCCTCTACACGGGAGTAACCACCTTCCAGATATCTCATAAAAAGTTTTCGGGCTGCGCCACCCGGTCTTCTGATCCAAAAATATCTAACTGGCCTTGTAGGTCGTTCTTTTGGGAGCTGTGGGAGCCCCAGAAATGTTTGGAGCAATAAGAAGGGCTCCATCTTCAAAAGTTTTTTTAAGGTAATTTTATATTGATACCACGAGCTCGGCGAGAAAGGATGGTCGCCCAGGCAGAGCTCGGTATGACCGGGCGGGCGTTATTCGCAGTCCATCGTTAGTATTACATTCACGCAGTACCATTCATAACTTCAGCGCGAATGTTTACACATTAGGATTGAGGTTTTTATAGAGTTTAGATCCGCCGTATCCAGTCCACTCCAAGGATCTCGAGCAGGATGTGGCCTAAAGCCATGTACGATCGGTCTTGGAGTCAGTGCTCCCTGCTTGTGCCGTGTTCGAGTCATATTGATGAGTACATAGACTTGGCTAGCTACAAAAAACCCCCTCAAACCGTGCCATCAAAACGTTATTTTTTGCTCGAAATTTTTTTCGCATACATTTTGGCGCCCCTTACCACCTTGCGCCTTGACCGACCGCTCCACTCGCTCTACCCTAGGGCCGACGCTGATGTGAACCCCCTATTAGGGCTACAGTTTCAAAAAATCTTGAAACACGTGTTTTATTGTTTTTAGTGTGTAGTATTTACACTAAGTTCGAAGAAAATTTGACTGAAGAAAAAATATTCCTCATTCAACCTATTCATCCCCATTTCACCGCTTTAGGGGAAAAATTTTAGTAAAATGACCTTCACGTCATTATAAGGATGCAGCCCTTTACGCCCGCCGCACATACCCACACTCGCAGTATTTGAAACCTATTTCGCAGTACCGAACTCCGCATTTGCTCTCACGTGTCGTGAGACATGAGCGTGTAATTTCGGCGAGGACATGAGCGAGTAGCGCGTGTCGGCTAGGTGATCGAGATATTAATTTCGAGTGGCAGTGGCGCGAGTGTTTGCAATGATGAAGGAATTAAATGAAGCTGTTCGAAGCGGAATATGTTGCGTCTGAAAACTCGGAAGTTAATTTAAATTTTCCATGGAAGATTTTCTGAACATGTAAGAGCTCTTCCACTTTTTTCAGATGCTTTCCTTACTAACAAAAATCTATATAAAAACTCGTTATCATTAAACTTAAGTCTATCGCGTCCATCTTGCATGCCACTGACTGATATACGACTCGTGTTAGCAAATGCGGACACACACATGTCCACCAATGTCAGGGCCACATTACCGCGAACGAGTGCGAGTGTGGGCATGTGCGGCGGGCGTTATATCCCGTGGTTTGGGCTGTGCGTTGGCTGTGAATATGTAGAGAAAATTATATTAAACAAACTACTGTATTTTACCAAAAAACATTAATGTCTCGCCGCCTAAGCATAGATAAGTATATTTGGGAACAACAAAACTTAGTGAAATGCAAATAATATGAACTTCCATACGAATTTATATCCCCTATTTCACCCCATTCAAGCTTTTTCAATAAAAGTAGCCTATGTCCTTCTCCAAGGTAGATTCTGTAACAAATTTCATCAAGGTCGGTTCAGCGGTTTGAGCGTGAGCGTAACAGAGAGACAGACAGAGTTACTTTCGCATTTTTAAGATTAGTAAGAATATGGCTCAATTCGGTTCTATTTTTTGGGCAGTCACTTATGGAAGTTGGTCCCCTCGCTTTCCTACCCAAAAATTCCCACATTTTCAATAAAATACTTAAACACAAAAACAGAGTTATATGCAAATTAATTAAACTTTATTTTTAATCTTGCTAAAAACAAAAATTTACTTAATTTTTCTGACCATCTTGGTAGCATTGAACGACCTTATCGTGGATTTCCTTGAGTTTCTGAGCAGACTTGGTGTAAGCTGCAACGTTGCATTCGCGGGCATCGCTGACAACTTCGCCGGCTTTTTGGATGGCAACTTTGGTAGCATCTTGGATGCTGGCAAAGATGGCCTTGAGGGCGGTCTTAACTTCATCGAGTTTTCCATAAACGCACTTGGCAGCAGTGACTACGTTGGAGTCAGCGCATTCCTCAATAACGCCACGGACTTCATCGATGTCCTTCTTGATTTCAGCAATGTCACCTTCAATTGCCTCGCGGTAGCTCTTGGCAGATGCAATAGCTCCCTCGACGCATTTGTTTAAGTCAGCTTCAGCTTCCTGTTTGACAGCCTCAAGTTCAGCTTGATGTTTCTCAACGCATTCCTTGGCAAGTCCACCCTTCTGTTTCAACTCAGCAACTTTGTCTTCGACTTGCTTAGAGATTTCAGCAAACTTGGCCTTTCCTTGTTCGACGATCTGCTGGAGATCAGCGAGTGCTTTCTCGGCGATTGCGATGACCTTCTGGCGAACAACCTCGAACTCTTGCTTGGCCTTCTCGATGAATGCCTCAACCTTTTCACGGATTGCATCAGTGATCTCTGACCGGGCAACTGGTAGGTCATCCCTGACAACTGAAGCTTGAGCCTATTTTAAAAATAAGAGATTTTAGTAATTAGTAAATGCGAATTGTGAAAGAAATTATTCCTTTCAACTTACAACAACGGCGCAAAGGCCCAACAATACAACGAGTGCGAATTTCATGATGAAGACTTTAGTTTTGAATTGATAATCCACTGGTGATGGCTCTGCTCCGTCTGTCCATGTCTTATATACAGAATTAACCAGATTGCTATCAAGTGATAAGCTACTTGATTTGGGTTTATCTTTAAGTGTGCCTTAATCGTTTCTAATGCGTGGTTAACAAAATCTGGGGATTTTACAATTAAAGTTTTTTATCTCTTCCACTTAAACTTAGATTCATATGGCAACGAAAAAGTGACAACTAATGCTATTATATTATATAAAAAACAAATAGGATTATCTAAAAACTTCTGTTTAATCTTGTTTATTTTTGGGAATATTTTCTGTTATGCTTGGTGGAAAAAACCGATTTGGATTTTATCTTTCTAATTATGAAATTATAGCCTATTTTTGCATAGAAGTCTTCCAACAGGCCATATTACACTTTATTTTTTATTTTACAACAGCATTTTAAAAAACTGGCAATTGAATTCTCATGAAAAGAGTGATATAAGATATTTCAAAGAATGTCGAACACCTGCGCACCTAAATAAAATCCGATTCACTTCGAGAAATTTAGGCCATGATGCTTATTCGTCCTTAAAAAGATTTAACCTAGTTTTAATACCAGTAAACACAGATCAATGTTCCAGCTTCTTCGACTTCGGATAATGGTACGACTGTACCAAGGTGCCGACTAAGATTCTGACCGCTTTCTTGTTGGTAGGTTGCTCCGAATGTGCACTACAATGCACGTAGCTGGATACAACAAACCAGGATAAATAGTTGCGCAAATTTCCAAAATACTGTCAATAGAATCGATGATTCATCCTTCTTAGCTAAAATTCGTTGAATTTGGAAGGTCTGGTCCTATAATGAAGACATTGGAGTCTGGACTGTGCCTCGGTGAAGTGCAAGAAAGTACAAGGGGCCTAGTCTAGGGGAAAGTCGCTTGACTGCTATCCCAGAGGTCTCGTTTTCGAGTCCCGGCCAGCCCCACGGTCCTTCGGCTTTTCCACTTTCCCACCTACATAACTTTCCTTCTCTCTCTTCTTCCCTCTTTACATTCCTAGTTCCTCCTGACATAGCCTTCGCTAGTCCTTCGCTCCACCAAGCGCATGCCATCGGTTGGTTGATGAAATTCAACTCGTTTCAGAAGGCATAACACTCCAGCGAGTTGTTCTCGATGCTCCCTTGTCAGAGTCGCGAAATGGTTGCGAGTATGTGGAATAAAAATATCGCGGATAAGTTGTGAGAGTTCCTTCTCTTCTCTCTCTCTTCTGTCTATCTTCCTGCTAGAGCTGCTGTTCCACATTGTATACGAAAAAATAGATTGTCGACGTACAAAGGGACTTTCCCTAAGCCTCTAGTCTGTCACATAAAAAAATAAGACTGGAACAGACGCATCCTGTGCCTCCTAAATAAAAAAAACAGTGGGTGTGTGTACTTATGTACACCCATTTGAAGTTATACTTCTTTGGCGTGATTTTAAGACTAATTTTTAACTAATTAATTATTTTATTGGATTCTTTCTATTTTCGTGCGTTAGAAGGTGCTAGCATTATGATGCCGACACGCTCAAGGCTGTCGGTTATACCCTATTCTAATCCTAACTAAAATCACCAACTAGTTGGGTCATTAGGCCTAATATCAATTATCTTAAGATGGGCTTAAGATGCTTCATGAAATTCTCTTAAGACTGGCTAATTTTCTACCAAAACGTAACGAATGTTAAGCTTAATATGCGTCGCAAAGCTGGATCAGCATTATAGGTATTACTACTGGTACTTCTAAGCCCAACTCACTTCTTTTTTGTTCATTTCCGCTTTAGCTTCTGATTGAGGAATTTAGTTTCTCCTCCACTTTAGTCAGTAGATCAAACGATCGTACCATTATAGTCTAAGACGTTCGTTGCTCTTTGCCGTGCCTTTAGCTGTAGGTTACAGTGCAGCAGTTTGCTCGGCTAATCTCCGGCAATCCAAAAGGACATCGTCTGTGTGCTCTGTCACAATGAGGAATTCCAGGCGTTGCGTAGACTCATTTTGCCGGTATGCTCTCGTAACTCACCTGTGGGTTCCTCGACCTTGGGTAGATTCGTTCTACTTCCTTTGCCACTACTGAAATAAACGTCACTTCCAAATTCTGTTACCTTCCCTAGCTTCTTCTTTTAGTTGTTACTCAATTAAATTGAGTGGGTTAGGGAAATTGAAATATGATACGAAGAGTTTCATACTAAGGACATTAATGTGTCGGCAAATACAGCATCAACGCTTCCAACGTTTGAGTGACAACACTCCGAACCTGTCCAAACACCATCGTTGGACGCTTGACATTGGACATTCGTAGTTCGAGTAGCGGCCACACAATGCGTTCTACCATCAAACGTCCAACGTTGGAAAGTGCTCATAGCATCGTTTAGAGCCGGCTTTAGCTGAAAACTAGGATATGTAATTTATTTCCCTCCATAGCCTCTGGGTAAAAACCTCCTCACCCATGGACATCGTGAACGGACTTTGCCTACGAATTTTCATATGCCCATATAAGAATAAACTTATTAGCTCTAAAGGATTGGAGCTGCAATGCTTGCCCTTTATAGCCTCTACCCCTTCGCCTGTATCGCCCGCAGGCCGTATCAGAACATCAAAATTGGCAGCGTGCAGTAAATTAGGGCATGAGATAAAAATGCAGCACGCTGCAATCAAAAGTATTTCAATTGGCTGAGGCTGGTAAAATGACAAGCAAAGCAGCGTGCTGCATGTTCATATCATGTCTTAAATTTGCAGTACGCTGCATATATGAGGTTCTGATAGGGCCTCCAGCAAACCCATCGTAGCTACAGGCCTGGAAGCAGCCGGTGCCGATCCTACATTTGCTTGAATGGAGGACATTTCTCGTGTAATAACATAGTGGAACCAAGTTTTTTAGTTCATTTTTTCAATAAAAAGTTGTAAAATATTGTATTTTATCACTTTTTTCTGTACCTAGATTACCAATGATTAGTGTTTCAGTGATTGAATTAAAACAATTTCAAAAAATTTAGTGAACCAATATGTTTTAATGGTTTAATTGTGAAGGTGACCAATTTTGTTTACATTCGCTGTGGTTTTGTCGAGTTATTTTAGGGCAAAAATGTGGAATTTGTGTGGTTATTGAGATAAAAGTGAATTTAAAGTGATTGTTCAGGGACAACATAAATACCAATAATCAAATTCCTAGGAATTAAAATTAATGCAAAATGCAACCACACATTCTTATCATGATAAGAATTACCTCTAGAAATTGCATTTATCACGAAGATGGGCTCAGATTACGTCTGCTGTTATCTGAGCCTTTGAGTTCTTAGGATAGAAATAAATGTCAAATTTGCATCGTTGCAGTTTTTTATCGTTGGAAAATTTTGTATTTTGTCGTCCGAAATTATTTTTATTCATGTTAAAGTTTTTTGTTTGTTGTTGTTGTGTAAGGTATATATATAGTCAGGGTAATAATAAATTTTTCTCAGTTGTCAATCAACAGCCAAGGTGTTTTTTATTTAAATTAATACCCTTTTAAACGTTTTCTTTTTTGCATTAGGTGCACTGGTACATAGAACCAGCTGCACTCACAACATTTGGCAAAGGTACCAAGAACCTTAGCTATTTTTCAATATTAATTATATGCAGTAATAATTGGTCAAGGTATCAAGAACCTTGGCCAAATAAACAAACTACATTAGAGCAAAAGAGCTCTACATTTCTGGTGACCCCGACGTGATCTTTCATAGAAGATCACGTCCTTTGTTTCACTGCTTTGGACCATCAGACCATCGTCAACGGACTAATGGAGGAATTAGCCGGAAGACAGAAGCAGCTTGGTGACGACATCCAGCAGCTGATATCCAACTATCAAAAGGCTCCAGTGTCACGGAGGACCAGAGCCTTTTTCGAAGACAGACGCCAACGTCTAGATGCATTGTGGGACGAATTTGAAGCCACCGACAATACCATAAGATGCAAGTATGAAAGCCGTGCCGACCACCCATACTTCAGCACTGAATACTACACAGCAGTGAACAAACTGTATCTCAAGTACCGGGAAGAGATCATTTCCAAGATCGAATCCACGAACGGTACAGATGCTCCACCAATAGACCGACCTGCAGAAACCAGTTCAGCAGATGAACCACATCATGAGGATGGAGCTGCTGCAGTCGCCCCAGCAGACCAACCAGAACCAAGAAAGGTCACGGGTACAAGACCAAAGCAACCTCCTTACACACCAAGGAAGCCAGTTGAAGACAGCGCCACAGCCAACGAGTTCAACATTTCTCAACCGGGGACACCTCTGAGCAGAATCATTCGGAAACATAGGGCCAGAGTCGACGCATTATGCTACTTACTCGAAACATCAACCAGCAATCACCAAGAGCGCAAATCCAAACAATATTATCAACACACCATACGCAACATTGAGCGACATTGGTCCCAAATAGAAGCTCTTAATGCTGAAATATGGGATTTGATAGAGGACCCATCTGCAGCCGGCCATAATCTTCAGGAAGTCATGGAGTTAGAGCAACAAGTACAAGCAACAATAATCCAGCTGTCTGAGTGCGCTGACCAACAACCCACTGTTGAGTCTAGTGGACATTCACCCAATAATGCAACCATGAAGCTACCAAAAATAGTAATCCCTATCTTCGACGGGAATTATCTTACATGGAGACAATTCTACGATTTGTTTACCCAAATGGTCCACAATCAACCCATGAGTGGATGCGAAAAAATGTGGTACCTCAAGACCAACTTGAGAGGCGAAGCCGAAAAACTCATTAGACATCTCAGTCTATCTAATGAAAACTACTCAGCTGCCTGGGAGCTGTTAAAGACGCGTTATGAGAATAGGAGATTATTAGTAACCGCCCTGCTCAACCAATTGATGGTACAACCAAAACTCAATTCCGAGAGCTCCACGAACATAAAGGCCCTACATGACACCACCAAGGAGACGCTTATGGGTCTTGAGAACCTCAACGTTCCCACCGATAATTGGGATCCGTTACTTCTGCACATCCTAGTAGGAAAACTAGATAGATTGACTCACATCCTGTATGAACAATCGCTGATCCAACCTCGAGCATTACAAACAATTGATCATTTCCTCACCTTCCTGGACAACAGATTCCAATCATTGGAAGCCATTGGAACTAAAACCAAGTTCATTGAAGAACCTCTTAGAAAGCCGAGTCAACCAGCTCGGAAAGCCAACGCATTTGTATCAGCAACGATGACATCTAAGTGTATATCATGCCAAAAGAATCATGCACTGTTCATGTGTCAAAGCTTCTTACAACTCACTCCTGCCAATCGACTAAAGCTGCTGAGAAAACATAATCTCTGCGTCAATTGCATGCGGTCTGGCCATGCAGCATCCGCTTGTACCTTGCGAGGTTGTACCATTTGTAACAAAAAACACAACACATTGGTACACCTCCTGAAGTCGAATCCAGACAGAACCAACGCGCCTCAACCACCACCAACCACCACTGTCGAGCACAACACTGTCGAGCACACCAACGTGAATCCGACCGGACAATTCTTCAGTTTGGTAGCACAAGGGTACAACCCACTTAGAAGCTATGTTCTACTAGGCACGGTGAAGGTCCTCCTCAAGACAGACCACGGACCAAGTGTGGAATGCAGAGCAGTCCTAGATTCCGGGTCTCAAGTAAATATCATCACCGAAAGGATCCTCAAAAAACTAAGGGTTAGGGCGATTCCTGACATGATGGAAGTTCAAGGCATTGGTCCAGCAAGACAACAATCCCGCCAGAGAGTTAGTGTGATCATGCAATCTCAGACTACTGCATTTTCCACCAGAGTAGAAGCATTCGTCTTAAAACAGATTCTGCCGCCACAACCGAGCCAGTTTATCGAGACGACATCCTGGACTATACCAAGTAACATCAAGTTAGCCGACCCAAGCTTTAATCAACCTAACCACGTAGACCTATTGATCGGCGCCGAGCATTGTCTTCAATTACTACGTGTAGGACAGATAAAAATAGGCGATGGCTTACCAATCCTTCAAAACACTTCACTGGGATGGGTGGTCGCCGGAAAAATCAATAATGTTTCGCTAGACAACCCAGTGTGCAGCATTCTCTGCACAGACGAAGACATGAACCAACAACTGGAGAGGTTTTGGCATATAGAAGAAGCCACTGAAGATAGCAGGCCTATGACCACGGCTGAGAAGCATTGTGAGGAGTATTTTAACTCCACCTTCACAAGAACTGATTCAGGTCGCTTCATGATTAAACTCCCATTCCTAGATAACCCTCATAGGCTGGGAGAATCACGGGACATCGCAACCCGCCGATTCATGGCCATAGAACGAAGGCTAGCTAAGAACCAGACCCTGCGTGCTCAGTACGTGGATTTCATGGAAGAATATCAACGGTTAGGTCATATGCAAGAAATGGACCTAAATCAAATACAATCCCCATGCTACTTCATTCCGCACCACTGCGTAAGCAAGCCAGATAGCACCACAACTAAACTCCGAGTGGTTTTTGACGCCTCCTGCAAGACGTCTTCAAACCTATCTTTGAACGACATTCTAGCCACAGGTCCCACCATACAAGATGAATTATTTACCATATTATTACGCTTCCGATTGCCAAAATACGTCTTCTCAGCCGACATAGAAAAAATGTACAGGCAGATCCTACTCGACGAGAATGAAAGGAGATTTCAACTGATATTATGGAGAAGCAGCCCTAGCCAAGCAATCAAGTGTTATCAACTAAACACAGTTACTTACGGAACCACATCGGCTCCATATTTAGCCACGAAATGCCTGCAAAGACTGGCTCAGGACGAAGCAGATGCATTTCCCTTAGGAGCCGAGGTTTTAGCCAGAGATTTCTACGTCGACGATGTGATGTCAGGAGCCAACAACTTAGCAACAGCGTTGGAAATGCAAGCGCAGCTAAGAGCCCTCCTCTTGAAGGGAAAATTCAAATTAAGGAAATGGTGCTCCAACCACCCTCAGCTCTTGAAGGACATTCCTCCAGCCGATATAGGACAACAATTAAGCCTGGACAAAGCAACTGACCAGCAAATCAAGGTTCTAGGACTAATATGGTCACCAATTTCTGACTCATTTCAAGTCCAAACAACCCAAAGTCAAGAAACGAAGGTTACAAAGCGAATCGTTTGCTCGGAGATTGCTCGCCTCTTTGATCCTCTTGGAATTATGTCTCCCGTGGTAATCACAGCCAAAAGATTCCTTCAGGAGCTGTGGATGCTGAAACTGGATTGGGATGCATCATTACCCATGGAGCTGCATACCAAATGGAGAATGTTTCGGGAAGGATTACCGGTACTCAGCGAAGTCACATTTCCCAGGCATGTATTCTCGCAATCAACACCACAAAAGGTACAAATCCACGCTTTCGCAGACGCCTCTAGCCTATGGGGCCGCTATATATGTGAGATCACAAAACAATAATAAACAAATAATCGTCAGGCTACTGTGTTCAAAATCGAAAGTAGCTCCAATCAAACAAGTCACGCTACCGAGGCTGGAATTGTGCGCAGCTAAGCTAGCCGTAGAACTCACCAATCGTGTAAAGGGGGATTTACGTCTCAAAAACGAGCCTTTATTCTTTTGGACAGATTCTGAAATTGTCCTCAATTGGATAAACTCCGCATCATCATCGTACCAAACCTTCGTGGCCAACAGGATTGCCGCCATCCAGAGTCTATCACACGCCAACCAATGGCGTCACGTTAATTCCAAGGACAATCCAGCTGACCTCTTAACAAGAGGGATAACACCTGAAGAATTAAAGAACTGCGCCTTATGGTTTTATGGACCATTCTTCCTGCACGGAGATGAAGCTCTTTGGCCCCAGCCATATCGCGGCAACACTGAAAATACGCTGGAGAAGAAACGAACGGCTCTACCAGTGACTACAACCACCAGTTCTGAAAATCATTTTGTATATGACATCGACCATCGCAATTCATTCGCAAGGTTAAAGAGAGTCACGGCATATATTTTACGACTTGTAGACCGTCTCAGAAAAAGGAACACCACCAACAACCATTTCAAGGGACCATCATCGCAGGAGCTTCATCAAGCACTCCTAACCGTCATCACAGTGGTTCAAGGAGATCACTTCAAGGAAGAAATACAGCATCTAAGACAAGCCAAAGAGCTAAAGAAAAATAGTGCTCTAAATAGTCTCGCTCCTTTCATAGACGACAAAGGAATTTTGAGAGTGGGCGGACGTTTGCAGGCGGCAGATCTCCCGTATGATGCAAGACATCCCATCCTGCTCCCTTACTCGCATGCATTCACAAAACTACTGATGTCAGATATCCATATTCAACAACTGCACGTTGGTCCCCAAACCTTGTTGGCCATCACCAGGCAACAATTTTGGCCCATAAAGGGTAAGACCCTAGCCAGATCAGTAGTTCAGCAGTGCGTACGGTGCACAAGAGCCAAACCACACATGTTTTCCCAAATGATGGGAAATTTGCCGCCCCATCGGGTCCAACCAGCCAGGCCGTTTGTAAATACTGGCGTCGACTTCTGCGGTCCTATATGGACTCACTACAAAATACGAGGCAAACGGCCTCACAAATCATACATCGCAGTCTTTTGCTGTTTCGCCACCAAGGCGACCCACCTAGAAGTAGTAAGCGACTTGACGACTCAAGCCTTCATTGGCGCTCTAAAACGCTTCATGGCCAGACGGGGATATTGCCGAAATATCTACTGCGACAATGCAACCAATTTTGTGGGCGCTAAAA
This sequence comes from Thereva unica, assembly GCA_949987705.1. Taxonomy (NCBI): domain Eukaryota; kingdom Metazoa; phylum Arthropoda; class Insecta; order Diptera; family Therevidae; genus Thereva; species Thereva unica. The sequence continues at coordinate 103,288,345 of OX465283.1, forward strand.
ACGAGCTGAAGGAACTGAGAGACTCAGTGCATTCTAGTGGAGCCAAATCGGAAATCGATGCTGCTTGCGCAACTCACGGAACCGATTTCCACTTCATTCCACCACGTGCGCCACATTTTGGCGGTCTCTGGGAGGCCGCCGTTAAATCCGCCAAGCACCTATTGACACGAACTTTGGGCAATGCATCACTAACATACGAAGAGCTTGAGACAGTGGTAGTTCAAATTGAATCCATTCTGAACTCGAGGCCGCTAACATCCATGTCATCAAATCCAAACGATCTATCAGCCTTGACTCCTGGTCACTTCCTCATCGGGGAGCCGCTCACCAGCACCATTGACCCAGAAGCAGAGCCCAGAAACGTCACGCTCCCAACACGCTGGAAGTTGATCGCTCATCTCAAGAACGAATTTTGGAAGCGATGGTCACGCGAATATTTGAACGAATTACAACAGCGTAGTAAGTGGACACACGGGAGTCCGAATGTTCAACCAGATACTTTAGTTATCATCAAGGAAGACAACATACCTTCGTTAAAATGGCCTCTCGGTCGAATCATCAAGGTCATTAAAGGAAACGATGGACTCGCACGAGTTGCTGACATCCGAGTTAAGGGAAACATTATACGAAGACCCATCCACAAGCTTGCACCACTCCCAATCCATACCGAAGATACGTCGGCTGATCAGCTAGAAAAGACGGCAGAGCTCCCGAAAACACGACCAGATGAAACACCAAGCGATGATATGTACACTCCTGACACTGCGACAAACCAGGGTGAACGCCCAGCTTCACGGAAAAGGGCACGAATCTCCCTAGGACATGCCATCACCACGCTACTATTGACCTGTCTACTAATCCCTTCAACATCCAGCACCAATTCCACCCCAGTCACAGTAACGTCGTTTAAATCTCAACCTGGACTTCACTTCGAAAACCTCGGACCTGCCAGCATAATCTCCGACGAATGGAAGCTCATCGTTTATTACGACTTAACAGAATATTGGAAGGAAGTTGAAGGCTTTGAAAAGGCGAATAAAATATTAGAAGACCTCTGCCACTCGATCAAAAAGGAAAAATCGTGCGAAACAATAATCGCCCAACTCGCCCACGTGAAGGAAGAGATAACAAACAATAACCAGCTGCTATTGCCACACTCACCCCGCAAAAGGCGTGGTGCCATGAACTTCGTTGGCAGCATTGCCAACGCCCTATTCGGCGTACTAGACGCAGAATATGCAGAAACAATATCACAAACTATTAACGACGTAAATTCTAACCAAGATCACCTACGTCAATTAATAAAAAATCAAACATCCATCTTGGACGCAACCGTTAACATCATGCAAAAGGATCGGCAACGAGTGTATCAACAATTCAGAGACGTGGAGGCCCAACTAAAGTCTATGATTAACCATACACATGCAGTGGCAGCCGAGAATCATCAAGAAAGGCTTATGGTCTCGTTCACGACACTCTCCATTCAAATAATGCTGATTGCCTCAAATATTCAGAGATCGCAGTCATCCATCATCGACGTCCTTGCAGACACCCATCATGGACAAGCCAGTCCACAGTTAATCACGCCAAATCAGTTAAGGCAGGAGCTATTCCAAGTTAAGGGATACCTTGCTTCCCATTTCCGGCTTCCCGCTGAACTCAGCGACATTCTTAAATTTTACCCCATCATGAAGGTAGCAGCACGATCAACCGGCAAGCACATCATCTTCAAACTTAACATTCCACTATTAGCGCTGGAAAGGTTCGAGTTATTCCATGTCGTCCCGATTCCAGCACTAATTAACGATACTTTCCTTGCCATCCAACCATCCGCACCATTTCTGATCATCAATCTTCATCGTGACACTTACTACCCTCTGACAGAAGCTGCTCTACGTTCTTGTCTCTCGTTGGAAGAGGAGCACCACATTTGCAGACAAACTCAACCACTCTACAAACGGGGCTCTTCGGTGGGGACGTGTGAAGTTAACCTCATCAATGATACTCCCACAACATCAACTTGTCGCATTACTACCCTAATAGGCGATACTCAGTGGATTCAGCTAAACAAATTAAACCAATGGATTTTTGCGGTCAAGGAAAGGACGAATCTAAAAATCGTTTGTGGTTCTAAAGTCACCTCCACCAGCATTGAAGGATCCGGTCTCTTAGCAATAAAACAAAATTGTGTTATCAATAATAACTACGTCACAATACAGGGGCATAACATTCAACTACGCACCAGTAGAACATCATATAGTGCCATAAGTCCAATTTCGGACAAAGCGAAGCCAGAGCAGATAACATCACTGATCAACCAAGTTCAGCAATATCAGTCAAACCAAACTGACCTTCAAGAAATAAAGGACAGGATCAACACTCAACTGCTTCACACTGACCTGGCCATGAAGATTCGACCACACGATATCCACCAGCTATCCATAGGATACATTGCGGCTATCGTAGCAGCTTCAACCGCCATATGGTTACTATGGAAATTCCGTCCAAATTTCTGCATACAACGCGAACAAAAACCAACACCTCGGCCAAGACAACACACAGCATCGGACTTCAGCATCAACATGCCAACCCAAGATTGTTGAATCAATGCTTCAACGGGGGGAGGATGTTCAGGGACAACATAAATACCAATAATCAAATTCCTAGGAATTAAAATTAATGCAAAATGCAACCACACATTCTTATCATGATAAGAATTACCTCTAGAAATTGCATTTATCACGAAGATGGGCTCAGATTACGTCTGCTGTTATCTGAGCCTTTGAGTTCTTAGGATAGAAATAAATGTCAAATTTGCATCGTTGCAGTTTTTTATCGTTGGAAAATTTTGTATTTTGTCGTCCGAAATTATTTTTATTCATGTTAAAGTTTTTTTGTTTGTTGTTGTTGTGTAAGGTATATATATAGTCAGGGTAATAATAAATTTTTCTCAGTTGTCAATCAACAGCCAAGGTGTTTTTTATTTAAATTAATACCCTTTTAAACGTTTTCTTTTTTGCATTAGGTGCACTGGTACATAGAACCAGCTGCACTCACAACATTTGGCAAAGGTACCAAGAACCTTAGCTATTTTTCAATATTAATTATATGCAGTAATAATTGGTCAAGGTATCAAGAACCTTGGCCAAATAAACAAACTACATTAGAGCAAAAGAGCTCTACAGTGATTAAAGCTTGTTAAAGAATAATTTTTAAAAATATTAAAGCAGAAAAATGTGTAGGAAAAAGTTCAAAATTTTTGTTATTCATGTTGTGTGCACTTATGTTTTAATAACTATTCCGTAATAATGTTTAACCATTTTAAATTCACTTTTAATTTCATTACCACATAAATCCAACATTTTTCCCCTAAATTAACACGAAAAAACCACCATGAATGTAAACAAAACTGGTCACCTTATCAATTTCATTCAATTTATTCACTCGGATCACTAACCAACTTATCACCGGTAATGCACGTGCAGTAAAAAATGTTAAAATAAAATATTTTGCCACTTTTTACGAGTTAAAAACTTGGCGAGTCTACATAATGATATTACACTACGAGTTATACCATGTTTCCATCGCACTCGAAATCCGCAGGTTTTGATAAAACGATTTGGCGAAATCAAAATGTGTTTCCATCGCACCAGGCAGTTTTCGCTTGTCATAACAAACTTGCACATCAAATTTTAAAAACCTAATTATATCAACAAAACTGAGGAATTTGGAAAGAATAGGCTGTAAAATAAGGAAAAAATATAAACATTCATTTAAGCTCCATTTTAAACGTAGAAGACAGAAAATTTAAAAATGACAAATTCGTACTGTCAACATTTTTTACAGCTGAGAAAATTTCCCCAAAATTTCCCACGGGCTGAATAGGCTGAATAGTCATTACCAAGATTTCGATCGAGATTTCATTGAAATCTCCTCCGAAAGGCGATTTCATTTTATATGCTAAAACATGAGATTTCAAACGAGATTTCGTCCGAAATCCTCATTTTTGCCGAAATCGGAAGATTTCGAGTGCGATGGAAACATGGTATTAGAGAAATTGCCTTCATTCAGTAAAACCCCTCACCCACAAACAGCACACAATAAACACTACGAATCTTCCTTTCCTATGCCCACGAAAAAACAAACATACGCTTAGCTGACGACTCGAACATGAAATTTATTTCCCTCCATAGCCTCAGCATAAAAACCCCCTCACCCATCGACATCGTGAACCGGCATCGGCTGCGAGTTTTCATATGCCCATAGTAATCATGAACGTCAAGCTAGCGGCGAAGCAAGCGGCGGTTGCACTGAAAAGGGCCGTGACTTTGTTATTAAGCTCAAAAACGCTGGCTGGAAAATTTTAATCCTATTTCCTTCAGAACCATGGAACTATCCTGAAATTTTTACACAATCTTCCTCACACATATAGATACATAAAACAAATAATTTAAATGAGGGACATTAGCTTTTTATTTTTAAATAGAGCTGAGTTTTAACTTCGCCGCTTTTCAGTGCAGCCGCCGCCGCTAGCTTGGCCGCTAGCTTGACCTTCATATAGTAATCACGGTATCAGAAACAAGGTAATGTAAAAGACTGTATACCGTATACGGTATTTTAGTGCTGATGTCACGTGGGGGACACTTCCCATATAAAATCGAAGCTGTTGTTGTTGTTTCAGCATTACGGCTGACGTCACCAGGCGCCCATTTTTTACGGTATTCGAAGCTGGCGTCGCTTTTACATTACCTTCGTTTGCTGTATACCGTGCATAATAATGATAATCCCAGTGCGCATGAAGAATGGAAGTTGAAATGCTTGCCCTCCATTGCCTCCACCCCTTCGCCGATATCCTCAAGTTGCGTTGCGTTGCGAATTCGTCAAAATTCACTCTCATAATATTTTTCAAAACGCGCCTAAAGAAGTATAACTTCAAAAAACATCCGTATATAAAAAAAGGAATTCATTATTATTAATATTATTTTTATGTATTATTATTATGGTTATTCGTATTATCAGCTTCATTATTATTTGAGACAAAAAGACGCATCAAAGAAACCATTTCTTTATCCACATCAAGAGACTGCTTGAAGAGCTCGTTTGATTCCTGGGCTTGTTTGTGCATAATATTGTTGGTTTTTTCTGCTAAGATTTTTTCATTAAATGTAGAGTGTTTCCTCTTTCTGGTTCTAGCTTCCACTGTTGCGATTGGCGGCGATGATACTGAAGTCGACGGTATTTCTGATGCTGCTGTCGTTGGTGATGTTACTTCCGAGGTTGATGTTCTTGAGGAAGCTGAAACAGCTATATAAACTTCTTGACTATAGTCATCAAATGACGCTGTGGAATCATCGGAAAATGCTGCTAAAGGCGCATCCATCATATAATAAATACGTAGGTATAACAAAATAAAAGTAAACATAAAACATAAACTAACCATCACATTCTCAAAATAGCTTTCACTGATGCTTTCATGTGATTTTGAAGCGTCATAGGTGGCGAAGCCACCAATAATAGAATGCACCTCTTTGTATAATTTCCATTTTGAAGGAGATCCTCCAGTTCTTCCTATTGAATTTTTTTCTTTTCTAAAATAAATCGAATGTTATGAAATTGTTATATTTGTTTGATTTTAATCACCTGTATCGTTGCGTCAAATTATTTACCTTCCTCTGAATTTCCTTCGCTGTTGCTATTACTTCTAAATCCGATAGATTTTTGGACATCGCTTCATATATACATGAGAATTCCTTTTAGCAGTCCTTAATTCTTTGATATGGTCTCTCCATACATCAATAAATTTAAGTTCCTCATTCGCGCGCCAAAGTTTTATTTTTTGTCGCTTTTCCATTCTATAAATAAGTGCGCGTATATAGGTATTTACATTTTCAGTTTTATTATTATATTCTACTTACTTTATTTTTGATATTTTTCCCTCACAACAGCAAACTTAAACTTTAACGAACAGACAGTTGACAGGTTGACAGTTCGATTTTTAAAATTTTATAAGAGAATGGAAATTTCATGGAAACTTGATGGAAATTTCCCCACTTCCAGCTTCATTTCTCATTAAATGAAGTAGATTTCACTTCATTCTTTCGAATGATGAATGAAGCTGCGAATGCTCTTTCAAACTTAATTTAAGGTGATACACGGGCCGCGAAAGAACATTCTTGAAAGAATGATCATCCGATGAAGCCCGTGTATCAAGGGTATGACCCACGAATTCTTCAATGATTTGTGTAAACGCCTACCTGGTAATCGAAAAATTCGACTGGAAATTTAGGAAAATGGAGGTCTTTACGTTGTAATGAGTAGGTAAGCGACTAGGTAATGCCTTGTGAAATACTTTCGTTGGAAATGTGATGTGCTTTTGTTATTCTTTGTCTTTGGCTTGTCGAAGCCTCTCTTCTTGAGTTTATTCCGTCCTCATCAATTTTATAAGATTAATTTATACCACTAACAATCAGCAACAAAATCAAAAAGATGTCTTGTTAGAAAAATCCTTACCAAATGTAGCAAAAATGGAATGGTACTTTCGGAAAGCATTGTTTTTATTGCTAAAAAGGGTAGCCAGTAATTTTGTGGCGACCGCGTACAAACTTAATTACTAAGTTTTACACAAACGATAAACACGATCAATCGGAACATTTCATCGATCACCGAACTCAAAGTTCAGTGATCTAGCCGTTTTCCGTTCCGTCCTCATCGTGTTTATCGGGATAGCCAATTTCCGGCATGTCCAATTTTTCACTTCACTGTCCGAAGGTCCCTGGTGAAACGCCCAAAGTCCGCTCGTGCTCTAAAACACAAATCGTGTGATATTTATCAAGTGGTTTATAATCAATATTTATATATATATATATATATATATATCTAAATACATCAATCAAAGTTAAACTGAAGTGTTAAGGAATTATTATTATAAAAACTGCGATAATAAAGTGAATTGTAAATAAAACAAAATAACTTTTTATTTTATAAAAACCGCATGGAGCGGTAACAACAATTTATTCTGCATGCCTTACATGGTAATATATGTATTCACCTAATACATTTCGCCTCTGAAATAAGTCCTCGTCTGTAATGCCTACTGTAAGTACTTACCGCCCTAGGACATCCCTATGTAAAAGTAGCCTATGATTTCATCACAAAGGTAATGGGTCCGTCTCATTACCACCTCGCTTACCTACCCATTACATTTCCCGCTGGGCTATAACAGGGTGAATTAGTGTCTTACACAGCATTAACTTCATCTTTCGATGTATTGCTCGAGATTTCAGCAACCCAGTAGGAATCATATAAGTAGTCATCTGGTAAGGGGCACCCCTAATTTTCTTAATTATATAACCCATTACAAGAGAAGTCAGATGGTAAGGTGTAGTCCAGAATTAGACCCAAACAAGTGAGAATTTGCTCGATGGCCCATTTGTTTTCGTATTTTTGTAATACCCCAGTAGGCCTTGTAAGCTTACAGAAGTACTGAAAAGAGCCCTTACTAGTAAGCCTTACCATACCCCTTACAGATGAGCAGTTCTGTAAGTACTCTAAGGTAAGTATTTAAGTAACTACTCTAGGGAAAGTGAAAAAGTAAGGCCTTACCTCCTATGACATCGTGTGTAAAATAAGCACTTCTATAACAGTCCGGGCGCTGCACAGTGGTCTGAAATCCCCAAAACCGGGACAAAATTAATTTACTACCGTAAGAAGAATTATTTTTTTATGAAAATCGGTATATGGAGGTTTTCGGGGTCGCTGAGTAAGAATCCGTTATCAGATTTTCAAAAAACAAAATGGCGGATCCAATATGGCGACCAACTTTATGAAAAATTAAGCAAATTTGATGAAAACCGGTATATGGGGGTTTTCGCGGTCGCTGAGTAAGAATCCGTTATCAGAATTTCAAAAAACAAAATGGCGGATCCAATATAGCGACCAGCTTTATGAAAATTTAAGCAAATTTGATAAAAATTGGTACATATATTGGGGGTTTTCAGGGTCACTGAGTAAGAATCCGTTATCAGATTTTGAAAAAAAAAATGGCGCATCCAATATGGCGACCAACTCTGTTCATATTTAATTGAATTGAATGAAATTATGCAATAATGGCTGTTCGGAGTAGCTAATTATTAATCCGTCATTAGATTTTTACCAAACAAAATAGTGGATCCAATATGGCGGCCAATTTTGTTTTTTTGAATTAAATGAAAATCTGTAATAAGGGCGATTTGTGGTTGCTTAGTAATAATTTTTAACGAAAATGTACTAGAATTGTTAATAAAAATAAACTTTTTTTTATTTAATTTAACAATTAGGTATTAAATTAATTTTAGATGCAAACTTTTTTTCAAATTCAAATGCATTAGGCTTTATTTGTTGCAAAGATTTGTTATAAATACTTTGTTATAAAGATGAAAAAAAGTTAATATTTAGCGCCTGAATAGGGCGTTCATAACTATTCGTTGAGCAAATATGTAGTATATCGTGGATTTTTCTATTTCTTGTTGAGGGGTGCCTTTGCCGGCACTGCGACCTATTTATTTGGTCTACTGTGCCATCCCCGTCTTTAAAAACCATCAAGGTTAAGGCTTCTAATATAGCCTAAAATTGATTTAGGATTTCTGCCCCAAATGTCCCTGGGGGTAGGGAAGTCCCGATGGAGGAGGCCCAATCTCTTCCTCGCTGTAGCCTCATAGTCGCACATCAAGCGCTCCGCAGCTTCGGGAGTTGCTCCGCAGAACCGACAGCTACAATCAGCCGCCAGACCTATTTTGTTTAGACGGTAGTTAAGTGAACGGTGGCTCATCAAGAGCTCTATTATTATTTTTAGCTCCCACCTGTTGAGATGTAAAAGTTTTCCCGCTTTAGCTTTATCGATTTGGATGAATCTTTTAGCTTGACGAGCACCCTGGGTGTTTGTCCAGTTATGAAGAAATAGCTGGTCGATTTTTGATGGCCGTTCTAACGTGGTAGCTTGCTAAGCTACAGAAAGGTTCCGGACCGATAGGTGATGAGTTTGCGCCTACTCTAGCCAGGCGGTCGGCAATTTCATTTTCAATGTGACCTTCGTGGCCCGGAATCCATATCAGCGTGACACTGTTGTTCCTGCTTAAGAATTTCGGAGATCGGAGACAATCCAGCACAGTCTTTGATGACACCCTGTGAGATTTAATGGCCAGAAATGCAGCTTGACTGTCCTAGAAAATAACAATGTTAGAGCATTTGGAGCTCTATTAAGACTCTATACAAGTCTGAGCACACACCTGGATGGCAAGTACCTCGGCCTGAAACACAGAGGGGGTAGTGCCCAGAGCCATGGATATTTTGCTCTATCGTGGATAGAATGACATGGAGCAGGCAGGAGCAGCTGATTTTTTTATATGTTTTTCAGAGATGATTAATAAACAATTACATGCGTATTACTTAGTGGAAGTCGATGGAAGTTTGTACTTAGCCATCAATTTATAAGCCGAATCGTTAATCAAATCACCACAATTTACTACATATTTGATCATAAATAAACAATACAATTATTTATTTATGTTCATTTCAATAACACAGTATAATTGTACTTACTCTTAGGAGAAAAACCCTTTTTACAGAAAAGGAAACGGGCAAACGTACTGCAATCTACACGAAAAACCGTAACACGTGCTTTTGCTCCGAGCGAACGTGCTGCGTGTAGCGTGTTCGACACTCACTTTCCAAATGGAATACAAAAGAGGTTTCGAACATCTGCCTCTTGCCAAGGGCCTTGAAATACTCCAGGGGGGCCACTATACTTAATCCACGCGAAAAAAGTACCTAAATAAAAACTTTCGTTTTGGTACTTTTGTCCAGGTTTTGGGGATTTCAGACCACTGTGCGCTGGAGCATTTCCAGTGGTTTTGGCGTGATGTAACGGACTTTTTTGGTGGAATCGGTCTGAATCCTTTTTCGGGCGAATTGCAAAATGCATTATGCAAAAACTATTTGACCGGCGGTGATCGGGTTTTGGATATAAGTTAAACACGCCTTTAACTATCTAATTCCAAAATTAAATTGGAAAATAATGGTCTCTTCTTTCCTTGTGATAACTTTAAAGTGAGGTACTTTCCTTCGCAGTTTTCGGCTATTTTTCAATGCAATAATTCAAATTTCAAAAATCCACCTTAGGGTAAGTTTTAGCAAATCCAATAACGAACAAAACATACTCAACAAATTTTTCGCCTAGAAGCCTTCACTAAGGGATATTTAACAAGAAAGATAAAAAACAGGGAATTTTTAGTGAATTTTTCAGTTTATGTGCTACCACAAATTTTCCTGGGAGTTTCATGCTTGCGCACCCCCTAGATATTGTTGGGGATGTCATTTCTGACCGATTCCACCAAAAAAGTCCGTTACATCACGCCAACCCCAAAAGTTATAGGTTTCACTGCTCTAGCGCCTGGACTACAAGGGGTATGGTAAGGCCTACCCCTTAGTAGTAAGTGGTTATTTCAGTACTTCTGTAAGCTTACAGGTCCTACTGGGTATTTACGGGGTTAATCCAATTCATCCATACTCTTTCCTTTACTTCTTGGCGTTGTGTATCTAATTCGAGTGGATTCCATTTGCTTATATTTAAAATAATTTTATTAATTATTTATAAAAACAATGTTTGTGTTGGGGGTGCATTCCTTGACTTTATTACCTTGTCTGCTTTTAATAAGGAATGTAACTGTGAATATCGGATTCATTCACCACACTCTGATTTCATTACCTTGCCTGCTTTTAATATGTGAAGGCAAGTGTGAATATTGGAATAATTTACGCATCAGAGAACCTGGTGCTGTTCGTCATATTTTTTGGTGTGCAGACTTTCTGTCAGTGACTGAGTTTTGTCATCAAGGTAGTTGTTCGCGAGGTCTGGAGTGTGTTTATAGTTTTTGGAAGTGTATTTTTCGATTTAAAAATTGAATACGAATCGTTTTTATTTAAATATTCAGCAAAATCAAAAATTAAAAATATTTTGAATTATTTCGGAATTAATTTAGAATCAATTCTCATGAAAATGAGCTAATTCCATTTATATTCTTTTGTATTAAAAGAATGAATTGCATTTACAGAGCCATTGCAGAGGAATACATTTATTCGGTCTGCATTATCAAAGAATTCGTTCTGAACTAGTTCCAAAATATTGTATTCTGAATTTATTACTTCGTAACTAGTTCAGAATACAACACTTTGTAACTAATTCAGAATATTTTACATTGTAATGCAGACCGAATAAATGTAATTCAGTCTTTCCACACAAAAGAATACCAATGGAATAGTTCGTTTGTATGGGAATTGATCACTGACATATAGTAATGGACTGCTGATTGACAATGCTGAATGGCACCATTTTTCTTCAGATATAGAAAACCTTTTTTACGTAAACAAAAAAAATTTCTTCGAATTTAAGAGGGAATAAGTGATAAAATGTCTGTAATAATTAATAGAAATATACTTCCATCACTCATTTTTATTTACCAGCAGTTTTTCCATTAAATAAATGGGTGTTTCTCTGTAAACTGGTAAATTTTTGCAAGAAATCTGTCCCAGTAACTTTTTTAAGTGAATATGAAAAAAAAAAATATACAATTAAATAGATATCTATCTGGTGGATAATAAACAGTAAGGGACCCAAATATATTTGTTTTATTTTAGGACTTATTGAGTAAATTTAAAAAATTCATATGTTAGAGGACTGTTGCATATGTCAAAGGACTGTATATATAAGTGAAATGAGCATTTATTAGTAGTATATATACTTTAGAAACATTCCTCATGACGCATATATATAAAAATAAAACAGTCTTCTTTGGTAGTTCCAAGTTCTCTGTGTGGTTTCAAGTAAACTTGTGAACTTTTATTTCTTCCTTAGACACTTTCTTCTTTCTCGCGCCATGATTAAAAGATGGTTATAGACCTAAAACAAAGGCAAAAGTACAATAATAGTGCCCTAATAAATGAAACAGTCTCCTGTTTCTGTATGTAGCGGGGGACTGTTGACCGGGGACTGTTGGCAGGGGACTGTTTAATTTGTGTAATTGTTACGGTACCATAAAATTCCTTCATTATGACTTTATTTTGTTTTATAGAAACAATATAAGACATCTTATTTAAAATGATGCACAATAGAGAAAACTGGAACACTTTAAAAAAAGAAAAATAACACTTACTAGGGGACTGTCTAATGTTGCGTACCGATGCGCGCATGTGCCCCTCTAACTCTTGTAACACTAAACAAAATGAGGTATAGCTACTTTTGGTGGTAACAGAGCTAACTTCATGTCGTTCACGTTTCGTTACGCCCATTAACAAGTCTGTCTTTACTGTAGATGGCCTGATGCGTAACTCGAAACTTTGGCAGGGGACTGTTCATGAAATTCGGGGACCAACTTTAGGTTAAATTAAACTAATCAAAAAATAGTTTAAATAAATTGATATTAGAGTCTAATAGCATATCATTTCATATTGATTAAATTGTGTTATATAAGTTAATTGTTTTTAAAAGATTAGTTCAATTAATGAACTCAATAGAAAATATTTTGGTTTGGGGACCGGCTAGGGGACTGTTTTTAGACCTAAAAAATACGTTATTGAAACCATATAGGTTTTTAAGTGAGATATTTTCTATATTGTATACTATAGTTTAGATAGTAATAAATTCAAATTTGCAGAAATATAAATATTTCTCGCCATAGTTTCCGTAATATTTGCCAAGGACAGCGATTTTACCACTTTGGTGAGAAACACCCAAATGTATTTATCTCAAAACTGTGACGGTTATTTCTCCTGTTTAACGAAGTTTTCAAAATAGCTCAAGAGTGAGAAAGAACGAACGAAAACTATACCTGTCTATTTTATTCTAATTATGTTTATATCGCTGACATGCGCTGACGATTACAGTTCATTGGGATTTAACGTGGGAGCGAAGCAGGAATAGTTTTTGGTGCCATTTTTTTGTATGGGATTTTGCTCATTTAGCAGTCCATTACTATATGTCAGTGGAATTGATTCTAAATTAATTCCGAATAAATTCTTGTTCCCGGTGGGAAGGCTGACCATACACGGTCAAATTGGGTGATTGATGAAAATCAAACTGAGTTTGATTTTTTTAAGGCACGGTCACCGGTGCTCCAACATGCAAGAAAGTAGCGTCGTAGTGCTCCAACCTAATATCGAAAAACATCACATTAAAATAATTCATTTCATAAGTCATTTTATAAATTATTAATGAATTTATGGATTTCAAAACAGAAGAAACAGTCTTTGTAAAAAATGAAATCCCTTAAATTAAATAAAACATACATACTCGTATATGACTGCATTCTAAAGAAATGTTTTAAAATAATATTCTTTTGTTGTAATTCATCCTTATTTAGTTGAAGTACAGGAAACACGTTCTTTGCAAGTTTATTGTTAATGAAATCCTCTCCTTTTATTTAATTATCATTTTGATAAATAGTATATATTACCCCGTTTACATGAGAGCTTGAAGCATACTTCAAGCCGGCTTCAAGCCACATGTAAACGGAGGAAGCTTCACTCAAGTCGATAACAAAAATTTACCTTCTCGACTTGAAAATTTTCCATGTAAACGCCGCTTCAAAGCTTGAGTACTTGAGTTTGACATTTGTGGTTTGCGCATTCAGCACGTACATATGTACATAAAATCCATAAAATGTCAACTCAAGCTTATAAACATCAACTCAATCTTTCAAGATTTCAAGCGCAGTTGACCATATACGCGCTCGATTTCTTGAATTTTCAAGCTTTGGAGTAATCAAGCTGATCATGTAAACGTAGTATATGTACATTATTTCTGTGAGTGCCATTTCTACAATTCTAAAATTTCTGATAACAGAAACATCCTCAAACTTGGCAGATGGAAAATTTTTGTTATTTTTGTTTTGGTTGTTGTCAAATTGATGGAAATTTGCAGGTGGGACTAGTATTTCCTTTTCTAGGAAAAATAGCTAAATTTACACTCAAAACATTCATCATTTATGTTATTCCAATACAGGTTTAATGCAAACTACTCACATAACCATAAGCGAAAATATTCATTTTTTAGGTAAAGGACAGGTAAAGCAGAGCTTGGCAAGGATGGTTCGCAGCTAAAAATCGCAAAGTGGCGGAAAGTCTTTCATTAGGTGAGATAGTATCTCTCATGACATTATTTTCTTTGTCGATAAGAGGTATAACTAATCCTAAAAATTTGTAGTAAATTGTTTGATCTATTCTGAGAAATTTTTTAAAAACTCTCATGGATGTCAAACCCAAACACGCGAACGCGGGATTCTGCAAACTCGGGATCCCGCATAATTTTTGCGGGATCAGTAATGCGGGATTTGGGCATTAGAATCACCTGCTATAAAAAACCTGGGCTTAATAGACAATATTGCAAAGTATTAATAAAAATAGGGTTAGGCCCTCTGAACACGAGCCTGATTTGCAATTCCTGTTGCACCCGCCACTGTTTCGTGATCTTGCGGAAGTGGGAATTCAAACACAGGTCGACAAAAACGAAACAGATTTGAAACTAGTCTGAACTGCTCGCGTGCGACTGGTTTTGCCGGTTGCATGGTTGCACTTGATCTGAACTTTTTGCCACAACCTCGTGACTAAAAACTATGTAGGCACAGAAGATTGATTGATCCAAAATCAGTTGTGCTCGTGTGTGGACAAAGGTTTCATTTTGATTGCGAAGGGCCCTACGCTCCACAAAATATTTTGTTGAAAATACAGATATCACCACGCATCATTCAGCATAAATCGAGTTCAGTGACTACCAGCCAGCAATAATAATAAGAATGATGAGCTAGAACAAATATTTAAAAATGTTTCATTGCTTTTGAAATCGGCTGATTAAAAGTTCAATGCGAGTGAAAAAGTGAAAATATCAAAGAAGTAATATCTAAGATAAAAGGAAGCGGAATTACACAATACGCAACGTGATACAACGTGCTAGATACAAAATGATGGGGAAGTGACTGGAATGTGAACTGGAAATATTTTGACAGTTCTCAATTTAATGGCATCAAAATCGGGTTTTAAGTAATTATTTACACTTTTATTTGTAAAATATTCGTCTTTGTGCTCGGTAAATTATTAATGTGTGTTTAATTTTAAATTATGGAGTTTTGGCTTTAGGAGCCGGCCGGCGACGCGCCCGACAGAGGCCGGCTCTGGGCAATTGTGATTTATAAAAGTGATTTAAAAGTATGATTTATAAAAGTGATACCAGCGAGAAATAATAATTATTGTTGCTCGCTGGTGATATGAAGTCAATATATGTATTGTGATTATAAAAGTGATATGTTAGATTGCCAAACAAGATGTCAAGAACTTTAGCGGAGCTGAAATTGAAAGTTTGGTGCGTGCAGCTCAATCTTCAGCATATACCAATTAATTAAGGTAGCAAGTAAGCTAGAAGTTTGACCAGAAGCCATGAAGATATAATAAGTAAAAATCGCGCGATTCCCGCTTTGTTTACTGACTATACAAGTGTAATCAAGTAACTCAAATGCTGTACCAACACGAAATTTTAACGCATACATTCTCACAATTTATACCGACTACACGTGCTCTGTTCCAATTTTATTTCCATTTGAATGTAAACATTCCAATAGGGAAAACAAGGAACATCTTCGGTTTCTTTCATACTCTTGTGCTTTTTGCATCAAATATATCTTCATCGCGCGTTCGTTATTTTTTTAGAATTTTTACTTAATGTTATTGTTTATCTCTTCTTTCATATTTTTAACTATTTTACTTGTCCTTGAGCTCTACCTAATCACTCTTGTTATTATTGCTCGCTGGTGACTACTATCGAAATCTATAATAGCGCAAGTTCACCAGCCCCACTTCACTTCCGGCGTTTAAGGTGCCGGCCCATAGAACGCGTTAACGCGATGCGCGCGCTAGATGCGTGTGACATTTCAGTTGAAGTAAATGGTATTTAATGGAACCAGTCCCAATGACTACCGCGACACACGCAAATAAAGCTCCCAACGCTTGGAGTTGACCAATTTTCAACTTTTCCATGCGATAGGCGCGTTTGACGTTTGTTGTGTACATAATTTGAATTTTCAATCTTTTTTTAATCTAGTGTGCGAAGATTAAAAACAGGAATTTTTATTAAATGAGTTGAAATGTCATACGCGTACAACGCGTTCATTGGGTCTGTTGAATTTTTCGGAAACGGAACCCTCACACGCATCTTGCGCGCGCATCGCGTTAACGCGTTCTATGGGCCGGCACCTTTACTAAGAAAAGGAATCACGATTTCTAAACTACTATTTTTTGTAATAAAAATAAATTGCCTACTTTAATTAAAGAATTCAGTATATTTTCTCCCGTTCTGAATTATTTTTGACATATGTATTTAAATTGGTTAGTTGAAAATATCTGCCTACTAAGCAATACAGCAATAACATAAAATTGGGCCTGTATCCGAACCTGGTCAGTTACTGTGTTTCCATGCAGAGCTTATCCTGGGTTACTCAGAGTAAGCGCCCATGAAAACGTGGGTTGAGAAGGTTCCCAATGAGAAATTAACAAACGGTCTAGATTTGCGCAGCCAGCGCAGGCTACGAACATTGGACGCTCGGTAACTAACTGTTGGGCCAAACCTGGAAATGATACCCAGCGCTCAGTGGAAGGTCAAAGCGCATCGCTGGGTGAGCGGTTTTTATTTTAAATAATATTTTGTTATTATTAATTTATTTATTTTGAGTAATTATATAAAATAAAAAATATCAAATATAAATAATAATTAGTAATTATAAAAAATGTATTTCCCGACAATTTTTAAGATAAGTTCACAATTTTTTTTAATTGTCATTTTTTACGTAAAAGTTTTTATAAGCCCAGTACAAAAAAACAACTGTTGGTGAGCCTTGGCTGTGTCCTGGCCCTGCGCTGGCAATGAGCACTCTAAAGCTGGTGACAGAATTTCGCGCAAACGCGGTGCGGACATTGACAGATAGAATAGAGTATGTGTATTGCAATGCGAACTAACGAAATGTGGCTTGGGCGCTACGCACACGCCGCGTAAGTTACTTTACTTTCTACTTCTTGCCGCGCGGTCCAGTGTAAAAAAGTTGTTTGTGTGTTGTGTTTTGAGTCGTGTTTTGGTGTTGGTGAGCATTTTGTTTATGTTTTGAATCGTGTGCTGGTGATGGGGATAGGAAATTTGTTGAATTTCATAATTATTTCGAAATTGTGGTGATGAAATTAGTACCTAGAACAAATACAAGCTCTGTATGATCGAAAATTAATACGCAAATCATACAGCTTTTTCAATTTATTTCGTATCACGTCCACTTGTCACTTTGATTTTTAGGTTGTGTCAAAGTCGGAACGCGAAACCAGCACCGCGACTTTGTGTCAGTGAAAAATCCGCACACACCGCGAAGCCAATGTCCGCACCACCATTGCGCGTAATTCTGTCACTAGCTTAACACGTTTTGTTACAAGCGCAGGTTCAGCCCAGGTACTTTCGAATTGTGTGCATTGGCCCAGGTTAAATATTCAACCGTTGGGTAGCATAAACTCTGCTGTAACGGAAAGTAATTTCTCTACTCTAATGTCATATACTCGTAATACCTCATAAATTCATGAACATAACTACTAACACAAATTTTATTATGTTTTTGCCGTCCCGCAAATTACGCGGATTCGCGGCATTTTTGACCTCGAACCCGAAAACATGCGGAATTTAGATTTTGATGCGGGATTGGATTCCCTACTTGTGGCTCTTTGAAAAATTTACACGAGGGGTACTTCCATGAAAATGTGGACATGATATAAGAAAAATTTGATATTACTTTTATACTTTTAACTATGTCTAAAATCATTGGAATATCAAAAAATCATTTAATTTACAGACACAATGGTATCAGAAGTAGAAACCATCGGTATCAAAGAAAGACGCTCTTATTACCAAGAAATATATGGATCAGATAGTAGTTCTAGTAGTAACAATAATTTACATTTATCTATTTAAAACCACAATAACTGGCAAGCGAATTTTGTTAGGAGGATATAAATAATTATTACTTTGTGAATTCATTTTAATTTTTTGTAAAAACCCTAAAGGGCTCCTAATTTAAGTATGAAAATCGATAGTAACGCGAGTTACCTTTTCTTTGTAACGCGAGTTACCATATAATTTATCGATTATTTTAATAAGTATAATGTAACAGCTTTTGTTTCTATTAAAACACCTTACTGGTATATTTCTGCTTTTATTTTTACCTCATGTAAAGTAATCTACCCACAAATTTCATAGAAACTTCCGAAATATATTTACCCTCTGAACTGGCTGTCCAAAAACGGTAACGCGAGTTACTGAGACAATTTATTATTAAATTAAATAAATATTATATTTCTACTAATTTTTTTAATTTATCTCATGTTCTAGACATTACTCTACGTCCATAAAAAATAAAATTAGATTAATTAATGTAAACACTGCAAATTAAAAGCTTCATGAAAGTATATAAAATTTTCTGCATGTAACGCGAGTTACCATGGAATTACCCCGAGAATATTTTTGCCTTTCTAGAAGCCACCATTTAGTTCAAACACTTCTTCTTTTTCTTGTTTTTTCATCGGAACCATTAGACGACCCAGAATGAAATGGTTCTAACATTTTTGCCATTTATGATTTTTCTTCTTTTACGTAACTAAAGGGATTTTGCTTAAAAATACGATTCTATCTAAAACGCGGTATTGACCTCCTTTTTTCGATCGTCGGCAAAGCATTTAAGAAAATCAAGGCTACAAAAACATAGGAGTAAACGAGTAGACCACATCGAGGATGCGTTGATCAGCTAGTGGAAAAATAATTCGTTGCGGCAAACAACTTGTCATCGTTTTCTTCAATTTCGAATCCGTTTTCGATGGCATCGATTGGAACCGCTTTTGGAGGAGCCCACGTGCCATTGAAACTCTTCCAACTTCTAGAAACGTCGTAGCGTCTGCAGCGTCGAAGCGACTTATCCAAGGGGACTTCGCCGAAACGGTTGCCGAACTTGGTTCGCCGGGATAGGATTTCAGGGCCTTAGCTCTAGGATACCGATATTATGTACTTTATTAAAAATCTCTTTTTTGTCGTTAAATTACTTCCGGTTAGAATTTCCAGACCATTTTCTCAGTTTTAGGTCTCTTGATCAAGAGCTACAATTTGAGAAATGGCCCAAATCTGTAGCGACAGTACTTTCAGAGATGAAAGAAGGTCACAGACGGACAGAGCCTCTGTATAAGCCTTTTTTTAATAAAGCTAAAAAAATACTTTTTTGATCCATAGATACAGCTGTTCGTCATAAAGAAATCTGGATATAAGAAAGGTTTTACCAAGTTTTTGAGCTACTCATTGGCAAACACTGAAAACTTCGGATTACTGAAATGCACTTACTTAATTTCTCTAATAGATTTTCCTTGTTTTTAGGAGGTACTAAAGAAATCCTAAAATCACTCTAGATTCTCCCAGAAAAGTTTCAACGTCTCAAAACAAACTCACGTCATTCTGAAATTTTTATAAATGAACAAATAAAAAAATTTATATGTGGTAAAAAATTGTTTTATATTTATCGTCATAATTAAATAAAAAACTTAATCTTAAACATTTTCATTTTATACAAAAAAATTGTAACTATCTTTCGGTGTACATAACACTGGTTTCATTAAATTACTATCAAATAGCTTTAATTAGTCTTAAATTGTCCTTTTTACACAAACAAAAATTGAGTATTTACAGAAAAATTTACATAAATAAATAACAAGCGTAAAAATTTATTTAGTCTAACAAAATTGGCGAAATCTAGCCTCAAAAAAATTCACAAATCCCCAAAGATAAAATGTTGTCCGAGGAAACAATGAATCCAAAAATTTACTAAAAATCCTGTTTCGTGGGTTTTTAACAGTGCAGAATGCCCTTGGCTCGATCGGCGATTACTGCAGGAGCTCGTAGAGCGCAGTAATGTAGGTCTGTGCCATTTGCAAAGTTTCATGTTTGGAAAGTTGTCGATCGTTGCCCAAGGATGGCAGATATTGTCGGAGTCTATCGAAGGCCTGGTTTAAGTTCTGCATCCTGCGCCTTTCTCTAGCATTGGCGGCCAGACGTCTTTTCTTCTTGACAACTGGTGATACTTGCTTTCCACGTCGCTTCTTGCCAGCCGTTATAGATTGATCGCAGGTCGTAGATAACGATTCGGGATTTGTTAGATCACTTGAGAACAGCGACATGTCATCATCGCCACTATCGTCGAACAGCACTGAATCTGGGAAGTCGAAGTGATGAAGATGATCATCGTCCACTAAGTTGCTGCAGACATTGTCATCAGGTGCTTCAAGTTTTGGAATCTGTCGTCTTTGGTAGGATTTTCGTTTTGTGTCATTGCAGGACATGGCCAATGATGTTTGGGGCATTGCTTGACTCATATGAACTGTCGCTGGAATCATCAGACTCTTATCATTTGTAAGTCCTTGGATTGTTGCTGGTATAGATTGTCCAGGATATGCCATGGAATTAAGATCCACATATTCAGGACTTGATGATCTAAAACTATCTGGACTAGGTGTGTTCCAGCCGTCCGAGAATGAGTTGTCGTAGACTGGCGCTGGTCCTGTCGTTGTTGATGCTGTTGATATCGTCGTTGTCATCGGAAATTGCTGCAGTCCGTAGCCACCACCGTTCACAAAACAATTTTCATTCGATTTCACTGTGTTTAAATCGTCATGGCAAGGTACATAATAATAACGATACATTTCACTCATCGCCATTTTTTAACTTTTATTCAGAAAAATAATAATAAAACACAAAAATCAAAAAATTCAAAACGATTTCTTTTTTCGAAAACCAAAAATTTTTTAGCTCGTCTCCGTCACAGAAACTCTTAATCTGTCTTAAATCCGCACTGAGAAAAGGCCGAATGCACTCTGATCCCAAGGAGGTCCCAGTTGACTGCATTTATACCATTTACAACACCGAACAGGTAGAATCCCCTCTCAGGTGAGCACGTGCCACTTAACCAATAAGAAGGAGCGCCGGCCCCTGCTAAGGTAAATAATTCCCAGGAATGCGATTGGTGCGCGGCTTTCGCTTTGTACCTGCGCCCTTACGTTTCTGGGCTGTCCCTTCTTCGCCGTAACACACGTGCAGCGAGGGCTCGGAGCAGGAGCTTCGCCTTGGGTGCGATTTCAATAAATTGAGAGAAGTCCTGATCATGAAAAACACTTGAGGATAACTCAGGGGAAAAGGATTCAGGTTGGTGGTATTAAATGTTGCATTTTTTCTGACTGCTTTGGGTCGGCTGCTGGTGGTTTTCGTTAGGTAGATGCACTTGCGAACCCTTCGATCGGAAGGGGGAGATTTTTGTGATTATAAAAATTTGTAAAAATTTAAATTGTTGCCAACAGATGGGGGAGCGTTTTTGGGAATTGTATGTAACAAGTGCAGCGCGTGGATGTAGGTAGAGGAACATATGGAGGAAGCATATAAGACGCAGTCGGTAGGAAAGTGTAACTTTTTTCAGGAGATTTAAGGGAGAATTATATTTATGAGAAGGAATAATGATTATTGAGGGTAGTTTTATATGTTAGATTAATTTTGCCCATTAATCGTGAAAGCATATGAGAAGAAAGGACAATTTGCATATTTTAAACTTTGACGAGTACCTTTTAAAATCATACAAAATCATATCCAATTTGTAGTTTGTAGAGCAAATGAATGCAATTATGTAATGTAACTAAAACTCAACTATTACTGTGATTTGTATGGAGTTTTCATTATGTTAATATCCTATAGAGTTTGATGTTGATTTTCATATTGGCACCTAAGGAAATTTTATAAGAGAATTTAAGCGTAAGTCTTTACTTTTAGGGTTTGTAATAGTTTGCCTCAAACATGGATTTTAGGATTGGATTTCAGAAAGTGTGTAGCTTTCTAATTCTTGTTAAAACTAACTTGAGTCATGATTCCCCGAGTGAAAATTAAAGATTGCCTTACAACGGGCTCATATCGTGGTGCAAATATCGACTCTGACCACTATATTATTGGGACAAGAATCAGAAGTAGAATATCGACAGTAAACGAAGGAAGAAACCACCCAGGCGCTAGAGCAGTGAGACCTATAAACTTTGGCTTTGGCGTGATGTAACGGACTTCAGGTCAGAAATGACATCCCCCAATGACAATGGCAGTAGATTTATCGAGCTCGCTAGCTGTAATTCAATGCCAGTAAGTTCAACACTGTTTAGCAATCTTGACTACATCTTAATTGGGTCACGAGTATTCTGGATGTAAGAACTTGGAGAGGAGCATCTATGGATCGGACCACTACCTAGTCAAACAGGTCCGCCACAAAGCTGAGAGCTACAAATTGCCCCAGGCTCCAGGTCAGAAGAGGACCGAAAATAGATTGAAACCCAAAAAGTTATTTTGTTACTTAGCTTAAAAAGGCCCTAATAACATTTTAGCGGCAAGCCTCGCAAGAATATGCAGAGGGCTGAATCAAAGTGAAATTTAGAACCCGAGTAACAATTCATAACTTTCAACTTGTATAAAAATTAACAGCCTAAAACTAGCCGGCCCCGTAATCAGAATTGAGAACAATCTTATCGCCAGATAGTGGTAGCCAAAATTTCGGGAAATAGACCCAGAACTACATGGATATACTGTGACGGCTGACCATGCGGCAATCCTCAACATCCGGAACCTGGGACATGCAGCAAGGAATCATCAAACTTGGATAAAAGCTCTAGAGGAGGCCAAGACTAAATTTGGGCTTATCGCCATTGGATGGATGGAATCTCCAGCTGCTAGCTTTACTTCAATCTTGTTTTCTTGTGCTAATTGGATCTTCTCTTCTTTTCTAAAAAAAAAAAATCCCCATTCCTTTAGTTGTCTTCATTATATAAAGTCGGTTGGTTCGCAGGCATATATCAAAACCGACAATTATTTTGTACCTATTCTTATGTATTAAGTTTTGGTGGCCACTGGAGAAGTTCTGATTTAAACATACCAAAGAGCGCATAAGCCCTTATATAGGGCCGTAAATACACGAGGCTGCTTTTCTTCGGCTGGTGCCCCTACTGAAAAACTAAACTTACACACTATTTGAGCTGTTTATATTCTATCGTGAATATTTCTGCATTTTCTTCTGCCTCTTCAGTTGGGGCCTAACCACTTCTTCTAGTTTGCTAAAAAGTATTTTCCTAGTGGGTCCATGTCCTTAAAATTGTAGTTGATCGACTTGATTTCTATTTAATAATTTTTCTTTCCTTTCTATTATTTTACTGTAGGTTTCAGGCACTCTATGTATTTCAGCTACGCCTTCTTTTTGACAAAATCTCTCTGCTCTATGACCTGGCCTCTTCACGCTATTGTCAAATAACACACTTCTCGAAGGTAACGAGCCTATGGGCAGGCCCTTTCCTTTCTAAACTGCACTATGTAGCTTTAGGTTTGGGAAACAAAAACCGCCGTTCGTTAAAAAAATGGGGCTCGGCTTTTTACCGGGATAATGACGGCCGTAGAATTTTTACCCTTTTTTTAGTGGGAGCACATACATGACGGCCAAACTTGACCAAAAGATTTAAATGGGCAAGAATTAAGCTGTGCACGCGGGCATTCCATTAGCAAATTCGAGCATGTTGAATTTGTTTAATGGGGACTTGAACATTTTCGTTATGTACAATGAATGGCCCTTTCGATTTATCCTACAAGATTATTGATGCATAAGAGGAACGAGCTCGTCAGTCGGTTGATTTTTGTTGGGGAATGAAAGTCACACCCAAGGCGATTTCTTTGTTGAGTAGTAAAATTGCGCCAATTTCACTTAACGTTTTCCGGGTGTCGGCCTTGAATATAAAGGGAATGAGGATAAGATTTTCCGTTTGTGTATTCACGCGTTAAGATTTTCCGTCGATTTCTCTACAAATGTATGTATATTAAAAATAATTTGTGTACGGCCGAACTGTCCTGCAATGAGCCTTCTGATGCTCTTCAAATGGCCGAGGGTATGTTTCATTCGCCCGTTGCAAGGCCTAATTTTATTTTTACTCGGGTCTGACTGAACTTATTCTTACCATAAATTTATAAAAGTATTAAATATATATATTTTTAATTTTAATCTCCTTAAAAGGTCTCAATCGTAATTTAACCCCAGGCCCAGGTTATGTGGCGGACCTGCATACGGGTCTTTTCATAAAGTTTAAGCTACTCTCAAGGGTTTTTTCGTATGCTCTAGCTGTATGTTGAAAATGCAGTTCATTTAATTTGCTGTTTCGTCGATACTGGCCTATATTTGCTGTTTTAAATACAAATTTTGTGCCTAGTTGCAAACTATTGATTTGAATGGCTGCCTCTTTAGGTTCTCTTGTTTAGAATAAAGTATCTTATCTCTATCAGGTGATCAATTTTGTTTAAGTTTTGCTCGGCACCCATTATTCAGGCCATTTTGTGAATTCTTCAGTAAGTGAAGAAGATGCTGCTGATAGTTATATCTTTGTTAAATCTAGGGCTTGCGCGTTAGTATTCTATTTTAGAAGCAAATGATGACTTCTGGGCTCATACTTAAGATATATTCCATCCCCTATCGTAGCGTTCAGGTCATCAAGCTTGATTTTGGCATCATCCCTTGGCAGTATGCAGTAATCACGGCTTAGTTTTTCGTAGAAACTATTTGTTTTCACGTGTCAGGCCTCTTCATTCAATCAGCGTGCACAAAGTAAAGAAATATGGTGGAAACGTTCTCTAATTGCAATCCGTTATCTTCTAAGCTTGGCCCCACCGATTAGGAGATCATCAAAACGAATGATTTAATCAAAACCTTGAATATATAAATACACTATAGTCGATATTCAGCCTGTTAAATAAAATTAATTAAAACTTCTTTCTATTCAAAATTCATAGACAAAAAATAAAAACGATTTCTTCGAAAATCGTTATTGGAACATATAAAAACAGAGTAGATCGATTTGTTGGATCAACTGTTGCAAATGCCGCAACAGCTTCCAGTACAAAAATGATATAAGTAATATTTTATCAGCAACGGCCAAATGGTCAACCTGCTTACGATGAAGAAGTTGTGGAAGCTAAAAAATAAATTGTCAATAATAATCTAGATTTAGTATATCCATAACGACGAATTGTGAAACATATAGGCCTGACACTAAGGGGGGGCTGGAATGAATTGCACCAGGCCCCAGGCCAGAGGAGGGACCAGAATAGATTGAAATCAAAAATCGAAAACCCCATATCCCTGCTTACTAATCGTCTAGAGGCCCCAGAAATACCTTGAAACTCAAAAATGCAAAACCTCCATATCCCTGCGTTCTAATTGTCAAGCTAGCTGTAATCTGAAGCCTGAAACCTAAGCATGCAACACTCTAAAATATACGTTGTATGGATATGGGTTTTCTACTTATCACATTTAAATAAATAAATAATAAATATTTAAATATTATTCAATGATTTAGAGGTGATTGTCCCTTACATGATCTTATATAATTTTTTATCATTTTTTATTTACTGAAAACGCGTTCACTAGTTGCAACACCAATAGTTATCGTAAACAAATCCATAATTGAGGAAAAACAGATCGCATTCCGTTATCATAGATTACATTGGGGCATTTATTGCCCCTATGTAGTAGTATAAGCTCGAGTTGGGTATTATGGAAGAAGAGAAAACTTACCCAGCGGGAAATAAAGCCCTGCATTATCAATGCTAGAACGCTCCTTAAAAACCTTCCTATTGCAGTTCTATATAATTTTCAACATTGCAAGATCGCAGTGAGGAGCACTCCTTTTACTGGTGCTTTTTTTAGTAGCGCTTTCGAAGCAGTCTAAAAAGTGGAAAAAACTTTCTAACCCTCCAATTTATGTTATAGCGCCTGTAGATATGTGGAATAACTACGTTGTCGAAAAGCTTCATATTATTATTTATCTTTTCTCGTTGCCTTTTCGCCCTTTTAAACTTGAGTGTCGACAGCGGTTTTACCAAGCGGTCACCCAACTAAGTACCAACAACATCCAATATTCTGCTTGACCACCGCATCGGACAGTAACCGGTCTATGTTTGCCGGTATCCTTTGTCCCATACAATTCCTTACAACCCTCCATATTCGCTACCCTTAGCAGCGCTTCGAATCTTTCCCGATGGGATGGATAGCTTCGAGATTGATTGTGATAAAAAAAGATGAGTACTGAGTCCCAGTGCTAAGCACAAGGGCCTATCTACATAAGACCTGTTCAATTGTAAGCTGCACTATGTAAATTAAGGTTCATCCGCGAATAAAGAACCGCTCGTTCGATATCTATATTTAATGATCTCAATGACTTATTCTTATCACAAATTTCTTTTAATCAAAGTTTTTTTTGGAATTCCAATATCCTTAAAGGGGCCCCAAACATATTTTAGGCCCAGGCCCCGCAAGGTGATGTGGTGGCCCTGGAAACACAAGATTCAATTGGTCCAATAATTATTATTGCTAGATACCTACAACATCTAAGGTATGCCAATAGAATCGTGCGGCTAGAAACAAATATTGCAATGCTGTTTATACAACCTAGTTATTAAATGAGTATATTTACAGTCGCAAACCGAGCCGCCGAATTTGTGAAAGGCCATCGGGGTCAATTGCATAATTTTAGGTACACCATGGTTGGTCTGGGGTCCGATAGAGTCATCGATTTATATTTTTTCGAATAAGGTAATGAACATCCCCAACCTATATCTACCCTGCTATATTGGACAATGTTAAAGAGTCTATTACATCTTACAATTCTGAATAATATCAATAAATAGTATGTTACTAGCATGATTGAATTGCTATCGTGTACACCGTGAAAGGTTTTCGGTGATCGAATTAGTTATTTTAAAAAATCCAGATTTCGCTTAGCTTCTTCCTTGCCAGATTTTACAGATACCTTAAATAACCACAACCGCTTCATGATATCTAATAAAAAAATTGGAGTCAAATGCATGCCATAATGAAAAAAATGTCATAGAAACCCACTGCCATAGATAAAAAATCCACCTGCATATGTGAATGTAAAGTTTAAACTTTAATCGTTAAATTTTAATCACAATAATTTACTGCAAAAAAAAACACAGAACGCACTCCAAAATGCTTGCTTGAACATCGAACCATATCCAAAAATTGTCTACAAACACCAGATGACGAAACAGAAACAGGTGGTCCTCACCTGAAATCATCAAGGAGCATTTCATTTTAAAATTATTAAAAATCAAGAAAAACCCTCCACGAAAAAAATTATTCCCAACAGGAAAAATGTATCAAAAGCGTAAAAAGGGCAGTTCTTTTTCAAGTCGCCTTATTGATGATTTCAGGAAACCTCCACCATCACATCACGGAAAGGGTTTAGACATTTAATTACAACCGATGAGAAAAAAATATGAAATAACATCCGGAAGGATTCACTCCAAGGAACAACAGGACCACTTCCAGCTTCTTACCACGTGGGTATAATCCACTTTTTTATTTGGATCATCATCAACGATCAAAGGGTGCTCGCTTTGCCACACACAACAAAAAACACGTAATCGGATTTTTTTCGGTAATCATGAAAAAATTAAAGGATTGTAAAGTGTAAAGGATTCCAGAAAAATAGGTGTCCACGGGGTTTCCTTGAATATTTTTGAAAAGATCCTGGAAACTACAGTAAAATGTTAACAATAAAACCCAGGTGAAAGTAGAAATTCTCGTGGCCAAGAAATTCGCATTTTATTGCCGTGCGTCCTTAAAGTCAAAAGGAGGCGGTTTATTTTTTATTATTCGCACATTTACGATAGGTGCAATAACCGTTAACATTGTCGGGAAAATGTGCGCAGCTATAAAAGTTAAAAACAAGCTGTAAAATATTTTTGTATTTTTTTTTATTTAAATACCTCCTTTATGCAGGATCAAATCCAGGATCTATTGTGGTGGGCCATAAAATAATCTTTGAAGTAGTTCAAGAAGTCCTTTCAAGTACCATGGGCGAGGTTGATGAGGGCTGGGGTTTCTCGAAAAACCACTTTGCCACTTGAAATGTGGCAAAACAATTAACACCGAACAACCATAATACACTAACAAAATAGGAATAAGGACACTTCAAAGCGAAAAAAGGGATACTTTTAATATGAAAAAAGGGAACCATAATATATTTACAGACACAAGTTTTATTACTCCCTTTATTCCACAGCTAAAAACAATTGCCTGCAGTTTAGTAATCGTTTTTGTTGAATACAAAGAAGTAATAAGGACTTTTAAGGATTTTTCGAAAATGCTATCAAGATTTTTCTCCTTATAGAATTCATATATTTTTTTTGTGTTTCTCTTGAGAAAAAATATCATTCTGATCCTTTTTTTTTTTCAAATAATTTTTTTTTTCATATTCCATTCTCACAGGTATCTTTTAGTATAAATCAATTTTCGATACCTGTCAAATATCGTATCGATCTGAATAATTACAGGCAATCTCCTAATGTTTTTTATCTATTAAAAGGAATATCCCGATCGGTAGCTGCTATGCCATTTCTCATCGTTGCTAAAGGATCAACAGAACAATGATGTCCTGCCGATTGCAAAATGGGCTAGCGATTCAATTTTTGCTACTGATCGACGGGGTATCATTGTACCAAAATAAATAATTCGTTCCTTCTTCCTTAAATCAGGACCTCCTCTATGCTATCCCATTTTTAATACATATATCGTACTTTTCTTGATCTGGAGCAGATACATATGCGCATTCTGTTTTTTTGTACAAACTTAACGACCTTTCCCTTTATCGGGAGAAAAAATTAAGAAAAATTTATTGGTGGGAGGAATACGATTTTTTTTTAAAGAAATTTTAGTTCGGGACTTATGAATCCCTTTTGTATCCTTAAAGATGTGGAATGTGATTTGGTAGTTTTTTTTGAAATTTTGTTTAGAGCATTTTGAATTTTAAAAAATTGGAGGTGTTTCTGGCTATTAAAATTTTTTAGCGTTTGGTGTATGCACGAGCACCTTTGTGGCTATAAATTATGAGATAATCCATGCGAGCTTATTAAGAGCTCATAATGAATTATAGTGTGTTTTAATAGTGGTCGGTTAGCCCCTTCCTTAAATGTAGATATTTTAAATTATCATATTTAAAACCTGATTTGAACGAGACACATTTTTAAGCAAGTAATAACTCAATATATAATTACTATAGCTCAGCTTTTTTATCAATATTTTAACGGTATGCAAGGATATTACAGTGTAGAAAGCTTAAATATTGCATACTGTTTGTGGTCTTTCTGTCAGGGACGCTAAGCTAATTTGGAGAGACTAATAACCTGAGGTAGTAGACTGAAGGCTAAGCCTGAACAAATATAACATGCCGTGCCGTACGTGCGCTAGGTTAGATTTAAATGGCTGCTCCTCCACTAGGGGGCCCACTTAGGCACACCATTAGGCCCATTGTGATGCCATTCAAAGTTCAGGCTATTTCAAGCCATTTGGAGTTTGTGATAAAACGACAAAGGTCAGGAACCCCAGTATTTTGCAGCTCACTCAATCCATCAAGGAAACGTGAGCCGAGGAAAGTCCCTCTTTTCCTTGCAAGGACGGCATATGTACAGAGAAGATGGGAGAGTATCTTCCTCATCCTTATTACCGCAACTTCTGCATAAGACATTGTGGGGAAGTCCCAATCTTACGGCGTACAGGCCAAATGAATAATGACCGGTCAGCACCCTCACTACATGGCTTATCTTGTTATTTTTCGACTGAACAAGAGATTTTGAACACTTTGCGTCCAATTCGGCCATATTATGTGAAGAGTGCGACACACTGTTGCTGTGGTCCATCTTAGCCCAGCTCCGGCTAAGCTGATTTTTCTCACAGCCAGTGCCATCTGTATGATGATCCAGTCAGGATAACCCCATCTGTCCAGTAATCTCTGGTCGGAATGATTGTATTGAAACTTTTTTCCAAGGACCACGTAGGTTTAGTGCAATCTAGGTTTCCGCAGCGGTGGCGAACCTCCTGAGGATGGATGAGTGCCATATGAATATGGACCCCATCCAAGAGAAGCCTTTGTCCTGGCCGCCGTCCGCCATATGTCCAAAGGAATAAGATGCAATAGGACATCCAGCGCAGCTGTTGGGGTGCTTCTCATGGCACGACTAATACTCAGCTCAGCTATTTTTAGACCCTATCAAAGTTGCAATTCGGACCACGCTAGCTTCCGGGAATGTATGAATGCAATCAGAAATAAAGACGTCGCTCTCCGAGCGTACAAGATCTTCCCAAGTGAATCGCGTCTAAAGGACATAAAACTAAGAAATTTCTGTAAAGTCACCATCAGGAATGTCAAAACTTCATTTGACGGCAACTTGAAAACGAAAAGTAAACTTCTTAAAGCAACCAGCCTCTGGTAGAAAAAACTTCTGGTCATCGATAAGTTCCATTACAAAAAATTTCACTACACCCACAACTCCTTCCTTCCTTCATCCACGATGAGAAGGTGATAACAGACAACAAATCCAAAGGCGATTTATTAGCATCTCTGTTTGCCTCAAATTCTTCGTTACCCGAATCTGATACGATATCCCCGGTTCTCGAGCACAATGCTCATTTAATGGACAGGGTTTTCTTCAGGGATCGCGAGGTGTGCAGGTGCCTTCTAAGAGCTCGATGCCAACGAAACCACTATCAATATAGCCCCTATCGTCTCAAAATAATGCGTCCCACCTTTGGCTCAATCTCTGCGCAAACTTTCTGCCCTATCATACTCCTCCGGAGTTTACCCAGACTCTTGGAAACTTTCCCGAAAAAAGGTAACGCCAGCCTTCCCTTCCAACTACCGCCCAATTACTTCTATTCTTTCCGAAACCATGGAGACGATAATGAACAAAAAGCTTATGGGTTATCTAGAATCCAATCAACTTATAAACGACAAAAAATACGGCTTCCGACAAAAAAGAAGCCGCTGGCGATCTTTTCTTTTGCCTTACAGAAGACCTCAAGCGAAGTTTGCATGGATCTGGTGAATCTAGTCTGGTTGTTTTGGATATCTCCAAGGCTTTTGATAGAGTATGCCACTCAGCTTTGATAGATAAACTCAAAGCTATTGGAATTGACTCCTTTCTGTATACGTGGATTGAGAGTTTCCTGTCCGGCCGTTCAATTAAGGTAGTATTGGATGGCGTCAAATCTGAACCTCACCTCAACACTGCAGGGGCCAATTTTATCACCGGCCCCATTTCTTATCTTTATAAATGACCTACTATCAATCCCCTCGAACCTACTTCTCAGCTTCGCTGAAGACGGTACCCTGCGTTATTCTTACGGCTTCGATACAAGACAGACACATGCCAGAACTTGTCTTGATGACCGTACACTACTGCCCAACTCTATTAATAACGACTTAAACTCATTCTATAGTGGAGAAGCAAGAATCGTCTTGAACCCAACCCTTTCAAAACCAAGTACTGTCTTATTTAAAAAAAGTACAACACCTCTCCATCCGTGACAGTTAGACTAATGGCCGACCCATCCCTACACATCTTAGGAGTGACATTAGCCAAAGCCTTGCGATGGAATGACCACATATTCCAAATCGCCAAACAAGCATCCCAGTGCTTGGGATTTCTCAATAGGTGGAAGCTGCCCCTGCAGCCATCGACTCGTGCTGTTATTTAAAAATACTACATTCTGCTTCTTCTCGAATACAACTTCCTCGTTTGGGGCGGTGCTTCGATAACCACCTTGGCATGGTTATATAAGGCGCGAAAAAAGGGTTGCCCACGATGTCATAAAAATATTCCTAAAAATTAGACGTTATCAATAACGGCTCGAAAGTTTTGCCGAAGAGTTACTGCAAAACATTTTTTAATCCTACAAAATCGGATCCATGGTTCGCTTTGACAAATGTAATGGAGAGGAAGATCTTGCTAAAAGAAGAAGTCATTAGGGCGGATTTCCACTGGGAGCATTACTTGTTTAATATCTATCTCTCTTCTGCAAAGAACCTGGACAAACCTTACTGCAAATCTCCTAAAATCAAAGGTATCATTCTATAAGCTTCTCGACTACAATCTTACCCAAAAACGCTCAAATTCCCTACTTATACTATATCAAATCCCCGAATAACTGTTACAGCATCAACTAGCGGTCCTCATAGTCCTCTAAATTCTCTCATCCTTCACATTACGCGTAAGTTAATCTGTTATACAACCCTAAAACAATGTTAACTTAAAGGATTTATCCCGGGGGGTCTCTAATATCCCCTTAAATCCACTGCCAACATACAAGGAGTGATGTTGCGTCCCTGAGTAGATGGACCACACGAAAATCAGAAATTTTCGAAAAACGGCGCTGCACAATTTTTTTTGGGAATACGATGACCGAAAGAAAAACACAGAGACCAAAAAATATCATTACGGCCGTGCACACACCCCGAGCGGGGGACGCATTTGAGAAAATTTGTGTGTTACCTTTGCGCCGAGAAAATTTGATACGCAAGCTTCAGATGAGATTCGTCCAATTTCTCGTAGTTGTGGTGGGTCCACCTCGCCGATCTTCACCCTCTTCACGCTGCGCCCAGGGCCCATGCCCGATCAGAGTTTAGTCTTCTTAAACACTTCGGGGCTCAGGAGTTAACGAGTCTCTCCAACTTCTTAGGTTACACACGGGGCTGAGGTGTTCTTGTACGTCGTTTTTTCCGAATCCTCATTCTTCTGCGCGTCTCTTGTGAGACTCGCTGGGATCTGGGAGGAGGGATTGTCATCTTTGTGATTTTTTTATTGTCTGTGCCAATTGGGATCGTTTAATCTTAAATTGAGAGTTAAAGCAGCCACGTTAAATGCTCACTTAAATTTTAATTTCGATATCGCGTTTCAGTTTTGAGCTGCTCCAACAAGATTGGCGTACTGCAACCGATTTTTGAGGGAAGAATTGCAGTGAAAAAAAAATTAGGGAAAAGTTATGAAGTTGTGCTTATGCAATGTAGCAAATTGTAATTGCATTTTTTTTACAGGTGTGACCTTTTTGGCGTATTCGAGGTGTAAAGGGAGACTGTGTGCTCCAGAGTGAGTTGGCTGGATCCAAGTTTTGTCAATTCAGGAGCAGAGATTTAAGCTACTAGAATTGAATTACGAAAAGGAACTGCAAATTTGGTTCTGCAAAGCCGTAATCTATTGCTAACAAATGAATAATCTAATACACAAGGACTATAGGAGAAATCTTCCGGGCTAGTTTGATTGTTCAGGACATGGCCTGTCCTCCATATCCTAGAGACTAAGGCATCCAACTTCTACCTCAGAGCCTGTAGCGAGAGAGACTTAGTTTTACTCAAGCGTGCAGGCTAGTCGCGGGCGTCGTGCGGACTAGTGCATGTCAGCTGCATGCTAACTGCGGGCAATTTTCATTTTTACTCGTGATTGCCACTGTTCATGGGCCACCTGCATGCTATTATGTTTACTCAATGCATGCCGCATGCTAGCTACGGGTACCGTGCAGGTTAGTGCGTAGCCGCTGCGAACTAACTGTGGACGAGTTTAAATTTTACTCGGGGAATAATAGTCCAATCAATCTACGCAAATCCATCTAATAAATTGCCATCAGGAAACAAAAAATATGGTTATATAGGAAAAAAAATTCTAATAAAGATAGCGTTTTCTTTTTCTGATTTTGGAATGGCGAACCTAACCTAAAAAATCCCGGAAAGTGTAAAAAACGCTTTTTAGCGAATAAAAGAAAAACGTGACCTCGGATCGAAAAAACCAAATTATAAAGTTGTAGCTATTCAAATTATCTTTCGATTGATGTATATTGAGTTATAGGTTAGGGCACAAAATATAGAGAAAAATGGGAAAAACTGTCGAAAAACACGTTTTTTTAAATTTGTTAACTTTTGTTTAACGTCACTTACATATTTGTTATTTGGTACAAATATTGCTTCTTGCTAGCTGAAAAGACGGTGTAATTTTTGTTGCGAAATATTGAACAGTTTCCTTGAAATTTCACTTTTTGCAAAAAAGGCGTTCTTGTAAAAACGCTCCTCTTGGTCCATGGATTTTGCTGGATCAACGTTCAAGAGCTTAAACTTTTTTCTTCAAACCTTGCACTATCATGTACATGTAAAAAGTAGTGGATTTGAAATTCTAACAATGCTAAAAATGGTCCCCAAAAACGTATTAATAATGAAAAAACAGACTCAGAAACTCAGTTTTAGCTTTTTCAAAAAAAAAAGCTTATACAGAGGCTCTGTCCGTCTGTCCGTCTGTCCGTCTGTCCGTCTGTCCGTCTGAAGCCTACTTTCATCTCTGAAAGTACTGCAGCTACAGACTTGGGAAATATCTCAAAATGTAGCTCTTGGTCAAAAGACCAAAAACTGAGAAAATGGTCTGGAAATTTCAACCAGAAGTATATTTAACAACGAAAAAGAGATTTCTAATAAAGTCCATATATCGGTAGCCTAGAGGTAAGGCGCTGGAGTCCTATCCCAGGCGAACCAAGTTCAATCCCCGACCGCAAAATGGTGAAATAAAATTTTTTTTTACTTCGGTGTAACATGTTTTAATTCTATTTCTTACTAAATTATATTATTTAATAATGATACTCAGGAGAACATAAACATTTATTTAATTAAAAGTGCAAAAAAATCATTTTCTTGAAGTTTTATGGCTCTTCGGCGGCTTTATAAATCATTAAGAAATTTCGCGGAAATAATATAAAGTATTTATTTGTTTATATGCATATTTTATATGCTGTTCATTTTATTATTGTTTATAGTCATGTAGGTGGTGCTGTAGACCAAAACAAAAATTCAATTTTATCGAACTTCGCTGTGGATTTGTCACAAAAAATATGTATGATTTAAACGAAACATTTGGTAGGTTTAAAACGAAAAGTAGATATCTAATTTTTACCAGGGCATATAAACGCTTACTGAAATGAATGAAAATTTATAAATTTAATTGCACGAACGATGTATTTAAGACCGTCCTTATAGTCCATGAATATAAGGAAGTGATTTTTCTCAGAATTTTTAATATTTTACAAAAATTTTACAAACGATTTGCCCCATATCTAAAAAATTTTGCAGCCCTTTGTTTAAAAGCATATTTTTAAGTTTTTATTAACTAAATTTGTATGTATTAGGCATAAAAACTGTTAAAATTAGTTCAACCTAAACATTTCATAGGCACCGAACAAATTACTTTATTGCTGCAAAACTGATAGAAGGTCGGTGTGAGAGTGCGTAGCGCGTTGGATCCTCGATCCGGCGGCGCGTAGCGTTGCAGGTTCAAGCCCTGGTCGGGCAGATTGTTTTTTTTTCTCTCTTTTTCTTCTTTCTGAAATGATTTATTAACATATTAGTCAACCACCGATAGTATCAGCCATGGCCCGAAGGTCTAAGGCGAAGTACCGTCGTCTGCGGACTGTGTAGGGCTGCGAGTTCGATTCCGGCTCGCGGTGCTTTTTTTTCGTCATAATAACTTTTTTTTAATTTCCTTCGGGGATTTGTTTCATATGAAACAAGTTTTTGACATGAATACATCTCTAAATTTGCTTCCAGAACAAAAACCGATGATAACGAAATTATGGCATATAGTTTTTATTTGCAGCTCAAAAACTATTGTTTAGGTATATTGAATAAAGAAATATACCATGATGTGGGTGAAGAATCAAAGAATTTTATTGTTTACATTTGATTTCCTTTTTTTAAGCTATGATGATTATATTGTAGTGTTTGTTAAATACTTTGTTAAGTTTTAGATTACGCAAAGTCTTACAACTTATAACCTACATAAGCCTTTAACAAAAACTTTTCAAGATTAATTATATATAGCGTTGGTCAGTGTAATACTTATGAATCTCCATGGCCAAACTAGGATACAGCATTATGACAATAATTAAATCAATGCAACGTGAAATAAAAGTTCTAGTTAAGAACGGATTTGGCTTATTTAGCTTATTATAGATTGAGTTATAGCTCACAATTGAATATGTACCAAAAGTTTTAATTAGTCGCCGCTTTGAGATTTTACCATCAACGCAGGCTTAGTTTATTATACTACAATAAATCATCATAGCTAAAAAAAGTGCTCAAATTCATCAAGAATCGAACCCTGGTCCTTCGCACCCCGATCTAGCGCCTTCCCATTACTCCAAACACTAACTTGTAGGTATGTGGCAATAAACATATGTATTTATTTATGCTTACGTAAAAAGGTACATTCCAATGCTAGATATGTATAAACTTTAGAAGGAAGTAAACAACTGATTTATGACAACAGATTTTCTATTATTTATGAAATGTATTTTGTATATTTTATGGAAATTGATAATCATAGGTAAAACGAAGAGTAATGTAATATTGCCATAGATGGTGTTCACTATTCTTTGTCATAGATGGGGTGCAATTAAAATATATCAATTCTTTCAAATTCTTGGCGGGTAATTATTGGTGTTGGTCTCATTGCGAGGTGGGGGCACTTGTGTGTGTGCACGTGCATATATGCTATGGATAAACAGATGCCTATGTTTTTCAGTAGATGTTCTACATTTAAAGAAAAGTGAAGTGCGTGCGTGATTTTTTCTTTAAAAATAAAAAAAAGTTACATTGAAGTGTAAATTACCTAATACAAAAGGTGCAGTAAGCCGAATTTTTAACAATAATACATGTAGGTATGTTTAAGTAAAATAATACACCTAATTCTGTTGTGCAAAGTGCTTCACATTAGATTTGCCTCCAATCCAAAGAAAAATGTTTAGATTCGTTTTATATAGTGTTTACATGTGTGATGTGCTTTTTTTTCAATTTGACACATTCGAATTATTGGCCTCGATTCCCAGATCCGGCGGGTTGGAAGTGAGTGCGGATCAATCTCCACTTAATATATTGTCATCCAGTCTGAAGTGTTATTCAACAGAAAGAATACCATGAAAAAGCGTAATTAGTGGCTAGTCTCTAGGCACAACATCCCACTAGTTTTCAACCAAACATATGTTTTTTCATTATTAATACATTTTGGGGGCCATTTCGAATATCGTACGCTGTAAGGCAAACTAAAAGATCGCCAGTGGATATTTTTTTTTGTCGGAAGCCTTTGATTATCGTCTCCATGATTTTGGGGAGAATAGAAGTAATTGCTATTGGGCGGTAGTTGGAGGGATTGCTGGAGTCACCTTTTTTCGGTATTGGCTGAACATGGGCAAGTTTCCAAGAGTCTGGGTAAACTCCGGAGGAGTGTGATAAGGCAGAAAGTTTGCGCAGAGATTGAGCCAAAGGTGAGACGCATTATTTTTAGACGATAGGGGGTATATTATCGGGTCCAGTTGGCATCGAGCTCCTAGAGGCACCTGTACACCTCGCCATCCCTGAAGAAAACCCTGTCCATTAAATGAGCGTTGTGCTCGAGAACCAGGGATAGCGTATCAGTTTCGGGTAAAGAAGAATTTGAGGCAAACAAAGATGCTAATAAATTTCCGTTGGATTTGTTGTCTGTTATCACCTTCTCATCCTGGAAGGAGCTGTGAATGTAGTGAAATTCTTCTTGATGGAGATTACCAATGACCAGAAGTTTTTGGTACCAGAGGTTGCTTTAAGAAGTTTACTTTTCGTTTTCAAGTTGCCGTCAAATGAAGTTTTGACATTTCTGATGGTGACTTTAAGTTTCTTAGTTTTATGTCCTCTAGACGCGATTCACTCGGAAGCTCTTGTACGCTCGGAAAGGCTCGGCTTCTTCTTTATTTGACGTTTTTGGTTCGGAAACACTGCTCCCAGTTAGTGGACTGGAAATAATGAATAAGCCCCAACCCATTGGACTCCCATAATGCCATGCAGTTCTCCTAACTGGTTTGGGAGAGGTGGGAAATTTGAATGGGAAGCTAGCGCTGACTAAGAAGTGGTCCGAATTGCCGAGAGGTGAATCTACTTCGACGGAGTACCGAACTGGATGAGAAGTGAGAAAAAGATCAAGGAGATAGGTTCCTTGATCAGCAACATCGGGGACTCTCGTGGGATGATCCACAATTTGTATCATCTGTGCAGTTTATCACTTGTGACTTATTTTCACTAAGTCCTCGGACTGGAGCTTCTGGAACCTCTTCGGCTCCGATATGCTGCGCAGGTCAGACAGTTTATCGTTGAGTTCTCTCAGTTCCACCCATTTGCCATTATTAAAAAGCTGTACTCAAATCAACATAAATGACATTACGGAGCAAAAAAAACGAACCACGGACTGACGAAACGCTTTCAGTTCAGTTTATCGTACAGTTTTTTTTACACAGTTCAACTGGGCAGTTGAAACTGAAAGTGAATGGGGCTCTTAATATCTATACATAACATACATATATACCGCCTATGATTGTTCGTGTAAATCCATCTTCTGAACTTACCTGCCTACAGCAAAATGAAATTTTGCATCTTTCCGGCTTCACATTTTATCGAATCAATAAAATGAGCTTCCCAAATATTTGAAGAACAAACTTGCGTAAATCAATGTACTTTAAACCCAGAAAAGCAATTATTCTTACCGGGACCGAGATTTTATTTGGAGCTGGAGAGATATCTTCAGGGATGCCGGAAATAAATTTTAGTCTCTTTGAAATTGAAATTAAGGCATCTATGGCTATACTTGGGTACAAAACAAAAACTGGGGGGTAAACGGCTAACAAAGACCTCGGAAAGTGGTGGTACCCGATTTGCCACCTCTGCCAAAACCCGAGAAAAGTCACTGCAGACGAACACCTAGCAGACCTGTTAGCAAGTCCTAATCCCACCTCCCCGCGGTGCCCCCTGGGGTACTTCTTCGGAAGGAGCTAACGGGAGACGGGCGAATGGCGAGCTCTCTGCGCCACAAAACAGAGCTTTAAGTCGGTTGGGCTGAGGGTTAGCAACCCGCTCCCATAAAAAATACCATTGCTACGAATCGGCAAACAATGCCTCGGAACCGGATGGACAACACGACGACGACCTTTGCTTTTCGAACAAGGACACGAATCGGATCATGGAATGTGAGAACACTGCTGGCTGAAGGACGGCTGGATGAAGTCCTCAACGAGATGAATCGATATATAATCAAGATCATGGGACTTAGCGAGACCAGATGGCCCGATGCGGGGGAACACATCTGCCCAAATGGTGAGTCCTTCTTATATTCTGGGAGAAATGAAACTGAAAGCCGTAGGAGTGGCGTTGGCGTAATACTCACCAAAGAAGCCAGGTCCAGCCTCATTAGCTGGTCACCAGTTTCTGAGAGGATTATTACCGTGCGCCTGCGTACCAGACTAAGAAGTACTACGGTAGTCCAATGCTATGCTCCAACTGAGGACGCTGAAGATGACATCAAAGACGAGTTCTATTTGCGGCTGAATGAGGTTTTTCGCTCTATTCCAAGGGGAGACATCATTGTATTAATGGGTGACTTAAACGCACAAATCGGCCGCGACAACACCGGTCTTGAACAAACAATTGGAAAACAAGGCCTAAGCCAAGTTACCAATAACAATGGTGAGCTTTTCGTTGACTTTTGTAGTTCCCATCAACTAATGGTAGGTGGAACTTACTTTTGCCACAAGAAGATACACAAAGAGACCTGGGTATCACCCGATGGTAGAACGAGAAATCAGATAGATCACGTGGCCGTCAGCCGCAGATGGAGAACCATTCTGGAGGATGTCAGGAGTTTCAGGGGAGCAGACACTGGAAGCGACCACCATTTGGTAGTAGCAACTATTCGCCTTAAAATCGCCGCAATCAGAAACGTACAACGCGATGCTATAAACCGTAGACGGTTCAACGTAGATCTTCTGCGGGAGAGCGGTAAAAAGCGGGAATTTGCTGGAAACCTACAACAAATATTAAACCAGCACAACGTTTCTGACGACACAAATATTGAAGAGCTGTGGAGCAGGACAAAGGGCGCAATATTGACGGCTGCGGAAACGAGCATCGGTTATGTCCAAAGAAACCAGCAACACTGGGTCTCGGACAAAACCTGGCAAAAAATAGAACGCAGGAGAGCCCTAAAAAATAACGTAAACTCTACAAGCGACCCCGAAAGACGTTACCAACTGGAACGGGAATACTCCCAATTACATCGGGAGGTAAAGAGAAGTGTCTGGCGTGATAAAAGACAGAAGATAAATGAGCTCGCAGAAAAAGCGGAAAACGCGGCAAACACAGGCAACAGTAAGGTGCTGTACCAAATTACTAAACAGCTCTCGGGAAAGCACTCTACTAAAAAGCATGCCGTTAAGAGTGCGGATGGAAGGCTGCTGTGCAGCGACGAGGAGCAGCTCCAAAGATGGAGAGATTACTTCTTCGCCGCCCTGAATGGTTCATTTACGCAGGAACCTCAGGAAACCAGCAACAATGCACAGCCAATAAGAATCACCACCCGGGCTCCATCCAAGACGGAAATAGTAACCGCAATTCATGCGATGGCCAATGGTAAGGCAGCTGGAAAAGATGGCATCCCGGCAGAATTGTTGAAAGCCGATTCAAGCCTCATAGCAGATGCGCTTCAGCCAATCCTGGAAATAGCATGGAACACCTGTACCTTTCCGGAGGATTGGACGGAAGGTATCATAGTCAAAATACCAAAAAAGGGGGACCTAACAATATGCGACAACTGGAGAGGCATCTGTTTACTATCTACAGTGGGCAAAATTTTGTCCCATATATTACTATCTAGGATAAGTGAGGCAGTAGACCGAACGCTTAGGAGGCAACAGGCCGGATTCAGGAAGGGCCGCCCATGTATTGATCATATCAACACCTTACGAATAATAGTGGAGCAGTCTACTGAAATCCGATCCCCCCTTTACCTTGCTTTCGTAGATTATGAGAAAGCGTTCGACTCGGTCAATAGGAGCTTTATATGGCAGGCACTACGGCGACGTGGACTGCCTGATAAAATAATAGAATTGATAAAAGCCCTATATAACAATTCCAAATGCAGAGTTCCCCATAATGGAAAATTATCCGACAGCTTTGAGGTGAGCTCAGGAGTACGACAAGGATGCCTACTCTCGCCTTTACTATTTCTTATAGTAATAAATGACATCCTTGTCGGCGTTCTAGATAGTAGAACAGGCGGCATACAATGGGGTTTGTTAGACCGCCTTAAGGATCTCGACTACGCAGATGATATCTGTTTGCTGGCCCACAGACACCAGGACCTCAAAAACATGATTAACAATTTGGCAACAGAAAGTAGTCCAGCAGGCTTAAGACTAAATCAGACTAAAACCAAAGAAATGCGGATAAATGCAAACACCATTGAACGGACTGCGCTGAATAACCGTGACGTGGAACTGGTCGATAAATTCTGCTACCTCGGTAGTATTATTACCGAAAATGGCGGTGCAGAAGAAGATGTCAGTTCCAGAATAAATAAAGCACGAGGCGCATATGCATGCCTTTTCCGCATATGGAGATCAACGGAGATCTCAACTAACACTAAATTGCGGCTGTTCAACTCCAACGTTAAGGCAGTACTTTTGTACGGCTGCGAAACATGGAAAGTCACCCAATTCATCACAGGGCGCCTACAAGTCTTCTTCAACAGATGCCTTCGTCGTATCCTAAAAATCCGCTGGCAAGATAGAATTTCAAACGAAGAACTATGGCGCCGTGCCGGCCAAGAAAGGATAGACGACCAAATCAGACGAAGGAAATGGAATTGGGTTGGCCACACCTTGCGACGCGAAAACGAAAATCTAGCCAAACAGGCCCTCGACTGGAATCCGCAAGGATCCCGTCGAGTCGGAAGACCTAGAACAACGTGGAGGAGAACCCTACTAGCAGAAGCCGCAACAACTGGGAGATCCTGGTCGGAGCTGAGAGCTGTCGCGCAAAACAGAGTCCGCTGGAGGGCAACTGTTTCCGCCCTATGTCCCATGAGGGATTAAAGGAGTGCAATGATGATGATGATGAAAACTTTTAAGCACCACTTACAATAAAACTAAACAAAAATGATTGCAATATGTAATGTTATTACTTATGGTCAGAATGGGCTCTCAAAGTACATCAGTATTGTCCGAAGACTTAATTAACTTCTCCTGATTAATTCGTCCTTGCCTAACATCTGTTATCGCTCCCCAAAACTCAATGACCAGGTCATCACTAAAACCAAAGTTATCCAAATCGGACTCATCAATAGCATCAGCAAAATCCATGGAGTTCTCCTTGCCTTCGGCCAATTCCCAAATTTGCAGCGCTAGTTCCGAGTCGCTAATCCCAATGAAAGTTTCCAGCAGATGATTAATGGCCAGAATGCCGCATTCTTTCGTCTTCTCGAAAAGCACCGGTTTTATTTCACCCTTAAAGCGGAAAATCTCTTTGATAGGAAAATCGTTTTCATTGCCTTTCACATCTAGCCCTAAGTTCTTATCAGTGAATGCACCTTTAAGCGGCTCCACAAGTGTCAGCGTGAAAATCGAACCAACAGGAATCCGTTTTAGAATATTCGCGGCCTCGTAATGGCGAACACCGACCAAACTTTCATCGTTGATTTTCTGGATGTGATCACCAACCGAAATATTTGCGTTTCCACCAATAATTGAGTCCTCTTTAATCCT
Organism: Thereva unica; assembly: GCA_949987705.1. NCBI lineage: Eukaryota > Metazoa > Arthropoda > Insecta > Diptera > Therevidae > Thereva > Thereva unica. Next base: position 103,330,935 of record OX465283.1, read on the forward strand.
CTTAATAAAAACGTATCCTGCACTATTATCTGTGATTGTTATTCCCAGAAACTGTCGTGACTTCGCCAATTCAACCTGCTTCACTCGACCTTTCAGGTGAGCGAACAAGAAGTCATTCAAGCCAATCTGACCAGCTAGCAGCTTCGTCATATCCGTTTTGTGTGTGTTGACGGTGCAGTAAAGTATTTCTTCTGGGGAAATGTCATAACATCCTGCGATTTTCGCATAGAGATCCTTGGCGCTTGTGAATCCTGATATCAGTCCTGTCGGGCTACCGTGCGCCAGCTGGCAATGGAACACAAGTGAATTCTGCTGCAGTGCTTTGCCAGGACCCGAACGAGTTATCTCGATTCTTGTGTCTGATTCTTCGAGTTCCTCAAAATCGGCCTTTTCCAAAAAGTTTGTTAAATTTTGATTTATTTTCCTTGCAAATGCCATTCAAAATTATTGACCGGACAATTTTTTTGTTAATGTTAATTAAAAACTAACAATTTCTAAATTTTGAGAATTTACACTGACAAGACGTCAAATGTCTTGCAATGTTTGTATGTTGTCAATTTTTCAGTCATGGATAGGTGGACACTTTTTTCCAACACACTTTACTGTATAAACTGTAATTAAATGTCACAACTGTTAAAATTAGTAAATTTGAAATTGCATTCAATAAAGTGTAAGTTTTTCTCAGCGAATACCGCCGACCTGCGTTGTTATAAGGTACATATACATATACAGTATGTGTTCCCTTCGCAAAAAACTTGAGCACGATGAATTAGTCCCGACCCTCTTGAACATCATGATCGTCCTTGCGGTAGTTCAAGCGACTGCGAATAGGATAAGAGTAGGTGAAAAGATTATCCACCCATAATCCATTCCCAGGTTTACAATCTTATGTATAACTATCACGCTGCTAATTATTGATGAGCAAACGCAAGAACAAGACAAGGCTAATCTAGTCTTGGTCTTGTCTTGTTCTTGTTCAGTCTGTCTTGTTCTTGTTCTTGCAAGCATAACTAAGTCTTGTTCTTGTTCTTGGTCTTGCAAAATGTGCAAGAATAAGACAAGACTTGCAAGAACAAGACCATTTTTGCTCATCACTACTGCTAATCTACTAGATCGGAACGGCAAAGGAAGTAGGACGAACCGACTAAGGGCTGATGTACACATAGACTCACATGAAAGGTGGAATGGTAGATCATGATTCCTAACTGGCCATGGAGACTATAGGGCATAAGTTCACCGCTTCAGGTTGGACGATTCGCCGTTCTTACCGGAATACCCGAACGATATTTCCTCTTTAAATGTCCGAAGTTTGCGGCACACAGGGCTGTGTTGAAAGCAGTTGCTGAAGTGAAGTGTAGTTGCACCTCAGAACATCTTGGACTATATGATAAGGTCGGAGGATGTGAGGAGACTAATTAAAGTAGCGGTAAAGGCCATCCGCCAAAAGCTTAAGGATGACGATGCCCAAGGACACAGACAAAGGCAAAAAAATTCAAGATGAGATAGCAGCTAGGTAAGCTAAATGGATAAACTGTTCCGGCTCTGATGAGCAACTTTGAGGGCCATGCTGATAACGCCAGGCTGAAGTGTGCCTTTACGGCTCGAACCAGTCTGGAATTGAACGGTCATACAAAGAAAAGTGGGTGAGTTTAATTAGCAGGAATCTGACACTACTCTGACTGATGTAAGATTCTCGCCACTCCCTCATAAAAAATATTTAGTCCCTTCAGCCAGTCTATCAAGAAGAAGAAGTTATCAATATCGCATAAAGTATTTCAGGATTTTCATAGTGAATATTTGATTATAAAATATTGTAATCGTCCAGACTATAGCAGCATGAGTCACAACTGATTTAACGATCGTGTTGTACATTTAGGTCACGGCTCACTCATACTCACGACTCACTTATACTATAAGGCTTCTAATCTATATGTAAAGGGCTCAAACCCGTTTCTGATCTATGCCTAGATCAGTATACGAATATCGACAATATTGACTTGCATTTGCTGGAGTTTTCAAGAATTTCAGCATGCGTAATTCAGTTTTCTTATCAAAATTCCCAGATCGAAAGTGAGGAAACTCTGCCCAACAGATATTGATCAAGGGTCTTCACTGCACCCAGTACTATTTTTTCACAAGCCTTTTTTATGTGGCAGTGCTAAGCCCAGGAATCACCCTTTGTACTACCAGTCCGTCATGTCGTTTATCGTCATGGTGCAATGTCTAGCAGCAAGCTTAGTACGGGGGGGGGGATAGGTTAAGGGTTATAAGGGTTCGAAGAGGTGTTGGAGAAGGTGACGATAAACCCTGCGTTTGAACTCTTGGATGTTATGGGAGCTCGGAAATACTGACTGCGAGAGATTATTCCACAGTCGAGTTGTTCTATTTACAAACGAATTCATATCTTGTGGAGTGCGTGGAAGGGGGAGTTGCAGGTAGAGAGAATGAGACGAGTGGGCTAATCTGGTGTTGCGGTTATAAGATTGCCGTGAAGGCAGGAGAGCGTTTATTTCGAAGGAACAGTCACTATGATAGTAGCGATAAAATTTTGTCAGTGCTGCTGCATTCCTACGGTGGCTCAAGGGGTCGATGGTGGAGCAGGCGGTGTCATCATCAAAATTAATTTAAGGGCCTTTTTTGGCACCTTATCTAACCACCATAACCAGCCACGGTGGTTACAGAAGCGCCGCCCCAAACGAGGGAGTTGTATTCGAGAAGAGGCCGAATGTAGGATTTATAAATAACAGCACGGGCCGATGGCAGGAGGAGAAACTTGCACCTCTTAAGAAATCCGAAGCACTGGGATGCTTGTTTGGCGATTTGGAATATGTGGTCATTCCATCGCAAGTCTTTGGCTAATGTCACGCCTAAGATATGTAGGGATGGGTCGGCCATTAGCTCAACGCCATTAACTGTTAAGGATGGTGAGGTGTTGAGCTTTTTTTCGAAATAAGATAGTACTTAGTTTTGGTGGAGTTGAATTCGACACGATTCTTTTTTCCCCACTCTAGAATGAGATTAATGTCGTTATTAATAGAATTGGACATTAATTCACGATCATCAAGACAGGATCTGGCATGTGTCTGTCTATCGTAGCTGTAAGAGTAACGTAGGGTACCGTCGTCAGGGAAGCTGAGAAGTGGGTTGGAGGGGATTGAAAGTAGGTCATTTACAAAGATGAGAAATAGGGCCGGTGATAAAATTGATCCCTGGGGACCCTCGCAGAGATAGGGTGGGGTTCAGATTTGACGCCATCCAATACTACCTTAATTGAACGGCCGGAAAGGAAACTTTCAATCCACTTCAGTAAAAGTGAGTCGATTCCAATAGCTTTGAGTTTAGCTAACAAGGCTAAGTGCCAAACTCTATAAAAAGCCTTGGAGATATCCAAAGCAACCAGACTGGATTCACCAGATCCATGCAAACTTCGACTGAGGTGTTCTGTAAGGCAAACTAAAAGATCTCCAGTGGATTTTTTTGTCGGGTTGGATTCTCGATATCCCATAAGTTTTTTGTTGATTATCGTCTCCATGGTTTTGGAGAGAATAGAAGTAATTCCTATTGGGCGGTAGTTGGAGGGAAGGCTGGAGTCACCTTTTTTTGGTATTGGCTGAACATGGGCATGTTTCCAACAGTCTGGATAGACTCCGGAGAAGTATGATAGGGCAAAAAGTTTGCTCAGAGGTGTAGCCAAAGGTGACGCGCATTGTTTTAAGATGATAGGGGTATATTATCGGGTCCAGTGGATTTGTTGGCATCGAGCTCCTTGAGGCACCTGTACACCTCGCGAGTCCTGAAGAATACCCTGTCCATTGAATGAGCATTATGCTCGGAAACAGGGGGTAACACATCAGTTTCGGGGAAAGCAGAATTTGAAGCGAACAGAGATGCTAATAAATTGGCCTTGGATTTGCTGTCTGTTATCACCTTCTCATTGTGGATAAAGGAAGGGGTTGAAGTTGTAGTGAAATTCTTCTTAATGGAGCTTACCAAGAACCAGAAGTTTTTGCTACCGGAGGTTGCATTAAGGGGTTTACTTCTCAAGTTGCTGTCAAATAAGATATTGACTTTCTTGATGGTGGCTTTACAAGAATTTCTTTGTTGTATATACTCTAAACGGTGCGATTCACTCGGGAAACCCTTGTATGCCCCGAAGGCGGCTTCTTTAGTTTTAATTGCATTCATACACTCCCGATTAAACCATCTGTTTAGCCGAGGCTTCACAGATTTGGTAGAAAGGGGGAATGAACAAATGCATTCCTGCCTGTATGATCCTGGTGATACGGATAGCGGCAGAGTTGACGTTTTTTTTCGGAAACACAGGTCCCAGTCAGTAGATTGGAAAAAGCCTGCGCAATTATTCTTCTCATTTTCTTAATAATAATGTTCCAAAATATGCTGCAACTTGTCATTGTTTTTCTCCACACTCAAAGTCGAAGTGTCAACTTTCATCCAAATAAGCGTTAAGCGGTGTCGCTGCAACCTGTAGTTCGCGACTTATTTGCTATGAACGCCATCTATCAGGAAAACGCCTCAAACTTTTTCCCAAATCTAAAAACAAATCAACAATCTTCATTGACAAAAAACTTTCCCAAAATAAACAACGATCTAATTTAATGCACATGGTTCTTTCACACATTTCAACACTTCCTATCCGCCGGAAATAATAATACTTCCACAATCTCAATAACGATTATAAATCGTGAAAAAAAAATATCCTACATCCTTATTCCTTAGCTTATGCTTGAGATGAGAAAATATAAAAATCCCATCAAGCAACAAAAACATAAAATGTAAAATCGGAAAAATAATTTATCGCCATGATTATTGCCGATAAAATTCAGTTCAGTATTAAAGGATCACCTGCTGTTTCGGTAGTGTTTTATATGACAAAACCCCTCCAGGAGCACAGCGCAGTGTTCATCCTTGATATTGGCGCCCATTCTTTCAATGGATGCAACTTTCTACAGGAGCATCCAAAGACATATCAGTATTTTTGATCTTTCATCTCGTCCTTTAATAAATTCTTGTTCCCACTTTTGATTTCATTTCGATTTCATTCATTCAGTTAAGATTTAGTGAAAAGGATTCATATATAAAAGGACGCAATATCAACTCTTTACGTCGCTTTATAAAAAAGGCTCGAGTTATTCCCATCGTAAATTCTGGAAAAGCGATTAATTATTAAAAAAATCTGCTCCTTAAGGATGCTTATACCTCAAAGATGCGTGCTTCGGTTGACAATGGCGAATCCCTCTTTTGACCTGAATGCCAGTGTCCTGCAGAGTTGTCCTTTAAAGGATTGTTGGAGATTCTTATCGGCATAATGTAAACTGATGTTTTTAGATCGATGACAGTAAAATGACATCGAGTTTTTCGTCCTTTTCCTTTCAGGATTCAACATATTGCCCGAGTTGTCATCGACTTTTCATAGTTTCAAGCGGCGTGTGAGACCATGATGTCCTGAGAGTAGTAATTAACTTTCAGAACACATTTTTTAATTTGAGGATTATAACGCCAAAACCGCAATTAAACCAGCTTAAGGATTGCACAAGCGAAGGCGTCTTATCACTGTGTCCCATCATTAGTGAAAAATATATCACAAGGACTCGCCGACGTTGAATCTTACAAGTCACGCTCGGCTCAGGTCGTTAACAGGATTCTGATACCGAATCGTCACGCTTTCACCTAAAACAAAAAGCCAACAAGGAGCGTATCTTTGCGGTAGATTTTAAGAAGGTCAACCGAGGTGGAAGCGGACACCAGGCAAAAAAAGGCGCCACTACTTAGTCCATGGAAGGATATTTGTCTAGGATTGCACTTTTGACCGTGCCGAATATCCAGACGGAGTTAATGATACTCCAATCATAGTCTCGTTAGATGACGGTAACGATTCTCTGGTGATGAGGTGACTGTGCTGGACCTTTTCTTCTCATTTTTTTTGCAGTTGGTGTTTTTGAAAACTTTCAAGCATGAACTACACAAGAAACGGAACTAACCCGATTCGGAAATTACAAGATTAGCCATTTTCAGTTCCTTTTTTAAACCTTCCCAGAGCAGGCTTCAATTGCATGGAGGAAATCGTCCAGCACCCTTCTACATTTCCCGGTCGTCCAATCCACCCCAATCGCGGCGACTAAATAGCTGTGGGAAAATGGAAAATTATTATCCCTCGGGAGTTTTTTCTAATTGAATATGGATCTCTCACATTGAAAGCAAATTAAACAGAGGGTGGCTCGGTACGATTCATATTTGCTGGCCGCGCTACCCTTGATTCCAGCAATTATTAAACGATGAATGGATTGAAACAAGTTCCGTAAATATTGACACAGAAAAATCAATTTGAAAAAAAGGATGAATGCGAGTGTAAATTCAGACAATTTTACATGGAGCTGGTACGAGACTATTTAAAAAATTTATCAGCTTTAATATGTCTGGGTGATCTTTTGGGAGTTCCATTTGAGGAAGAGGTATAAAGCGAGATGTTGGATTTGTTCTCAAATGACAATTGAATCCTATATATTAATAAAATGATATTAGTGAAAAAAGAGTATCCTTTTTAATACTTAAAGTGTTTTGATGATGGCCCAGTCCAATTAAATAATTTCATATCCCCAAAAAGCGATATCACAACTATCTATTGTCGACTTCAATTCTAAAAAAAAATAAGTCCGATTGCGTTTTACAAAATGATCAAATTTTTTGCCGATCATCCAACTCATACAGGAACCACCCAACCGTTTTATTAATGCAATAAAATAAGCAAGAAATCACCTTGTTACAGAGTAGCCAGAGTAATAGGTGCATTTATGATATCTGAAATGATTTTGGAACTTGCACAGGATTTTTCCCTCTCATGAGATGGTATAATCCCAGTAATTCCAGGCCAATTGAAAAGTCCGCGTAGTGACAATAGATTCCGCAGATTTAAATTAAGATGGTAAATGTTTATGGAGATGTTTCTAATTTCAAAATAGCTTCTTATAAATTAGTCGTTAAAGGAAATTTAACATAAAACTTCATGACACCGAACCAGAACCAGTATTAATTCCAAGCCGATGTCATTTAATTTGGCAACCCATTGGTGTGGTCGCGGCCATTCCTCCAGCGGCGGATGTTTGGTCTCACTCGATGTTGCTTTCAACAGACCCTATCGCGAAATTTACCACCAAACGGCCCTTCACTTATATGCGCCAGATATTGCGCTCACCAGATCCTATCAACCTTAATAATTCTGTTGAAGACATCTACGTCGTACCATGAGAAGAGTTAAGTGGGAGCAAGACTGGTTAGGTGCCCGCATAAACGACCCTCATAAAATATTACTGTATATTACATTTTTATTTACACTCTGGCCCTTACCAATAACAATTCACTAATGTAGACATTATTTTTTAGGGAATCGTATAGAAATAACGAACATTTATCAATCAAAAAGCGTAAAGAAAAGCTTTTCTCGTTAGAAACACTTTTCTTGAAGATCACATAAAATTAGATACTTTAACTAATTATTATTTCTTTGCAATTTGTGATTTTCAATATTCAGCGTAGGTACGTATTTCTATACGATCCCCGAAAAAATATAATGTTCAACGCGATAAGAAAAGTAAGTTTCCCAGCTCGTGTAAATTTAAATCCACTCGCTCGCTCGGGGAACTCGATTGGGGAAATATTATTATTCCCGGCAGATAGGAAGTGTTGAAATGTGTGAAAGAACCATGTGCAATAAATTAGATCGTTGTTTATTTTGGGTATGTTTTTTGTCAATGTAGATTGTTGATTGGTTTTTAAGTTTGGGAAAAAGTTTGAGGCGTTTTGCTGATAGATGGCGTCAATTGGAAATTAGTCGCGAGCTACAGATTGCAGCGACACCATTTAACGCTTTTCAATGAAAGTTGACTTTTGCAACATATTTTGCAACATTATTATTATGAAAAAGAGAAGAATAAATATTTACACTCACTGAAAAACTATCACTTTTCTTTACAAAAGTGTCAACTACATTCTACAATAATCAACATTATAGAAGAGATTCTGGAAACGGGAATGCTATCGTACTTCATTCCCAGCGCCGGCTGTGGGGTAGAGCGAGCGGAGCGATCACTTTAGGTGCCAGGAGGCCAGAGGCGCCAAAATAAACGCGAAAACAATTTCGAATAGTCTTTCAAATCTCTGATGGAAAAAGAAAGGCCGACCAAAGAAGCAATACATGGACTCCGTTGAGGATATTTAGTTAAGTTAGGCGTACGTTATAAATGAGGCAATGAGTAGTGCCACTTTCCCAAGCTGCCTCAAGGATACGCTTGTGATACCTATTCTGAAAGGAGGAGACTCGGCTGACATGAATAATTACAGGCCCATAGCACTAATAAGGAACGTGGAAAAACTGAACTAGCTACTTCGGAAACCCTGAACCTAATAAAGAGTTATCTTGATACGGGTTACTATGCAGGGGCAGTATTCATCGATCTTAAAAAGGCATTTGACACAGTGCATCATGACGTCCTACTAAGTAAGGCCTGGTCAAAAAGTTCAAAATTTTGATCGCATGTGCAGAAAAGCAGCTGCAGCACTGATGCTTCTGATTTACCACAAGCAGGTAATACACATCTCATGCGCTGCAACGAAAAGTTTTTGAACAAAATAGCTGCACAGTGGAACTTACTTACGCATATATTTCACATAAAGTAATTATAATTTCTTTATCCCATTAAATAACAGTAACGTACCCTCTACAACCTTGGAATAAGGGGCACGCCGATTGATCCGCTGAGGAGCTAGAGGAACTAGAGTTTATGGTGTCTCCAGTGAACAAACTTGTGCTCACAACTGGAGTTCCTCAAGGCTCCATACTAGAAAGCCTTCTCGATGATTTCGTGACTCGTTTCTAGACTCGTAATGTTTGCAAGGACATTGCATATCAAGGGCCGACAGGAGATTTTTGCGGACGAGTGCGGGGACGTGTACTGTAATTGTTTTACAAGTGCCCCGAAAGTTCCTCTTTGTGCCTCTTGTAAATTTTCAGCAGTCATATTTATGTATTGGTTGAAAATTTTGAATAACACCGAGTACACGCAGTAAAGTGTCGCCTTTATACCGCTATTAATATTTGTTGGTATGCATGGCTCGGTTGCCTAGTGACAGAGTGCCTGGCAATCTGAGAGTCTCTGGGTTTTTTTCATATGTAACTCGAAGCGGGTCATAAAAATGTTCACCGCCCACCTCGATACTTTACCGCCCACTTTCTCGGAGTGGTCTGGAAAATGCCATTTTCGATCAAGAGAACATACATGAAAGGAGGCACTTTCGGGGCACATGTCTCTGCCCTTCCTATACTCCATAATGTACACAGGCCTGCAAAAAACGGGTCATTTTTTTTTTCTTTTCAATTTAATAGTCGTATTTTAAGTATTTTTTCGCGCTGAATCCGAATCCGTTGGCCAAATTGCCCTATCACGTCAGGATTTTGAGCAATCCTAACCTAAAAGTGCCAAAAAGCGTGTTTTTTGCACTTTTGCGCGTTAAATATCTCAAAACTTTTTTTTTTTTTTTTTTTTTTATGTGGCAGTGCTAAGCTCAGGAATCACCCTTTGTACTACTAGTCCGTCATGTCATTTGTCACGTCATGGTGCAATGTCTAGCAGTAAGCTTAGTACGGGGAGGGGGTTGGAGGGGTTATAAAGGAACGGGAGGGAATTGAAGAAGGTGGTGATGAACCCTGCGTTTGAACTCTTGGATGTTGTAGGAGCTCGGAAATACTGACTGCGAGAGATTATTCCACAGCCGAGTTGTTCTATTAACAAACGAATTCATATCTTGTTGAGTGCGTGAAAGGGGGAGTTGCAGGTGGAGGGAATGAGACGAGTGGGCTAATCTGGTGTTGCGGGTATAAGAATGCCGTGGAGGCAGGAGAGCGTTTAGCTCGGAGGAACAGTCACTATGATAGTAGCGATAAAATTTTGTCAGTGCTGCTACATTCCTACGGTGGCTGAGGGGGTCGATGGTGGAGCAAGCGGTATCGTCATCAATTAATTTAAGGGCCTTTTTTTGGACCTTATCTAACCATGCCAAGGTGGTTATTGGAGCGCCGCCCCAAACGAGGGAGTTGTATTCGAGGAGAGGCCGAATGTAGGATTTATAAATAACAGCACGGGCCGATGGCTGGAGGAGGAACTTACACCTCTTAAGAAATCCCAAGCACTGAGATCCTTGTTTGGCGATTTGGAATATGTGGTCATTCCATCGCAAGTCTTTGGCTAATGTCACGCCTAAGATGTGTAAGGATGGTTCGGCCAATAGTTGAACTTCATTCACTTTCAAGGGTGGAGGGGTGTTGAATTTCTTTTTAGAGATAAGACAGTACTTGGTTTTGGCGGGGTTGAATTCAACACGATTCTTCTTTCCCCACTCTAGAATGAGTTCAATGTCGTTATTAATAGAGTTGGACATACGTTCGCGATCATCAAGACAGGATCTGGCATGAGTCTGCCTTGTATCGAAGCTGTACGAGTACCGTAAAGTACCGTCGTCAGCGAAGCTGAGAAGTGGGTTGGAGGGGATTGAAAGAAGGTCATTTATAAAGATAAGGAATAGGGCCGGTGATAAGATTGACCCCTGGGGGACCCCCGCCGAGATCGGGTGGGATGCGGATTTGACGCCATCCAATACTACTTTGATTGAACGACCGAAAAGGAAATTCTTGATCCACTTCTGTAGAAGTGAATCGACTCCAATAGCTTTGAGTTTGGCTAACAGGGCTGAGTGCCAAACTCTATCGAAAGCCTTGGAGATATCTAGAGCAACCAGACTAGACTCGCCGGATCCATGCAGACTACGGCTGAGATGGAATGATAGGGCAAATCTGACAACGGGATCGTTTTCAGCATGCCAAAATCTACAGAAAACCATGTCGAAAGCGTGAAATTTGAAAAAACTTTTTTTGTAATACTGAAAAGAAAAACTTCTTGGCGCGAAATCGACGATTTTTATTAACACATGATATCATCGTTGCACCGAAGTTTTTCTTTTCAGTATTACAAAAAAAGTTTTTTTCAAATTTCACGCTTTCGACATGGTTTTCTGTAGATTTGGCATGCTGAAAACGATCCCGTTGTCAGATTTGCCCTATCATTCCATAGTTTTGAGATATTTAACGCGCAAAAGTGCAAAAAACACGAATTTTGGCACTTTTAGGTTAGGATTGCTCAAAATCCTGACGTGATAGGGCAATTTGGCCAACGGATTCGGATTCAGCGCGAAAAAATACTTGGGATATGACTATTGGACTGAAAAGAAAAAAACCTTGCAGGCCTGTGATAATCAACGCAAGAAGTGTCCTGAGATCGTTTCTACTGGGCCTCAGCAATTCCTTGTTCGAGTGAAAAGTCGGCACAGGAAGGAACCGCTTAGAATTGGCCAGTATAGACGAGGACCTCCAGGGTTCAGCATGTTTCATCAAAGTTCATTTCGGCCATGACCTTTGCAGCAAGCTAGTGGGTGGGACAGCCTGCTGAATGCTATTTCAGAGCCACTTTTTATTGACTATAAAGCCGCGGTGGCCAGGAACCCAGACAATGGTAGCTTGATTAACAAAGCCCAGTTTACCAACAGTTAACTAATTTAGACTGGGTACTACGGGACCTTATATCCAGGGTCGGCGCTTGAAGTTTTTGCGCCCGGTGCACCATATCGCGCCCCATAAGCTTTCACGGAATTTTTGAATCAACTTTTTGACAGTTGTATAGTTTTTGCTATTTTTTGTCTCCCTTTTGGTAGGAAAAAAGAATAGGGTTGGCAGAAGGGGAATTAATATTTAAAAGCAACAACAACAAACTCAATCATTCTAACTAATAATTTGTTGGAAAAGTTGGCTTTTGTGAAAACTCATGCGGTTTTTCATCGAATTTTCCAAGGGAATGAACAGATTACAGACGATCGACAGATTGTTAGACAGTATTACACCAGTTTCATCGGCCGAACCGCGAAAATTCGATAAAATTGGTATACTGAACTTCAATTTTTCCCTAAGTACATATGTGATACATTATCACATATTGAACTGCACTCCGGAATAATAAAGCTTAAGATCGCGCAACAGAACATGAAATTGAAATTGAACATAAAAGCTCGCTAAAAAGAGAGTAATCAACTGTAGTAATGGAATATCATTCCAGGGAGCTTTTGCATTTCTAGAGAAAAAACAACAACAGTTTCAAGCATGAAATGATAATGGCAGTTGGTGAACCCACTTACATATATGGGCAGAATTGAATTTTATTGAACTGAGGCCAGTGAAGCCGGGGTATAATGGAACAAATAAAAAAGGGCAATTAAAGAGTTCTCGCCACAAGAAGTTTTGTTCTTCTCATTTCGTTCAATTACATCTTTCAACAGTTCTTGAAACAGAATTTAAAAGTGCAGCAACAGCGCCCCCAAATTTATATCAAACATTGTAGCAATAAGCAATACAGAGCCATCGGAACAATTTTTTCCTTTGTGTGAGGGAATATGGTGCTTTTTACAGAATTATCAATAAGTGCTCCAAATAAATGAGAGACTTTTTCCCGAATTTCTCAAATCTCGAAGCTAAAATCTCTGGTAACTTCCTGGACGAGAAGAAAGTTCTTGCATGAGAAAGTACAGAGTCAGAAACAGAGTAAATTTGTGTTATTTCTTGCACCCGTGAGAATTCGTGTGTTTTTTTTCAAATTTTTGGATTCTTTTTAAATCATAATTTCTGAAATTGCGCCCCCGACAAATTGCGCCCGGTGCAAGTGCACCAATCGCACCTATGAAAGCGCCGCCCCTGCTTATATCGCCCTAAGTGCAAAAAAATTTTGATGACTCATAACTCTGGAAGCTGGTGGGTTGAAGCCTTGACAGTTTTAGTTATACAGTTTTAGATAGGCGGGAGTATGTATTCTGCGTAGATTGGTGCCTTATTCAAGAAAATTTCTCATAGAGTTTGCAAAATACAGGGTGATATGTAAACCTCTACCAAAAACTTTCAAAACTAGAGGCTAAACCGTTACGATTTCCAACCAACAACCACCCCCCCCCCCTTCGATTTTTTGTTTGTCTATCCAAAACCTATGCACAGCCGACCGTTTTGTTAGTTCGAAGACGTCAGGGTACGAAGAAAATTTTAGTTAATCTCGGATCCATAGGTGAATGTTGGTAAGATTCTTCAATTATAAACCATCAGTTTTGATGTTGTGATTATATACTTAGATTTGAAGAGCCTTGACGGAACGTGCCGTTTAGGCTAGGTAGGTCAAGAATTGCCCTAAGTGCGATTGCAGTTTTCGATACACTAGGAAGAAGCGCCTTAATGCTTTTGGAAAGATGCCGAAGACGTCTGCATAGCCTGCTTTTTAGCCAGACTTGGAAGAAGCCTCTTGCTCAGGGGCGGCGCTTTCATAGGTGCAAATGGTGCACTTGCACCGGGCGCAATTGCAATGGGCGTAATTAGACTTTTCATATATTGAAGCAACAGCACCGAGTGTCTTCTGTCTTTTTCCATTGTCGTTTTCAAGGTGTGGCCAATCAATTCCACTTCGTTCACCCGTTTTCGTCGTATATCCTCCCTTGGCCGTACGGTGCCATAATTCTTGATTTGCAGTTCGTACCAGTCATACTATTATAGATCAATAATTCGGCGAGAGACACCTGGATCGCTTCTATTCTGAAGTTGTTGAACGTGCTAGATTATACAGTGAAAACTGATACATGCAACTTATACGTGACCACCGATTATATCTAGAAATATCTAGGCTGGAAGAATGACATATGGACCTTTATTATGGTCCATGGATTTCCGGAGCTCAGGATTCTGGTTGAAACAGCTAGGGAAGTACACCAAATACCATACTGGAGCAGAAAATGAAGTTGGTAGATTTGTGAAGAATGGTGGCAGTGGCGCCGAATGCCATCTACCAGAAGCTTAAGCAGTACGAAGCTTAAAGAAGCAGCATTAGCGGGCGAGTTTTGTAAAGTTAAAGCGTAAGCAAACCTAACATAAAAGCGAGATCACGAAGTAAATTCTGATTGGACATAGGCTTTCATAAGGGGCAAATGGTGCACTTGCACCGGGGGCAATTTCAGAAATCAAAATTTTAAGAAAAAAATTCAAAACTTCGAAGAAAAAAAATTGAGAATGTTCCCGTCCCTTCATTTTCATATATTAAAATAACTTTACTGAGTGTTTGTGTCTTTTCCCATTGCCCTTCACTGCTATAAAAAAATGAACAGCTGATGGGGGCGCAATATGGCATACTGCACCGGGCGCAAAAAATCAAGCGCCGGCCCTGCTCTTGCTGTTATCCATCCGAATGTTTGATCGCTTTCTCTAACCAGGTAAATATCAAGCAGGCCAGACCCTCCGTTTGTCGAAGTCCATTGCTCTAAACAGGGTTTTGGATATCAGTTTATCAAGTATTTTCTCATATCCTTGTAGATTATTACACTAAAATCGATGACGAGAACGTAGAGTTGAGTTCGAAACTCTGCTTTCTTTTCCTTCGCCTGAAAATCTGATCATGCAATACATCCAGCTCAAGAAATCGTATCAGCTTGGACTGAAGCTCCAAAGTACACAAGTGTTTTTACTCTGGCCACCACTCCTTACCATAGTAACAAAAATGTCATTCTTCTTAGAGCTCTCGGTCCTATTTCAAAGGGACACTAATCATTGATGCTCCTGCTTTGCCACAAGCAGCTGATGCGCATTTCGTGCACTGCATCTCTGAATATAATTTCCATAAATTTGGAAATCTACAATAACACAAGAAAATACTAGGTGCACAAAAAATATTCAAAAAGCAACGTCTTTATTCACCTTACATCCACTGAAAAAACAGAAATTTGTTTTTAAATTGATCATGATTTTCACTCCCAAAATTATTTTAGGATTGGCTGCAAAAATTCAGAGCATCCTAGTCTAAGGATTTTTTAAACAAAGTTTACATTTTCCCAAAACCTCCTTTCTTATAGCCGCATTTCATACTACTTTCAAAATGTTACCGATATCCTTATAATTATAAATAACCCACATTTAAAATGCAATTTTTAGCAATCAAAAACAATGAAAAATCCTGTCATCAAATTCCTCATCCTGTTTCGAAAAATTCCCCAAAACAAAATTTCAGGTAGAAAAATGAGTTTTTGATATTCAGTTAAAAGATTTGTAATTTTCCTTCAAGTCTTGCGCTCAGTAATTTTCACACCTTCTTTCCCGGTTTGGCCATTTCTTTGCCGTAATTTTAACAAGGATTAACTTCACCCGAATGAAATTAGATCGCAGGAAGCTACAAACTTCCGGCATCGACCCTTATTGGAAAGAAAATCGTAGACCACACTAATAACAGTGGTTTGGGTGCACGAATACACGACAGGATTAGGCGAATTTCTCACAAAGGATCAAGTGAAAGGACAATGCCGACCAGACGGGCAAGTCCGTTAATTGTCACTAATAACCCAACAGAGGCGACTGCTCTAATTTTAAAAACAAATAAGTAGAAAATTGGGTTTGGATGTTTTTTTTTTGGGTTCTGCTACCTACACTTATAATATTCCAGGTAGGAGTTTTGTATGTACTTCTTCTGTTAAGAGTACCAAAAAAATTATTTTAACACATTTTTAATGAGATGAAAAAAATTCGTTGAAAATCGTGAGAGCCGCACTTGTCTAAGCAAATTAACCGCCAACAAAAAGGGGAACTTGCCCTAAGGTCTGTGAAGGGCGCGTGACCAAAGAGCACGTGTCCGCAACGAGGCATGACTCCATCCTGCTTAACCAGTTCGGAATAAATTGGTCAGCAGCAACAGTTAAAACGGGGCCCTCCAGTGGCCACAGGCGCAGTACACTGGGCACGAGTCCCACAAGGGGAGAGAGATTAATGGGATAATTGCCGTGGAAATGGGGGAACCACTTCTTGTTGGTTGGTCTAGGATGGAAGAAGACCAAATAGAGGAGGAAACCCCAGTTTTGTTGTGAGGTAAGGTGGAGGGCCGATTGGATAGTCTAGGATTCAACGGAAATCCAATACAAATAAACCATGATATGGTGACGAAACCAGGTGATGACATTTTGTGCCTCGATCTATGATCTATGGAAAAGGAAAACCATGAAAATTATGAATATGCAGTAGCGCAATATAGCTCGTTATTCAAGTCTGAAATTACTCACCACAAAAGCCAATCCGGTAACACTACAATTAGTTAACTTCTGAATTTAGAGCAATCGACGATTAGCACAGCTCATATTAAAATTTTTAATATTCCAATACATATAAAAGGTCTTTCAGCAAAAAGTGTCATTTGCGCTATCGTTTGAAAAGATAAAACTCCGAGGGTAGCAAATACGAATCGAATGGCTATAATACTATTGCATGAAAACTCCAATTGGCTGCCCAATTTCATCAAAATATTAACCGTTCGTAAGAAGCGTCTGGGTGGACATTTGGCAGATAATGTGTTCCATTGTTAACCTCAGAGTTAGAGTTTGCACTTTAGATTAAAATAAATAACATTTTACGAAAATATTGCGCTTTTCTATCGATGTAAAACAACACCCATTGTTGCAAAACCCTGTAGTTCCTCAATACCAAATTGAAAGATTGAAATGAATATCATTGAAATCCCAATTCAAAATATCAATGTGGGCTGATAGAGCTGTGGGATAATATCATGGAGAATTTGTCTAGAAGAAAATGCAGACTAGTATCAACGTTAACCAAAACGAATGGCGCATTAGAACAAACGAGATGTTGAAGAAATAAATGACGAAGAAATATAGTTCACAATAAAACTCAGAAGACTACGCTGTTTGGCACCTCGACACGTTGTACGAGCTTTAGAAGAAAGAAAGCTAGTCCGGATTTTCAATGACAAACCAACAAGAAAAAGAAGTGCAGGACAACGAAGAAATTGGAAGAAAGATGATGTAATAGAAGTTATACGAAAACTTCTTTTATCAAACTGAGGAGACGCATGCATAGTATTATATTTTTTACGCGCTAAAGAAATTGTAACGTTTTATCATTTTACGTCGAAATCACACATTCCCAGCGGGAAAACTAGCGAGGGGTTACTCAGGTAACCCAAGAAATCTTCAATGATTTGTGCAACCGCCAACATGGTAATCGAAAAATTCTACTGCAAATTTAGGAAAATTGAGGTCTTTACATTGTAATGGCTTGGTAAACGACTAGGCAATGACTTGTGAAATACTTTCGTTGGAAATGTGATGCGCTTTTATTATTCTTTGTCTTTGGTTTGTCGAACTCTCTCTTCTTGAGTTTATTCCGTCCTCAAAACTCGTTCGGAGTGAATCGTGACCAAGTGCAGTCAAAAAGATATCTTGCTAGTAAAATTCTCACCAAATGTAGCAGAAATGCAATGGTAATTTCGGATAGTGATATTTTTAATGCTAAAAAGGGTAGCCAGAAATTTATTCTGCATGCCTTACATGGTAATCTATGTATTCACCTAATTTCACCTTTGAAATAAGTCCTCGTTTGTTGCTAACTCCTGAGAGCATCTTGGCCAAAAGATTAGGTCGGAGGATGTATGGAGAATATTGCAACTGGCGCTAAAGACCACCCACTAGAAGCTCAAGCATTACACAGCCCGAAGAAACAGAAAAAGGAAAAGAAATGCAAGGGAAGATAAGAGCTAGATAGCTAGACTCTTCCGGCTCCGGTGTGTACCTTTGAGGAATATCTTTTTTAAGGGCCATGCTGAAGACGCCAGACCGAAGAAATGCCTTTACGACTCGCACCGGTCTTGACTTGAATCTGACACTATCTGGGTATACGCCCCCAGAGCTTTCTCCCGTCGCAGGCATGCATAAGAAGCCTATTGCTAGACGGATGTATGGGTGTCATCACTCTCTCGTAAAAAAAAACTAACAAACTAGACAGACTGCCTCTGTGCCTTGTCCAATCAAGTTAAGGCTGCTTGTTAACGGCCGTTTTTTTACCGGAGACCGGGCCGGTGCGAAACGGGTGTCCTTGTCAATGATTCGTTAAAATAACGGAGCCTCTGCCGTTGTCTATATCTCATTAGTTCTAAACAAGAAGTAAGTGAATCCACACGTGTCACACATGTCAACTAGGAAGAAAAAGCTTGCTATAATAGCATACTATTTGTACAAAATTCAGAAACAAAAAGAAAAAAAGAAGAAAAATATGTGGGTCCATCCTATTTTGCAAGAAAGAACAAAATATGGTATATTCTATACTCTATTTGAAGAATTAAAAAAAGACGAAACGAAGTTTTTTAATTTCTTTCGAATGACTCAAGAAACTTTTGAGAAATTATTAAAAATCGTACATGATAAACTAAGGCATGCTAATACTAATATGCGCCTATCTATTACGCCTGCTGAAAGATTGGCTGTAACCATAAGGTATGTATGCTCAAACACATGTTAGTAACATTATAAATAAGTAAGAAGAAGAAACTATACGTTTTGTTAATTTTAATAGAAAATACATGTATAATTTGGCGATACATGGGATGATTGCGCCTGTGAATAAGGTGGTGACAAAGTTCTTTGGCTTATTTGCTTCATTGCTTTAACCACCTCATATTGGAATTCCACAATATCGGCATCATTAAACTTTTCAACTGTTGGTGCAATTCCTCTAAAAAATGACATAATTCTGCTGTTATCTTCTTTCTCCACAGAATCGACTAAACTCCCAATTCGTTTTCCCAATTCTTCATTTTGTGTTAGTTCTTTCTTCTTCCTCTTTTTTGGAACTGCACCATCAGCTTTGACTGACGTTTGACTTTCCTCGACGTCATCAGCAAGTGGCATGTTCGTTGCTGTTGGTCGATGGCTCACAATTTTATTTAAAAATTACATTTGGTCATAAAATTTATATTTTTGAAGTGGCTTTGCTCCTGAGCCTGACTTGTACTCTTTAAGTTTTTTAGCACATCTCATCCAATTATCTCTTGCATTGCTCCATTTTTTTACAACATGCTTACCTGCAATTAAAAAGTAATTAAACAATTATAAAATAATCACTTTTACAGGTACTTGGCATCAGGTTGCTCATTCACGGACCTTCAATACACTTTTAGGATCGGAATAAAAACTATAAGCTACATTGTCCGAGAAGTGTGTAAAGCGATGTGGTCCGAATTATGTGAAACATATATGAAAATTCCATCTGAGCAGGAGTGGTTAATGATAGCTAATAATTTTGAGAGCGCTGCGAATTTTCCTCAATGCTTAGGAGCCATAGACGGCAAACATATACGAGTTATAAAGCCCGAAGAAAGTGGATCAATGTTTTTAAATTATAAGCACTACTTTTCAATCGTGTTGATGGCCATAGTAGACTCAAATTATAATTATATTTTCATTGATGTTGGTGCCTACGGAAAAGAATGCGATTCAGCAGTATTTAAAGAAACAGCATTTTGGAAAAGTCTCTTAAGCAATAAACTGAACATACCACCATCTTCGAACAAATTAGGAAGTGAGTGTGAACTACCCTATATATTTGTTGGTGATGAAGCGTTCGCATTGCATGAACATTTACTGCGCCCTTTTGGTGGCCATCAACTCGATGAAGTAAAAAGGGCTTTTAACTACCGCCTGACAAGAGCAAGACGGTATGTTGAATGTGCGTTCGGTATAATGGCGAATAAATGGATAATTTTTCATCGGCCATTGAATGTGTCAACACTTAGCGGTTGATATAGTAAAAACTTGTTGCTTGTTGCAAAATTTCATTCACAAAGAAGAAGGAACTATTAATAACATAGCGAGTGATTTATTACCACTAACTCTGATTCCAATCTACGCGAAATACCTCGTTCAAACTCGGTAAGAGGTAGTTTAACAGCAAATATGATTAGAAATAAATTTGCGGAATATTTTATGACCCCAGAAGGGAGTTTACCGTGGCAGAATCAATATGTTTAAAAACTATACTTAAATAAATAATATAAACTTACCAAATTCGTTTTTATCTTTATCAGATAATGTCTCGAAATTATCCTTTAGAATTACGCAGATTTCCTTCCCTGCTCCGAAATTTAAATGCTTAGTTTTGTATATCTCTGCAGTTTTATCCCAGAGCACAGGCCTATTTTCTACAAGAGTTATTAATAACTCCATATCGATATTATAATCCATCATTCTTTAATCGCAAAACTAAAATACATATATTCTGGAGCGAAAACGTTTGCACATCCGACGTCGTGAACACATTCGTATAGGCTGACCTGGTTCACTGCAACGGGACTTCGAACGTCGTGCCGAGGGTCGAAGCATGAGCACACGTCGCGTATACAGCCAACGGGCGAATGTCCGTTGCGTGAACAAACATTCATACTTCTCCAAACAACACTGAGCGACGGACAGGAGTCCGTTGCAAAAATCGGGCCGTTTCCCGTTGTCGTTAACAAGAGGCCTAAGGCGGTTTTTAAAAGTTTAGCTCATATAAAAGGGTATATTCGGGGCGGGGTCGAGTGTATTACTTCTCGATTACAACCCGAGTCAATAACCAAAAGAGGAATCAACCATAAATTTGAGTCACCTAAGAAATCTCAACCACTGTGTTATTTAGAAATTTAGAATATGTGGTCTTTCCATGGCCGATCACTGGTTAATAATACCTCTAATAATTAAAGAAAAAATGAGCCAATTGTTCAATTCCATCCCCTGACACTGATGGAGTTTTATAGAAAATAAGACAGTAATTGGAAGCGATGATTTCAGGCTACTCTTGTTCTCCGAATGAATTCCACTGGGGATTTCATTGTGTTTTTGCGTGTGACTTCTCTTTTTACGGATAATCACTATTAGTCCAGTCAAATGGTACGTTCACTCTGCATTTTCTGAAAACAGCAATTTTTTTTTTCATTGTCTAGGGGGGTTGGTTGGAAGTATAAAACCGAGTTTTCGGGATCCGGACACGTGACGTTCGGCCGCCATCTTGTTTTTAGTGATGTAAAATGGTTTGTCTTATATATCAGAAACCGTGAGACGTACAGAATTTTTGTAAATACAATTTTTTTAGATAATCAAATTATCTACAACTTTGGCTAATAATGTTTTGCCGTAATACTAATAAAAAAAAAGATATGGATGAAAAATGACAAAAATTTTGGGGGTGACGAACTTTAAGGCGCTATAACTTTTTTATTATTGATTCTACATAAAAAATGCCTTAGAGCTTTTTTGTAGAGCATTTTATTACGAATAATTTGATGTGGTCATTTATTAAATTATTGTTGTTATTATTGATTTTGTATCAATGCAAACGGAGTAGTTATAACAAAAGTTCTGCATATGCTTCTATTTCGTAATATAATACTTAATATTATTGTAGGATGTCTTATCGAATTATTTTAAATTGAACTCATTTCCACACCACCCGCGAGGTAGAGTTGTCGGCGCGTTTTTTTTTAATGTGGTTCCCCTGTAGGCCTAATCCACTTAACATTGGTAACATTATTATTTCTTTGTTTTTGAAGGGCCAGGTTGTGGGTCATTTATTGAAGCGTTCTCATCTTCTATAATAATTACACAGTTATCATCCGTGGGAGTTTCAGTGCCCTCGTCGAGAAAACTGTTGTCGACTTCTTGGGGCAACATTGATGGGCATTCATAGTTGAATTCATCCTCGTCTAATAACTTTGAGACTTCTACCACGTTCTCACTTGTTTCACCATTGCAATTTTGACAAATCGCAGAACATTTTAAGCCACTCTTCCGGCACCCGCAGGCTGCACCACACTTGGATAGGACATATAGGTATAAGATTTTTTGAACCGAACTTTTTATAAAGGTAAGTACCTATCCCAAGCAGTAAAGGAGAAATAAATGAGGAAGGTCGTGCAGCCGCGATAACTGCATGAGCTATTGATGTGCATTTTTTTTTGGTATTTTTCAGAGAATCTCCGTTTCGATTTACAGATTATGCCGGAAAGGAGTGTTGTTAAAGTTTCAGGTATTGCGGTTTCAATATTTTTAAGGAAGTCGTCAGACGGTGGATAGTGCTCGGTGTCATACACCTCAGAACGAATATCCTGGAAAATAATTGCGGCAGCTTCACGAACTATTCTCAGCCTTTCTTCACGAAGATCAGACTTCTTGCTTTGATACCAAGATTTCGATAAAACCTCGTAACCCGTACCACGAAAGCAGATTATTGCCTCCCGCCCATGTTGGTCAAAAATCAAAATGTCACTTCCATATTTCTGGAATAATCGATCTTTCACTGTTCTTCTGTCTGGAACGTAATCACCTTCAATTTCCTTTATCAAGTCTGATAACTTAAATTGACAGTCATCTGAATTTTCGTCTAGATAAGAGAATATACATTCCATAGCTCTATCAATTTTATTGATTCTGTCACAAGTTACGTAATCAATTCTCTTTTGTTTTAAATATAATTGACTAAAGCAATATCGGTGATATTTGGCACCGGCCACAATCAAATCTGGAACATCCTTTATACGATTATAAATTTGTACCGCAATATCATCGGAACGATTACTTAACAAATTCAAAACCGTATTTTTGAAACTCGAGTTTGATACCATGGACAAATGTTGTTTTTTTTAGGCAAATTTATCAAATCTGTACAAATAAAACAACCCTTTTCAAAATTAAAATTGGGTAACAGCAAAGATGACGCTGTAGCTATTGGCATATCCCTAGTACTCCGAGAACGAGTGACACCGTCATTTCTAGCATCAGAATAATATTTATAACAGTATAAATGGATTTGTAATTCACGTACCTTTCGCAAATATTCCTCATGCTCCTTTTGTCCTTTTGCAATACTCCTAATAAGCAGCGACTCCACTCCTTTCGTCTTCACTTTAAGGGGAGGTCCAACCCAAAAATGATAAAAGTAAGCCATACACTAAGAGTTTTTTCTTTCGAAAAAACTGTCGGTTGGCGCGTTGAAAAAACTGCCACTTTGCGTGGCGTGTTTGAAAAAGCTCTTTGTCCATACACTATAAAAGTTAATTTGTCGGATTGCGTGGCAGTTAAAAGAGCTTTTGAAAAACAACAACAAAATGTATATAATTGACTCGGCGTGTGGAATGGCTATTTTTTCAACGTTCCACGCAAAGTTCAGTAGTATAAAATAGAGAAAAATTCTAAAAGTGGCGTGTCATTTGGAGTGTAATTTTTATTGTGGTTATTAAAATGGCAGAAAAAATTAATAATTCACGGGAATTTATCATAAATTTTATAGAAATTTACAAAAAACACCCAGCATTGTGCCACTCCAAATGACACGCCACTTTTAGAATTTTTCCATGGGTGCGTAGATCAAAAGAGAAACTGTGAAATTGAGTGTCAAGTGGACTGTAGAAAAAATTGGCGTGTCATGTTGACCACTCACGATGGCATAAAACAGGCAGTTGGCGTGGCGCGACAACTGGCGCGTGGAAAAAACTGTTAGTGTATGGCTTACTAAAAATTGAAAAAAAAAAAACTTTTTTTTATTGTGTTTTCAGATACTATGATTCTTCTAGTATAGTATTTATTAGTATTTAAACTTTGATTAGAATGTAAATAAACTCGAAAAAAAATGAAAAAAAGCGTTGCTTTTCTTTGATCGCCATTATCTCTAAATGTCATTTGTCATGTTTTCTCGTAGGTGGATTAATTTTTCTCAGTCAATTTACAGCCGATTTGCCTGAAATTTGGTACACACCCTCTTCGAACAATAATAAAGATTTTTGTAAAACAGATTTTTGATAACGTTATTTAAAAAAAAGTTATATCGCTTCAAAAGTGAAAAACACTCGAAAATAGCCTCAAAATAGCGTTTTTCTTGCATGTCATTATTCCAACTAGCGTAACTTCGTAACAAAATAAAAATTCAAAAATTTGTTTTACAGAAACTTTCATTATTGTTTAAAGATGATATGTGCCAAATTTCACGTCAATCGGATGAAAATTGGCCGAGAAAAATTAATCCACCTACGGGCATATTTTTCACTCTTTCATTCAAAAAATGGTGGGGGAAATTTTTGGAGAGGGTTTTCGTACACATTTTCTGTTAAAGCCAATTAAGATACACAATATATCTGAAAATTATGCAATTCGATGAAAAATTGTAGATTTTAGCCATTTGGGTTGGACCTCCCCTTAATAGAGGTTCCCTCACTAAGGGATTTTCTACAAATGAAACACTCACTCATTCTCACAATAACAAAAACTAGTAGTAGTCTATGCAATAAAAAAAAGAAAACCAAACAAAAACAAGGAAAGAAAACAAAATAAAAATAAAGTAACAAATATTTACATTCACAAAAACTAGTAGCAATCTACTTTTTCTGAAACAAAATATAACATAAAAATCAAAACACCAAAACAACGGGAAAACCCAAAACAAAATTTTCACAATCGCAAAACTCCTTGAAGTTGTAATCTCTTCGAAAGACTTCGACAAACTGAATAAAATAATGAATGGGCGACCTACGATACAGTTTTTTTTTTTTTCAAAATTAGTCATTTATTACTTACAACTAAAATGACCAATTCATTCAATTTTCATATTTAAAAATGAGTAAAACTTTTTACTCCAACACGGTATGCAGAAAAATGCCATAAAATACCGTCAAAAAAATTGTATAAAAAAATACATTTACCTTGGACGTACCTTCGTTTGGCACTGCATTAAAATCAATAAGAACAACCCAAATTCAATAAATGACCACATCAAATTATTCGTAATAAAATGCTCTACAAAAAAGCTCTGAGGCAATTTTTATGTAAAATCAATAATAAAAGAGTTATAGCGCTTTAAAGTTCGTCACCCCCAAAATTTTTGTCATTTTTCATCCATATCTTTTTTATTATTAATATTACGAAAAAACATTATTTGCAAAAGTTGTAGATAATTTGATTATCTAAAAAAAATGTATTTACAAAAATTCTGTAGGTCTCACGTTTTCCGAGATATAAGACAAACCATTTTTTACACTAAAAACAAGATGGCGGCCGAACGTCACGTGTCCGGATCCCGAAAACTCGGTTTTATACTCCCAACCAACCCCCCTACACAATGAAAAAAAAAATTGCTGTTTTCAGAAAATGCAGAGTTGGGCCTTTTTTCTGCACCATTTTACTGGACTATATTTGTGTTGGTAAGTATGATTTGATATTGATGAAATTAAAGAAGATATTAAATGGAACGATTGTTATTTATTAACAAAACACTAATACTCGAACAATGAAGTTATAAATATGGAAACGCGTAATCTTGATGTTAATTCTTGTTTAATTCTTGTTTCTAAACCTCTGTTACGATTTGGTAAATCCCAAACCGTATCTACCCCTATGTTGGATTCCTTACCCGGTGTGGTGAATCTAGTGTTGGGTAGGACACGAAAATAAAATGAGTTTGTAAGAGGAGCCTCTTTTTCCTTTTGAACCAGTACAATGTCTCACTTCAAATGAGGCAAGGTGCCATTGTATTGTGCTAGCACGTCACGTAGTGAACGGCTCAAACGTTGCGATGGGGGAGATCTATTGCGTTTGCGAAAGAGAGGATACGATAAATGATAAATGCATGAATGGAAATATTAATTATCGTGCCTATGAATGTTGATTACAAAAATATTCTTCAAAATTTTTGTTAACTGTATAAAGAAAAACATATTTACAGATTTAAAATGAAACTCCCTACAATTGAAAATAACACGAAAATATTTTATTGTTACAGATAGAGATTAAAAAATAAAAATAACATTTTACCTCCCTCGAAAAATGTAAGAAATATCTCTCCAACTTCACTCCCTCCAAAAAATGTAAGAATTGTCTCTTCAGTACAAAATTCACCTCCCTCGAAAAATGTAAGAATTGTTACCTCCCTCGAAAAATGTAAGAATTATCTCTTCAGCACAAAATTCACCTCCCTCGAAAAATGTAAGAATTGTTACCTCCCTCGAAAAATGTAAGAATTATCTCTTCAGCACAAAATTCACCTCCCTCGTAAAATGTAAGAATTGCCTCTTTAGTATAAAATTTCACTCCTTCAAAAATGTAAGAGATTTCTCTCCAGTTCGTATTTACAATCTCACCACGGCTCGGCTTAAATTGGATATTTGACTGCGGCAAAAACAGTAAGAAAATATCTATGCAGTTCGTGTTTACAATCTCACCTCGGCGCAGTTCAGATTTTTTTTTTTTTTTTTTTTACATTATTTTTGAACCGGGACATTTAAAAAAGTTGAGGCCTCAGTACAATTTACTATCGTGTACGGGACAAATGAACTGCCTCTTGTAAGTCCGGCTCAACTCTAGGTGAATCCCACTTGTAGGTAAAGAATGATTTGTATGTCCTGGAATTCGCCTTTTATACTTTTTCCTTGATTCAAGCTCGCTCTAATATTCTAGTAGGCGAGCTTTTGATAACTTTCACTATAATTTTTATAGTATTAGAACTGCCATATATAGGATGCTTTGCTTTCCTGTCATCTCAAAATTAATTAATTTATCAGTCAACATTTATTTTGACTTGTCACGTCAACATTCTCCCCCCGTTGAGAAATTATTTTGATCAACCCATTTTGGTATTATTTTGTTTTAAATTTTTATTAATATTAATTAATTTTAGGTATTCTCAATCGGTAAAATTGCAAGTTTCCGAACATTTCTTTTTAGACTGGTGTTAGCTGTTTTTACTAAAACAGTGCGAATTACATCATCGCTACCTGGATAACACGGCCCAATGTGCTGGTGGCTGTGACGGCTGCTGTTCCTGCTGCTGAAGCTCCAATTCAGCAAGTTCCCTATTTCGTTTCTCTGTAAGAATATCCTGATTGTATTGCATTAACATTTTCCTTTTAGCAAAGTATTTATGATGCTTTCTACCATCTAGAATTTTATTGCTACTGTTTGTTTGTTGTAATAGCTGCGTTCCTTTTCTGCTAATTTTTACTATTTTTTACACTTGCGTACTAGCAACTACACTTGCTCTTATAAATATATATCTCTTATATTTGTAAAGCTTAAAGTAACGTCAAAAATTTCAAGTGAGATTTTACTCAAATCAGAAAATTTTGCGTTCCTTTTCTGCTCTGCTCACAAGTACTAAATAGTAGAAAAGGAACGCAGCTATTGAATACTTTTCTGGTGAAAGACTATTGTTGTTGTTGCTGGCGTTGTTTAAGAATGCTTCGTTGATTGCTGCCCGTGATCTAATATGCTCACGAAAACTTAAGAAGTTCGGGCTTGGTATTGGTGGATTGCATGATAGTGGTGTTATATTGCTGCTGCTTAAGCTTGGAGAGGGAATTGGTCCATTTGTATTAGAGAAAATCGATGATGTTTGTCCTGCATTAAGGGATTGGCTACTGTACCTGGTTGCACCATCTTCTGAAGGTTTTGGTACCCGGAGATCTTGTTCGGTCTCGTGTGTACTCTGCTGTAATTCGCTATGTAATCCCTTGATCTTCATTGCTTCGGCTACTTTAAGAAAGTGTGGTAGATCTTCGTATTTTACATTGACCTGGCCACTATACATGAAATCTAGAAGTCCAGACATATGATTGCTATCGACATCAGTCATAAACAGGATAGGATGACTACATGGATGATCTAGAAATATTTTCTGGAAATAAGCGCTGCACACGGAGAGGACCAGCTTATGAGCTGCTATAGTCACATCGACCATTTTCTCATCCTTTTGCAAGCTGTGGAAACCTTTACACATATTGCCATGAAAATTATTCCAGGATAACAAATGTTGATCTATAGTATGATGCTCTGGCTGTTGATTATGCTGCTGTGATTGTTGTGGTGGTTCTGGACGAACTGAAGGCTGTTGCTGCTGTCGCTGATGTTGCTCAGGAGCAATGACTGGTTTCTTATTGTCTTCATTATTGTTGAAATTATTGTAATCATTGACTGAAACTTCCGATACTCGGTCCTCATAGTTATCATTTTCACTTTCTTGTTTTCGTTGAACTAGTTCTGATATATCCATAAATGCTCTTGATGTTGAGTATTCTTTCAGAACATCATTATATTGATTCTGAAGCCTTGTATCCTTACTCAACTTTCGCTCGACACTCTCAAGTCGCTTTAATGCACATTGGTAAGAACTTCCTAAGTTAGTAACTTGTGATTTGAAAGGTAATGCTACAATATATCTTCCGTTAGCTGCTCGTTTGAAGTGTTTTTGAAAATTTTGTTCACATAGCTCTTCTTCCAAAGAGAACTTGTTTTCCCTTGGACACTCTTCTATCTCCCAAAATTTGCTCAAATTAAATTGTAACGATGTCGTGAGATGACAGGTATGATGGTAGCGTGATGATTTTGTAGTCGGTGCGGCGCCTCCGACAATCCAACCAAGCAATGTCTTTTGTAATAAGAACTCTTGCTTCTCTGGTAATTGAATTCGTATTTGCCCTACTGATAGTACTGAGAGCGTTGTTCCTGCTCCTAAGAGGATATCGATTGGTGCTGGTTGGTAAAACTTAGGGTCTGCTAGTTTGAGATTCCTTGGTATACAACCAGTTTCGATCTTGATTCGTTGTTCTGGTATTGCTTGAGAGATGGTCGGTATAATTAAGAAGGTCAATGTTCTTTCATAATTATTTCTACATGATTGAATGGTTGTGGTTACCATCTCCTTTGCATATGTTGTCGTTTCGTTTAGCATGCCTACGGGTATCTTGCAGATACTCCTTTTCAAACCTAAAGTGTTGGCTAAACTCTCTGTTATAAAATTGGTGGTGGAACAGGTGTCCAATAAAGCTCGGCATTGAATTGGTTGAGTGTCCTTGTCCAGAATGTTTAGCATAGCCGTTACCATAATATCGTTTGCCACCGAGTTTATAACCAAACTAGTTGGGTTTCTTTGACTCGGCATAGCATTCCGCATTAGTCATGTTTCTGATTCTAATTTGCACCTTTCTGGTGGGATGGGATTGATTTTGTTCTGATCAACTTCGATATGTAGTAATGTGTTATGACGTCTCTTGCACCTTTGACAAAATGTCCTTGATTTACACTGATTTACTCCATGCCCTTTGCCAAAACAATTAAAACATAAACGAGCTTTAGAAATTACCTCTTGTCTTTTTTCTATTGTCAACTGACGAAATTTATTGCATGTGTAAATCCTATGGGATTCATTACACATTGGACACATGATACTTGAATTTTTATTGCTTTTATCTATTGTCGTAAAGGTTTGCGAACGGTCACGAAATTTAGCTGTACCATTGGCTTCATTTCCTTGTCTTGAAGACCTGTAGCTTGGTTGTTCAGTTATAACATTTGCTACGCAAGTAGCTCGCGTTTCTAGAAATTTGAGCAATTCGATATATGAAGGCATTTCCTTCCCAGTAAACGACAATTCCCATTGTAATACCGTGTTAGTGTTCAATTTCGATAATATTAAATCAATTAACGGTATGTCCCAATGAGACACTGGTGCCTTTAAATTTTCTAAGGCTCTAGTATGCTGTTGGAAAGTGTCAACTAAACTGTTTATAGCCGAAGGTGTATCCTTTTGTAGCTTCGGATTTTCTCGCAATATTGCCCAATGGCGACGCAATGTTCTACTTGTACATTCGAATTTTTCTTTCAAAATATTCAAGGCGGTTTTGTAATTTTCCTCATTAGTCTCTAAAGCTTCTATTACTTTAGCAGCTCTTCCTGTAAGAGATAAGCGCAGATACTGTAATTTCTTTACTTCTGGCAAATCTTCTTGGTCAATGAGCGTA
Organism: Thereva unica; assembly: GCA_949987705.1. Taxonomy (NCBI): domain Eukaryota; kingdom Metazoa; phylum Arthropoda; class Insecta; order Diptera; family Therevidae; genus Thereva; species Thereva unica. The sequence continues at coordinate 103,360,661 of OX465283.1, forward strand.
CTAAAGAGACTATAAAATGAAGCCCATTTTTCGACCGTTCCATCGAAAGTCGGTAATGGGATCGGTGGTAAAATCACTGCAGAATTATTGCTTTTATGTACAGATGAACCTGATGATGTTTCAGCGTTATTGGTTCTCTCTACATATTGCTCCTGTATTTGTAGTACTCGACTTCTTTCCAAATTATAACTCTCAATAATTTCAACACGACGACCTTCTTCCGTTTCATCAATTTCTTCTATGTTAGTTTGTAGTTCTTCAAACTTCTCAAAAGCCCTTTCCATCGTATCAAGGGTTGTTTTCACTAGGTAAATGTTGCGATTGGTCGCGTCTGTATCCCATTTGTCGAGAATATTTCTTAAAATTGTTATGGTTGAAATAATATAAGCCCGTTGCTTCTTCAATTTGCTTAGTTCGGCCATTTTCGCTTCTTGTAAGGTGATTCACGAAAATAGTCTTGTGATCACTGGCCACCCAAGTTGATTGCTTTTGTTGATGATAAGTTGCTGGCCAGATCCGGCTCGAAGGACGAATGTTTTTGCGTGTGACTTCTCTTTTTACGGATAATCACTATTTGTGTTGGTAAGTATGATTTGATATTGATGAAATAAAAGAAGATATTAAATGGAACGATTGTTATTTATTAACAAAACACTAATACTCGAACAATGAAGTTATAAATATGGAAACGCGTAATCTTGATGTTAATTCTTGTTTAATTCTTGTTTCTAAACCTCTGTTACGATTTGGTAAATCCCAAACCGTATCTACCCCTATATGTTGGATTCCTTACCCGGTGTGGTGAATCCCACTTGTAGGTAAAGAATGATTTGTATGTCCTGGAATTCGCCTTTTATACTTTTTCCTTGATTCAAGCTCGCTCTAATATTCTAGTAGGCGAGCTTTTGATAACTTTCACTATAATTTTTATAGTATTAGAACTGCCATATATAGGATGCTTTGCTTTCCTGTCATCTCAAAATTAATTAATTTATCAGTCAACATTTATTTTGACTTGTCACGTCAACACATTGATCATGTGTTCACGACCATTAATATAAAGTCCGACATATGGGTGTTTCTCACCAAAGTGGTAAAATCGCTGTCTTTGGCAAATATTATCTAAACTATGGGGTAAATATTTATATTTCTGTAAATTCCAATTTATAACTATCTAAACCATAGTATACAATATAGAAAATATCTCACTTAAAAACCTATTTGGTTTCAAAAACGTATTTTTTAGGTCTAAAAACAGTCCCCTGGTCGGTCACCAAACCAAAACATTTTCTATTGAGTTCATTAATTGTACTAATATTCTAAAAACAATTGACTTATATAACACAATTTAATCAATATGGAATGATATGCTATTAGACTCTAATATTAATTTATTTAAACTATTTTTTGATTAGTTTAATTTAACCTAAAGTTGGTCTCCGAATTTCATGAACAGTCCCTCTGTCAAAGTTTCGAGTTACGCACCAGGCTATCTACAGTAAAGACAGACTTGTTAGTGGGCGTAACGAAACGTGAACGACATGAAGTTAGCTCTGTTACCCCCAAAAGTAGCTATACCTCATTTTGTTTAGTGTTACACGAGTTAGCGGGGCACATGCGCGCATCGGTACGCAACATTCGACAGTCCCCTGTCAAGTGTTATTTTTCTTTTTTTAAAGTGTTCCAGTTATCTATATGGTGCATCGTTTTAAATAAGATGTCTCATATTAGCCCATGTTCTGCATTTCACTCGAAATGAATTTGAAATCGACATTCAATTTCACTCGAATTGAAACTTGGTGTTCTGAATTCCGATCGTTTTCAAATTTTTCGAAATCACTTTCGAAGAGTCAATTTACTACTGACAACTAACAGCTGATATTCTTCAAATTGTGGACGATATTTTACTAAATAAAATAAATTGATTACAAAACATTTGTGAATTAAAAATGGATGCTGTAGTTTTAGCAAGTGTAATAGCACGAGAGGAAAATCAAAAATTAAAAATTAAAAGAAAAATCCTTCGGGAAAAGTCAAATGTATTGGATCTTCCGGAAGAACTGTATGTGCATCGTTTGTTAACTGAACAGCTTCCACTAAGCTAATGTATATAATTTTTTCAGCTTCAAACAAAGTTTTAGAGTAAACAAGGAAGCTTTTTTATATATCCTGGGAGAGATAGAACCAGCAATTAAACCATCATCGATTCCAGCAATATACAAATTGGCAGCCACGCTTCGTTTCTTAGCTGAAGGAAGCTACCAAAGATCCGTCGGCAAGGATATTGATATTGTTTTAGCTAGATCAACAATTTCCAAAGTAATTAATGAAATTCTAAATCTTTTGGAAAGGAAATTATGTGCAAACTGGATACAATTAAAGTTGACAGAGGAGGAAAAGCGCGATTCCAAAAGATTTTTTCTGGAAAAATATGGACTACCAGGAGTAGTAGGATGCGTGGATGGTACGCATGTTAAAATTGCTAAGCCTCACCGTGATTGCAACCTTTACTATAATAGGAAAGGTTATTACAGCATTAACTCTGTAGTAGTAACTAATGTATTTTTTAACGTTATTAATAAATAAAATGAGTTTCATTTGCAGATTTGTGACTATAAAATGAAAATAAGGGCTGTTGATGCCGCTCATCCCGGTTCCCGTCATGATGCCCTTATTTGGTATATGAGTGATGCTAGAAATCATTTCTTGGAAAGATTTGAAAGCGGGGAACGTGGGTCTTGGCTACTTGGAGATGCCGGATTTGCATTGGAGCCCTTTTTAATGACCCCATACAAATTTGCACCACCGGCATCAACTCAATCGAATTTCAACAAAAAGCACTCAGCAGCAAGAAATGTTATAGAGCGGACAATTGGAAATCTGAAAATACGTTTTCGGTGTTTACTTAACACCTTATACTATGATCCTCAAAAAGTAGTGAAAATGTTTAATGTCTGTTGTGCTATTCACAATGTGTGCAAGGAATACAATGCGGATTTAAATGAAGAAATGAATGAATCAACAGAGGTCTATTTTGAAGACGAAAATTATGGAGCTTATGTAGTAGAGGCAACCAGAATAAGAGATGCTATTGCACAAAGCCTTTTATGAAATATTTTAAAAATAAATCTTTTGCTCTGAATTGTAATTTTTTATTATTAAAAAAAATATTCAAAAACAAATTCAAAATACAACTAATTCATAAATTAAAAAAATTCACTACAACATATTAAATTCAAAAACAAAAAAAAAACTAATTTCTTATTTGAATCGATTATTTGAGAAAGACCACATGTCCATGAGACCCCATTTTAGAGGAGGCACAAAAATGATTCTAGTCCCAAAAATTTGTACTATCCTTAATTAGTTGATTATACCAAAGTATTACTAGGACTATCCTACACTACATGGTAAAGTATTAGAGTTCAAATACTACATCTTATAATAAAAAAAACTAGTTAAAGTCATTGGACATGTGGGGTTTCTCGAATACATAAATTAAACTATTGTTTTTATTACAAACAAAAGTATTTTATTCAATAATTAAAAGACTTATCTTGCTTAATATAGAAAAATGATGTTTAATTTCAGTAGGTACTAATTAAACTTCATCATTTTCCTTACATTCTTCATCGAATACTGGCCATTTGTATAAGGTTCCAGGTGTATTTTTACCTCTGCTATCTATAGTTACTTTTTCTTGAGATAATAAGTTGCATAATGGCCTAATACAGTCAGGTTTTACGCCATGAATGTTTATGAAGGCTTTATTACAAACTGTGTACTTTGTTAGTCCAATTTTTTCGGACTAGAATGATTTTTGTATCTTCTCAAAAATGGGGTCTCATGGACATGCGGGCTTTCTCAAATAATCGATTCATTTATAACTTGCTCCATCAGGAGGCTGTCTTTGAGTTTTGTGTAGTTCGTGGTCTGTTACGCTGTATGTTAGACGTAGAATAATACTTTGTAAATAGGCATCTTGTTCATTAAAAAATTTGACGAATTTTTTTAATATGCCAATTCTCACTTCTTTACTTATATGACCATAGCAGTTTTTCTTGAACCAATCATAATAGGGTTAGTTATTTACACAAAAATCAAAATTCAAATAAATTGATGATAAATTACATACAGTCGTCTCCAGGTTTTGCAGCTGGAATAGATTTACTTTTCAGGGGGTATAAGCTATACATTTCACCCTCGCTAACTTGATAATTTCCGACTTGCTCTTAAATTTGTTTACTACACCTCTCTTCTTTTTACGAGGCGGGCTAACACCAGGACTATTGCTATCGCTTTTTTCTTCCATATTTTCCAAAAAATTGAAGTTCATAAAAATTATAAAACCGCCAAAACAACCTTTAACTTAACAGAAACGTAAGAATCGATCAAGTGTCGCCAAGCCAAATATCAAGAAAGCCCACATGTCCCGGACTTATGGGGTTTCTCAAATATAAGTCAAATTCGACCGGCTATAAGTTGTTCATTAAAACCTGCGCTTGTGTAATTTCTCTCTGACTAGTGTATTTACCCCTATTAAATGGTTTGCCATACTCAGCTCCATTTTGCCAAAATTGGGACTTGTGGGGTTTTTCAATTAATCTATTCATTTTTTCCTTATGCGTTTTCTTATTTTCTGGTCTCGATGTCTAGTTTAATTTCTTCTATTTCTATTCTTCTTTTTTTTATTTCATTTTTTTCCAACAACATTTTCTCAATTTCAAGGTGGTGACGACTAGTTTCTATGTTCTGTTCTTTTATTGTTTCAGTTTGTTTCTCTAAGGCCCTGTAAATGCGTTTTAAACTTGTTCTGTTATCGCTCGCAATATCTATAGATTCATTTAATTTGATTAATATTTTATGAAACGTGTCTTTTTGTGTTTCCATATATTTTTCAATGCTGTTTTGTGATTTTCGTGAGGTTCTTATATGTGGTTCATGTGAAGACGAAGCAGATATGTTTATAGTATTCTCAGCATTTGTTATTTCTTGTAGTACTTCTTCATTGGTATTTTTCTCTATTACCGTATCATTAATCTCGCTTTCCTTCTGAGTAACACCAAATGATTTTCCACCTTTTATTCCCTCAACAACGCTGTAAATTCCAGCGATTTTTGCAATAGCGTCCTCCACTGTTGTAATGGGTAGAATGTTATTTAAACCACCACCAGTTGCTTTCACCTCTCTTTTATTATGCGCTAGTTTTTTCCTGATATTACATTTCCAATCAAACCACACCTGAAAATAACAATTTTCTTCATGTTTTTTTTTAATTTAAGTAAAATTATTACCTTCCTCCACCCACTTGCATCTTTTTTTGGCGGGCCCTCGCTGTTTAAAATATCCATTAAAGTTGTCCACAGGGAGTCCGAACGACTTTTATCTCCTTTTAAAAAACCTTTGGCCAAGTCAGTATTTTTTTCCATAAACTCTAAAAACAATTTCTCTTGCCTAGAATTCTTGTGTTTTCCCCTAAAAAATGACCATTACTGCATTAATTATCATATAACAAAACATTTTTCTTACATTTTCACAGCTTCTTTTAACTTTTGTCTTTTCTGAGCCAATTCCACTGATATGTCAAACATGAATTCATTTCGGTTTAAATCCGGAACAAAACGAAATGCAGAACACCAATTTTCATCTTCGAAATTTTAATTTCACTTTTCAATTTCGTTCGATTTCAGAACACCTAATTTCATTTTCATCCTTCAAATTCACAAAATGTGAAATGTGGAACATGGGCGATTGTTTCTATATAACAAAATAAAGTAATAATAAAGGCATTTTATGGTACCGTAACAATTACACAAATTAAACAGTCCCCTGACAACAGTCCCCTGTCAACAGTCCCCCGCTACATACAGAAACAGGTAACTGTTTCATTTATTAGGGGACTGTCCTTATTGTACTTTTGCCTTTGTTTTAGGTCTATAACCATCTTTTAATCATGGCTCGAGAAAGAAGAAAGTGTCTACGGAAGAAACAAAAGCTCACAAGTTTACTTAGAACTACACAGAGAACTTGGAACTACCGAATAAGACTGTTTTATTTTTATATATATGCGTTATATGTTTCTAAAGTATATATTCTACTAATAAATGCTTATTTCACTTATAAATACAGTCCTCTGACATATGCAACAGTCCACTGTGTCGAATTTTTTAAATTTGCTCAATAATTCCTAAAATAAAACAAATATATTTGGGTCCCTTACTGTTTATTATCCACCAGATAGATATCTATTTAATTGTATAGTTTTTTTTTTCATATTCACGTAAAAAAGTTGCTGGGACAGATTTATTGCAAAAATTTACCAGTTTACAGAGAAACACCCATATAAGTACCTAAAATGCATTATCGAAGAAACAAAAGTAACGCAGATAACCGTCACAGGCGAAGCTGTGAAGTGCGAAGACCACTCTGGTATTCTTTTATAACTTAGCGATTGTTCCTATTCTATTATGTGTTAGATTGGCCAGTATCGAACTGCTACTGAGTTTTCTATCCAATTTATTTACGAGACCGATCAATCCTTAATTCCACCCACTCAGCAGTGTTTAAGATCTTCTTCATGCATTTTCATCACCATTTTGCTAGTGTGTATCCATCCATATCTAAAAACCTTATAATTTTTACTTGTAAAATATAATCGTAATGGCAGTTGGATGTGAACAGTTCAAAAATGGCGCGAAATTTAAAATGACAGCTCTTATTTAAACATGGTATACAGAAATAAGGTAATGTAAAAGGCTGCATATCGTAAGACGGTATTTTAGTGTTGACGTCAACTGGGGTCCGCTTTCCATATCGAATTTCTATGGAAGCTGTTGTTGTTTTTTCTGCATTAGAGCGCCTTTTTACGGTATTCGAAGCTTCCATCTCATTTCTTGCAGTGCTATTAATCCAGCTTATACGATTCCATTAAAATTGCCGTCTTCTACATTTTACCAGTTTGTAGCATTATTCTCGCATTTCCCAATCAGTATTTCTTCCATAGTTCTAAGGCCGCTATTACATTAGGATGCCATGGCAGCGTAGCCAGCAACGTAGCCATCTGGAATATGTACATTTGCATTATGAGTATTAGACCTGGCGACGGCCTGGCCACGTATCCAGAATGGAAGCGTGGCCATAGCGTTCACACATCCCAGATCTATTTGGTTACGTCGCCGGTGAATTTTTTTACTCCGATTAGCTGTCACTTTCCGTATTTTATTTGTTTTTATTGTTTTGTTGGAATGGAACTTTTCGACACGGAAAGATTTATTTTAAAAGCAGACCGGCGATTTTCCTCAGAGGAATATTCAGATAGGGTAAAAAAGAAATAGGGTGTACCCAATAGCGCCTTTTATTCCTTTTCAAACCTCTGATGCCTTTTTGCGACACAAATACAACAACATTTTTTCTTCGATTTCCATTTTAAAAATAACATCTGACATTAGCATCTCACATTGGCCGCTGCATTTGGCAACTTGTAAAATTTGATGTAGCCATAGTTACGTTGCTGGCTACGCTGCCATGGCATCCTAATGTAATAGCGGCCTAAGTTGTTATTCCATTTATTGAGGTGACATGTGTACTGGAAGCCGGCTTCAAGTCGACTTAAGTCATGTAAAGTCAGATAGCCTTCAAGTCAGCATGTCTCAAAAAGAACCGAAAAATTTGTCGGGTCGGCTTCAGCGCTTGAGTATTGAAATTAGTTCCCCCTTTACTATGCAATTCACTTCCTTTGCAATTCACTTAATAAAATTATTTTATTTATATAAGCTGCATATAAGTGTCAAATATATTTCAAGCCAGCTTGAAGTCAAGCTCTCATATCAAGTCCTCAGTCCGACATGTAACAGTACTAATTGTTTCCATTCATAATCTAACGCTGTCCTAACAAAACAAGATTATTTTTACAATGTTCGTTCGTGAGCAACTCATGGCACAAGGTTCAGGTATTGTTTCCAATCAGTGCCGGATTTACCAACAAGCAAAACAAGCAATTGCTTGAGGCCCCTACCCTTAAGGGGCCCCGCGCCTCTTTTATTTTGTTTGGTTCGTCTTTATAGTCCATTCGAATGCGGTGGAGGGTGGGGGGGGGGTGTTCCAAAATAACACCGTTAAGAAAATCGAACCCTAAAGGTTTTTGGGGTCGCTGATCACGAAAATCGAGGTCCCGCGGTCCTAAAATTAGGGCGGCACCCCTAAAAATGCAAAAACCACCTCGCGATTATTTCAGTAATAATGAAAACTAATGCGATGAAATGCATTTTTTTAATATTTATTAAAATTAAGGCGAACTTAATGGTAAGGGGTACTCCTAAAGGGTTGAAACTACCCCTAAATTGGTGAAAAATGGCAAAAATTGTAATTTTTTTTTTCAAGTTTATGCTTCAAATTCGATTGTGGGCGTACTGTCAGGCAAAAATAAATTATTTTCAACCCTTAAGGGGTTAAAACTACCCCTACTATAATAGAAACAACTTTATATAAAAAAAATTGCAAACTTTTTTTTTTGATTTTTGTTTGAAATGTGGTTCAAAAGGTATTATAATATACATATAATTATAAGCCATTTTTCGCCAATTTAGGGGCACTTTCAACCCTTTAGGCGTACCCCTTACTCTTAAGTTCGCCTTAATTTAGTATAAATCAACCACCTTCGCAAATAAATATTAAAAACAGTGCATTTCATCGAATTAGTTTTCATTATTATTGAAATAATCGCGAAAACCCCCTAAAAAGGGGTGTTTTTTGCATTTTTAGGGGTGACGCCTTAGTTTTAGGACCGCGGGACCTCCAATTTCGTGATCAGCGACCCCAAAAACCTTTAGGGCTCGATTTTCTTAACGGTGTTATTTTGGAACACCCCCCCCCCTAGTTTTCAATGAACTATATTGTAGGGGTAGTTTTAACCCCTTAAGGGTTGAAAATAATTTATTTTTGCCGGACAGTACGCACACAATCGAATTTGAAGCATAAACTTGGGGAAAATTTTTTTTACAACTTTTGCCATTTTTCGACAATTTAGGGGTACTTTCAACCCTTTAGGAGTACCCCTTACCATTAAGTTCGCCTTAATTTAGTATAAAGGAACCACCTTCGCAAATAAATATTAAAAAAGTGCATTTCATCGCATTAGTTTTTACTATTACTGAAATTATCGCGAAAACCCCCTAAAAAGGGGTGTTCTTTGCATTTTTAGGGGTGACGCCCTAATTTTAGGACCGCGGGACCTCGATTTTCGTGATCAGCGACCCCAAAAACGTTTAGGGTTCGATTTTCTTAACGGTGTTATTTTGGAACACCATAACGCGCGTTTTGAATGGACTATTAGATAAAAGGGTACTAAAAAAATGTTTGGCCATAATGTTTTCATAATATTCTTTTGCGAATCAAATATATACAACCGTCATAGTTTTGCGACTAAAACAATAAATGTGAAATTAAACGTAAATACAAACATTTCAAACTTTAAAAGCAATGGCTACTTAGAAAAGTGTAGCAGCGTACCGTGGCGCTCCTATTAAGCAGCCTACACACGACAGACTTGGTTGACAACTAAGTTGGCAACATTTGGAGTTGGTGTCAGAATTGAAAGTGTGTGGATTGGTTAACAACTTAAAATTGAAGTTTGCCGACGGTTGGAGTGAAATCAAAAAGTTTTGATTTTTAGTAGAAGTTTGCAACCATGTTGTATGTTTGTAGTGGTGTTGAGAACTTAGCCAGCGAACATCCTTTGAAATAGTCATTTGAACTGTGCACTTCTGTGGATGTTTGAACGGATGTTGGCGATCTAGTTGGAGTGTCTGTATATTTCATGATGCCAACTTAGTTGTCAACCAAGTTTGTCGTGTGTAGGCTGCTTTAAAGGAACTGATAGGATCTAGTGAACGCTAGTTCATAGTTTCTGCCTCTTGTTCTCTTCTCCTTAAGTTAGTGTTTGATTTATTGTCGTTTTAGTTGTCGTCCAAGGGTTTGCATTTAATACGTCAAAAATTTGTTAGTATCTTCCTTTGTAAAATCCAATAAGTTTAATTGATGCTTAACATTAACAAGAATAATTTTAATATATTGATTTCCGGAGATGATAATATAATTTATACTAGCAAAAACCCGCGTGCATTGCAACGCCTTTTAATAAATAAAAATAGGTGTGCATAGTCCGGGATGAAAAAAGGTATAATGAAACAAAGAGCAAATTTGCAAAACATGATTAAGGGGTACATAAAAAAATGTAGTTACCTATAAAAAATATGTTACCTATAAAAAATATGTTACCTATAGCTTTTTTTTAAACTCGCATCAGCACCATCTATCGGAAAAATTTTGTACTACGTGCACAAAAGACACAGAGCCAATCATATTACGACTCGCGCTCATAGATTTTGACGTTCTCAGGTAATTGGCACCCTATGCAGAACTTCCTTATGGCGATTTCAACATTGTTTTCCACAAAAATAGTTCTAAAAATGGTCCTCAATTTTGCAAAATTGATGCCCGCTGTGCAGCCCGAAAATTCACAATTTGTCGCCCCGAAAAATCGAATAAAAACATTTGGGCTTGAAACGAACATTGGCAACATTATAAGACGACACTACTGATTTGATCCTGAAAAGGGCAGTAGCTGTTGTTTAAGCAGCTGGTCATACCGCCCGCACAGGCAATACATATTAATGCAAGGTTAACAATTCACCGTAACGCTTCTTTATAAAAAATACTCGATGTTTCACTTCTACACAACGTTTACAACGTATTTTTTAAATCGTCATAAATGTCGCTCATCGCAGTGTCTATCACGAACTTTCAAGGAGCAGCCAACAGCTCAATGTCATGATCAACATTAATCTCAGAACACTTTCTATATCCTACAGGAGAATAGTACTGAATTCTGAGTTTTCTGATTGAGCTCGCATTTTTTGTTTTAAATGACGTATTTAAATCTATCCCTAAATGCATTAATTTCAACGGCAATCTTTCGGGACAACTGGCAACGTTTGCTCAAAATCTATGCCAATAAAACAGTAACTTCTCAAAACAATTGGGCTTTACTTGCAATCTTGCATTGCTCTGTTAACTGGTTCAATAGATAAATTATGTGCCATGGTACATTTATCCCAGGCCCAGACAACCCTCATGCAGTATTGTAAAACTTTGGCTTTGTTCGATCAGTATCTTAAGCATAGAATGAACTGTTTTTCCTTAAGTGAATAAAGTTGCCACAATCTCTGCTAATGATCCTGCTGTGGTAACCCTTTTAGCTCCACGTATTTTGGGTAATATGAGATTAATTGAGAAAGTTATGACAGTGCCTCGTGGTGGACGATGTAGAAAAGCGTGGCACTCTTTACCTATATTTTTGTTGTACTAAAACCGGAACTTTTGGCTAGTGCCCGACACTTTTTTACATTTCGAAAGGTAGGCCCTTTCCATATACTGGCTGGCGCAATTAAAACCTTACATTTAAAATTATTTTTTTACGTTTTAGTTTATTTTAAACTAGAAGCTTTTTGGTTAATTATCCGAGATTTTATAGTCAAAAAGTGGTGGAAATTTTTAAAAGAATTAATCTTTCAGAAGAGGTAGTATTTGCAAGGCCAATAATAAATATCCACGTCTGCCTTTCGAAACCTTATTCTACTATCGAATCACACTGAAAAACTGATACCATAGTCAGCAAAAATATATCCCTGATAGAGTACATACTTTTTTTTATCATTGCGATTGTAGACCTGAAGGAGCTCTATTTAAATATCCATTGTTCCCTGAGTGAAGGGTTCCCTATAGTACGATCAAGATATTTTTAGGAAAACCTAGATATTTAGATAAAACTCTGTGAGGTCTACAACTGAAATGATAAAAAAATGTTCACTTGCTTTCCTTCGGCTATCGGTTGAAGTTTTTGGTCTAATCCGGTTGTCGGACACGATAGTCGGTACAGAAAGTCGGATCTGATAGTCGTATCCACCTGAAATATGGCCGCAAAAGCCAGCCGCCATCAGTTTTAAGCCAGCCAGACAGCAGTTTTAAAATAGTTTTTGTACAGACAGACATTCCAATTATATTTATATAGATTAAGGTATTCAGGCCCACATGTTTCTTTTGTTTTGCAATTTTTCGAAACGCACCGGCCCATTCGATTATCATTATATGAACTTTTCTTTTGTGTGTGTGGGGGGGGGGCGGTAGTCATTGCTGGGGGCCCCATCAAGAGATTGTGCTTGGGGCCCCGCAATATATAAATCCGGCTCTGTTTCCAATATACAAGCTAAGGTTTGACTGAGGATAAGGCTGGGGTCTGGAGACTCTCTTAACACTCTTCGATAGTCTCAAGATCATAACTCTTTTAATAAGATTTAAATTAAGTCTCATAGTAGTATTATTATGAGATAATAAGACCTACTAGAGTTACTAAGTCTTTCATTCTCATAATGAGATAATGTCTATACTCTTATTTTGAGTGCAAGAAAAACTCTATTCTTAAAGAGTCTTTTTTATGAGACCTTTACTATCAAAGGTTTTAACTGTGAAAATAATGTCCTTATGAGTATAAGAAAGTTTTTACAAGACTTCAAGTATATCCCTTCTTATAAAAATGCTCTTATGAGACGAAAAATGTTAAATTTATAAGAAAACTTTTACTAGTGCAAAAAGGTTTCGATTTCAGAACTAGAGTTTTGTTCTTATAAAAAAGCTTAAACCACCGACCCGCCAAACTTTCGCTTAATTTAGAATTTTATCTAACAAAATTCCATAAATCAAGCTAATTTACTCAATTGAATATATGCAAAGTATAAAAAGTTATGTCTTTCAGATGATATACCATTTTGAAATAAATAAAGATTTTATTTTTTCCACAAGAAATAAAATTTCATATAAATGTAGTTGAAAGTTTGATTATTTTTAAGGCGCTTTGATTTTTATCGAGGTAAAATTGTTGTTATTATCAGTAAAATTTCAATCGCAATAAAATTTTACCTTATATTTTCGCTAAAGATCTAATTCTAAAGTCTATAATCCTTACTAATATTATAAATGCGAAAGTAACTCTGTCTGTCTGTCTGTCTGTCTGTCTGTTACGCTTTCACGCCTAAACCACTGGACCTATTTTGATGAAATTTGCTACAGACATAGTTTATACCTTGGAGACGGACATAGGCTACTTTTTATGGAGAAAAAAAAGGGTTGAAGGGGCTGAAATGTGGTTCAATAAGTTGTAAGGGGATTTTTTTTCTTTACTTTTTTTTCTATTGTATAAAAAGTAACTGACTGACAGACAACGCAAACCTAAACCGCTAGAGCTAAAGGGCTGAAATTTTGGCAGTGCATCCCTATAATGATGTGGACATCCACTAAGAAGCGATTTTTCGAAATTCATCCCCTAAGGGGGTGAAATGGGGTTTAACCAAACCGCTGGAGCTGTAGGGCTGAAATTTTGACAGTGCATCACTATAATGGAGTGGACATCCACTATAAAGCGATTTTTCGAAATTCATCCCCTAAGAGGGTGAAATGGGGTTTATCCAAACCGCTAAAGCTATAGGGCTGAAATTTTGACAGTGCATCACTATAATGGCGTGGACATCCACTATAAAGCGATTTTTCGAAATTCATCCCCTAAGAGGGTGAAATGGGGTTTATCCAAACCGCTAAAGCTATAGGGCTGAAATTTTGACAGTGCATCCCCAAGTAACAAAATTCGTCTCATAAGACTCTACTAGTGTCTTATGAGAGGATATTCGACTTTTTTAAGAGAGTATCACTCTCATAACTTACTCTTATAGAACACTACAAGTGCTTTATGAGTGCCTTGTGAGAATTAAATGGCACAATTATGAGAGTTATTTTTGTCTTATAAAAATACCTTAGCTCTCTTTGCAAGGGTAACTATAAGGGCGCTGTAAGAGCTATACTCTCCTTAACAGAACTGTTAGAAAGGGAGCAATATATGGAAAGGCGATGTTGTTTAGAATAAAATAATTTTTATGAGAGTTATTTGCTCTAAATAACTGTCATAAAAATCTATTCGAAAAATATAACACTTAAGAATTTAATATTTATTATGTATGATAATAAACTTTAGAATTCGATTTTTAACGAAAATATTAGTCGCAATTTTATTGCGATTGAAACTTTACCGATAATAACAACCATTCTACCTCGATAAAAATCAAAGCGCCTTAAAAATAATCAAACTTTAACATATTTTTTGAAATTTTATTTCTTAAGAAAAAAATAAAAGCTTTAGTATCGCTCAATAATTTATTTTAAATTGATTTATCATCTGAAAGAAATAACTTTGTATACTTTGCGCATATTCAATTAGGTAAATTAGCTTGATTTGTGGAATTTCGTTTCAGTATAAAATTCTATATTAAGCGAAAGTATGGCCGCTCGATGGTTAAGTTTTTTTATAAGAACAAAATTCTGGTTATGAGATGGTAGTCTTTTTGCACTAATAAAAGTCTTCTTATAAATGTTTTAACATTTTTCGTCTCATAAGAGCATTTATATAAGAAGGGATATACTTGAAGTCTTGTAAGAACTTTCTTATAAGTGTCATAACACTCATAAGGACATTTTTTTGACAGTTAAAGCCTTTGAGAGTAAAGCTTTAATAAAAAAGACACAATAAGAATAGAGGTTTTCTTGCACTCAATATAAGAGTATAAACATTATCTCATCATGAGAATGAAAGGCTTAGTAACTCTAGTAGACTTATTATCTCATAATAATACTACTATGAGTGTTAATTTAATTCTTATTACAAGAGCTATCTTCTTGAGGGTATCGAAGAGTGTTAAGAGAGTCTTATGAGATAATTTCACAATTTCCAAGAGTTTTTCTCTGGAGAGTTTGTTAGTTGGGCACTATAATGGCGTGGACATCCACTATAAAGCGATTTTTCGAAATTCATCCCCTAAGGGGGTGAAATGGGGTTTATCCAAACCGCTAAAGCTATAGGGCTGAAATTATGACAGTGCATCCCTATAATGGCGTGGACATCCAATATAAAGCGATTTTTCGAAGTTCATCGCCTAAGGGGGTCCAATGGGGTTTACGCAAACCGCTGGAGCTATATTGCTGAAATTTTGACAGTGCATCCCTATAATGACGTGGACATCCATTAAAAAGCGATTTTTCGAAACTCATCCCCTTAGGGGTTGAAATGCGGTTTATCCAAACCGCTAAAGTTATAGCGCTGAAATTTTGACAGTGCATCCCCATAATGGCGTGGGCATCCACTATAAAGCGGTTTTTCGAAATTCATCCCCTAAGGGGGTGAAATGGGACTTTTCCAAACCGCTAAAGCTAAAGGGCTGAAATTTTGACAGTGCATCCCTATAATGGCGTGGACATCCAATATAAAGCGATTTTTCGAAGTTCATCGCCTAAGGGGGTCCAATGGGGTTTACGCAAACCGCTGGAGCTATATTGCTGAAATTTTCACAGTGCATCCCTATAATGACGTGGACATCCATTAAAAAGCGATTTTTTGAAATTCATCCCCTTAGGGGTTGAAATGCAGTTTATCCAAACCGCTAAAGTTATAGCGCTGAAATTTTGACAGTGCATCCCCATAATGGCGTGGGCATCCACTATAAAGCGGTTTTTTGAAATTCATCCCCTAAGGGGGTGAAATGGGACTTTTCCAAACCGCTAAAGCTATAGGGCTGAAATTTTGACAGTGCATCCCTATAATGGCGTGGACATCCACTATTAAGCGATTTTTCGAAATTCATCCCTTTAGGGGGTGAAATAGGGTTTACCCAAACCGCTAAAGTTATAGGGCTGAAATTTTGACAGTGCATCCCTAAAGCTTAGCGCCCAATGATACCGTCAACGCCAACGACATCCGCCACCGTCAAAAATGTGAAAATAAATTCAAAGTAATCTCATACAACTTCGCCTAATGGCAACGTCACCATCTCGTGACGAAAAAATAGATTTGATTCTATTTTTGATGGTGGCGGCGCAGGAATACTTCCAATTTTCCACTGTACGTTCCAATAATTGAATTTGACAACAGGAAAACTTCCAACTTTTTATTGAAATTTCCAAGTATTTCATTTGTCAAAACTTTTTTGTACAATGTGTAAATAAAATGATTAAAAACTTTTCTCAAGTTGGCGTTGCAAATTTCTACCGGCTGTGATGGATTCATTGGGCGAACATGTCCGTCATGACGTTACTGGAAAATTTTGATGGTGATGTTGACGGTATCATTGGGCGCTATGCTTAAGCATAGCGCCCAATGATACCGTCAACGCCAACGACATCCGCCACCGTCAAAAATGTGAAAATAAATTCAAAGTAATCTCATATAACTTCGCCCAATGGCAACGTCACCGTTAGATTTGATTCTATTTTTGATGGTGGCGGCACAGGAATACTTCCAATTTTCCACTGTACGTTCCAATAATTGAATTTGACAACAGGAAAACTTCCAACTTTTTATTGAAATTTCCAAGTATTTCATTTGTCAAAACTTTTTTGTACAATGTGTAATTAAAATGATTAAAAACTTTTCTCAAGTTGGCGTTGCAAATTTCTACCGGCTGCGATGGATTCATTGGGCGAACATGTCCGTCATGACGTTACTGGAAAATTTTGATTGTGATGTTGACGGTATCATTGGGCGCTATGCTCTATAATGGCGTGGGCATCCACTATAAAGCGATTTTTCGAAATTCATCCCCTCAGGGGGTGAAATGGGGTTTACCCAAACCGCTGGAGCTATAGGGCTGAAATTTTGACAGTGCATCCCCTTAATGACGTGGACATCCTCTAAGAAGCGATTTTGCGAAATTCATTCCCTAAGGGGGTGAAATGGGGTTAACCCACACCGCTGAAGCTGAAGGGCTTTAATTTTGACCGTGCATCACTATAATAACGTGGACATCCACTTAGGAGCGATTTTTTGAAATTTATCCCCTAAGGGGGTTAAATGGGGTTAACCCAAACCGCTTGGGCTAAACGGCTGAAATTTTGACAGTGCATCTCTATAATGACGTGGACATCCACTAAGAGGCGATTACTCGAAATTCATCCCCTAAGGGGATGAAATGGGGTTAACCCAAACCTCTGATGCTGAAGGGCTAAAATTTTGACAGTGCATCCCTATAATCACGAAGAAATTAATGACTCGAAATTCACTTTATTTAATATTCATTTGTGATTGCTTCATAATTTCTTGCACCCACGTAAATAGGCGAACAAACTTAACGAACGTTCGTCAAACCCTAAAATGTCACTTCTATTGATGACATAAACATGCCAATCTCTGCTTCAAAACTTGCGGATTTGTTGAGCAAATGAACGATATACGATATACGCAGCAATTTGTTTACCATATTTATTAAAAAAATGCAATATAATAAAACCTTTTTAAGGATAATAACAGCTGACTTTTTTTTTTTTTTTTGAAGGAAAACATTGCACATAATAAACAGTTTTTATATAAAGGCGTTGCAAGGCACGCGGGTTTTATGCTAGTCATACATAATATGTAATTATTAAATTCTAAAGTGTTATATTTTTTCGAATTGTTTTTTATAAGAGTTATTTAGAGCAAATAACTCTCATAAAAATTATTTTATTCTAAATAACATCGGCTTTCCATATATTGCTCCCTTTCTAACAGTTCTGTTAAAGAGAGTATAGCTCTTATAACACCCTTATAGTTACTCTTGCAAAGAAAGCTAAGGCATTTTTATAAGACAAAAATAACTCTCATAATTGTGCCATTTAATTTTGATAACGCAGTCATGAAGCACTTGTAGTGTTCTATAAGAGTGCATTATGAGAGTGATACTATCTTAAAAAGGTCGAATATCCTCTCATAAGACACTAGTAGAGTCTTATGAGACGAATTTTGTTACTTGGGTTCTTGTGTGTCTGACTGAACACATCAACTAAAGCATCCATGGCTTCGGTGAATCTGGTCTGGTTGCTCTGGATATCTCCAAGGCCTTCGACAGAGTATGGCATCCCGCTCTGCTGTCGAAACTCCAAGCTAGTGGTATTGACTCAGTTCTAAGGAACTGCATTGAGAGCTTTCTTTCTGGCCGTTCAATCAAGGTAGTATTGGATTGCGTTGAGTCCAACCCTCACTCCATTTCGGCCGACGTTCCTCAAGGGGCGATTCTCTCACCTACTCTCTTTCTTATATTCATTAATGATCTGCTCTCAATCCCATCCAATCCACTTCAAAGTTTTGCCGATGACTCTGCGTTACTCATACTCCTCCTGCAACATAGGACAAGCAAGTGCCAAACCTGCACTCTTAGAACGTGAACTCATGTCCAACTCTCTTAACGCGGACATTAAACTCATTCTTGACTGGAGCCGCAAGAATCGGGTCGAATTTAACGCATGAAAAGCAAAGAACTGCCTTATCTCCACTAAAACTGTACCAACCTTGCCTCCAATTCAGTGGGCAAGGATAATATAATGATCCATATCTTAACATCCTCAACGTGACTTTATACAACCATCTGCGCTGGAATAACCACTT
This sequence comes from Thereva unica, assembly GCA_949987705.1. Lineage (NCBI taxonomy): Eukaryota > Metazoa > Arthropoda > Insecta > Diptera > Therevidae > Thereva > Thereva unica. The sequence goes on from OX465283.1 coordinate 103,379,172, forward strand.
ACTCCAAGTCACCAAACAATCGTATCAATGCCTCGGCTTCCTTAGAGATGCAAGTTTCTCCTGCATCCAGCTGCCTTGGCTATAATCTACAAGGACTACATTCGGCCCCGCCTTGAATACAATTCGTATATCTGGGTGGGCGCTCCTAAAACCACCTTGGCTTGGCTAGACAAGGTGCAAAACCTCGCCATCAAACTCCTTGGCACCCTTTGCTCCTCCATCGATCCTTTAACCCACCGTAGGAATATAGCATCGCTCAGCAAGTTTTACCGCTATTATCATAGCGACTGCTCCACTGAAATCAAAAACCTCCTACCTACACAGCAATTTTTTTCCTGCAACACAAGACTAGCCAACTCGGCTCATCCCTTCACCCTGCAGCCCTCCCCTTCACGCACATTATGGTTTAGCAGTTCGTTTATAAATAGAACAACTCGATTGTGGAAATCTCTTCCGCAGTCGGTGTTTCCGAGCTTATATAACATCTCAGAGTTCAAACGCAAAGTTCATTGACATCTACTCATGCACCCTCCAGACTCCTAAGCTATCCTATCCCATCTATCCTTCAGATCAAGTTTACTACTACTCATTGCACCATGACGGACTAATAGAACAAAGGGTGACTCCTAAGCTTCATCTTACCACAAAGAAAAATCAGCCTGTGGTTTCAATTCCTGCTGCTGTCATTTTCTCAGTGAGGAAGTGGATTAGTTTTGTTTATGTTCCTTTCATTAGCAAGCAAACGTTCCTGTTTAACTGTGATGATTATTGAACAAAGTTTTTGAAGTTTTGGTTAGTCCCATTCGCTTCTGCTCTACTCATTTTGTGATGTTCACATCACTGTAACCATCAAAAATACCCTGCAAGCTAAACTCGAAGAGGGGAAAAGGATGTGATAGGTTAAGGGTATTCTGGAGGATGCATGTGAAGGAACCAGTGGGCAAATTGGAGGACTATTTCCTCTTCATATGGTAAAGAAGCAACCCATCGACTACCACATTCGTACTTTGGATTAGATCGAGAGTTGCGTTGTCCTCTACTGGCAAAAGATCGTAGAGGAGTGACTTCTTTCCTTTTCTTATTCCGGCCTCGATGAACAAGACCAGGAGTAATGGATTTAACTCATATGTTTGTTTTGCAACATCTTTGTCGCCCTTTTAGCTATGGCAATTCTTTGGAAAATGGTCAGAAAGTTTACAGTAACTGCCTCACCACTTTGCATGGTTTTGGTTCCAGTATCCAGGGCTTGGAGGCAGTTTACTTTGGAGTTTATCAGGACACCCGTTGATAGCGAATTAAACTTTGGAAACGGGAATATTAGCTTGATCTCGCGAAACTCTCTTTTGCCGTGATACCTAGCCTGAGTAGGAGGGAATTATAAACCTAACGAGTTTACGTCCAAGTATACCGCAAAATCGACCTTTATACCTGAACCTCTCTTATTGCCAGGAAACTTGACTTTTAGCAATAAAAATATTTTTTTTAAATTTATCCAGAGTCTCCCTCCAATATCTTCTTAAGTATTGATCTTACCGAAAATGTACAGAACCGTTTTTGTAGAAAATTTTATGTATATTAATTTCAAGGACAATTTTCCGCTAGAGGGTAGATAGTTTTGGAGTTTTTACAAAAACTGAAAAAGGGACTTTTAGAGCCTCGTTTAGAGACTTATTTATCAAATGTTAGCAAATCTTGACTTTTTAAACAAAATCAAACTTGTTTGAAAATGCCCAAATTCTGTATAACAACTTATATTAACAATTTGTTAAATTAAAATTCACTTTGCTATACAGTAGCGTAACTGACACCAACCCACACAAAACTCTTCAAAACCCGTATATTATCAAATTTCAAACTCCTCCACCACCACCAAAAAAAAACACAATTTAAATTCCAATATTAAAAATCGATAAAGATATCTTATCTCCTAGATCAGTGATGTACAAGGATTTTCGGATGTTTTTATTCTTTTCAACCACACCGCAGCAGAAGTCATGTTGACAACAGCACACCAAATCTCCCAAAAAAAGTGAAGCATGCCTATTCTCTGTACCTGTTTATCATCCTGTGGCTGTGGTCCTTGGTCCCATGTCACAGCAGGTGATTTTCAGGTTGTCGACATATCCAATATCTCCTTTCAGAATCTCTCACGGGAATTAATGTCCTTGCCCCTTGCCAAATGGAAAAAGGGATAAAAAATATATACACATATAAATTTCTCCAGAAGCGCCAATCAATTATACTCGAAGTGTCTACGATAAAATCGAAAATTGGCCAAGAAAACATCAAGGATTCTAAGAAATTTTTGCAAAACTCCTTGTTGTAAGAAATTTTGGAAAGTTAATAATTTTCCTTCCGTTTATTGAGTTTCCTGTATAATTATAACAAGAATGTGTCCTTTACTTGATCCTTGTCAATTGACTTGAGTTTACTTGTGTTTCCACAAAGAAAAATTCGATTTCGAGATAATCATAGGAGAGGTACGGAACACGGAACAAATTCTATTTGTACACACACAAGATCCTTGGAAAAGGACACTATTCAAGAATCACTGAGCATTTCTATTGTCAACGAAACCACAAAATTGGATAATCAGGATAATCCTCTTACACTGAAGTGTCCTTTTGTTAACGTGTGTTCATGTTGTTTAAGGGGAAACAGAGACAAATTAGGGTCCTTTTATTTCGTATAATTTAAAATTCATGACAATAGAATTAAATAAGCCCCGAATTTCAGGAAGTTCACTTGTTCCTGAAAACGGAAAGAATTTTTTTTATTATTTTTTAAACTGATCTTGATAATGTTTTTTTTACAATGGTGCATCTTTCACTTTTTAAAATGTAGAAACATGCTTTATGCGGATACCAGTATTCAAGCTTATTGAATTGTAGCGAATGCAGGGAGCGTGAAAGACGGGCAACCGATTTATATCAAGTATTTGGGTTTCATAAATCGCGTTGTATCCTTAAAGCAGGATTATTATAATGCCGGATCCACACGTTTGGCAAGGCTTGGCAAGCGAACGCAAATTGCAAACGCTTTCTTAGATTTGGGGAGCATCACATCACATATGGGACAAATGAGCAAATCCCATACAAAAAAATGGCACTAAAAACTATTCCTGCCTCGCTCCACGTTAAATCCCAATGAACTGTAATCGTCAGCGCATGTCAGCGATATAAACATAATTAGAAAAAAATAGACAGGTATAGTTTTCGTTCTTCTGTCCCACTCTTGAGCTATTTTGAAAAGTTCGTTAAACAGGGAAAATAACCGTCACGGTTTTGGAATAAATACATTTATTTAATGAAAAAACTGATAATAAATAAAAATGAGTGATGGAAATTTGTTTCCGTTAATTATAACAAACATCTTATCACTTATTTTCTCTTAAATTCAGCATCGTCAATCAGCAGTCCATTACTATATGTCAGTGGGTTTGACGTATTTTTATTATAAAATTAAAAGAAAAGTGAAAAAAAAAGAAAAATCCAGCAGCAGAATGTTAAAAATTCATAGAAACCGTACCAGGTTTCGTTATTTTATTGTTAAATTAATATTTTATAACGAAGTCAGGTCCAACTTTCTTAACGTGGACATTAAACGAATTCTTGATTGGGGCCGCAAGAACCGTTTTGGGTGCTGTTTATTCTTCACTAAAACCTGCACCAACCTTCCCTCCATTTCAGTGGGCAAAGATAATATAACAGCTGATCCATATCTTAACATCCTCGGCGTGACTTTACCCAAGGATCTGCGCTTGAATAACTACATACTCCAAGTCACCAAGCAAGCGTATCAATGCCTCGGCTTCCTTAAGAAATGCAAGTTTTTCTTTCATCCAGCTGCCTTGGCTCGCATTGCTACAATTTGTCTATCTCACATTTTAATATAAGTTTGGAGAACAATGCTAAAAATGCTTCTAGGGCGAACATTCTAATTCGAAACGTATCGAGCCCATATAATGTTGTGGTTGTAAAACAGGTAGTAAGTCTACCATTTTGTAGGGTTTTCAATTCTCTACAAATATCCTGTTGGAAAAGAGAGTCCTGATCCTGTTTCTTTACAACCCCCTTTAGGGGTATTAAAAGTAGAATACAAGACTTTTGATATGACGCCAGCAATTAGTGCTGTTCCAGTCCTTTAATTACGCGGGTGTCAAAAACCCGAAGCGGCAGAAGGTTGTGGAAAAAGGCGAGCAATCGGCATCGGCTTCGACTTCTTGATACATGAAAGATAAATGATTCTCCGAAGGCTTATATTAATTCTGTTTTCTCAAAACAAAAATATTAATTAAAAACTTAACAAAAATCCTATTAACATAAAAAGTTTTAATATTGTATATATTAATCTTTCTTTAAAATAAAAAAAAACAAATAAATAAAAAACAAACATTTAGAAAGAAAAAAAACATTGATTATTTCTTAAGACTATCCTCATTGGGGACTGTGTTAGTGCTCTTCGATTTGTTCAATTTATCGTTTTTCTTGAAGAATGTGCTAAAACCAATCGCCTGACTGCTACCAGATTTGGCTAAGTTCCTAGTGCTCGACGTGAGCTGCCCCTCTCCACCACTTGCGTTTATTTCCTCGGGCATAATATCAATAGCTAAACTCTGACGGCATAGAGCTGAAACTGCATTCATTTTCGTTTGATCCTTGCTGCCGCGTCTCATTTTAACCTTTCGAAATTTCGATGCTAAGCTTGAAAATCCAAATTTACTAGTAATTTTCCCCGATCTTGCGACAGCTCTCGGTAACGATACATATCCAGCCATGTTGTGACTATCAGTGTCTGATGAGTTTATAACTCCAACACTAGCACTTTTGGAAAGAGCACAATCTTCATTGCTAGTATCGCTGCCAACACTGACGGCACTTAGTCTCTTCTTCCACATATCATCTTTCGGCTCATCCCTATGCAGAGATGGATGGACAACATAACCACGCAGAAATTCTTCTTTTGCCTTTTGCAGTTTTAATGCCCTCTCTGATATTGGAGTCTTTGGTCGTCCGCAGTCTTCTGATGGTGTAGTCGGTGCAGATACAGACGGATGACATGGCAGGTCAAAAGGGAAATGTTTTTTTTCCTCAGGTGAACTTTTATTCGAATCCAGCTTTCTAGTTATCTTCGGCACGGTATTGTCTGACTTATCAGGCTGTATCGGCCACATTTCAGCATTTGAGCTGGAGATACTTCTTCGCCATATAAATTCCGCTTTTCCAGATTTAGTTCCAATTTTTTTAACAGTACTTCCGGAGGATTTTGTGAACAGAGAGGTGGGTTTGTCCTTATTTTTGCGATATAGATGTTCCTTTTTGGGTGGTTCTGGATTAACACACTTTGGAATAGCACCACTATGCTTATGAAGAATCTTGAGACTGTCACACGCTAATGGAGGTTTACATTCATATTCCGAAGAATCCTTAGCATTAGCAGGAGGACACTTCCAATTAGATGGAAGGGCATCCGCACTGCATGACTTTGAAATTTTATTATCTCCACTACTAGTCTCCTTCGGTGAACAACTAACCTTCGCAGAAGCATCATTCTGTCGTATATTTCCAGCACTGGCAGACTTAACAACAAGCTCAACCTGTTCTTGATACTTTGTCCTCTGATCTCGAACCCGATGATCCAATACTGGTGACCTCAGCGCAACTGGAGAACATGATCCTGAACTGCCTGGCGATCGGCTTGATCTTTCCATAGCTAATTTCTGATTGTACTTCGCTATCATAAATCGTATAGATGGTGATGGTTCTTTTGGCGGTGTTATTTTCTGTTCTACTCTTTTTTGCGAATTTGGTGATTGCGGAATGGGAGGTAAACTGGTAACTACTGCTTTCGATTTATCAAATTCATTTTCTTTATCATTTCTTTCTGATGCACTCGATGACTCTATATCACGAGCTATAACAGCTTTTGATTCTCCACTACCCTCTTCGACTGTTGTGAAAATCTTTCTTTTGGTCTTAATAAAAATACTGGTAGAATTTGAGTGATTTTCCTGCAGTGGAGCGCCCATCAGTTGTATACAGGTTTCTGTTGGTGATATTAAAACTTTTGAGTCGGATGGTTCACGTGTTATTTCACTCTGCTTAATCATTTGCCCCGGCTTTATTTTAAGTACATAAACAATATCATCCCCAACATACCCATCTTCTTTCTTATCGTCATTCTTTTTTAATTCATCATCTGGATTTTTCTTTGCTCGACTTGTTTTCCTCTTCAACCGACGCGGATTTTCCAAAATTACATTTTGATTATCTTCATCACTACTATCACTTTCTGTTTTACTATTTTGACGAGATCCCATTTTTCTTAATCGTAATTTTTTTTTACTGCCATTGCTGGCATTTCGATTCAGTTTTTTTGCTGTTATATCTGGAATTTCTGCTTCGGGAGGATCTGGACGATCATTGATTGAGTTTTGTGTATTATTATTTGTTGTTGCTGTACCAATAAGGACTCTTGGTTGATTTATGACTACTTGTGTTTGAAATACTGTTGGTGTTGTACTAACGATTGCTACACTTTTATCAACGCCATCATCTGATGTTATGTTGATTTTGGGAATATGTTCACCAGCTTGTTGCTTTTGCATATCTAAAATATTGAAAAAGTAATCAGAAAAATGTATTGATTATGCATAACGTAAAAAATATTCAGATTCGAAGCTTAATTTTAAAGGATTACAAGAGATTCGAGTCTTGTACTAAGGTAATTTGCACAAGCACATTTTGTTCTTTCTGCTGTTAGGCTTTTGCAAAGTTTCTTATGTAACCGGTCTCAAAGTTAAACTAGGTGACTAAAGTTCCTCAAGTGCCCTACTCGACGCTGGAGTCCCCCAAGGCTCCATTCTTGGGCCACTTGTATTTAGTAATTTGCCTAACGACAATCTAAGATTCATATGTATGCAGACGATGTGCAGCTTTATGTCCATATGTGTATGAGGAAGCTTGCTGTTGACTTGCGTTAAACTAGGTCTTGTTTGCGTTAATAAAGCAAGAAATCTGGGGAAGGTACTGAATACCTGTAAAGTAAAACCTACGGACTCCTGTCTAAATTTAGTTATCATTGTGGCTTGTTAAAGAGGTCTGTGCGAATTTGTTTAAAGCCTTACTATTACTTCTTCTAATGTATGGCCTTTCCATCCGTCCCTCTCGTTTATTCATGGCCCATAAACTTGAAGTAGCGTTTAACGATTGGTACGCCGTTTTGACCACATTTGACCCTACTCACCCTGATGCTCGATTACATTGATCAAATTTACAAGCTACTTGCCGGCGAATTCACTAAGAAGCTAGACCAGTGTTATCATGTCCACTAACTAACTAGCAGATTGTAAACAATCTGCCCAGAAAGTTGAAAGCCAGGCTACTTTACTCGCTACTCTCTGGCGTGTGGGCTTATTAGCTGGTAAACTAGCCGTGTGTCATCGTAGTGGCTAGTGAACTAGCCGCGAGTATCTCATTATTTAGTTTCATTGACTACAAAATGACGGAATTAGATCGCGATAGCTAGTTGACTACTGAGTGAGTGGAAAGTTTTGAGTGTCATCGTCACTATCACACTAGCTGACTCGCCGGCTTCTAAGCTCGCCAGCTAGTAGCTTGTTAACTCGCTCAATGTAATCCAGCCCTGATTGGCTATCGTGAATATATCCTATACTGAGACACGGTTAAGAGTTTTCGTTGAACATTTTCAACTCTGCTCAACTCAACGAAAATAGGTAGGTACTGGCAAAGCTACAAAAAGTGAAAATGTCGCGCCTCGTTTCGATGTCAGCAGAGAGTTTATATTTAATAAATACTTTTACAGAAAAATCTATAATAAGATAAATTGGCGGAAAAAGGTGGCGAAGATGACAGTCAGAAATGGAAACGCATAGAGTTAAGTCGTTGAGTTGAAGTGTCATTTCAACTCAACCACAACTCAACTCGACTCCCATGGAAACTCGGTACTGCAGGGGCGCAAACCGGTTTCTGTAGCTTTCACAATTCCTCAGGAATAATAATTTAATAATTCCGCGTTTTCGCACGCTAATAGGTCATCGTGCTGTGTTTTCTTTGCAGCACAACTTTGGAACTCTCTCCGTAAATTTGAATCTCCCTGGCCCACGGGATCATAATGCATTTTCAAAGTAGCCCGCGATATCATTTGGATTGGCCAATGGTGTAAATAGTGCTTGTACTGCTACACCTAATCTAAATCTCAGTGTCTAAGTAAGTTCACTTCGGAAGATAAGTTCGCAACTGCCCCTCTAGATCATGCATTAGATGTAATAAAAAGCATAACACATTATTGCACATGGAAAGCAAGGCAACACATACAAGTATTCAGGATCGTGAGGTATGTCCTGCTGGGCACAGCTATAAGATGTCGAACCCATAACATGTCAAACAACTGACCAAGCATCTTGGCTTGCCCAAACGAGCTGAAAGCATTTCAACCTAAGGTACCGCGGAACAGCGTCAATCATCATATAAAAGAGTGAACGTACAATGCATGGCAGACGGCTTTTATACATATGTCAATTGAAGCTCATATTCTGCCGCAGATAATTTCGCAGCAGCCATCGTGTCAGCTTAAGATCGAATCATGGCCGTTACCAAAACAATTGATCTCTTGCTGACACCAACTTCAAAGGATTTTGACACCTGGAGGAGAAAGAGGAATAAACTAGTAACCTCACAGCCGAAGAGCAAACATGTGGGACCCATTTCATCCAAACAATAAAACGACACATAGGTATGTAGATGGACGATTTACCAATAACCTCCCATTCAAGATCTGTCTCACAGAAGTCAGTCCTATTTTGTCTGGCACTTATTGAAGCCAGGGCTGATTAAACAGCAACAATTGAGCAATTATAAAACAATATAACTCTTGTTATATTTTGTTAATTAGCCGAAATGAAGAGTAAGTAGGAAGAACAAAGCACTATGTAAGCCGCAGCCGTGAAGACTTTTTGCATAAAATCCTTTACATGCAAACTCCATTCACATTGATCTAGGAAATGTGGTAATACGAGCAACTTATGAATTGATTGCGCCTAGACCGTTACTACATACGAAGAGATGGATGGGCCTGGTCATGTATTTTGACCTGTTATTTTAATTTAACAGCCGTTAAATAAATTAGAATTTTACGTTTTTCGTTTATCCATCTGGAGCAAATGGTCCCAGGCTAGATAAACGATTTGTACTGAAGGAGCGGCTGCTGGTTTAACGAGGGATTTTCATTTCTAAAGAAATGACGGTCATTTGGATGCTTTTGTTGCGATTCGGTATAAGTGGACATTCCATGCAAGATTCTCGCATAATGTTACGCTTAAATGATATTAAAAGGTGGATCAGTTGTTAGTCTTGCACCGTCCACTGAGAGTGAAGAAATATTGGTGCAAGTTTTACTAGAGATAAGAACCGTTGTACTCAACTCGATTCTTCTCGCGCCAACCAATTTTTTTGTCTCCGTTGATTAAATTGAACATATTTTTACGTTCATAAAGTAAAGGTCTGTCACGTGCTTGTGGTACACTATCGAAAGCATAGGGGTAACGCAAAGAAGCTAGACTGTAAAGTAGGGAAAGGACTATGTGAATGATATACATATATGAAGATTAGAAATACAACAGACAATAGAAATAACCCCTAGAGAACTTTGAAGATAGAATGCCCGTCCAAAGGTGAACTAAGATGCTAATAAATCAGCCCACGATTTACTTTTCATTATCAGTCACCATGCCGCGAGTTGAATCTACATCGACGGAGGGCCACGCCCATATTTTAGGACTGCAGTCCTCGATTTTCGTGGTCAGCGACCCAAAAAACATGTAGAGAATGATGTTCATAACGGTGCTATGTTTCGACATCCCCCAGCGCGTTTTCGTTGGACTATATTGAATACCTTCTAATGATTCTCTAACATGTATTTATGAAATTGTGTAATAAGGTGAACCCTGACATGTGATATTGAACGGGCAAATTGAAACTGTTGACAACAGCCAATGTTATATTAAAGCTATTTACCGTACCAAGTGATCGATATTGAGGGTAATTGGAGAAATATAGAAATTATGTTAAATCTAACCAATCGTCAAAACATATTAGACAAACTTACCTAAGTATTTACAAACTAAGTTAATACTTTTATCCAAACTTTTTAATTTACTATCAATAGCTGAAGTTTTTTCAGATATCATTTCTTTACAGCAAGCCTCATCATCTTTAAGAGTATCCAACTGAAATACAAATATAAAATTAGTTTCACTGCTGCAACTCTTCTTTTACAAAGAAAAAAACATACCAATCCTAACAAATCGGACACCAATTTCTTAACCAAATCAAGAGCATCCTGGGCCGTTTGACTACCTTCATTAGTACATTTTTCCAACTCTGGCAATGTTTCCTTCAATGAAGCCAAAACAGATTGGCAATGTTGAATATTCTTCTTAAAACTCTCTTGACCATGCAAACACAACTTCAAATAATTAACATTTTCTAAAGTTTGATTCGACAATCGATTAACTTTGGCATCCCTTTGAAGAACAGTGTCACGCTTTCCTGCATTACTTAAAACGACAAAAAAATATTTTGAGCGTGTTTAAAACTTAATTTGTTAATTTAATACCAGAAATCACTGCAAGGAACTTCATATTTATACACAGGCGTTTGCTGTTCAACAATTGGCATAGCAGCTAGTAATGGTGCCGCTGTTTCAATAATATCATCTTCAACTTCAACAATAACAGCTTCAGGTTCATCTACGTTATGATCTTTGGCATCTAGCTCTGGGTTAGAGGATACTTTTCTATCATTAACACCATTGATGTCTTTTAGTTCATCCATATTGCTAAGAGACAAACTCGATGGCTGATGAGATATGGACGGTACAGAAGGATTGGGCGATATACTGTCCAATGATAATGATCTACCCAATGTTGGGGAACTTTCGTCTAAAATGTATTAGTAGTAAGTAATATCGAAATTATCTTTTTAAAATATTTGTAACTTACGAGTTTTCATTTCATGAGATGCATTTCCGACATCCAAAGGACGATATCCTGGATGTAATAATGCGAACGTTGATGACTCTGGGCCAATTCCTCTTGCCTTTTCCCATTCATATAATTTTCTAGTAAATTTTCGTGATATTCCTTCAAATTTCATTACACCTATTGATGTTTGTACTTCGATTTCTTTAGCAGGTGAATCTGTGACAATTGCCTTAAGTTTGGAGAGCCTAGAAGTATGTTATTAAAAATTTTCCAATAAAGATAAATCATGTTCAATCACTTTTCTAATTTATCCTTCTCATGTGACTTAACTTTGTCACGTTCTGGTCTGTGTTTTTCTCTGTCAATATCTTCCTTTGATTTCTTTGAGCTGTCAGATTTTGAGCTATGACCAGATTTTCCTGATCGTTTTAGTGAATCCTGGCTATTATATGGAGGAACTGTGTTTGATTCTTTCATTTTTTTCCATTGTTCTTGAAGAGAAGTATTTTTGTTATTATTGACACAATATATTCTATATTATTAAATGTTTCTAGAGGAACTCATAAATGATGAGGCGATGTTAGATGTAATGCTACCGCTATTGATTTCATAACTCGAACTATTGGTTCTTTTATAGGAAGCAGTCAGGAATTTGTAGTAGTGATCAAAGAAAAAGGAAGTCAATATTAAAAGGAATGACGCGACGAGACTAGAAGGACTTAACCACTTCCAGTCGAAGTAGACCAACTATCGGAATCTATAGTTAGTTAGTCTATAACCATCTTCATGGTTGTTATGCTAGGTACAAAAAAATATAATGCTTCTATTCTATATCTTTCTAGATATGCCAACAAATATTGGCAAGCTAAGCTGCTGCTGCTCATTCAGTATCAGGTTCATCGATAGCCACGACGTGATTATATCGATGCATTCCAAGGCTCAATAACTCCATGGAGGTAAAAGGTGACAATATCTATGAGTTTGATATTGTGATTCATGCGGCATCTATTAGAAGTTGAATGAACTGTTATTGGTATCGATTTGGTTAGAATTAACGACTTGTGTACCAAACTAACTTGGCGCCATCTATTAGACTAGAATAGGAACGGACGGTAATTAAAGACAAAGCTTCTCAAACTTTGTGGAAGGAAAGAATATTCCACCACGGTCTAGAAAATGGTCGAAAGTTGTAGAAGTAAGACAAAGGGCGAGCTTGGATATACAGGGTGTTCCGTTACTCATGGTACAAAGGAAAATGGCAAATAGTACATTTTTTTTTTTTTTTTTTTTTTTATGTGACAGTGCTAAGCTCAGGAGTCACCCTTTGTACTACCAGTCCGTCATGTCATTTGTCACGTCATGGTGCAAGGTCTAGCAGTAAGCTTAGTACGGGGAGGGGAGGGGGGTATAGGTTAAGGGTTAAAAGGAACGGGGGGGTATTGAAGAAGGTGGTGATGAACCCTGCGTTTGAACTCTTGGATGTTGTAGGAGCTCGGAAATACTGACTGCGAGAGACTATTCCACAGTCGAGTTGTTCTATTAACAAACGAATTCATATCTTGTTGAGTGCGTGAAAGGGGGAGTTGCAGGTGAAGGGAATGAGACGAGTGGGCTAATCTGGTGTTGCGGTTATAAGATTGCCGTGGAGGCAGGAGAGCGTTTAACTCGGAGGAACAGTCATTATGATAGTAGCGATAAAATTTTGTCAGTGCTGCTACATTCCTACGGTGGCTGAGGGGGTCGATGGTGGAGCCAGCGGTGTCGTCATCAATTAATTTAAGGGCCTTTTTTTGAACCTTATCTAACCATGCCAAGGTGGTTATTGGGGCGCCGCCCCAAACGAGGGAGTTATATTCGAGAAGAGGCCGAATGTAGGATTTATAAATAACAGCGCGGGCCGATGGCTGGAGGAGGAACTTGCACCTCTTAAGAAATCCCAAGCACTGGGATGCTTGTTTGGCGATTTGGAATATGTGATCATTCCAACGAAGGTCTTTGGCTAATGTCACGCCTAAGATGTGTAGGGATGGGTCGGCCTTTAGTTCAACGTCATCCACTGTCAAGGATGGTGAGGTGTTGAACTTCTTTTTTGAGATAAGACAGTACTTGGTTTTAGAGGGGTTGAATTTGACACGATTCTTCTCTCCCCAATCTAGAATTAGTTTGATGTCTTTTATAATAGAGTTAAACATTAGTTCACGATCATCAAGACAGGATCTGGCATGTGTCTGTCTTGTATCGAAGCTGTACGAGTAACGTAGAGTACCGTCGTCAGCGAAGCTGAGAAGTGGGTTGGAGGGGATTGAAAGAAGGTCATTTATAAAGATGAGAAAAAGGGCCGGTGATAAAATTGACCCCTGAGGGACCCCCGCAGAGATGGGGTGAGAATCAGATTTGACGCCATCCAATAATACCTTAATTGAACGGCCGGAAAGGAAACTCTCAACCCACTTATACAGAAGTGAGTCAATTCCAATAGCTTGGAGTTTAGCTAACAAGGCTGAGTGCCATACTCTATCAAAAGCCTTGGAGATATCCAAAGCAACCAAACTAGATTCGCCAGATCCATGCAAACTTCGGCTGAGGTGTTCTGTAAGGCAAACTAAAAGATCACCAGTGGATCTTTTTTGACGGAAGCCGTATTGTTTGTCGCTGATAAGTTGGTTGGATTCTAGATATCCCATAAGCTTTTTGTTAATTATCGTCTCCATGGTTTTGGAGAGAATAGAAGTAATTGCTATTGGGCGGTAGTTGGAGGGATCGCTGGAGTCACCTTTTTTCGGTATTGGCTGAACATGGGCAAGTTTCCAAGAGTCTGGGTAAACTCCGGAAGAGTATGATAGGGCAAAAAGTTTGCGCAGAGGTCTAGCCAAAGGTGAGGCGCATTGTTTTAAGACGATAGGGGGTATATTATCGGGTCCAGTCGATTTGTTTACATCGAGCTCCTTGAGGCACCTGTACACCTCGCGAGTCCTGAAGAAAACCCTGTCCATTAGATGAGCGCTGAGCTCAAGAACCGGGGGTAGCATATCAGTTTGGGGTAAAGAAGAATTGGAAGCAAACAGAGATGCTAATAAATCGGCCTTGGATTTGCTGTCTGTTATCACCTTCTCATTGTGGATAAGTGAAGGAGTTGTGGATGAAGTGAAATTCTTCTTAATGGAGCTTACCAAGGACCAGAAGTTCTTGCTACCAGAGGTTGCATTAAGGAGTTTACTTCTCAACTTGCTGTCAAATGAATTTTTGACATTCCTGATGGTGACTTTACAGGAATTTCTTAGTTTTATATACTCTGCACGGAGCGATTCACTCGGGGAGCTCTTGTAAGCTCGAAAGGCGGCTTCTTTATTTCTGATTGCATTCATACACTCCTGATTAAACCATCTGTTGGGCCTAGCCTTCACAGATTTAGTAGTATGAGGAATGAACAAATGCATTCCTGCCTGTATGATCCTGGAAATACGGATAGCGGCAGAGTTGACGTTTTTGTTTCGGAAACACAGGTTCCAGTCAGTAGATTGGAAAAAATTAATAAGCCCCAACCAATTGGCCTTCCCATAATGCCATACAGTTCTTCTAACTGGTTTGGGAGGGGTGGGAAATTTGAATGGGAAGCTAGCGCTAACTAGGCAGTGGTCCGAATTGCCGAGAGGTGAATCAACTTCAACGGAATAACGCGCTGGATGAGAAGTTAGAAAAAGATCAAGGAGATAGGATCCTTGATCAGCAACATCAGGGACTCTCGTGGGATGATCAACAATTTGATGCAAATTATTGGTGTCTGCAAAGAGCTCGACGTCCTTGCCAGAAACACTGGTGCCATTTGAGTAAGTCAGCCAGTTTACATTGTGAACATTGAAATCACCCGCAACGATGATTTCACACTCAGGATTGGACGACAAGAATCCCGAGATTTGTTCGGAAATAGTATCAAGAGATAAGGTGGAGGCTTCGTTACTTATGTTAGGACTTCTGTATAGGAAGCAGAAGAATATGACGTGGCTTTGAAAAATGATTTTAATCCAAAGATAATTAAAATCTGAAGTCGCGCTGGAAAATATTTTATAATAAGCCACGTCGTCCCTAACATAAATGGCAATACCCCTAAAAAATTATCGACATAAAAAATTATCGCAAAAAAAAGTAAAAGTGGGGGGGTACCTCTTTTCGTTTTCGAGATATGGCGTTTTGAAGTTTTTTTTGGTAGAGGTTTACATATTACCCTGTATTTTTGTCACCTTTTTAGATATTTTAATGAATAAGACATCAATCTACGCAGAATACTCCCACCTATCTAAATCTGTAAAAGTCAAGGGGTCAACCCACCAACATCCAGAGTTATGAGTCATCAAAGACAAAATTTTGTTGTTTCTTTTCACTAAAATTTCCACTTCAACCACCTTTTTCTCCAAAAAATACGTAATAAACCAATATTTTGTTTTACAAAATTGGAAAGCTTGGACAATTTCCTATAAATAATGTCTAACAACTATTCCTTTACTTTTAAAGTTATTAGCAATTTTAACGCAAAAGTTGGCCTTATTTGGTGCTTATTTGGTACTTTTCGACAAAACTCAGGTGAAAAAGTACTAAAAAAGGACGAAATAGATCCAATTTCACTATTAAAATTGCTAATAACTTCAAAAGTAAAGGTCGTAGCATAATAGTTGTTAGACATTATTCATAGGGAATTGTCCAAGCTTTCCAATTTTGTAAAACAAAATATTGGTTTATTACGTATTTTTTTGGAGAAAAAGGTGGTTGAAATGGAAATTTTAGTGAAAAAAAACAAAATTTTGTCTTTGATGACTCATAACTCTGGATGTTGGTGGGTTGACCCCTTGACTTTTACAGATTTAGATAGGTGGGAGTATTCTGCGTAGATTGATGTCTTATTCATTAAAATATCTAAAAAGGTGACAAAAATACAGGGTAATATGTAAACCTCTACCAAAAAAACTTCAAAACGCCATATCTCGAAAACGAAAAGAGGTACCCCCCCACTTTTACTTTTTTTCGCGATAATTTTTTATGTACTATTTGCCATTTTCCTTTGTACCATGAGTAACGGAACACCCTGTATAAATGCGGTGGCAATGGCATTTACAAGTGGCTTGGGTTTGAAAAGCGAAGGAAGTGTTCTAAAGTGATAAAAGTGACCTAAAGCGAAAAGTGGTGAATTTAAAAGAGATAAATAGGATTTAATAGTGTGAGATATTAAATTGTAACTGATAATAGTGAACTTTAAGAATTGTGTCTCTATTATTGAATTGTGTTTGGTTTTTAATAAATAAGTTTTCGTGTGAATGTTTAATAAGTGTATTCTTTAATTAACAGAAGGCTTAAGGAATATCTTGAACGCAACCAAATATTGGATGACAAGCAGTACGGCTTTAGATCGAAAAGATCTACTGGCGACCTCCTTGTATGCCTAACTGAACACCTCTACCAAAACATTCATCGCTTTGGTGAATCCGGCCTGGTAGCTCTCGATATCTCCAAGGCTTTTGATAGAGTATGGCACCCCGCTCTATTGAGTAAACTCCATGCTATTGGCATTGACCTTCTTCTAAAGAATTGGATTGAGAGTTTCCTTTCCGACCGCTCAATCAAGGTAGTATTGGACGGCGTTGAATCTAATTCCCACTCCATCTCTGCAGGTGTTCCCCAGGGCTCTATTCTATCACCAGCTCTCTTCCTAGTTTTTATAAATGACCTGCTCTCAATTCCATCCAACTCCCTTCACAGCTTCGCTGATGACAGTACTTTGCGTTACTCGTATAGCTTTGATAAAGCAAGACAAGCACGGGCCAGACCTTGTCTGCTTGATCGTGAACTTATGTCCACTTCAATCAACAGGGACATAAAATTGATTCTTGATTGGGGCCTCATGAATCAAGTTGAATTCAACGCACAGAAAACAAAATACTGTCTCTTCTCTATGAAAACGCGCTCCCCAATCCCTCCCATTAAAGTGGACAGTCTAGAACTGATGGCTGAACCATCCCTCAATATCCTGGGCATAACTTTAACTGAAGATCTGCGATGGAGTAATCACATATTCCAAATCGCTAAACAAGCATCTCAATGCTTGGGATTCCTTAAAAGATGCAAATTCCTCCTTCCGCCGTCGGCCAGGGCTATAACATACAAATCCTACATTCGGCCCCGCCTCGAATTCAATTCATATCTCTGGGCAGGGGCACCGAGTACCACCTTAGCGTGGCTGGACAAGGTGCAGAACCGCGCTCTCCAACTCATTGGCGACGACGTCATTTGCTCCAAAATTGACTCACTAAGTCACCGCAGGAATGTAGCAGCCCTGGTAAAATTCTACCGCATCTACCATAACGACTGTTCCAGCGAAATATATAATCTCCTGCCTTCACGGCGATGTTTTTCCCGCAACACAAGACTTGCCCATTCGGCTCATCCTCACTATCTACAGCCCTTATTTTCGCGCACACACCAGTTTAGTAATTCGTTCTTTTCGAGAACAACTCGACTGTAGAACAACCTTCCACAGTCAGTTTTCCCAAACTCATATAACACCCAAGAGTTTAAACGCAAGGTTCATCTCCACCTCCTCATGTATCCCCCAGACTCCCTTTAATCTTTTTATTCTTTCTCTATCCTTCGAGCTAAGCTTACTACCAGACACCCGACGTTGACGTGTACGACATGACGGACTGGTAGTACAAAGGGTGACACCTGAGCTTAGACTTTCACATAAAAAAAAAAAAAAAAACCCTACGAATCCGTTAAGCCGTAAAAACGTAATAATATCATGGTGTCGTATCTTGTCCATAAGCTGGGGAAACCGATTGTAGAGCTTGTATTTTGCGAAGGATAACTGCATTGCGGGAGGAGGCAAATGGCATTACATTCTAGGTCAAGATTCCTGTTTATTAAAATAGATATGAGCTGTCGACCATAAAGACAAGTAACGCAGAGTGCCATCATCGGGGAATATATAAATTGGATTTTTATATAGGACTAAAGTTCATAGAGAACTACGAGTTCACAGGCACTAATGCAATGTCGAGCAGCAAGCTTCAGTTGGAAATATGAAGGCAGAAGAATGAAAGAACTATCACGACAGAAAGCTCAGTTCGGTGATCGATCCTTTCGATCTCTGTATTTTTATAGGCAATAGCAAAAAATAAAACGGGAAATTGTTGTTAAAAGTGAAAACAAAAAGGAGGAAGAATATCTAGGTACGACAAGGGTTAAGCGAGTGCGTGTTATTGATGAAGGTAGGAGGCTCAGCCCAGGTGGGAGGCCAAGCTCAGAAAGAAATGATGAAAGAGATGCTTCCAATGCCACTGATTTGCACTGGTGGCTGTAAGATCGCCCATAATTGGGAATTTTCTCTTTCTAAATTAGGTTATAGCGTATTTTTCTTGCATGCTAGATCTTAAAGATTAGAAGTGAAAACTTTTATGGCCAGTCTATATTTCCATGACACAAAGTGCATAGCACATAATATATAGTACATAGTAATCAATTCATAGTACATAGCGCTTTGTATATAATGCATAGTGCATAGTATATTGTACATAATACATTGTAAATAGTACATAATACGTAAAAAGGGAATATAACTGCAACTGCTAAAGGATAAATAGCTTATATGTTTTAGATACATCAAATTTTGTTGCTTGTGTAGCCCATTTAAATTCTTTTGATATTTTGCACTACTTTATACTGCAATGAAGTTGATCTGAAATTACTACTAGTGTAAATTTCAAGCCTAATTTAAAAAACCCTCGTGTGACATTTTTGAAGGGAAAGCAAAATAGAGAGCCCTTTCCAGAAAAATGCGCACCGTGCTACATAATTATTAGAATTGGTTCATTCCAATTTATGCGAAGCAATGCCTACAAGGTCCTTTAGTTGTTCTAGATATAATATTTTTTAACGTACACTGATGATAGAGATTTTAAAGCCTGTGTAGACAATCAGACAGGGGAAAAGAATCAAAATTCTAAGAACAAGCAATGGAAAAGAATACGAAATTCAGTAATCGGCTTAAACATTGCGGAAACACCAAAAACACCATAAACCTGATTTATCGCATTTGGATGCAAGGTAATGATGCATGTACCACAAGCATCAGTTCCAAGACTGTAGAATCTTTAGAAGATAACAATACTAATGGTATTAACATTATCACTGGAATGCGGAAGAATCTCAAGCATCGTCAGAAGAAGAGTTTCTTTTCATGGATAATTCCGAAGAGTCAAAGCAGCCCGATACAGAAATGAATTCTCCAGAGCAAAGAATATTTTGCATGAGGATTTTATAATTTATCAGATATACAGGGTACTCGGATAGATCTTCAGTTTGAAGAAGTAATGAATAGTCTTGATGTAGAATCTTGGAAGAAAGCAGTGCAGACTGAAATAGAAGCTCACCAGATCAATGACACCTTAAAGGCCATTAAAGGCGTTGGGTATTTAAAGTTAAACTGAACACCTTGGTTGCAATAGATTATGAAAAGGGAACAATTTCATTGGATTAATCAATCTACGTAAGGCAAATATTAAAAAGGTTTAGAATGGATAATTGTAAGTCGGCTATTACTCCATTAGCTCATGATCACATGTTAACAAAAAATACATCAGCTGAAACAAAACAAGAATGTGAGGAGATGAGTAAAGTTCCATTCCATTGGAAGTCTTCTTTATACAGCTTTTGCCACACGTCCGAATATTTGTCAGGAAGTTTCTATACTAAGTCGTTATTCCAACTTTGGTTGGCTCAAATCAGTGCAGAATTACTAATGATCAAGCAACCTAAATAGATATATTGCGACAATCGAGGAGCGATCTGTATAGGCGAGAACAAAACCACTTCTTCGGAGCAGGAATATATTGACATCAAACATCATTTCATAAGGGAGAAAGTGGAGACTGGAACTTTGAAGTTCGACTATATACATAGAATCTAAGGAGAACATCACACATGTTCTGACTAAGACAGTACCCAGTCAACTGTTTATCAAGTATGTTACTGATTTAGAGATCGAATAAAGTACACGAGCACTGAACTTTGTATAATAGTTCAAGTATTCACTTTGCATAATAGTTAGTTCTCTCACAAAAATCAGTGAATAAAGACTTGCGTGTTTTTGTTTAACCTCCGATAGGTAACACAATTAAATTTATAATAGGATAGTTGTTAAGTTAAATAAAAGCTTTTTAAATACTAGAAAAAAAAAATCCAGAAAGAAAACCCTTAATCCAGTTCTTTAGAACTAAGTCGATACCAATAACTTGGAGTTTCTTGGAGATCAAGGATCTATACGCCATATAAAGTTTGAGCTAACTATTTAAAGCAACTAGATTATACTCATCGAACTGATTCATAATTTCATAAAGGCACTCTACTAGACACCCAAGAAGTTCCTCCTCCTCCATCTTTTACTATTTTACACCCCTAATATGTACATGAAAATTACACCCCTAATATATGTAAATTAAAACAAACCCAATTTCTTTTGAAAATCCTCTGGCAAATCCTTTTGATCTGGAAGTGGTGTAAGGCCTTGTCCTTCTAGCTTAAATTGCCCTGTTTTCCAAAGATTCCAATCAATTTTCTTTTGTTCGCTTTCTTTTGTCGGTGATATTTGTGGATCTTTGTGGATATTCGACCCAGAACTTTGCTTCTATTTAAACAAAATCAAAATAAATAAAATTATTTCACATGAAAGATTAAGTATAGAATGTCCACTTACCCTAACCCGCCATTTATGAAGTTTCTTCTTAAAATCAGCGGAAAGATTCTCTTCTAATAATTTAGTTGGAACAGACTTATTAGACTGAATTGGTTCAT
Source organism: Thereva unica (assembly GCA_949987705.1). NCBI lineage: Eukaryota > Metazoa > Arthropoda > Insecta > Diptera > Therevidae > Thereva > Thereva unica. Next base: position 103,400,011 of record OX465283.1, read on the forward strand.
CTTTAGATAAAATTGTGTATGCTTTAGAAAAAAAATGTTTGAGATTTATAATTTATCTAAAAATATGTTAATTTATCGTCTGTCCATTACCACATGACGTTGATGCCGAACAAGCAGCTCGAATCTTCTCCCATTCTTGCCTCTTCATTTCGAATTCTTGTGTTAACTTTTCGCGCAATTCAAAATATTTTTCATTTATTTCTTCTTGTTGCAGTTGTAAACTACTTTTTGGTGATAGTTTCCTGTGTGGAGTTGATGGCTCAGAAAAATCACCACTGGAAAGATCTTCACTTTCTACAAATGACAATTTTAAGAGAGCTGTGCAATTGAAAACTATTTTTTTACCAACCAAATTCTCCAAAAAATTCTGAATGCCTTGAAGGACTACTTGGAACTGATGAATTACCAGGTGTCCAAAATTTTTTAGGTTTTAACGATTTACTTGAGCCCTTGTGAAAAATCGTTGGTGAATAAGAAAAGTCAACTATTTCTGCATCACTTGAGTCCTGGAAATTGGATTTTATTAAACAAAAAATAAAGAAATTAATTAAATAAGTAAAGAAAATATCACTTGTCTAGGTGTTAAATTTAACGGACTTGGTGGCGGTTTACTGTAGTTGGTTTTCAAGTCAACAATTACATCTTCTGGCAATGATTCAAAATCGGATAAAATTCGACTTTTCCGTGAACCTTTTGATGAACTTTTTGATAGTTTTAGCTCCATTTCTTCTCGTCCAGGACTAAATCCAGTCGGAGAGCTTCCGAAACTGCAACTTTCCTGGCCTTGAGAGCTTGATGTAAAATTCTTTGGCATTGCTGATGTTTGAGTTGATGAGGATCCATCGTTGCGATCCTAAAAAAATATTTTAAGAAAATAATAAAAAAAACTTGATTCAAAAATAAAAATAAAACCAACTTCAAAATTGCTTGCTGTATCCAAAGATTCACAAGGACTAGCATCTCTGCTTCCAGTTATACTTCCAGTCGATTTAACCGATCTTGATCGTGTTTTACCCTTAAACGATCCACGATGGGTTTGTATAATATCCTTAACTTTTCTCCAGGGTGTTTTAGATTTGCTCTTTAAAAAAATTTAAAAGTATAAATATTTTGAGGATAGTATATTTTAAAGAAATACTTGTCCTGTTGGTCCAATAACAGAATCTCCATCTAAGGATCGACTTCGACGTGTTTCATCTTCGTTTACTCTAGAGTAACACCTTGAATCACTTTTTGATGAATCTCTGTGTTCACCTGAAATAATTTGATCATTAAATGAAATTTTATTCTTAATATTATTTAATTGAAGGTTTATCAGTGAAAAAACTAGTGGGTGAGCCAAAATGGACCGTTAAAGTACTACTTTTTTTTTTTATGTGACAGACTAGAAGCTTAGGGAAAGTCCCTTTGTACTGTCGACAATCTATTTTTCGTATAGAGTGAATGTCGAACAGCAGCTCTAGCCGGAAGATAGAGAGAAGAGAAGGAAGTAACTGTCACAACCTAGCCGCGATATTTTTATTCCACCTACTCACAACCATTTCGCGACTCTGACATCGGGGCGTCGAGAACAACTCGCTGGAGTGTTATGCCTCCTGAAACGAGTTGAATCTCATCAACCAACCGATGGCATGCGCTTGGTGGAGCGGGGAAGGACTAGGGAAGGCTATGACAGGGGAATCAGGAATGTAAAGAGGGAAGAAGAAAGAAGGAAAGTTAGGTCGGAAAGGCGAAGGACCGTGGCACCGCCGGGATTCGAACCCGGGACCTCTGGGGATAGCAGTCAGGCGCCTTACCTCTAGACTACCGAGGCCCCACTTGGATATATAGTCCATTCAAAACGCGGAGGGGAGGGGGTGTTCCAAAATAACACCGTTAAGAAAATCGAATTCTAAAGGTTTTTGGGGCCGCTGATCACGAAAATCGGGATCCCGCGGTCCTAAAACACGGGCGTCACCCTTAAAAATGCAAAAAAAACACCCCTTTTTAGGGGTTTTTCGCGATTATTTCAATAATAATGAAAACTAATGCAATGAAATACACTTTTTTTAATATTTATTTGCGAAGGTGGTTGATTTGTATTAAATCAAGGCGAACTTTATGATAAGGGGTAGTCCTAAAGGGTTGAAACCACCCCTAAATCGGCTAAAAATATAAAAAAATGTAAACATTATTTTTTTTAAGTTTATGCCTTAAATTCGATTGTGGGCGTACTGTCAGGCAAAAATTATTTTCAACCCTTAAGGGGTTAAAACTACCCCTACAATTATAAAAATCAACTTTATATAAAAATATTTGCATTTGCATTTTTTTTTCAATTATAATTTTAATGTAGGGGTAGTTTTAGGATTGAAAATAATAATTTTTGGCTGATAATACCTATTGAACCTAATTTCAAGCAAAAAGTAAAAAAACAAATTTCGAGGGTTCGATTTTCTTAACGGTGTTATTTTTGAACACCCAAACGTGCGTTTTGAATGGACTAATAGTTCGAAGAAAGACTCAGCTTTTTGTGAACTGAATATATTCGATGAAAAATTTACTCAAGCTTTGCTAGCGCTTGACTGCCATATCTGAAGGTGTGAGATCGAATCTCGCATCGAGATTCTGGCCGTGGCCCTCTTCTATATTTTACACTCAATCTTCACTTGTTCTTAATTATCCAATCATATGCATTCATCGCAAAGATGTAAGGCATACTTGCCTCTCTACCAGTCGATTACCGAAGGCAAGCAAATGAAATGGAGGACTCTAATAGGGGCCGTTAGAGAAAACTTTATTACGATGTTTAACAATATTCCCTCTTCCTTATTTTGGTCATTCGTTCAATGAATTATCCAGACCAAAGTACCGGGGTCGCCCCTTGGACCTAACGCAACAGCCCCTATTTCTCAATGTTTGTAGGCAATACCGCTTGAATAATATAATGTACTGATTTATGGGCCATCTATTAGAAGTTTGAACGAACTGTTATTTTTAACGAATTATTTAGAATTTGAATGATAGATTTGCAGTCAATTCATTTCAAGCCATCTATTAGTCAGCTTTTACACGCACGCTAATTGAGCACATTAAGCTTCTCAAAGACAGTGCGAAAAGAAAAGTCTCGATTGTTCCATTGATTGAGGGAATATATATAAATGCAGTGGCAACGGCATTTAGAGTCAGTTTTGATTTAAAAGCGCAAAATGGTGAAATAATGAATTGAAATGCGATAAATAGGAGCTAGTAATGGGAGTTATTGAATTGCATGTCAGTCCCTTATGTGTTCGTCAGTCTTATGCTAGGGCCGCATCTGCGTGTATCGTCCCGAAGCAATGCGTGCCGAAGCCTCGTATGTTTTGCACGCTAAAAAGTTATCGCGATAATGCGGTGGTCGTATTAGCGGCTTCGTCATTTTACACGAATTAGCGCGCATATTATCGCCACTCGCGCGATAACTCATACGCAGCCCGAATGTTTGCGACGATAGCCGATAATGGCCGGTTACATCTGCGTGTATCGTGTCATAGCGCGAAGCTTCGGGGCGATACACGCAGATGCGGCCCTAGCATTAGCGGAAAGTTGTTCGGCCCGCGAGATTCAATAAGATTTAACAAAATATTTTGTACTAGAAGGTTCCAACATGTGAAAAAAAGACAGCTAGGAGCAACGATTAAAATTCACAGCCTGCCATCTCGCGGTGCACCGAACACTTCAAAATAAAGACCGCATCCATAAAAAACATTGAGTGTCTGGAGGCATCAGAGGAAACATGCATACTAAGCACACTTCTTCGCTCAACATCGAGTTAGCATGTTATGAGTACAGGATCCTTTTCCTTCTGCTCCTTTAATCCCGGATGGGACATATTGCGGAAACAGTTGTCCTTGTCCTCTTTTGGTAGGGTTCTCCTCCTCATTGTTCTAGGTCTTCCAACTCGACGGGCTCCTTACGGATTCCAGTCAAGAGGTTGTTTAGCTACATTCTAGTTTGCACCTCGCAAGTGATAATCATATTTTTTCTTGGCCGCCACGGCGCAATAGTTCTTTATTTGTAATTCTATCTTGCCAGTGTAATTCTATCTCCGTCGATCTCCATATGCGAAACACGCATGCATCCAGGCCGAGCCAATTTCTGCTGCTAAATTGTTTAACATATTTTTGAGGTCGTCAATGGGAAAAACCCTTTTTTTAATTTCGAGTCGTTTCTTTTTGAAAATGGGATTTATCCTTTCTAAAATGGAATATCACGCCACCTTGTCTGACGAAAACCGCCACCACCAATTACTGCTTTCTTAAAAATGTTCATACCTCGTCTATTGCCTATTTTCACTCCTGCCTCACGGTATAAAAGTTTCCCTCGATTTAGAAACATATTTTAATCATACTCATTCCCAAGTGCCCTTCTCCTACCAATCCCTCCGATTTTCGGCCTATTCTTCCATTTCTGGCTAAGGTTCTTAAAAAGCCGATGGCCACTCAAACAATTTCGTATTGTGAGCATCTCAAACTTATAAATATATGGCAATCATGCTTTCGTAAACTTCACAGCCTTAGAGTCACGACTGATAGTCACAACTCTCTTAATAAACACGATGACATTTTCTGTCTATTTCTGCTTGACTTCTCCATGACGCTTCTTCGAAAACTGGCCCCACAAGCACATTTTTCTTTCTGCTCTTAAGCTATTGCAAAGTTTCTTATCTAACCGCTCTCAAAAGGTTAAACTAGGTGGCAAAAGCTCCTCAAGTGCTCTACCTAAGGCTTTATTCTTGGGCCACTTTTATTCAGTTCTTTTATTAACGATATTCTTAGATTCGTGTGTATGCAAAAGAAGTACAGCTTTTTTTCCCTGCGTCAAGAGATCAAAGACGTATGTGTGTGGAGAGGCTTGCTATTAAATTGCGTCTTTGCAGCAAAGCCTAGGAGCGCTCTCCCTAAATTGTATTTAATTAAATTTGAATCACCCAACATATCACCCGGCCCGCAGGATCATAATGCATTTTTAAAGTGACCCGCGATACCCCTAAGGGTGGCCAACCCGAGGCCCTTCGCGGGAAATTGTGCGGCCCGCGAGATTTAGCAAAATATTTTGTACTAGAAGGTTCCAAGATGTGAAAAAGAAAAAAAAGATCCAGCTAAGAGCAATGATTAAACTTCGCAGTCTGCCATAGAGAAGTAGCTCTCGGGGTGCACCGAGTGGCCGAGTTGATGGACAAAAATCCAAGCAATTGCTTTTCTTTGTAACAATTCAAAACAAAGGCCGCATCCGCAACAGCATTGGGAGTCACGGATGCAGCATAGAAAACAAGGATATTTACAAGCAAGCACACTTCTTTGATCAACATCGAGCTAGCTTATTATGAGTGCAGGATTCTTGGTTTTCTGTTCCTTTAATCCCACATGTGACATATTGCAGAAACAGTTGTCCTCTTTGTTGTGGCCCCTTCTCTTCCACGCTGTTCTAGGTCGTCCAACTCGACGGGTTCCCTGCGAATTCCATTCAACCGCCTATTTGGCTAGATTCTCTTTTGAACCACGCTAGGTCTGGCCATTCCAATTCCATTTGCTTTGTATCATTTCGTCATAATCCTTTCTTGGCCAGCACGTCGCAATAGTTCTTCATTTGTAATTCTATCTTGCCAGCGGATTTTAAGGTAAAAAACTTGAAGGCGCCATGTGATGAATTGGGTAACTTTCGAGGTATCGCAAACATACAAACGAATGTCCTTAACATTGAAGTTGTAAGTTTTGTAATTTGTGATGTCTGGGACAGAAAGTTGTGAAACTTGGTTCAATTTTCAACTGCGAATCGTTTCTTTCCGAAAATAGGATTTATGAAAAATAATATCGCGCCACCTTGTCTAACGAAAACTTGCACCTCCAATTACATTACATTTCGCTTGTTCTCTTTAAATCCCCATACCTTGTCTTTTGCCTATTTTAACTCACATTCCAAACTGCAAAGTCAAAGTACCAAAGTCTCCTTCGACTTGGAACCATATTTTAATCATTTCCATTTCGCTACCAGTCTCTCCGATATTCGGCCTATCAGTATTCTTCCATTTCTCGTAAAGCTCCCTGGAAATTTGATGGCTACTCAAATAATTGCATATTCTGAACTCTCGAACTTATAAATATAAATATGGCAATCTGGTTTTATTAAACATCACAACCTTCAATCACGTCCTGTTTCTGCGAAAACTGGCCTCACAAACTCATTTTGTTCTTTCTGCTGTTAAGCTTTTGCAGTTTCTCTGTCTATCTTGCGATCTCAAAAGATTAAACTATGTGGTTAAAGTTCCTTAAGTGCCCTACTCCAGGCTGGAGTCCCCCAAAGCTCCTTTCTTGGGCCACTTTTATTCAGTATTTTTACTAACGATATAATCCTTCGAAATCCCAGTGTATTTTTATCTCTTTCACTCTGTTACTGTTCGTCCTGACATTTCTGCAATCACGTTAAACTCCGTGTTCCTCTTGTTGTTGCGTGCTGAATAGCAGCATGACCTGCTGCTATCACATTAGTTTCATTGTTTGTAAAACCTACGGACTCCTGTCTGAGCTTCGTTATCATTGTGGCTTGTTGAAAAGGGCTTTGCGTATGTATTTGCTTAAAACCTTACTACTTCCTCTTGTGATGCATGGCCTTTCCAAGTATACCTATCTCGATTCTTCATGCGCCCATCCACTTGAAGTGGCGTTTAACAATTGCTTACGTCATTTTGCCTACTCTTTTTGGGCTGCTCTCTAAAAATTCAATTACCGAGTTTACAACTCACTAGCTGCTAATAAACTAGCCCAGTGTTATCATGTTAACTAGCTAACTAGCAGATTGCAAAACAATCTGCCGAGAAAGCTGCAAGCAGGGCTACTTTACTCGCTACTCTCTGGCGTGTGGGCTTGTCAGCGAGTAAACTAGCCGTGTGTCATCATAGTTGCTAGTGAACTAGCTCCGAGTATCTCATTATTTGGTATCACTGACTGCAAAATGTCGGAATTAGTTCGCGCTAGCTAGTTGGTTACAGAGCCAGCGGAAAGTTTGGAGTGTCATCGTCATTATCGCAGTAGCTGACTAACGGCTCTAAACTCGCTCAATGTAATCGAGCCTTAAGTGGCTATCGTGAGCATAGGCTTCTGCGTCTGTTTCGCGATATCCTACAGGAGCGCAAACTCGGTTGTGGAACTTTCGCAGTCCCTCAGAAATAATAATTTAATAATTCCGCGTTTCCGCACGTTGATTGGTCATCGTTCTATCTTTGCCTTCGCAACACAGCTTTGGAATTCTCTCCCTAAATTACATTAAATTAAATTTGAATCACCCCGGCAAATTTTTTACTAAAAAACCACCGAAATTGCAAAACATTCGTATGTAAATAAAATATATTAATTGATAAGGAATTTGGTGCAACTTTACTTGGAATCTCTTCACACTAACAGAGCGCCACCATACCACCAATAAATTCCGTACATTCCAATGCACGTCGTCCTTCAAATATAGCCTCGGCAATTTTCAATCCAGTAAAATAAAACTGGAAGTAGGCCATTTCTGTTTTAAGTCAATGCACTTAGTTTTATTTACTAAATTCCCGAAGTAGAATGCGGCTTACTTCTTTTGGTATGCTCATTTTTTCTATAAACAAAAAATTCCCCGAATGCAGCAGCAGACTACCAGAAACACAGCCCTGACTTTAAATTTCGAAATAAGACAGAAAGCACATCACCACAAGCCGCAAATTGTACTGGGAATAATAAACAAAGTTGCATATGCATTATTAACATCACCTTTTTTAATTCGCATTTAATAAATCCTTCAATGAGCGCAAATCAACGGGCGATTTTAAATTCGAGTAATTTGTTGTCCTGTTTTGACAAGAATAGATCAAGCATACGATACGGTCTAAAAATACACAAAGAAAAGAATTCAAGCACTCCTCTGCTTCTTGCGCAAGTTTTATTGCAAGCCCTGAAGCTTGCATTCGGCACGATCCCAATGCACCTCAACTGCATAGTGTGGAGGTGCTTCCGTGCGCCAAGTGCATCATCATCAAAGGATTCTCGGGGCTGCTTTTGAAATTTTGTAAATTCACAATTTTATTGCTAATCTGTAAATATTCTCGATAATTATTGTCAATAGACGTCAGGTTCATGCACAGACTTTCAGCAAATTTATTGTCGGATGAAAGCGTAGCGAGATACACGAGCCGAGGCGAGAGCGATTTCGTGGGTAAACTTTGAGATTTTTTGTATGTTTACATTTTCGCCCAATTTTTAAGCGGAAAATACACCACCGCCGTTCAGGAAAATTTATCACGGTTTGTTTCGGAAAATTGTTCATGCGTTTTTTTTTCATTATTTTGCGCAAAATTACAACCGAAGCTCAATAAAAATACATTTTTAGCAAAGGATAAACTAAGCACGAAATGCCTTTTAACTGCTTGAGTTATGGGGTTTTATTGTATCTGTAATTGATTGCATTTCTTTGATTCTTTTTTATTTTCTACAAATGAGGGTTTTATGCTTTTTGGCAATTTTTGTATTTATACAAAAATTTGGTGGAAGTTGTGCTTGCGTGAAATAGAGATATAGTAGAGCAGTCATATTCATTAATTCAGATTTAACCAAAAGGTAGGCGATATATTTCTTCGAGGCCTTTTTTATGCAAGAAGTTCTTGGTGTTGTACCAGCATGGCATATCACAGTGCCATGTCTAGTACTAAGCTTTGATCGCGATAGATATAGGTAGCTTAGAAGCGGGATGCTATCGGACTGCATGCCCTTTAGAATCTCAAAATTTCAGCGACCTTCTGTGCACATACAGGATAGGCTAACCTGGCCTTTTCCTAAAGTATTACCGGGCGGACTAGTATGGTACACGGATAGCTCTAAAACAGAGACAGGTGTGGGCGCCGGAATCTGGAGTGAAAGCCCCAGATTCTGCAGGGCGATAAGCCTTGGCACTCTAGCTGTTTTTCAAGCAGAGGGGTATGCTATTCTGGCATGCACTCATGAGAACTTAAGAAGGGCCTACCAAAATAAACGGATTTTTATCTTCTCTGATAGCCAAGCGACAATTAGAGCGATGAGGTTCCGTAGGACTAAGTCGAAATTAGTTTGGGACTGCCAATGTGCTCTTCTCTTCGGCGCTCTCAATCAAGTTAATCTTGTCTGGGGCTTCAAAGGCAACAAAAGTTCGGATGGCGTGGCTAAACAGGGCTCTGATATTGCATTCATAGCTCCAGAGTCAGCTATTGGGGCACCGTCCAGTTTGTTGCAAAGGGCCCTGCCGGACTATGATGAAACATACTGAACGCGGGAGGTCCGCGCTTGGACTGGTCAACTCTAAGCGGTTCCTTCCTATACCGTCCCATAAGACGGCCAAGGATTTGCTAGGGCGCAGTAGGATTGTTGTCAGGACACTTGTTAACTTTATTACCGGACACTGTATGGACACTTGATTACCGGACACACACAGGGTGGGGACCCCATATGGAGGCTTTGCCTGGAAGAGGATGAGTCTGCCCACCACTTTCTCTGTGAGTGCCCCGCAATAGCGACGAGCAGGGTTTCTTTGTTCGAAAAGTCCCTGCTCGAACCCTCAAGTCTAAACGACAAGCCACTAGGCAGACTGCTGAGCTTGTTCAAACGGTCTGGTCTACAAATATGTAGTATAGGGGTTGTAGTACAATAGGCCAAATGAATGGCCGCAGTAACTTTGGACCCAATACCTCACACACGAAAACAAAAAGAGCTTAAATCGCGCGTTTCATCAAACTCCCACTTTATAGGGAAGTTATTGTAATCGGTCCGAAAATCGAAATCCTAATTTTCAACGTGTTGGCGGTTTTGAAGGTCCCAATATCATTTTACGCATATATTTGAGAAGAAGTATGTGCTGCTCATTTTTTCCTGCACGATATCCCGCGAACCAAAAAAAATATCGACTTCGTTGAGGTGTCGTTCGAAGCGTATTAACGCAAATATGATCTGATTCGGTTGAGCGGTCTCTTAGTTTAGGCCCTATATATGTTCTGATTTTTGTTAGATATAGAAATACATACATATGTTTTTGTTTGCACTGGGTTAAAAATATTCGATCACGTACTTTGTCGAGAACATCTTTTAACAATAACATTCTGGAAATGCAACTCCCAATTTGAGACCATTTCTATACCACGGTGGGTTCTATGATGCATTAAGAATTATTTCAATTCTTGCGTCTTATCAAGTGCTTCTCTATAATTGCCAAGCAGTAGTGCACTTTGGATGAAAAGTTCATCATCTGGATCTGGGACTTCGAGATCAACAACTGATTGGCAAACGTCATTTTCCGTATTTTCAACAAGAAGATCGCTGTCAATTTCAAAGAAATCTTCAATATCTCCGCTTGCAACGGCAATTCCGTGTGAGTTTTTATAAATTTCTGCAAAAAAGAGATAAAGGCAAGTCGTATTCTTCTGTAAAAGCTTCCTCTGGAGTAGTATTATAGTACAGTCAACCTGTCGTGAAAAAATGCTGTTTGTTGAAAAAATTACCCCGGGGATTTTTTTTCATAAATCGTTAGGGGGTCATGAAAAAAACTTAAAACCAGATTTGTGACCTCCCACCACTTACAGGTTCCTGGAAAACCCAAAAAGTTTTTTGATGCATTTTTTTCGGAATCAGTGTACTTTAGAGAAAAAGTTTATTAACAAAAAATGTAGAGGCGCTAAAGTATCAAAAAATGTTTTTTTTTCGCTTTTCACCCAAAAAACATATTTTTAGCTCCTTAGTTCTGATGGGGTTGGCTTACGATGTGTGGACTCATCTGAAGTTCTTAAAATATTGCTGTCCATCTCCTCCAATAGCGTTGGCTTTGATGAAATTCATCTGACATATCTGATTTTCGCCCTGTCAGTATTCTCCCCTTGTCAATGTTTTTGGGAAAGTCATCTTTATCCAAGTTCTTCGTAATCTAGAATCTAACAATTTCCTCTCCAAATTCCAATCTGGTTTCCGTACACTTCACAGCTGTGAAACTGCTGTACTTAAGGTAACTACTAATCTGCGTTCTATGATTGACCGAGGTGACATTGCGAAATTAGTTCTTCTTGATTTCTCTAAGGCGTTTGAATCTGTGGTTCACTCGCTTCTGATTACCAAGCTTAGCCATATAACTTTTCCTGTCTGCGCTTCTTTTTTCTTCTCTTCTTTTTAATAGATTCCAGTGAGTTCGCAATAATTCTGTTGTACCATCCTTCTTAAGGGTCGTCCACACTACGCGGACTTGGATCCCACGCGCTTTTCGCTGTACGGCCCAAGACAAAAGCGCGCATGAGTTTTTAATTTTCTCAATCGTGAGTAAACTGAGAAAACAAATCAATTGTCATTTGAAAGGCCGTACGCGCTTTTGAAAGGCCCGTATTGTGTGGACGTAAATTGGTCGTACTGCCTTTGCTATTAAAACTATCGTAAAAAAGCCATTAAACTCTATATGAAAAAAAAAACAAAAGCACGTATGACCACAGTCCACGTAATGTGGATGCACCATTACCTGTACCGAGTGTTCCATAAGGTTGAATGATTGGCCCTATGCTTTTTTCTTTGTATGTTAACGAGCTCCCCGCTATTATCCATGGCGGCTCCTATCATTTATATGCTGATGACCTGCAGCTATGTTGATAGAGCCTGTAGAACTGTTTCTAGTCATCCTATATTACATCAGAAGATTATTCCGTGTAAGTCTCCTGTCGGGTGCATTAACTGCCTTAATCCCTGGTTGATTGTGCCCATTTATCCATCATCATTTTTCAAAATCATCGGAGCGGATCTTCAAGGCGTTTTTTGATACTACCATAAGGGAGACTGGTAATGCAGCAGCATGAGGTTTTTCACCTTCCCCCAGTTAAGGTAAAGGCTTTCCTGAAATTTCAGACCTCTATTATTTTTAATGAAGACAATAGCGTCTGCCTATGGCAAGGCTTTCTTCTGTGGACCACTCGGAGGCCTACCACTCATAATATCTGCAACAGTGGCCATGAACTTGCTATATTCGGCACATCATTGGCATATCCAAAGGCATGCACGCCCAGTTCATCCAGCTTCCTAATATCAGAGTCTGCAGTGATGTTCCACAGAGATATTTTTTTTATGTGGCAGTGCTAAGCTCAGGAGTCACCTTTTGTACTACTAGTCCGTCATGTCATTTGTCACGTCATGGTGCAATGTCTAGCAGTAAGATATGTTTGAAACCCATGTGCAATGATGATTCGAGAATAACCCGTCAATTCGCGATGTCTTGAATTAAGAAAATGGGTATACTGCGCACTTCAGCACTCTTCTAGAATGATCTTATCTGCCTCGTTTTGCCTTAAATTCGTTGACTTTCGATTTGGAATAGCTCAATTCCAATTTGTAAAGTGAATTTCCATTAGAATGTTGTGTCTTTCAGCTCATCCAACATCCTCTTAGATCATAACCCATATCAATTTGGAGACTGGGTTCCTAGATATCATTTTGTTTGCAATTCCTTCTGATCGAGAATTATCTTCAAGACCCACCCAGAACACAGGGTGGGTGTATTTCGAAAGAGACATCTCCCTACCCATCGCACCTCTTGAATTAAGTATTGTTCAGCTTGATATGTTTACAAATCGCGATCGTTCGATGAAGTTTTTTAAATCGTCTAGGTATATTCGTCGTCATAATCGCCGTAAATTATTTCTATGTTTTTATTTGTTTCGTACTTAATAGAAGATCAATAGCTTCATGCCAGCGCGATCTTGTTAGCCTACTCTTTTAGAACAGTGACCTGCTTGAAGAATATGATCGTATGCAACATCGCCTGTTCTGCTCATGATAGAACACCAATTATCCAAACTTAGCAAATTAAAATTAATATCATGAAAGAGCGAGAGTCCATTTAATAAAGAACAATTTATTTAAAACTCAATTCCAGACCCCGGTGACAACTGTTCTGCCACTTGAGGAATTAGCACCGAAAATTAATGGTCCGATACACTCTTCTGCTCCATCGAAAGCTATGTACAGTATGTGCCATTACATAAAGTTAATACGAAACAGACATTATACGATTCTAAAAATATTTAAGGAATTGCAAAAATTCCCGCCACATATGCAATCGACGGTTGGGCTGGACGAGGTCCCCCAATCTCCTTAAGCCACTTAAAGTCATGGAATGAAGGAAGAAGGGCTCATTATATTCATTTTAATGTTGTGTACCACACTAGCCTCCGTCTAGTAGGTACGACTATAAGAACGACGATGACTGGGATGAGAGAGATCCAAAAATAGCATTTTCTTCATTTTCCTTCAATATTTAAGATTTCCACATGGGAAATGATTTTCTCCGCTAAGCTCATTATGGCCGCAATAAAAATTGGTTCACGCGTATATTTTAAGTAAAATTAAAGAAATTGGAAAGAGGAGCATTTAAAAAAACGAAAACGAGAAGAACGTTGTGTAAACACAAAAATACACAAGAGTGCAATTTTAGGTCTAAATTTAGAAACGAGGTTTTCTTCGTTTTTTTCTTCTCCTGATTAATCAGAATTTTTAGACACGTTTCTATTTCGGTGACCATTTGGTTATCCGATGGAGATTTTTTTATGTTTAGAAGTGATTTGATGAATCAAAACAAAATATTGGCGTTATATGCCTACTGAGCTGGAATTTTTGGGGTACCTCAGGGTACAATTGAGGGGTCTCTGCTGTTTTTTTTTCTTTTGTACTAAAACCAATTTCATACTTCAATCTTAAAATCATTTAAAAATTTCGATAGTTCCGGCATTAAACTTTTTTTTATATTTATAAATCCTTGAGAAATCACTTTAGAAGAAAAAAATATATGAGTCCCAACACCATATTTCCTGGAGCATATGGACGATTTCAATGCTCATCAAAAAATAGAACGAAAAAAAACATTAATAATAAAGTAGTGAAAAAACTTTAGCAATATTTAATGGACATTTAAAAAAATAAATTTGGATATTGTTAGCCTTGAGGATTTAATTGAATAAATTGTCTTGAGATTGAGTGTTGGCTATGTAGTTATGGTGTGTGGCTCCATAATTTCCATTTTATTTAAAACACAGAACAACTGTTTCGGAGAAGACTTTCACGTGATGAAATTTTCTAATTTTAATTTAATTTCGGTTTTTCTATTTGCAATTCAAAACATTTTGAGAACTGAATTAAAATCCTTGAGATTTTCAGAATGGAAATGAAAAAAGAAAGAAAGAAAAATATTGTTGAAATTTATCTGAAAAAATACATTCGATTGGAAACACCTGTTTTTGCTGGAAGTTTATGATTAAAAATAGAATTTATAGTATTGAGTACATGAAGGCTATTTTATTAATATAGTATTATTGATTGGTGATAATTATTGATTTTGATGATAAAATATGGTTTTCCTGACAACTAAAAAAATATGTAGGATGTCGCAACACATTATCTATGTAGATATACAAGGTGTAAACGTTAAGGCAAAATCGAACCCTCACCTACACGTGGCTTCCGCTGGATAAACAACCAACGGTGGTAGCGAGTATGCGACGCTATAATCCTGTTTACCAGCGAAAGATTAGCAATCCTCCCTGACAATATCAATTGCTATGAACCCAACAGCAGAGCCTCGGACCGGGCGGATAACTTAACGACGAACTGGCAAACGGAAAAAAGACAATGATTTCGAAGTATTTACTCGGGACGTGAAAACTCTATACCAACTTGGTAAGTTAAGAGTACTATTGGAACAGCTTGAAAAATACAAAGCCGATATAACGGCGTCAAGAAGTTAGATGGTTTGGGAACGGCATGATGGAGAAAAAGAATTACACAATTTATTATAGCTGCAGAGTAAAGACCACACCCTAGGTACGGCATTTATCGTAACAAAAAGCTTAAAACATAGAATAGGATTCGAAGCAATAAGCGAAAGAATGTGCAAGATACGAATTAAAGGCAAATTCAACAATTACTCCCTCATTAATACACAGACTCCAACCGAAGATAAATCTGATAAATAAAAGGAGGCGTTCTACGAACACCTTGAGAGAAACCTCAGAAAATGAGTAAAAGTAATTATAGAAGACGCTAACGCAAAAGTAGGGCAGGAACGAATCTATTACCTAACCATTGGAAAGCACAGTATCATCCTGAGTGTAATGATAATGGGCGTAGACTGATGGACTTCACTGCTGGAGGAAACGGAGGAGACGGTCAATGCTATAGACCATACTTCATCTTCTTCTTATCTTCTTTGATCAGTTGACTGACGGTCCGAGCGGGAATCCCCGCAACGGATACGCTACTGTCGGTGCCGCTGGGTCTCGAACTCTATTCACGATTCGTTTCCACTGTTGCCGGTTTTTGGCGACGTCTCGAGCCTACGTATCTGATAAACGTCGATTCTTTACCTCACCCTCGATATTCTTTAGCCAGGTTTTCTTCGGTGCCGATCGCTAGATTCTCCAGCCTGCGGAACGGTCTCGCCAGAGAAGTTTACATGGCAAGCGGTTATCATCCATTCGGAAAACATGTCCAAACCACCGTAGTCGACGTTTTTGCTGATCGCATCCTTGTCGAACTGTCTCGTTTCGAAGGCGATGGCAGAGTGAGACACCGAGGATCTGCCTCAAGCATCGCATTTGGAAGACCTCGAGCTTCTTAATGTCTAGTTTGAGCAGTACCCACGTTTCAGATAAATAAAGAAGAATAGGAAGGATCAACGTTCGGTAAAGGCATACTTTTGTTTTGATGGAAATATTTTTTCAATACCACATGCACCACTTGAGCGAGGCGAATGTTGCTGTTGCCTGGCCGATGCGGCTGTGAACTTCGCCCATCGATGCCACTTTCGTTTCCTCAACCAATGATCCCAAATATTTGAACCTCGGAACCTGTTCGATTTGGGTTCCATCGAGGTGAGCACTGGCCCTCGATCCGTCCTTTGCGAGCCCTTTGTTTTTTCGGCATTGATTTTTAATCCGTCACGTCACGTCACGTTATCGTCACGGCGTTGAAAAGAAGTGGCGAAGCGGCGTCTCCCTGTCACTCGTTTGAATCGGAAACTCCTCGTATAAGTCACTTCGAATATGAACGCGGCTGGTTGAGCCATCGTACGACGCTTGGAGAAGTTGGATGATTCTCAATGGCACGTGTTCGGTTTCCACAAGCTGTTCCAATCGATACAATCGAAAGCGGATTTGAAATCAATGAAAACGACGACAATTCGTTTGCCACAACGAGTTCTTTCTTCCAGTAGCTGACGAAGTATTTGATCAATGCATCCTCGATGTGATCTAAATCCCGCGTGTTCTTTCCGACTCGTTTGCTCTCGCTGTTTCTGTAGCCTCGATTGTATGATTTTCGTTAATACTTTACCGACGATCGAAAGAAGGCTAATACCGCGATTATTCTTGCATAGACCATACACTGATTAGTACAAGGTACTGCTCCAGCATAATAGGTGTTAGAACGTACCGTGAAGCAACCGTGGACTTAGACCATTTTCTGATGGGTTCTAAGATGAGAGACAGGATATCATGCGTCAGGACAGGAGGAAGAAGAGAACAACGCGAGCGAAAATATAATACCGCCGCCCCAAAGAAGAACAAATTAAGGAAGAATATGTAGCAGAGCTAAATAGAAGGTAGATCGAGATAGTATTTTGAATTCAACACGATTCTTGAGACCCCAATCTAGAATCAGATTTATATCCCTCTTGATTGAAATGGCAGCAGCAAGCAGGCAAGGCCTGGCACGTGCTTATCTTGCTTTATCGAAGTTATACGAGTAACGCAGAGTACTGTCGTCAGCAAAGCTGTGAAGTGAGCTGGCTGGGATTGAGAGCAGATCATTTATAAATATTAGGAAGAGAGCTGGTCATAGAATTGAGCCCTGGGGAACGCCAACAGAGATGGTGTGGGGATTAGATTCGACGCCGTCCAATACAACCTTGATTGAACGGCCAGAAAAGAAATTATAAGTATGCCTGTCTCGCATATGAAGATCGACGGAGATCTCAATAAACACCAAATTACGGCTGTCCAACTTCAACGTTAAGGCAGTTCTTTTGTATGGAGGCGAAAGATCGAATGTCACCGATAGGATAATTATATCATTGTCTTGTCTTCTAGACGCTTTTAGGCCTTATTTCTAGCTACTCTCTACTCTTAATTACAAAAATGTAGTATATATGTTTAAATTTTCCCCTTTCTTTTTTTCATCAGAAATGGATTAGTTACTGGGGAAGCTGGATTAAGTTTTAGCAGTTATAGGCTCACTCACTTCCTCCACACAATTTCGCATTGACTCATGCTTATAACTAATAACGATTTCCTAGACAGCAAATTTAGAAGCAAATATAAATAACTTCCATGTTTTTCCCACAATAACATCATGTTCATGTCTTTCAAATCATACAAAATCAAAGAATTCAAAAAAGAAGAGGAAATCAACAAAACAAAATCTTTCATTCTTTGACGCTATTCAGTGGACATTTGTAATTTGTTCCACTTCCTCCTACAGAATACATTCTAGATTACCACTAGCCATCAGCTAGAAATACATAACCAAGCATCTCTTGCCACTGTATACATAATATATAAAATTGGTCAAACACCCCTCGTTTGCGCCGCCGCACCCACATTGCCTCTCTATAATGATGCTACTATGCCGAAAATAGATGCCGAAAAGTTTGGACGAAATGAACAGCACGTTTCAAATACGATTTCGTTTCTAAATGCACGCGCGAAATTCGAATTTTTCAGATGCATAACAGAGAAATAAAAATGGAAAGAAAATGCCCGTGATTAAAAGTCTGAAAAGTGTTTATTTTATTGGATCTACTTACGCAATTCCTCTGAAGTTGGGCCGACATCTTCTATTGAACTGGCGGAGCTGATGGTACCCGGCGTTGCTGGAACGGAGCCACAACTCAGTAAATGACCTGACGATGAACTTAAAACACTGTCAGCCGAGCTTCCGGCACACGGAACAGATGGCACACGTAAATATCTGTAGTGTAAAGAAATTTGGGGGAAAATACGGGGCGGAAGGACGGGGAGGGAAAAGGAAATTTCAGATATTGAAACTAAAGCTATATCAGCAAAAAGGACCCACCTTGCTACCTCGTGATTGATTGGCGTCAAACCGATTCCAGAATCTGAACTTTTCCCTTCGTTTAGGATTGGGACATTTGCCCGCTCCCACTTGAAGGCGGCTTTGACCTTCGTCCACTTTGATACCTTCGCTTTGCTCTCACTGAATGCACTTTGCCGTCGCATCTGAGTCGGCGTCGACTTGTTCTCCTTCTCAAGGTACATTTGAATGTCGTCAGCGATAACAGATTTACTGCGTTCACGTTGCCTGAAAAGATTCTTTTCAACATGAAAATTCTTCTGGATGTAGGAAAATGGAGAAAAGCATTTTTCGGAAGGCCAATTTCACTTTCTTCGGAGATGATTTATTGACAAATTTATCATGTCGTGAATGCATTTTTTAATTAGGTGAAAGCAATTATTGACGTTGTTAAGACGTTTAGATTTTTTGAGATATGGAATTTCTTGTAAAGTTTAAAAATAGGAAAAAATATAAATAAAGGAAGAATCGCCATAAATCTCGACTTTTCATGGAAATACGCTTCTCTTGAATGAAGCTAGAAAAAAATAACAATAATTTTTCCATCTTTCATTTTAGTTTTAAGCTGTATTTTCGTGTGGAGCATTGAAGTTAAGAACTAATTAGTTTAATTCTTTAAACAATACTAGCAATTCAAAAACCCCAAAAAAATAAACACATAAAAGACTACTTTATGAAATTTAAACAAAACCCTATACGTAAGTAGATAGCTAAATTCAGCATTTACATATCAAATGTGATTTATTTTGATAAACGCGAGGATGATGAAATTATTATTCATGAAAATAAAATCTGTATATATTCTAGTTCGTATCTAAACTCTAGCACAATCATTTTTACCTACTCATAAACATGTCAAAATACCAAAAAGGGGGACCTAACAATATGCAACAACTGGAGAGGCATCTGTTTATTATCTACTGTGGGCAAAATTTTGTCCCATATATTACTAGCTAGGATAGGTGAGGCAGTAGACCGAACGCTTAGGAGGCAGCAGGCCGGCTTCAGGAAGGACCGCTCCTGTATTGATCATATTAACACCTTGAGAATAATAGTGGAGCAGTCTACTGAATTCCGATCTCCCCTTTACCTTGCTTCAGCTCGCGTAAAACAAAGACTCTTCTTCTTCTTCTTTGATCCGTTAGCTGGCGGTCCGAGCGGGACGTCCCCGCAACGGATACGCTGCTGTCGGTGCCGCTGGGTCCCGAACTCTATTCACGATTCGCTTCCATTCTTCTCGGTTTTTGGCGGTGTCTCGAGCCTCGGTAACTGATAATCGTTGATTCTTTAAGTCACCCTCGATATTCTTCAACCAGGTTTTCTTCGGTGCCGATCGCTGTATTCTCCAGTCTGCAGGACGGTCTCGCCAGAGAAGTTTACGTGGCAAGCGGTTATCATCCATTCGGCAAACATGTCCAAACCACCGTAGTCGACGTTTTTGCATTTCTTCTTCGATCAGTGTTTGCTGATCGCATCTTTGTCTGACAACCTCGTTTCGAAGGCGATCACGGAGTGAGACACGGAGGATCTGCCTCAAACATCGCATTTGGAAGACCTCGAGCTTCTTAACGTCCGGTTTGAGCAGTGTCCACGTTTCAGATCCATAAAGAAGAATCGGAAGAATCAACGTTCGGTAAAGACGTAGTTTTGTTTTGATGGAGATATTTGCTCGTTTCCATATGCACCACTTGAGCGAGGCGAATGTTGCTGTTGCCTGGCCGATACGGCTGTGAACGTCGGCCGTCGATGCTACTTTCGTTTCCTCAACCAATGATCCCAAATATTTGAACCTTGGAACCTGTTCGATTTGGGTTCCATCGAGGTGAACACTGGCTCTTGATCCATCCGTTGTGAGCACTTTGGTCTTTTCAGCATTGATTTTTAACCCGTATGATTGGGCGATGCGGGAAATATCGTATAAGATGTCCGTTGCTTCGGCATCCGTGTCGGCGAAAACAGCGCTATCGTCGGCGAACATTAAGTCTGTTACGAAGTTGTTGTCGTCGTATTGAACTCCGAGTCGTCCATCGAATGCTTCACGCATAATCGCGTCGATCACAACGTTGAAGAGAAGTGGCGAAGCGACGTCTCCCTGTCGGACACCCGTCTGAATCGGGAACTCCTCGGATAAGTCGTTTCGAATACGAACGCTGCTGGTTGAGCCATCGTACGACGCTTGGAGAAGTTGGATGATTCTCAATGGCACGTGTTCGGTTACCAAGACTCTCCACAAGCTGTTCCAATCGATGCAATCGAAAGCGGATTTGAAATCGATGAAAACGACGACAATTCGTTTGCCGCAACGAATTCTTTCTTCCATTAACTGACGGAGGGCGAATATTTGATCAATGCATCCTCGATGTGGTCTAAATCCCGCTTGTTCCTCCCGGCTCGTTTGCTCTCGATGTTTCTGTAGTCTCGATTGTATTATTTTCGTAAATACTTTACCGACGATCGAAAGAAGGCTAATACCGCGATAATTCTTGCATTCCCGACTGTCGCCTTTCTTCAAAATTGGGACAACGATCGCTTTCTTCCATACCGAAGGGACACGATCCGAATGCCATATGTGTGTTATGAGGACATGAAGTCGTTGTGATAAGACATCACCTCCAGCTTTGATCATCTCGGCGGTTACTTGGTCTATTCCCGGCGCTTTTCCATTTTTCAGCGATTTTATTGCTGTCTTCACCTCAATAATTGTTGGTTCGGTATCGAGAAACTGATTCATCGGCTGTTCGATAATCGGTGGTTCGGGTGCTGGACCTTGCGGCGGATCGTGGTTATACAGCTGGTGGAAGAATGCTCTCCACCGCTCCAGGCGTTCATGGGCAGAAGTCACAAAAGTTCCATCCGATTTTTTGATGTTGTCGTTTGTTGATGTTGTTTTGCCGCCTAACCGGCGGATTGTCTGGTACAGCGTCCGGTACTCGTGCCTCGACGCCGCTTTTTCCATGTCGGCCGCAACGTTATTCCAGTACGCTTCTCGTTCCAATTTCATTTTCTGCCGAACTTCTTTGTTCAATCTTCGGTATTCCTCAAAGTCGACGTGTTTCATGCGCTTCCGCTGATCGACGAGGTCCAGACAGCTGTCCGAGATCCATGGCTGCGTCCGTTTACGGATAGTTGGACACAACTCCATTGCACACTCCACAATAGACTCCGACAATTGCCTTTCTTCTACATCGATATCGTCCGGTATTGCAAGCGCCGCGAATTTGTTGGATAATGCCATTTGAAACTCTCGCCCGATGGCCGGGTCCCGTAGGCACGCCCAATTTTTCTTGGCTGGTGGTGGCTCCGTTTTCTTCGCTCTTTGCAATCGCATCTGCAATTTCGCTCGAACAAGATAATGGTCCGATCCGCAATCGGGTCCACGCATTGCACGTACGTCTTTAAGCGTCGATCGGAATCTTGTGTTGATCAAAACGTAGTCTAACATCGCCGAGTCTTTGCCGGATGGATTTCGCCAGGTGAGTTGGTGTTTGAGTGGATGGCGGAAAATGCTGTTGCCAACGATCAAGTTGTTTGACGATGCGAATGAAAGCAGGCGTAAGCCGTTGTCATTGATTACTCCGTGTCCGAATTTGCCCATGGTTTCTTCCCAGCCGGTTCGATCTACTCCTGAATGTGCATTGAAATCCCCCGCGAGAATTATTAATTCGGTTTGAGGTATCATATCCAGCGTCTGTTGAAGCTGATCGTAAAATACGTCCTTGTTCGTGTCCGTGCTGGTCTCGGTTGGCGCATAAACGGATATGATATGGGTCTTGATCGTTCCACTGATGGTTATAACCGCCAAACGCTCGGATATCGGTTGGAATGCGATAACGCTGCTGGCAGCCCGTCGGTCGACCATAAAGCCGACGCCGGCCTCTCTTTTCTCACCACCGGAATAGTAAAGCATCATCGTTTCGTCGATTGTTGGCGGGACGATTGTCAATATCCCGGATCCGGTAAGCCGTAGTTCCGATAGCGCAGCAATTGATATTTTGCATTTCAACAATTCCATTGCTATGATTTCCTTTTGACCAACGTGATGTCCTGTTCGTACATTCCACGCAGCGAATTTTAATTCCCTTTTCGGTGTGACTAATTTGGGTGTTCGGCCAGTAACCCACTTCTCACCAGCATCCCTGGTCCCCAGTGCTGGCGCATCGGCTGCCCCGGATGCAGTAGCATTATTTCGGCCAGTAACCCACTTCTCACCAGCATCCCTGGTCCCCAGCGCTGGCGCATCGGCTGCCCCGGATGCAGTAGCATTATTTCGTGAATAGTTAGTTCGTGTATCCATGCGGTTTCTTGCCTAGTTTTTACGATCGACTCGGCAGGTCGACAACCCTCCTCCTTTCACACTCTGGGCTTGGGACCAGACGAAGGCGGAGTTAAAACAAAGACTGAAATACATATGTAGATACGGTCCATCTGTGAGAAGCATTTGATGATTACACCAACGTCTAATACATCCCTGAGGACAGAAGCAACATTAAAAACAGTCAAACCAGTAGTGGAGCTGCACAGGTTGAACCCGAAGAAATTCTCAGGAAATTACCAATAATGGGTTCCGTTTTGGGAACAATATCGTACGTTAGTGCATGAAAATCCGTCGCTACAAGCTGCCGACAAATTTAATTACTTGGAGTCGGTGCTAACTGGCAGGGCGTTAGAAACTATAGCTGGCTTCACACCGTCCGAGTCCTGCTACGATGCGACAATTTCTATATTGCAGGAAGAGTATGACAATATAGATAAGATTGTTGATCATACTATGCAACTCTTGTTGTCATCTCAGCCTGTAGTTTCAAAGTCTGACGCACCCGGCCTTCGCCGATTGTATAACATGGTTCAAGCTTCTACTCGTTCTTTAGCAGCTATAAGTATCTCATCATCAAACTATTTCGTCATGTTAAAGGGTGCTTTATTACGATGTTTACCGAATGATCTAAGAGTAGATTTTCACCGCTACTACGACGAAGTTATGGACCCGTCAAAGCAAACCGAAGCAGTTAGGGATCAAATTGTCAATGTAGACAATTCATCTACCCATCCATCTTTAAAGCCAATAAACCATAGTCAAGTGCATTGTCTATTAAAATTCTTCAAACGAGAGGTCGAATCCCCTGAGAAGGCAAATGAAGCAAAGACTTATCTACATCGTGTTCAATCAGTTCAGAATACCAAACCCTTCAAAACGGCTGCAGGTTTGTTTACGGCAGGAACAAATGGAAATCGTTGCTTTTTTTGTCAGGCTACTCACGAGACAAAGGATTGCAACAGTACAAAACCTCTGCATGAGAAAAACGGCTTCTTAAAATAGGCGGCAGATGTTATCGGTGCTGCAATGCAACACATGTAAAGGACGACATGCCACCTTTATGTGTGATCCCCATTTTGTGAAAGTTGGAGATACAGCTCAAGACAGTAACGCGAGTTATAATATTGCTAACCGTCAAATTGATTCAGTTATTAAACCAAGGTCAACTTCAGCTCAACAAGCCGTAAACCTATTTACTACAAAAGCAGACCAACGCATTAACGACGTTTATTTTCAAACGGCCAGTGCATTCATCTCGAAGAATCTGGGTAATAAGGCATTATTTATTCGAATAGTGATGGATGGAAGTAGTCAGCTGCACTGATAAAAAAACATTCTTGGGTTAAGACAATTTTTCTTGAACCAAGCAAATAATGTTTTGAATATAACGAAAACATAATTGTTTCCGGATAAGCAACACTCATAGTCTTGGTTTCATTGTCTTGGATGAAGACAAAAGTTAACTACACCTTTTCCAATTGAAATTCAGAAAGCGTCAATTGTAATTCAGATTAGTCAATTGTAATTCAGAAAGTATCAATTGTAATTCAGAAAATTTCAATATTCATCTCATTGATGCAGCAAATTGACCAAATAATTTCTTTCATTACAAAATAAATATTCTCCTAGTCACATCATGCATAATCAACATCATCAGGAGCTCCACAACTTATTGCTGGCCTTGGCTTCCTCCAGTAATCACCTCCATGATTCCTGATCCCTGGCCCGACTTTTCCAGTTTCTTATATTCAACTGCCTCAAGTCGTCCTTGACGTCATCTATGTATCTTTTCTTTGACGTCCTGGTCTCCTTTTTCCTGGCGGTACTTTACCCAGCATTATCTTTGTCGGGTTCCGTTCCCCACCTCGTTGGACATGACCAATCCATCGTAGTCTATTTATTTTGATCACTGTAACAACGTTTGGAATCTTACTGATTTCATACAACTCTGAATTGTATCTTCTCCTTCAAACGCCATCAACCTGTATTCCTTTGTAGATGGAATGAAGGATTTTCCTTTCGAATCTTCCTACCATTGCTTCGTCTTCGTTTTTCAATGTCCACACTTTCGAACCATATATAGTGGGACGTGCATTATTTGTGTTGTGACACCATCATGCATGATATCGTCCCATTATTACTGTTTCAATACTAAGTTGTGTTATCTGATGCAATCTTAAAAACTCTTTCAGTTGATAACCCATTTCGTGCAAACGATGTTAAAGCGAATGGTTAGGCTACCTGTGAAGCAAATTAAAATCTTCTGCGTTCCATACATAAAATTCCTGTTGTAGAAATTCCTGCAATTGGATGAATGTTGAATTTTTCTGAATTACAATTGACACTTTCTGAATTACAACTGACTAATCTGAATTACAATTGATATTTTCTGAATTACAATTGATACTTTCTGAATTACAATTGGAAAAGGTGTAGAAGTAAAAAAAAATTGGTCCCTCGCCAAGATCACCAGATAGAGGTTCCGCCAAAAGAGTTGATGCCGGAGCGCGCAGCTGGGGAAATTAAAGCTGCACACAAATAAAAATTGCGCACATATTGATAAGAAATGCGCTTATGTATTTTCAAATTTCCCCTTCGAAATTTGTTGCGACTAGGCTAAGGGACGGAAACGGCATGCGGGGATTCTACTGCGCATGGAAAACGCGACTTTCTCGGCATCAACTGTTTTGGCGGAACCTCTATTAGACACCCTAAACCATTTATTCTATATGCCTCATCGAGGTGTATACAGAGAAGACAAGGAGACAACTAAATTGCGCATTGTCTTTGACGCATCGGCACATGCTGCGAATTGTCTCTTAATGAACACTTAGAGGTAGGACCTAATTTGCTGCCTGAAGTTTTAGTAATTCTGCTAAATATTCGCTGCGGTAAGATAGGAATAGTGGCCGATATTGGGAAGGCTTTTCTTCAAGTTCTTCTTAACCCCAAAGATCGAGATAGTCATAGATTTTTTTGGTTCGCTAATAGAATAAATTCAACAGAAATCCTTCCCCCAATACAAACTTATCGCATGACGAGAGTTACATTCGTGGTAAGCTGCAGCCCTTAATTATTAGGAGCATAGGAGCAACCATACGAAAAGCACTAGATGAGGTCAGTGAGCTCTTTGTTGAATCGACTAAAGCGTTAAGAACGAGTTTTTACATGGACGACCTTGTGCTTACTACTGATACCAAGAAGGAGGCCGAGAAGTTGTATCAGGATGCAGACTACATACTGAAACGAGCATCGATGAACTTGCGTAAGCGGAAGTCAAACGATCCGTTTATTCATCGCCACCTTACAGGCCAGGAACGACCGCCGGAGCAACATAAAGTATTGGGTTTACGTTGGCATTTGCTCACGGACGAATTATCAGTTTATCTGGATACTACTATGGCTACTATTGAGACTGCCACGATAATCTCAAAAAGAACGGTTTTACAAACGATAGCGAAAATTTACGACCCCTTAGGCATTCTGCGTCCTTGGATGGTGCGTTTGAAGCTCCTATTTCAAGCCGCATGGAAGAGAAAACTGGACTGGGATGAAAGATTACCAGATTATCTTTACGCTACATGGATTACTTGCATCACAGAAATAACTGACTTAGACGAAATAGTTATTCCACGTTCAGTTACACCCAAAACGGTAAGAACACAATTACAGCTACATCTATTTTCGGATGCCAGTTTATGCCTACATAAGAACTCTAAAACAGAATGGTGACGTCACAGTGCCAAAGTTCTATATGCCAAACATCGAATAGCCCTATTGAAACCCGGAAATCAGCAGGAGCTCAAATTACCGAAATTGGAACTTACGGCAGCTCTTATTGCTGCTCGATTGGGGAATTATCTACTAAAAATCTCAAGATAATGGGTGGCGTCAATAAAAACTGAGTGCAAGCGCTCGCTCCTATTTTTGCAGTGAACACTTAGTTTGGTGTGAATAAAAATAACCTTCGTTAGGTTTCGTTAAGTACTTCACTCTGTCATTTCTCCATATAAAGTGAACACTTCATTTTGGGGTGTGTTTCTTTATTCATTCCGTAGAAGGAATAGACCGAAAATGTGTTTCTTTATTCATTCCCAAGTTTCGACTTGACAGATGAAGCGTTTCTTTATTCATTCGGAATATTCGGAATGTATTCTTTTTGAACTACCTCTTGAGATGGAACACTTTTAGAATAAAGGGAATTAACCTCACTAATATAACATAATATAAATATATTACTGTCATAATTGTGTCATTTGGCAAGAAAGCGGCAGCCATGGCCCTTATTTATTTGTTATCATTTTTAAAAGTATTTCTAATAATAATAATTTCAGATATGGATAATAATAATTTCAAATGGACCCCAGGAGACATCAAAAGTCTAATCTTATTTTAGTTTACATATAGGTCCCACAATATTTTTAAAATACACAATTCTTTTGAATAAATCACAATTTTTCAGCAGTTTGTTTACTGTCATTCCCGGTGCGTTTCTTTATTCATTCTATTCCGAATATTCCTTCAAGTATTCTTTTTATTCTATTCTTTCTATGGAATGAGTAAAGAAACACACCCTTGGTGTGAATAAAATTCAGTTTTTACGTTTGTTTGTGAGTGAACGCTCGTCAAAGTTAAAGGCCCAGTTACATAGCAGCGTTGCGTTGCGTTGCGTAGCTTAGCTGAGCATGACTTTTCACAACCTCGTCACATAACAGCTTAGCGTTGCGTTATTTGACAAATAAAGTACCGTTAATTGGCAGCGTTTTTTATATAAAAAGTGGAAAAAATGCAAGAAATAATGAAATTCTATGGTTTGTTATTGCAAGTAAATATAATTTACCAATTATATCAACGATTTGACTTTTTTTAATTCCCAACTGTCGTTTTTTAAATTGCCAACGTTTGCTTTGCGTAAAAAGTTGAACTTTGTTCAACTCCTGCGTTGCGTTGCGTTGCATTGCGCGCAATGTAGCAAGCCCCATTTAAATTACATAGTTTTAATTTTGACAGACGCTACGAAACGCAACGCAACGCTGCTATGTAACTGGGCCTTAAGGGTAGTGGCGACTGGCTTTAAAACGAAAAATGTGTGATGAAATTGATTGATTGAATAGATGAAGAGATAATCAATCGATGGATGAAAAAATTAAAAAGGAAAGTTCAGCTTCAACAATTTTGTCAATTTATTAAAATTATGCTTTACGGATAAAAGCCATGTGTACAATCCAGACCACCAATTGTACTAGGCAAATTTTTTTGCCAACCATTCCTTCTTTGCCTCCTTTATTTCTTCACGTGAAGTCGGAAATTTGATCCATTTCTCTCTTGTCTGCTCTTGTGCATATAGTACTACAAACCTCCCAAATTATTTTGCCGCTGTTGTTCTATGGATGCCAAAATATTTACCGACTTGAAAGCCCGGATCACCTACATGCCTTAAGAAAGTTTTAATTTTTTCAAGCTTTGGTATAGCGCCACCACGAATTTCTTCATTATTGTTATATAAAACGACTTCAAGTTATCACCGGAATCACCGCTGACCGTGACACTTTCTTTTCCGAGAATTAATATTCAAAAACATTTCAATTCCCTTTTTAAGTACAGGTAAATAAGCCGAAAAAAGCGAAATAGCGGAAATGATTGGGTGCAGGCTGAAACTTGGCAGAGAGCTTCCTTTTAATTCGGGACTTGTACAGGTCATCAGACGTTCGATGAATCCTTTGTTGGATTACGTAGCTAATATTTTCATAGCCTATTCCTGGATGCATTTAGGTGGAAAGCATGAGCAAAATACCAATTTTCTTCGTTTTTTAGCATTTACAAAGACAACGCATTTATTGAACGTCGGTGACCTATGCAAGTTCCAAATGAGAGCATATGAGTATTTTAAATTTTTAAAACGGTGATATCTTATGAATGGCAATTCGTTCAAGTAAATGTATAATAACTTTTTTTATAGGTAATCGCATGATCTACAAAATTTGTAAACATTAATTTCCGATAAAATTTCAAAAAAACTGATATTTTGAGCCTAAACCCCAACCCTTGAGCCTAATGCCTTATTAAGCACTCTAAAAGGAAGCTCTCTGTCAAGTTTCAGTCTCTACCCAATCATTTTCGCTATTTTTAGTATTTCACCTGTTCTACTTTGCTCTTTGATTAAAATAAAATTTTTGCCTACTTTGACTAGTACTTAACGTCAACACTTGAATCCCAAAAATTTCCCCTGAGTGAATTGCATTTGAATGAGGAAATTTTTATTCACACCAAATCGAGTGTTCATTTTTAACGGATCACTCCACTCAGAAGTATTCACAGTAAGTGTACACTCAGTTTTTATTCACACCACCCAATGTCAAATCGAATTTACCTATGGACCGACTCTAAAATAGCCCTGTATTGGATACTGGGCAATGAGAGAAGGTGGAAACAGTACGTCGCTCATCGTGTTCAGGAAATACAAACACTGACGAAGAAGGAGTTTTGGAATCATTGTCCAGGAACTCCAAACCCTGCAAACCTTGTGACTAGGGGAATCCACGCGAAGGCTTTAGCAAAGTCTACTCTATGGCTGACTGGACCTGAATGGTTGTCAAAAGAAGGTGACCAATGACCTTCTGATGAAGTTGGAAAATCACGAGAGGATACTTTGATTCTACTTGCAACGTTACCAAATGCAGCGCCGTTGACCCCCATCTATTCAGGTAAGCGCAGCGAGCCCATACTGCATGCCGAACATTAAAGCGATTGGATTCGGCTACTTAGAGTTACCGCCTACGTCATGCGTTTTGGTTATCGACTAATGAAGAAGTGGGAGCCTGAGCGAGATCCACTATCAGCCCTTGAAATAGACAAAGCAGCGTCCTATTGGGTCTTATTCGCCCAACGGACATTTTATCCAACAGAAATTGAGGTGTTACACAATCAGAGAAGTATTCCTTCCAATTCCTACTTATATGAGCTTGGCCCTATTTTAGTAGACGGCTACTTACGTGTTGGCGGAAGATTACAGTTTGCAACCAACGAAATTAACGAGCCGAATCCCATCATCCTGCCCAAGAAATCATATATTACAATTCTGATTGTGAGAGACATGCATCTAAGGAATTTCGGAATTTCCCTAACGCTTACCAGATTAAGACATAAATACTGGATACCTCAAGGACGCCAATTGGTACGAAAGGTTAGCAAAGAATGCACCTTTTGCGAAAGACAAAAGGGTAAAGCCGCAACTATGCCATTCGCACCGCCATGCCCTTTGATGTAACGGGAATGCCCTTGCCCATGCCCTTTGATGTAACGGGAATTGATTTTGCCGGACCCTTATATACCAAGGGTGAACCACATCATAAAGGTCACAAAACATACATAATGCTGTTTACATGTGCAGCCGTGAGAGCCGTCCACTTGGAGATTACGCCAGATTTGACAACCTCCAGTTGTCTTTTAGGATTGCGGCGATTCATCGCTAGGCGGGGTGTTCCATCGGTGATATACTCAGATAACGCTAAAACATTCAAGCAATCATCTATATAACTCGCCAATCTGGAAAATTTTTTAAGCGCAGAGGAACTACACGGATTCCAAGTCATCGTGGGATATCCTGGAAATTTATAGTAGAACGTGCTCCTTGGTGGGGAGGATTTTGGAAGCGGCTAGTGAGGACCATCAAGGAACCATTGAGAGCTGTGATAAAACGATCAACTCTAACTATGGATCAATTGCAAACGTTGATGACAGAAGTGGAATCCATTGTAAATAGCCGCCCTCTAGCTTATGTCGGACAAGATTCTAACGACTTGTCGCCGCTTACACCAGCCCATTTTATTCAAGGAGGTGCGCCAGCAGCTCTAACTATAACTGGGAATTCTTTAGACGTCAACGCAAAACAATTACATTCTGTCTGGAAAGAGCGGTTACGGACAATTAGTGCATTTAAGAAACGGTGGCATTATGAATTTCTGCAGCAACTCAGGTCGTTACACTATAATAAAAGATCCAGCTCAACAGATGTCATAACGAGAGATGTAGTCCTTCTACATGACACAGCCTTACCACGTTCGTTTTGGAAACTGGCCATAATAGAGGATACATCCGTTGGACGTGATGGCAAAATTCGCTCTTACCAAATACGACTTTCCAATGGGACCAAGCTAAAGAGGCCGATACAATTGCTGTACCCCCTAGAAGTAAATTAAAGATGTTAAGCCCGCCGGGAGGATATAAAAAATTATAGAAAACACTGTACAAAATGAACTTAGCAAAACATTTCCGATAATGAATAAGTGAGCAATGAAAAACAAACTAATTATACCCCCACGGTGGAACGTTGATTTTTATTAAGCCGATTATAAATTGAATCGAGTTTTAATTTTTATTTAGTAGTATTATTACCGAAAATGGCGGTGCAGAAGAAGCACGAGGCGCATATGCATGCCTGTTCCGCATATGGAGATCAAAACAGATCTCAACTAACACCAAATTGCGGCTGTTCAACTCCAAAGTTAAGGCAGTTCTTTTGTACGGTTGCGAAACATGGAAATTCATCCAATTCATCACGGGGCGCCTACAACTCTTCATCAACAGATGCCTGCGTCGTATTTTAAAAATCCGCTGGCAAGATAGAATTTCAAACGAAGAACTATGGCGCCGTGCCGGCCAAGAAAGGATAGACGACCAAATCAAGCGAAGAAGATGGAATTGGGCTGGCCACACCTTGCGACGCGAAAACGCCCTTGACTGGAATCCGCAAGGATCCCGTCGAGTAGGAAGACCTAGAACAACGTGGAGGAGAACCCTACTAACAGAGGCCGCAGCAATTATTATATTTGGATTTATTATTGTATTATTGTTGGATTTCTCCAAAGCGTTTGACAGAGTTAATCAAACTATGTTAGTGAATAAATTGCAATTTCTCTTTAATTTTTCTTATCACGCTTGTACACTTATCAAATCTTATCTAACAGATAGACGACAACGCGTGTGCTTCGGTGACAAAAAGTCTGACCTGATTGATATTATCAGTGGCGTCCCTCAAGGATCTACCCTTGGCCCCTTATTATTCTCAATGTTTATCAATGATCTTACCGGCGTTATTAGCTCTTGTCGATTTCACCTGTATGCTGACGATGTTCAATTATACATTAGCAAGGTTAGAGATCAATTCGTTGAAGGTGTTCGACTCATGAACAATGACTTAAAGAAAATGTACAAATGGTCTATTGATAACCACCTTGATCTTAATCCATCTAAGTCCAATGCAATTGTTTTTCATAAAAACCCGCTCGAGCTGGCTGCTTTCCCTAAAGTATATATGAACAACGTGGTTATTCCATTTAATAAATCTGTTAAAAACCTTGGTGTTATTTTTAATCATACTTTAACCTGGAGTAATCATATTAATAGTATTATCTCCAAGATAAACGTGATACTTAGAAAATTATCTATATCTGCATCCTATACTCCTGCCTCAACTCGCGTTGCCCTAGTAAAAATACTCCTAATTCCTGTTCTAACGTTTAGATGTGAAATTTTTTGCTCGTTAGATTGCAACACACTGAGAAAACTAAATGTAGCTTTTAACTCAGCCATTCGGTACTGCTTCATGCTTAGACGTTCTGATCACATTTCTGCATATGTAGAATCTGTCTTGGGCTGTACTCTGCAAAAGTATATTAATTTTCGAACAATCATTTTTTTAAAGTAATTGATTTTATATCACAAGCCTCAATACTTATTCGAAATATTAAATTTCTCGTCTTCTCAAAGAACGCTGAACCTACTATTACCCAGCTTTAATCACTGAACTACTGAAAAACAGTTCTTTATTCATGCTATCAGACTTTGGAACACTCTGCCAATCAATATTAAGCGAAACAGCAGCATTCCTAGTTTTCGAAAACATCTTTTTATGCATATCCGCAGATGATCATGTAGTTTAAGTCCACTAGTTTTTTCTCTTTTAATTTAATTACGTTTTATTTTTTTTATTTTTTTTTATTTTAATTTAATTAAGTTTTTTTCTTTTTTCCTTCCACTTTTTGTTTTTTTTATTCAAAATTAGTATTATATGTTCTTGATATCGTTTTTTTTTCATTCTTGTATCTCAATTATTTTATTATTATTATTTGTCTCTCCTTTTACCTACACATATTTATAAGTCCCTGTACTTAATTGTGTTGTTGTTATAATTAAATAAATAAATAAAATTAATAAAACTAACAGGTCCTGGTCGGAGCTGAGAGCTGCCCGCTGGAGGACAACTTTACTGTTTCCTCCTTATATGCCATGAGGGATTAAAGGAGCGTAAAGAAGGAAAGAAGAAGATGAGATTTGCCAAATTTAGGTGGGATTAAGGTAATATACACTATTTTTACTATGCACAGCGCCTCTGCCGGATAATTTTCCAAACAAAACAGTTGTCAATTGCAGTCGCTGTGTTTGTAAAATTTCATGGTTGTAGTGTTTTCTCGCTATAGTCGCCTGCTTAATTTATTCTAGGTTCCGCAAATAACCTCATTTTCCTATACATTTCTCACCTAATCGCTTGGCTCTAATCGCTAGCATTCTAAAATAACCGCTCTGTCTTCTCAGCATACTCGTTCTCATTATTTTGACTAATTACGTTGTAATAGTTTTAGGTGTGACACGGGTCTGACGATATTATGATTTTGTGGATATTATGATATCGAAATTATAATATTGATCAGAGTGCCCAATTTGGATGCGGCCAGTAAAACTCAGCATACAACTACATGTAAACGCCCTGTGCGTGAGCCCCCTTTGAAATGCTCGAGCTCATCCCAGTTTCTCAGAATTTTGTCTACTTTTGAAATTTTCAATTTTTTTCCAGGGTTTCTTAGAATTTCTGATAGTTTTGTAGTCGTCGGGATTTTCTGAAATTTAAAGAGGACGACTTTTCAATAGTTTTTTTAGCATGTCGCAAAATCTTTCTTTTGGGGTTTCCCGGATATTTTCAGGTTTGGGGAGTTTTCTACCATTTGTGATAAAATTTACAACTCAAACTCATAAAATTTACATTTATATGAATTGCACATTACATTTATTACATTAATTATTAGTCACAACGAATTATTACTCTGATTATTTACATTAAACTTATATCTAATCTTATTAATAATAATAATAATACTAATAGTGTTACCCTTCTAACACAAAAGGCGCACTTCTATGCGGCGAAACAAATTTGCGATTGTTCGAAAATTCCACCCAAACCTGAAAATATTCGGGAAACCCTCAAGTGAAATATTTTGCGACATGCTAAAAAACTATTAAAAAGTCGTCCCCTTTAAATTTCTAAAAAATCCCGAAGACTACAAAACTATCAGAAATTCTAAGAAACCCTGGAAAAAAAGTGAAAATTTCAAAAGTAGACAAAATTCTGAGAAACTGGGATGAGCTCGAGCATTTCAAAGGGGGCTCACGCACAGGGCGTTTACATGTAGTTGTATGCTGAGTTTTACTGGCCGCATCCAAATTGGGCACTCTGATATTGATACCAAATGTGTGCCTAAAGCATAACGTAGCCAGGGGCAGTGTTTTCTGCTGACTTTGAGAGCAGACATCTCTAAAGGTGAGATAGTAATACCTACTCGATTAAGCATGAGAGCCAGTGCATGTAGCAATATTAATATTGCATTTAGAATATTTGTTCAATTCTTCAAAAAAAGCAGCGTATTATGGAGTACCCTGTACTTGATTGGGATGAGTAATTGCCTACTTATCGTTTTACTGTTTATTGCAAAACTTGATAGTCTGTCTTAAATATAAAGATAATATAGTCGATTATTGTAAACTTCAACAATATGTATAAAACCAGGTGGTTTACAAAAATTTTATCAAGCCACACTCGTCTGAATTTTAAATCAGGAAACATAAGTTTATAGCATATGCCGTTGATATAATGTGCAGCTTGAAAACTGATCTGTTTAGAAAACCCGACGACAGACTGAATGAAGTCAGACGTTTTGATACAAATCGTGAACTGCAATATTTCATCTACCACAATCCTAATAAAATTTAACGACATTCTTCTAGCTTATTCTAGCAATCTTTAACAACTACTCATTTTCTGGGATAATAAAAAATTGTTATCTTAAATAAAACAATCTTCGCGTTATTTATGCCCAGAACAGATTTAACAGCTATCATTAAATATTTTGCTTGAGTAAACGAAAATGAAAGTGGATATTTGTAAACATTGAGATTTATTTTTTTCGCTGTTTATATTTAACACAAAAAAAATATATCAATATCTTTTCCAAATAAAAAGTGGCCTTCATTGCTTAAAATTTATTTTACATTTTGTATCTACTATAGAAGAAAAAATCACCTTTTTGAACTGCTTCGTTTCGTGGAAGCACTGTTGCCAGCAGCAAGAATTGTGCTTAAGAGTGATGCATGATTGTCGAGATCAAGCTCTGCGTCAGATACTTCACCTTCATTCGGTAATTCGGCTTCCTTATTAAATTATTGTAAGAAAATATTTTTCGTTTTTTAGGTAATATTTGATGTAAAAGAAAATGGAAAAAATTTTGTTTTGGTGTTTTTCTCAATTATCTGTAATAGTTTTTGCGGTGTTAAGAAATTTAGTAAATATAGTTGAAATTCACTACAATTGTATGATGATATGCATCTATCTATAGATCAATTTTGCATCTCAGTCATTTGTATACGCATGCAACTAAAAAGCTCTTTCAAATATCAGACGACGAACCTATCATCCTGCAAGGAACGTTCAATTTGGCAAAATATCCCGTATCCCATATAATTTAGTGGCACGCGCCCGCAGCTAGCACGCATAGCGAACAAAATAAGCACGAAAATTTAAAAATTTGTTCGCTAGAGGCATGCACTCTCCTGCTGCAGCCATGCACGCTCCCGCCACAGGCATGACACTCTCCCGCCACCGGCATGCTCGAATATCTAAAAATTCAGGCATGAACATTTATAAATTCATCCGCATCGGCATAGACCATTCCATTTACTGAGTTTCCATGAGAGTTCAACCAGAGTTGAACCCGAGTTGAACTCCATGGAAACAGTCGCAGTCAAGAGTTTTCGTTAAAGATTTTCAACTCTGCTCAACTCAACGAAAATAGGTAGATTGAACAGAGTTCACTCACACAACTACAAACGGGATTGTCAAATGTTAAAAAAGTCAAAATGTCGCGCCTGTTCATAACATTTCTGTTATACAACGAACACAATAAATTAATTTTATGGTCCATGATCACTATTTTATAATAACAAAAATATTACGTCAAATTTAAAAACAGCTGCTTGCTTAATACAAGTACACATTCAGCTGTCTGTACACAGGCAGAAAAGTCAGCCATGGAAACGCATAGAGTTGAGTCGTTGAGTTGAAGTGTCATTTCAACTCAACCTCAACTCAACTCGACTCCCATGGAAACTCGGTAATTGCTGTTTTACCAAGTAGTCCCCCAGCTAAGTACTATCCACGTCCAATGGGCTGTTTCACACGAGCCGACGGCCAACCAACAGAAATCGGCTGTTATCGTCCATTCCCTTTTGAAACTCGACGAAAAGTCGCAGGGGCTTTCACACGGGCCAATTTTTCCAACCAACTCTACGTCAAAACGCTTTAGCTTATTGTTGTTTTTTTATTTTCTCTTTCTTTTCTTTTTCCCAAAAGAATAAAAAACAAAAACAACCACACAGCTGTCAAAAAGTCGTATCGAAAATCGTGTGAGAAAGTTGAATGGAAAAATCTTCCCTCCCCATCGTCCTCTCTCACCCTCTTCTCTACAAATGACGTTTTCATACGATTTCTGTTGGTTGGTCGTCGGCTCGTGTGAAACAGCCCAATGCATGCTTGACCTACGCAATTGAATATGAGAACCGTTCCACTCAGTATACTATTGGCACCTGATATGGTCACCAAGATAATTGACTCTTTTCTTCGTCCTATACAATTTTTTAAAGCCATATAGGCGATTTCGTGCATGCCTGTGGCGGGAGCATGCATGCGTGTGGCAGAAGAAGGCATGCCTGTGCCGGAAATGTGCATGCGAGTTTTATTCCCGAGTAAAAATAAAATTCGCCCGCACCTAGCATGCACTCTCTCGCTATAGGCGTGTGCCCTCCCGCCTCAGACATGCATGAAATCGCCTATATGGCTTTAAAAATTGTTTAGGACGAAGAAAAGGGAAAATTACCTTGTTGTAAAAGGTTCTATGGCATTATGTTCTCGTTTATTTTTATAATAAAGAACTATTTTATAAATAATGCATAATGTATTAGCACCTGGTAATAAGTTTGAATTTGATCAATAATTGTTTTTTTTTTATTTTTACAGTCGTATAAGTAATTCTGTAATTCTGAATGTAATACTTGATTCGAGAAATAAAACAAGTTATGGGTTTGACCCTTTCGGTCCACACGATCAAATTTCCAGCATGATGACTGTTGAATGTTATGAATGAATATTTTAATAATAAATGAACAATAATAACGACAAATTGTAAGAAAAAATCACACCACATTCTTACACCGTCGGCAACCACAGCTTGCATGAAAACACGAATGACAATGGACAGCGAGTTGTAGAGATGGCAGCAAGTAAGAACTTGGTCATTGCAAGTACTAGATTTTCACGTAAAGCCACCTGGGTATCTCCTGATGGAGCCACTCGCAAACAATAGACCATGTGTTGATAGACTGCGCCACCTTTCGGGCCTGATGACGGTACGAACGTACCGAGGTGCCAACTTCGACTCAGATCACTATCTTGTTACGATCCTGCATTAGAACTCGCCCTAAGTCCTGGGGATGAGATGACAGGGGTTGACGAGAGCTGGACCCGTCTTAAAAATATTGTCATTGGTACTGCTGATTCCATCTTAGGCAGAAGCCGTAGAGATCGGAACGACTGGTTCGATAATGAAAGCAAGCTGGCAACTGCAGCAGTCTCAGAGAATACGGGCACGCGCGAAGAAAACTCTAAAGAACTCAGAAATAAGAAAAAAAGAGAATTCACAGACGAAAAAAGGAAACCTGAGAAAACAATCTCGTCTGTGAACTAGAATACAACAGAGAGCAACGGTCGCACCAGGCGCGGGAGTCCGCAGTATGACGCAATTCGCACCACGTTGCGCATACGGTACATAAAAAAGGAGATATCACAGCGTGCACTAATTATCGGGGTATAACGTTGTTGAGGGCCGTGTATAAGATATTCTCCGCTATCCTACAAAACAGGATGGCCCCATACGCCAGAAATATCATAGGCCAATACCAGTGTGGCTTCAGCCCAGGCAAATCAACGACTGATCAGATTTTCACCTTGAAAATACTCAATTCAACACCTCTTCATAGACTTTAAAGCCGCCTATGATAGAATTATACAAAGCCATGACAGAATTTGGCATCCCCAGCAAACCGACAAGACTATGAGATTGACCATGACCAATGTGACAAGCCAAGTAAAGATATCCAGGACATTGTCCAGACCAATCAACATCTATATAATGGACTGCGACAAGGGGTCGGGTCATAACGTCTAAACCTTTACT
Organism: Thereva unica; assembly: GCA_949987705.1. Taxonomy (NCBI): domain Eukaryota; kingdom Metazoa; phylum Arthropoda; class Insecta; order Diptera; family Therevidae; genus Thereva; species Thereva unica. The sequence goes on from OX465283.1 coordinate 103,438,005, forward strand.
ATATAGTCTTATATGACGATGGTCTTACCGGTTCTCACTGTATGTATCCGAAACGTTAGTGCTTAGCAAAAAGCATTCAAACCTCTTGGCCGTGTTCGACAGGAATATACTTCGGAGGATTGTTGGCCCCGTATGTGAGGAAGGACGATTCCGGAGACTCTACAATGATGAGATCTACGAGCGCTATCGCGACATAATGTTGTGAAGTAAATCAGACTCGGTAGGCTGCGGTGGGCAGGGCATCTAGCTCGTATGAGTGAAGATGAGCCTGCTTGGAAAGTTCTCTGCGGTAAGACTTATGGGGTGCGACAGCGAGTGAGACCCAACCTTCGCTGGAAGGATGGCGTAGACCAGCACGCTCAGAGCTTAGGGATGCCAAACTGGGTGACATCGGCTCAGAATCGGGACCGGTGGAGAGAACAGTTGCGAGAGGCCAGGACCGGTCCTGGTTGTAGAGCCGTTAAAGAAGAAGAAGAATGGGAACTAGTGACGTTTTGTTTCGGCAGATATAGATTCGAACGTGACAAAGCATTGTTAGCATTGAGTGCAAGGCTATATGAACCGCAACGGTAAAATAAGATATGTCTCTACGCTGAAACATCATAAATCCACCCCAGTGTTGTTTGTTTGTTCCGTTTCCCTTTACTCCGACTTGTAATAGATCTTTTGTTTATCCCCTTCAGGTCTTGGCTTAGTGTTCAGGCGATGGAAAAATATCCAACATTGCTTCGTAGACTTTCAAGGCTCCATATGATAGTCAAATTTCTACAAGCCATGAGATAGCTCGGCATTCTCAATAAACTGACACAATAATGCGGGTTAACCATTCCCAATCTAATAAGCCAAATAACCGAGAAACTGTCCAAACCAATCAACTTACAAAATTAACTCCAACAAGAGGACGGTTTGGCCTACATTCTATGCAACCTGGAGTTGGAAAAAATGATTCGGGTGTGACAGCAAAAGCTTCCGGGTGTGACAGCAAAAGTCTACCGAAATACTGCTAATTCAGAGCACATAGGTATAATCAGGAGAACATCAAGAGTTGCACAGAATGTTTTGCGCACAGAAACTAACGCACATATCGTCACCCTTTTGCCAGAGGCGCGAAAGTGTAAATCTGCAGTTTTGAGTTCTGTGGTACTAAGGCAAAACCCGATATGTCCAAAAAAAACGATTTTTCGTTTTAATTGCTAACATGTCGAAAATTTAGTAAATAATACGTTGCCAAAAACCAATATGACAGATTGTTTCTCTAAAAAGTGTACCATCAAAATTAAAAAGTCTAATATGTATATATTTACGGTATCGGTTTAAACTTAAAAACCCGTTTCCTGAAGAATTGTATATTTGGACATATCGGGTTCTGCCTTAGTACCACAGAGTTATTGCTAGATAAATGTTAAAACTGTCTCTAAAACTCAGATTTTTATTTGCTTTCGTGTTGTAGGCTTTACACTTTTTCGTTATATCACCGGATAAATCACATTCGTACTTCTGGCATGACATCTTTGTACCATTTTGTATTACAAAACCCTATTAGCGCGAAAGTGAAAAAATTGCACTTTCGCGTCTTTGGCATAAGGGTGACGATATGTATGTATCAATGAAAGCATAATAAAGGTAAGGTAGTCTCGTCTGCGAGATGATTTAACATTTATGTATTCGACAATCAAGCTAGAGGTACATAAATTTTAAGTAGTACAATCCTTGAGCTAGTTGGGTCAATAGTAGCAACCGACTACAACATGGGACCAGAAATAATAATAATACGGACTGGTAGTACAAAGGGTGATCCCGCTAAAAAACGTGCCGTTTAAGGCTCTTCAAATCCAAACATCTAACTATTGTCTTCTTCTGCTCCTTTAATCCCTTGGGACATAGGGCGGAAGCAGTTGCCCTCCAGCGGACTGTATTTTGTGCGACAGCTCTTCGCTCCAACCAGGATCTCCCAGTTGTTCCGGCCTCTACTAATAGGGGTCTCCTCCACGTTGTGCTAGATTTTCCAACTCAACGGCTTCCTTACGGATTCCGGTCAAGGGCCTGTATGGCTAGGTTCTCCTTTTCGCGTCGCAAGTTGTGGCCAATCAATTCCATTTCTTTCTCCTGACTTCCTCGTATATCCTTTCTTGGCTTGCCCGGCACGACGCCATAGTTCTTCATTTGAAATTCTTTCCTTTGCCCGGGGTACCTTCCGATATCTTTCACTAGGACATGAATGGCAGTCTCTGTAGATCTGCCTGATCAGTAAGCAAATCATTGTTGCGGGTGATTTCAATGTTCACAATGTAAACTGGCTGACTTACTCAAAAGGCACCAGTGTTTCTGGCACGGACGTTGAGCTCTTTGCAGACACCAATAATTTACACCAAATTGTGGATCATCCCACGAGAGTCCCGGATGTTGCTGATCAAGGAAACTATCTCCTTGATCTTTTTCTTACCTCACATCCAGCGAGGTACTGCGTCGAAGAAGATTCACCTCTCGGCAATTCGGACCACTGCTTAGTCAGTGCCAGCTTCCCTTTCAAATATCCCAGCCCTCCCAAACCAGTTAGAAAAACTGTATGGCATTATGGGAAGGCCAATTGGCTGGGGCTTATTCATTATTTCCAAGCCACTGACTGGGACCAGTGTTTCCGAACCAAAAACATCAACTCTGTCGCTATCCGTATCACCAGGACCATTCAGGCAGGAATGCATTTATTCATTCCTCATTCTACCAAATCTGTGAAGCCTAGGCCCAACAGATGGTTTAATCAGGAATGTATGACCGCAATTAGAAACAAAGAAGCCGCCTTTTGAGCATACAAGAGTTTTCCGAGTGAATCGCTGCGTCTAGAATATATAAAACTTAGAAATTGCTGTAAAGTCACCATCAGGAATGTCAAAAATTCATTTGACAGCAAGTTGAGAAGTAAACTCCTTAACGCAACTTCTGGTAGCAAAAACTTCTGGTCCTTGGTAAGCTCCATTAAGAAGAATTTCACTTCATCCACAACTCCTGCACTTATCCACGATGAGAAGCTAATAACAGACAGCAAATCCAAGGCCGATTTATTAGCCTCTCTGTTTGCATCAAATTCTTCTCTAACCGAAACTGATACGCTACCCGCGGTTGTCGAACTCAATGCTCATTTAATGCCCAGGGTTTTCTTCAGGACTCGCGAGGTGTACAGGTGTCTCAAAGAGCTCGACGCCAACAAATCCACTGGACCCGATAATATACCCCCATCGTATTTAAACAATGCGGCTCACCTTTGGCTAAACAAACCTCTGCGCAAACTTTTTGCCCTATCATACTCGTCCGGAGTTTACCCAGACTCTTGGAAACTTGCCCATGTTCAGCCAATACCGAAAAAAGGTGACTCCAGCCTTCCCTCCAACTACCGCCCAATAGCAATTACTTCTATTCTCTCCAAAACCATGGAGACGATAATCAACAAAAAGCTTATGGGATATCTAGAATCCAACCAACTTATAAACGACAAACAATACGGCTTCCGACAAAAAAGATCCACTGGTGATCTTTTAGTTTGCCTTATAGTTTGCATGGATCTGGTGAATCCTATACCCGCAACACCAGATTAGTCCACCTGCAACTCCCCCTTTCACGCACTCAACAAGATATGAATTCGTTTGTAAATAGAACAACTCGACTGTGGAATAATCTCTCGCAGTCAGTTTTTCAGCTCCTACAACATCCAAGAGTTCGTCACCCTGAAAAAATTGCAAACAGTACAGTGTGTTCGCTGTAAAGCCCTCTCTAATATGCCTGTCTAAACCTTTCTCAATCGTTTTCAGGAGAAAGGAGAAGAGGATTTTGCTTGCTTATACGAACTTCTCCCCGATTTAGAGATAAAGACCGCCCTGGCTTCTCCCCAGCACTTGGAATATTGGCCAGCCGGATTGGTAAGATCTCTTCCAAGCTCAAGTTTGACGTGGTAAAATCATTTACCTACCTTGGGTCAATAGTAGCAGCCGACATTATCATAGAACCAGAAATACGCGCACGACTGCTAAAAGCCAACAAAGCCTACTATAATCTGTCAAGGCTCTTTAAATCCAAGTATCTAACCATAACGTTTTACTATACGATGATCTTACCGGTATTCATCTGAAACATGGGTGCTTAGCAAAAAGCACTCAAACCTCTTAGACGTGCTCGAGAGGAAACTAGTTCGGAGGGGTGTTAGTCCTTTATGTGAGGAAGGACGATTCCGGAGACTATAATGAAGACATCTATAAGCGCTATCGCGACATAGATGTTATAAAGAAAATAAAGCTCGGTAGGCTCCTGTGGGCAGGGCATCTAGTTTGTATGAGTGCAGAATGAAGATAAGCTTACTCGGAAAGTCCTCTGCGATAAGACCTATGGGGTGCGACAGCGAGAGAGACCAAGCCTACGCTGGAAGGATAGCTAGTCCAGTCAAATTAGAGGTTTGACTGGAAGATAATTCGGAAGTTGCTGAAAATTGGAACAGCCCTTAAAAACATTATTATACATAAGCTGTAGAGACTGCCACGCGATTAGACGACTGCAAACTTTTTTATTCAAGGTCAAAGGGTCAAAATATCAGTTTTTTGCAAATATATGCTAAACCGTACGTCTTATCAGAAAATTGTGTTTACAACGTTTGTAGATTAGGCGATTATCTACAAAAAAATATATTATACATTTTCTCGTAGGAATTGCCATTTCTGAGATATTGTCGTTTTAATAAGTTAAAATACTCATATTCTATCATTTCCGACTTGTAAAGGTCATCAGAAATTTTATAAATCCTTTGTTGGAGTAGGCGGCTAATATTTTCAGGGGTGATTCCTGGATATCTTGGGAGAAAAAAATTGTTCTACAGAGGGCGGCTATCTCCACTATCCACTAAGATACAGGGTGATTAGGGAAAAAATTTGTTTTTTTTTTTAAATTTACTGAAATTTGAATAACTCCTAAAGTAATTATCATAAAGTAGCCTAATTAGGCTCATCTTTTAGGTAAATTTGTATTCTTTAATTTGGTATAAAACACAGCAACCTGAGTGACTCCGTTCAAAAAATATATAGGCTCAAACCATCTTTCATCTTTCATCTATCATCTAGACCTGGCAGATTTCTTCGTTTTTCTCAGAAAATTCCTTACTAACGGTACATTTTTTTTTGCTTTTCTGATGCACCAAACTATTACCTACAATATTTCCATACACAATAAGTGTTTATTTTGGGTAGTTTTTTAGGTAGTAGTAGTAGTAGTAGTTTTATCGTGAACAATTAAAAAGCTATTCGTCTTTCAACTGCGGCATAGTAGCATTGGTTTGAGCCTACATATTTTTTGAACGGAGTCACTCAGGTTGCTGTGTTTTATACCAAATTAAAGAATACACATTTACCTAAAAGATGAGCCTAATTAGGCTACTTTATGATAATTACTTTAGGAGTTATTCAAATTTCAGTAAATTTAAAAAAAACCAAATTTTTTCCCTAATCACCCTGTATCTTAGTGGATAGTGGAGATAGCCGCCCTCTGTAGAACAATTTTTTTCTCCCAAGATATCCAGGAATTGCCCCTGAAAATATTAGCCGCCTACTCCAACAAAGGATTTATAAAATTTCTGATGACCTTTACAAGTCGGGAATGATAGAATATGAGTATTTTAACTTATTAAAATGACAATATCTCAGAAATGGCAATTCCTACCAGAAAATGTATAATATATTTTTTTGTAGATAATCGCCTAATCTACAAACGTTGTAAACACAATTTTCTGATAAGACGTACGGCTTAGCATATATTTGCAAAAAACTGATATTTTGACCCTTTGACCTTGAATAAAAAAGTTTGCAGTCGTCCAATCGCGTGCCAGTCTCTACAGCTTATGTATAATAATGTTTTTAAGGGCTGTTCCAATTTTCAGCAACTTCCGAATTATCTTCCAATTATGGCGTTTTTTCGTCTATTTTAACTGGACTAAGCGTAGGCCGGGACGCTCAGAGCTTAGCGATGCCAAACTGGATGACATCGGCTCAGAATCGGGACCGGTGGAGAGAACAGTTGCGAGAGGCCTGGATCGGATCCCGGTTTTAGAGCCGTTAAAGAAGAAGAAGAAGATTATAAAATAGTTCTTCCATAAAGTTGGGAAGCACGCTGTATTAATGAACTTTTGGAATAAGTACATCAAAGGACACATCGCAGGATGTTAGAACCGCAGGGGAATACCGTCAGGGCCGGACCAAGAATCCTGTTGGAGTTCGTTAATATGTTTCAAGATGACCTCTGTGGTAATAGAGAGAGATAAGTTATGAACCACTTGAGAGATTCATTGATATGCCAAAAGAGGATCCACTGAGAATCCCACTATATAACCATGTCTCCGTAAAAGCGATTATATCGCTAGCCGAAGTTGATAGGAACACATCGGGGGTTTTGGATCTCATTCCTCTTACGTTTTAAAAATAAAGGGTGAGAGTTTAAATTTTTTTAAACCTGGCGAGAGTCAAGAGTGTGCTGTAGACGTGTGCTGGAACACAGTATTTAGAGAAGCTCCCGGTGTCAGAATGTGGGGTCCAAAAGCTTCTCAGCGGTATTGGGCGGCTCAGACAGAACAACGGACGCGACAGAAGATTGTCTCAGGATTGATTGCTTTTCCCTTGAATACTCTTTAATTGCCTCTGGCGTAGTTTCAGGGGAAAATGCGAAATTCAAATATTTCGCGGCAGTTTGAAATTTTTTGGTAGAGGTTTACATATCACCCTGCATTTTTGTAACCCTACGACAGATATTCTTGTACCCTTGTACCATTATCTGTTTTAACATATCTTTAACTTCAGACTTCTTTTAAACTGGAAAACCACATCGAAAACAACTTACTTACTTTTTAGTGAATGGACTCAGCGAAAAGTCCGCGTATATCAGCAGACGTCAACTCTCCAGGTTCAGCTGTTTCCAAACTCATAAAAAACTATACACGATGAATAGTGTAATTTACCACATTAAAGATCTTTCACTTCAAATGCAGATTAAAAAATTTCAGGTCATAAGAAGATCTCAATTAACTACTACGGCCCACGGAAAAAACGTAGTTTCTTTTGGCCCATGTTATAAAAAGGTTGCCCACCCTTGACTTAGACGAACTTTCAGCCACCGGCCCTGCAGGCCTCTGAAGAACCGGCCCACCGGGAAATTTCCCGTTTCATCTTATGGCCCATCCGCCCCTGGTATTGTATTAGAGAATAAGGCTGAGTAATTTTGAGTCATTGTAAGTGATAAGGACTCGACCCGACAAGCATCGTACATCTTTTCATATCATTTAATACTGCAGAAAGGGGCCCTGGTTTCATTTGTGAAGGAGGAAGCAGCAGCACCAGGGTTAAGAATCACTGAGTGCACGACGATACCCAAGACCGTGGAGACCCGGGTCAGGGACGTAGAATTTAGTCACAAGAGAACTCGAGCTCGTTGAAAAAGAGGCCAGTGTGTCAGACAGCTGGTCAAGCCGGACATATGCGGATTGGATATCGTCGGACAGGGCTTGCAAATGTGAGATGTTACTCGAGAGAGGAATTAACCAATCAATAACATTTGCATGATCAGCTTCAATCACCTCGGAGATCCCTTCATCAACCTTAACACATGGCAGGGCTTGATGTAAGAACACTCTTTTCACGTTGATCCTCTAGTCCGGATAAAAAATACATCCACAGACTCCATCGCAAACAATGCCTTCTCGAACGATATCGGATCAGCAGTATTTGTAGGAATGGTGATACTCCATTAAAACGCAAAAAAAAGCGCAAGTTTACTACTAGACATTGCAACATGAAGTAAACGACATGATGGACTGGTAGCATATAGGATGACACCTAACACACCTTTCGCGTAAAAAAGGGTAAGTATTAGAATTAGCCGAGTAGCAGAATTATTCAATGTTGAAATACCGAAGTTCATTTTTCACTGGCCCAAAACTCCAATTCCATTTCACGTGAACTGAGTACTAGGCTTAAAATGTCCTACTGGTACGAGAGTTTATCGAGATAAATGATGCGAGGGGTGATTGTAAATACGTAGTGAAGAGACATGGGTTTCTTCTTCCTTACTTCTTTCGGGGCAGTAAAATGCAACTTGAAATGAAGCGTGATGGATTGTAAATACGTAGTGGTAGGTTTCTTCTGTCTTACTTCTTTTGGAGCAATAAAATGTCCAACTTGATATACATCATGGAAGTGTAGATCTCCAACTCTCTTGCTTTTACTCTGAGGCAGTTTAATGCATATTAGAATTAAACTCGTGAAAAAGCTCTTTAATTTTATTAATCTTCTTTCTTCGTTTAATTTGCTTGTTTTTTGGAATTTTTGCATTACACTGGCACCTCGACTCATTTGAAGTACTACATTGTACTGGCTCAAAAAGAAAAAGAGGCACCTCTTACAAACTCATTTTATAATCGTGTCCTACTCAACATTATACATAAAAAGTTATTGGGTTACAAAGTTATGCGTGAACAGGACCACAAAATACCTACACGTCGAATTGAGTAACCTCCTCTTTTTTTGAAGTCGGTTAAAAATCAAAGCCGGAAAGATAGATCTTAATTGTTTCTATAATTGCAGAACTTTAAATGTTTACTCATCAAAATTACAATTTTTTCCATTTTCTCTTAAAACTGCATAATATTTCCACTTACCTTCTTCTGTAGCTTCTTAAGCTCACACAATGTCCGAACATCCCTTAAGTGCCGCCTCATCTGGTAATTCTGCTCCTGTATACTTAACATTTGATCCAACAAACCATGCAATCGATTTAGCTGCTCAAAGGCATCATGCGCTACTAGGGCTGCCGAAATGGAAGGACCAGTCCTACTGAGTAATGGCATTATATATCCTTCACATTCCTCCCTCAACATTTCACAATCGGATTTCTCTTGCTGAACCTTATTAATACTTTCACCAATTTCACTAGCACTGCTAGAATTTTGCACAGTTCTAGTATGATCACTTGTGGGTTCACATTTTATTTTCTTGCAATCTGATGTTATCGCCTCGTTAAGATTCTTTAAGAAAACCGTTTCACGATCTTTATAATCTAAAAGGCGCCGAAATGCTTCAGGTAAAATTTGCGTACCAGATTTTTGCTGCTGTTGAGGATTTGGCGGAGGCGCCGGCAGGGTATCACGTGGATCTGATGATCTTTTTCGTGTGATTTTCTCTTTTTCCATGGTTTTTTGATTTTATTTTTTTGTTGATATTTTTCTTTCGTTTATGTCACTATAAATCGTTTATTTCATTTCTATTTTATCACTCAAGTTTACAAGATAAATTTTATTTTATTTATTTTTATTTTTTTCCTGTTTTAATTTAAAAACTGAGGACAAATGAATCGTCAAAGCAGAGACTAGTCTCGCGGTGCATTTTATTAGAGTGTTTCACAAATTTATTTATATTTTTTATTTATTTAATTTTTTTTATTTGTACTGCCTCACGTGTGTTATATTGTATATCGATAAAACTAGGTAGTATGTAAAAAACAAAAACAAAATTCACCAACTAATCGCATAAATCCCGAAGAAAAAAGAGAAAAAATATCGAGTCAATTTTCAAAAATAGATCTTCAACCTGTGTTGTATCTCACAACGAGTAATAAACGCACGACCATTTGATCTTCATTCGGTTTTTATTTTCTATCTTCAATAAACGTTTTTTCAGTTTTTTTCTTTTTTAAATTTTATTTTATTTTATATAAACTATTTACAAAATTTCGATTTTATGTTTTTTGTGTGATTAATTAATATCAAACGAGACATGAAAAAATAAGTGATCACGAACGATTCACAAAAACCGCACATATTTTTTTTGTATAGATATATTCATCAAGAACGGGCACGCACTGATCTCGATCTTGTATTACTTAACAGAATCAAAGTAGAAATTGAGGATCTTAAGATGTTGGTGCAGTGTTCAAACACGCAACGATTATTGACTAGAATGACATCGTTCAAGTGTTTCCACTTAAGTTCGTGCGCTAAAGGAAAATTCAAAAGACGAGAAACCGAAAATGTAACCGACAACGAGAAAATCTTTTTATAGTTCACCAAGCGCAACTCGTTGAGTTGTAGAGAAGTTGATATACATTCGTGGTTGTTCTTTGTATTACAATTTCTTTAGTAACTTCCCTCTCAGAACAATATTGGAAGAAAAAGCTGAATATTTTTAATGTACGGATCACACTATATAAAAGTGCAATCAAGTTTTCTTTATTATTTTTTAATTTGAATTCAATATTCTGTTTTTCGCGTTAAGTTATAGACCGGCACGACCGAGGTACCACCTTCACAATTCGGCTACTCTAGACAAACTGACTGATCTCTGGAAAAGTGATCTCTTTCAAGAAATGCTCGTTTTAATTTTTTTTTTATTTTTCATCATAAGATTTCCTCAAAAATTTTCCGCAATATTCTCACAAAATACAGATCAGAGTGGGGAAAAATCTCTACGAAAATAATTTTGTTATACTCTCACCAATCGTCGGGGTGTGGATTCTAATTTAAATTTACGCGCCATCATCTAACACGCGAACGAATAAATTTTTGGTCGAGTGCCGATCGTACGAAGCTGCTGCCACCCGCCTCCTTCCAAAACACAGGCATGATCACCGACATGATCTACACTACAAACTGCCTATATATATTTTTTTGAGAATTATATTAAATCACTTAAAATTAAAATTTCATCCAATCTTCATTATTTGACTGTCTTGATTCTAATCTCGCTCGACGATCTATAGCCGTGAAATATGGACGATCGTCGGGCGAAGATCTTTACAAATGTCCACAAAATATCCCCTCCGCCAAAAAATCACACGCAAACGCCGATCCACAACTTTTTGTGTAAGACCAGCAGAAATATCGCGCGGTATTATTTTTCCTCGTTTTCCTTTCATTCTTTTTTATTATTTTTTTTAATTGTTTATATTTCTGGAACGTTTGTTAATTCCATGAAATTTGATTGGATTAAGCGCGCATTATATAGACACTGTGGAGAGTTGCTCTTTTTGTTGAGTCGTTATTGTTTATAGAACCAGCACTGCGCGCAACGGAATTCCTTTAGGAAATATATTGAAATAATTGAAGAACGGCAAAGAGGAGCACCACTCATGCAGATTCTTCTTCTGGGTGGTGCTGGATTATTTGGAAATTATTTTTAGATAAACTTTATTATTTATTTGCATTATCGTTTTTTTTCGCTTTCTTTTCTTTTAATTATTATTACCGTTTGCTGGCATAATAGATGGTGGCGCCGTGATTTTGCCGAAATTATTATTCAAGTGACCTTGAAGCCATATGAAATGTTTCACCAATAAATTATGAGGAAATTTCATGAGTATTAATTAACACGTTGTAAGTCATTTTATAATTTTTTTTTTTAAAAAGGATATTTTAAAATGTTTTTGTTTATTTAAGAAACATGTTTATTTAAGAAATGGAATTCTTACAGGATACTTGAATGTTTAGTAACAATAGAAAATTTAGTCGATTGTTTATATTCATTTGTTTTAAAGAGATGTCACAGATTTGTAGAAAAGGAATTAGCTGACTTAAAGCTACTTATAATAATGGTGTTACAACATTCTTCCTCCTTTGTTAATGAGGAATGCGATCCACAAGTAACGTGACCGCCATTCGAGCCTATTGTATTCCTAACAGCCACTAGAGCTCTCAGATCATACCTTTTGTAAAAGCTGAACAATCTACTTAGAGATTTTTCACTTATTATTCGTTCAAAATAGAAATACATAGAATCTGATTCTATCACGAAACAGTGACAGGGAACTTAAGGGCACAATCAAAGCCTATAGATTGGGTCTTCCGCCCTTACAATCTTCCGCATACCGTAATTTTAAGCGCAGTCTCTAACAATTCAAGCAACCAGGGTGATCTTTTTTACTTTTTTACTAAAATGGCTCTACAGCCCTTGAAGTCCTTGAAGTCTCCTACAAAGTCTAGTAATAACAAGTCTTTCATCTTCATACAAAATTTCCCCCCCGGTTGGTTGTGTGCGTGCATATATGAACATCACTGCTAAGCAAAACTCACGCATACAGTGTGAAAAATTATAGACTCATACCATAATTCTCGTTTTTCTTGGGATTGGTAATAAACATTTATGACCGATTTTAACCCAAAATACTACCAAAGAAAACTAATTCAGGGAACATCCTTTGGCGGCGTAATTCCCTTTTTTACGGAAATGGTCATTTTAAGCAGTAAAAAACTCAAATTTGACCTGTGAAAAAGTATAAACTCAAGATCTTTATTCAATAATGTTTATTTAAATAATTTATTTAGTATGAAGTGCTTTCTCCATTTTTCCTAATAACGCTTAATAATCGTTGTGGTAGACTACAAATCAGGTTGTTTAAGGTGCTTCCTGGTATCTCATTCCATGCTTCAACAATCCTTTGCTTTAGATCTTGTACATTTTGGATTTCTGGCTTTTCCTGATCGTAAACCTTCCTGCTTCCTGGCCAGGATGCCCCACAGATTTTCGATAGGGTTTAAGTCTGGACTTAAGGCTGGCCAACGTAAAAGTTTGATGCCATATTCTTCAAACCACACCATATTCTTCAAATTACATCTTTGTCCTCCGTTAACGTTATTAGAGGAAGAAGATGTTCCTCCAACACTTCTTGATACTTTTTGGCATCAATTTTTCCAGAAATAAAAACAATTTCCGTTTTTAAGTTACCAACAAAAGCTGCCCACACCATAACTCCTCCTCCTCCTAAAGGCCTCCTTGACATGATTTTTCGTTCCTTCCTGAGTTCATGCCAATAGTACTTCAAACCGTCGGGTCCGTCCAGGTTAAACTTTTTTTCATCGCTGAAGATCACATGCGACCACATTTCAGTGTGTTGGATGTGTGTTTCTGCAAACTCAACTCGTGCTTCCTTATGTCGCTTTTTTAATGGTGGTTTGGTCAAACATCTTCGATATTTTAACTTTTTCGATGCCGCTGCCCATTTTCTGACGAGGCTGGAATCACAGTCCAAATTGAAACGTCGAACCATTTGGGATGAAGAAGCTCCTGTTTTCGAAATTTCACGCAGAACGGCTCGTTTTACTGTAGGCGAAATTTTGGTTGGTCTCCCAGATCTCTTTTTTTCCCATAATTTTCAATTCCGGCTTGCAGAAAATTTTTTACTACACCTTGAGAGCGATTTATTTCACTAGCAATGGCTCTTTGAGTCATTCCACTATTACTTAAATCCATTATTCTTTGTTTTTCAATGTCCGTTAACTACTTGCCACGTGGCATTTTTTAAACTTCGACACAAAATGCTATCACAAAAATAAATTTTTTATTCTCACTGCAAGACTTCTCCGTTTATTTTAAGTCCACTAATCACACCGAATTACGCTCTACAACTAAAGGTACCGTTGAATAAAGATCTTGAGTTTATACTTTTTCACAGATCAAATTTGAGTTTTTTACTGCTTAAAATGACCATTTCCGTAAAAAAGGGAATTACGCCGCCAAAGGATGTTCCCTGAATTAGTTTTCGTTGGTAGTATTTTGGGTTAAAATCGGTCATAAATGTTTATTACCAATCCCAAGAAAAACGAGAATTATGGTATGAGTCTATAATTTTTCACACCATTGTACTTCATAAACTCGACGAGACAAAGCCAGATTCTCTCTTTATGATAAAGAATGAAGAACAGAAAAGGAATCAATTCTGAAATGAAATTCTGTCATACATCAAAACAAACGAGCAAATATGCACCAATACATTAAGTTTACCCCATATAAACTCATAAAAGTTTCCGCTGTTTAATTGTGTGCAAACGCGTATAAAATGTTGCATTCTCTCTCTGATAGCCTGACATGATCATTTGAAGAACTTGTGCATATATGTAGCTGTTCGCCTTTCACTCATTAACCATATGAAATGAAAGATGCAAATTACACGGCATAACATTTCTTCCATCAACACTTCCAACAATTCCAATAAACCGGTTTTATATGCAAGGGGTCGCGGGGAAGTTTGTTACTTGTGCATCCCAAAAAATTCTCGACTGCACAGCAACACACTAACACAATCATAATTTCATTCTCGGGGCTACGAAAATGACTTAGCTTAACTTGACAGTTTGTACACAGCTACATAGACAATAGAATTGTTACACGAAAAACTGCAGAACAGTCAGTTTATCGTGTAATTCGTATAACACGCACAAACCGGTTTGTTAAGGTAGAAAGTGCTATGCCGTGTAATTTGCCTCAAAGACTTGTTAATTTCTAGCCTTTGGTCTCCTATTCCAGTCTACGTCTTACTAGCTCTTTCCTTCTTATGCGAAGTTTCCGTACATGGGCGTAACCATGGTACAATAATACGGTATGGTATATGGTATTATTATACCATGGGCGTAACTAGAGAATTATTCTAGGGGGCCAAGTGCTTTTTGTTTAAAATGCAAAGTACGACTATAACAAGAAAGTGCCGGAAATAGGTCAAAAAACACAAAATATGTATTCAACGGCAATTCGCAGACGGAAAAGAAAACCTCACTATCAAATTTATACACAACGTTCCAACAATCGTAACAAAAAACGCCAACACCGGGAATGCTTAACTCGTCGAGACCATACAACTTTTTCTCTATATTATCAAAATGTCAGAGGGCTTAGAACCAAACTTCATCTTCTTAGACAAAACATTTTGACTTGTGATTATGATATTATTATTTTAACAGAAACTTGGTTGAACGATACTTTTTTGAATTCTGAACTCACTCATTCAGGTTTTACTGTGTATAGATGCGATAGAAACGAAAAAACCAGCGATCGTACTAGAGGAGGCGGCGTACTTATAGCAGTCCGTTCGTTTTTTAAATCACATTTGATTGTTAATCCTGACGTCTCAGTCGAACATCTCTTCATAAGCATCTGTCACAGTGGCTCACGTCTCACGATCGGCGCGGTGTACATTCCTCCAAACAGCTCCGATAAATTATATGAGAAACATAGCAAATCTCTTGTATTAGTTAAAAATCAATATTATGATTCAGAGTTTTTGGTAGTAGGCGATTTCAATCTTCCCTCGGTTGAATGGATGAATTCGAAATTCTCTGCGAAATACTTTAGTTTAAATGCATCACCGCAAACCATAAGATCAGCTAATGTTTTGTCTTACTCGATTAACTTTTTAAATCTATATCAACATAATTATATCAAAGATAATAATGTGTCACTCTTGGATTTGATGTTTTCAACGTTGAGAGAATTGGAAGTGTCGATGACCATTGATCCACTTGTAAACGTGGTACCCTCTGTGGTACAAGGAACTAATTCATTAGACAAATTAAATTTTTTTGGTGCAGACTATTTTCAATGTGTCTGTTTCTTAAATTCCTACGACTGGGACTCTATCTTTACAAACGATGATATTAACAAAGATGTTTCGATATTTGATGAAATTGTAAACAATTGTATAACTCAATTTGTACCACTAAAGCGACACCGCACTGATCTTTTTCCTGATTGGGTATCAAGACATGCGAAATATTTAATCAGAGAAAAGAAAAAGGCACACAAGAGATACAAACAAACTCGTTCACCGGCAGATTATGAAGCTTTTTCTAACCTTAGAGCGGCAGCAAAGGCCACATGCGAAAAATCTTACATCGAACATAGCGCGAAGAAAGAGGACGAGATACGTTCGAACCCGCGTGGTTTTTTTCGTTTTGTAAATTCGATGCGTCAGGACAATGATATTCCGGTCTCAGTCTCTTTTGAAAACTATGTAAGCAGCGACCGCTCTGAAGCCTGTAATCTCTTTGCGGACTTTTTTGGTTCTGTATTTCTTCCTGAAGATGTCGAGGACTGTGACTCGCGCGATATTGACTGTGTAATATTCGCTAACAAACTGCAAATTTCTATCACTGAAGTATTTGAGGGACTTTTAAAATTGAATGTAAACAGAGGCCCTGGGCCTGATCTCATTCCAAATGTCTTTCTTAAAAATGCTATTTACGGCATTACTAAACCTCTTTACATTCTATTTAATAAGTCCCTCAATACTGGTATTTTTCCAATTGCCTGGAAAAATAGCAGAGTCACACCAATTCACAAATCTGGTGATAAGAGTAATGTCCAAAACTATAGACCAATATCAATTTTAGATTCTATACCGAATTTTTTTGAAAAGTTAGTGACTGATAAGTTGTTTCAATTACTTCGTCCTATCATAGTAGACCAACAACACGGTTTCTTGGATAGAAAATCTACTGCCACTAACCTGGCTATTATACATCATCACATTGTAAATGCTATCGAAAACCGTAGTCAACTCGACGTTATATACACTGATTTCGCGAAAGCATTTGACAGAGTCTCACATAATGTCCTTGGTACTAAACTCCAAAAACTCGGCATTGCTGATCCTTTACTTTCATGGCTCAATGATTATCTTCGCGACAGAAAACAAATTGTATGTATTGAAGGTTCCAAATCGAGAGAAATTCAAGTGACCTCAGGTGTCCCGCAAGGATCACATTTAGGTCCTTTGCTATTCATTCTTTTCATTAAGGACCTTCCTCTCGTGTTGAGACACTGTCAAATCTTACTATATGCCGATGATGCAAAACTTTTTTTAGGTTTTATAAATAGAAATTCAAATGTTTTTAAACGACCGGCAACCTACATAATACTGTTCAACTCGCTAGTCAGACCAATTCTTGAATACGCGTCACCAGTGTGGTCTCCTTATACGGCAACAGACGTGAAATTGCTGGAATCTGTGCAGTCAAAATTTATGAGAAGACTAGCTTATTTGAACGGACAACCTCTTAATTTTTATGATCACGATTATTCGCTCATTAAACAACAATTCGAAATTAGATCGCTCGAGAATAGAAGAATTATTGCTGGTTGTCTTTTTTTATTTAAAGTCTTAACTCATTTAATTGACTGCCCATATATTACCGCGAATATTGGTTTTCACGTACCGGCGAGGGCCTTTCGTCAAAACAGACTCTTTGCAATCCCAAATTGTCGCACATCGCTAGCAGAAAATAGCATGATCAACAGAATTTGTACTTACGGAAATTGTATAGGTATGTAATTATGTTGATTTTTTTGATATCTCCTATTCAAAGTTTATTCAATTTTAGCTTTTTCAAAAAAAAAAAAGCTTATACAGAGGCTCTGTCCATCTGTCCGTCTGTCCGTCTGAAGCCTACTTTCATCTCTGAAAGTACTGCAGATACAGACTTGGGAAATATCTCAAAATGTAGCTCTTGGTCAAAAGACCAAAAACTGAGAAAATGGTCTGGAAATTTCAACCAGAAGTATATTTAACAACAAAAGTATATTTAACAACAAAAAAGAGATTTCTAATAAAATCCACATATCGGTAGCCTAGAGGTAAGGCGCTGGAGTCCAATCCCAGGCGAACCAAGTTCAATCCCCGACCGCAAAATGGTGAAATAAAAATTTTTTTTTACTTCGGTGTAACATGTTTTAATTCTATTTCTCACTAAATTATATTATTTAATAATGATACTCAGGAGAACATAAACATTTATTTAATTAAAAGTGCAAAAAATCATTTTCTTGAGGTTTTATGGCTCTTCGGCGGCTTTATAAATCATTAAGAAATTTCGCGGAAATAATATAAATTATTTATTTGTTTATATGCATATTTTATATGTTGTTCATTTTATTATTGTTTATAGTCATGTAGGTGGTGCTGTAGACCAAAACAAAAATTTAATTTTATCGAACTTCGCTGTGGATTTGTCACAAAAAATATGTATGATTTAAACGAAACATTTGGTAGGTTTAAAACGAAAAGTAGATATCTAATTTTTACCAGGGCATATAAACGCTTACTGAAATGAATGAAAATTTATAAATTTAATTGCACGAACGATGTATTTAAGACCGTCCTTATAGTCCATGAATATAAGGAAGTGATTTTTCTCAGAATTTTTAATATTTTACAAAAATTTTACAAACGATTTGCCCCATATCTAAAAAATTTTGCAGCCCTTTGTTTAAAAGCATATTTTTAAGTTTTTATTAACTAAATTTGTATGTATCTCTTCAGAATAACAAAACAAAAGTGGGATGTTGTGCCTAGAGACTAGCCACTAATTACGCTTTTTCTTGGTATTCCTTCTATTGAATAACACTTCAGACTGGATGACAATATATTAAGTGAAGATTGTGAAGAATTGCGAAAATATTCAAACAAATAACTCGAAAAACTAACGCATCTTTCATGGAGATGCTGCTGAAAGAATTATACAATAATTGCCCGCCAAGAATTTGAGAGAATTGATATATTTTCATTGCACCCCATCTATGACAAAGAATAGTGAACCCCATCTATGGCAATATTAAATTACTCTTCGTTTTACCTATGATTATCAATTTCCATAAAATATACAAAATACATTACATAAATAATAGAAAATCTGTTGTCATAAATCAGTTGTTTACTTCCTTCTAAAGTTTATACATATCTTGCATTGGAATGTACCTTTTTATGAAAGCATGAATAAATAGGTTTATTGCCACATAACCACAAGTTAGTTACTATGATTACATGCCGGATCGAGGACTTGACTTGAGATCCAACTGACAGTTTAATCCGCGGCGAAAGTTCACCAGCTTGAGAGCTTGACTTCAAGCCGGCTTGAAATATATTTGACACTTCGCATAAGTTTGCTTCGAAATGCGTGATGGAACAAACGATTTTTTCTCATTTATGTGCAGCTTAAATAAATAAAATAACTTTATTAAGTGAATTGCATGAGAAGTGAAATGTACAACCAACGGAGAACTAATTTCAAAACTCAAGCGCTGAAGCAGGGGTTACATGGCCAATTTCAAGTCGATCCGACAAATTTTTCGGATCTACTTGAGTCAAGCTTACTTGAAGTCAATCTGAGGTTACATGACTTTCAAGCCTACTTGAAGCCGGCTTCAAGTATGCATGTAATCATAGTAAGTGTTTGGAGTAATGGGAAGGCGCTAGATCGGGGTGCGAAAGGACCAGGGTTCGATTCTTGATGAATTTTTTAAGTACTTTTTTTAGCTTTTTTTTAGCTTTTTTAGTTATGATGATTTATTGTAGTATAATAAACTAAGCCTGCGTTGATGATAAAATCTCAAAGCGGCGACTAATTAAAACCTTTGGGACATATTCAATTGTGAGCTATAACTCAATCTATAATAAGCTAAATAGGCCAAATCCGTTTTTAACTAAAACTTTTATTTCACGTTGCATTGATTTAATTTTGTCATTGGCCATGGAGATTCATAAGTATTACACTGACCAACGCTATATATAATTAATCTTGCAAAGTTTTTGTTAAAGGCTTATGTAGGTTATAAGTTGTGAGACTTTGCGTAATCTAAAACTTAACAAAGTATTTAACAAACACTACCAAAATCATCATAACTTAAACTAGTGGGATGTTGTGCCTAGAGACTAGCCACTAATTACGCTTTTTCATGATATTCTTTCTGTTGAATAACACTTCAGACTGGATGACAATATACATATTAAGTGGAGATTGTGAAGATTCACGAAAACAATCCAACAACTACAACACATACAAATACAACTACATATAATATTGTTAAAAATTCGGCTTACCGCACCTTTTGTTAACCGACTTCAAAAAACGAGGTGGTTACTCAATTCGACGTGTAGGTATTTTGTAGTCCTGTTCACGCATAACTTTGTAACCCAATGACTTTTTTGCCTTTTTTTGGTTCATTTGAAGGGGGAGTTTCCCACGGTGGTCCCGTTAAATTTTTTCGAAATTCTGATAAAGGAGTTCGAAGTTAGGCATAAAAAACTGTTAAAATTAGTTTAACCTAAACATTTCATAGGCACCGAACAAATTACTTTATTGTTGTAAATCCGGCAGCAGGCCGATGGTGGAGCGGTAGAGCGTCGGATCCTCGGTTCAGCGGCGTGTAGCGTTGAAGGTTCGAGCCTGGTCGGGCAGCATTTTTGTTTTCTTTTTCTCTTTTTCTTCTTTCTGAAATGATTTATTAGCATATTAGTCAACCACCGGTAGTGTCTGCCATGGCGCAAGGGCTACGGAAAAATCCTTCGTCTGTGGGGCTGCGGGTTCGATTCTTCGGCCCGCGGTGCTTTTTTTTCGTCATAATAATTTATTTTTTATAATTTCCTTCGGGGAATTTTGTTACATTTTTTTATGGCATATAGTAGCCGTGTTTTTTTAATGAACTATATGGTTCTTTCATCAAGTTCATTAAAAAAAAAAGCTAAAACGACAAGGGAAATTTCATGTAGCGCCTACTTCGATGCTTAAAAATTTCAAAATAAAACGGAAGTTAAGTGTTATTTTTTGCACTGTTACACGAACTCCTCGCTAGAAAATAATAAATCTGCTTCTAAAAAATTAATTATTTGTTATAAATTTGCTCTCATCACTTTCCTGTTGTTTTTATTTTTAAATTACGTCTTTCCGACCCCCGAAAGTATGCAACATGCCAATCCCCGAAACAACATGCCAACACCCGAACGTATGCAAATTTCCCAAAACCTCGATAGAAACCCCGATAAAACCTGGGTTTTCAGATTTGTATGGGAAAGAACTATATAGTTCATTAAAAAAAACACGGCTAGTGTAGTATAGTATAAACTATTGTTTATATTAAATAAAGAAATACACCATGACGTGGGCGAAGAATCAAAAAATTTTATTGTTTACATTTGATTTCTCCGATATCAATGGCAATTAAGCTTATATTTCCTAGATTTGTATGTGTGTGCAGTGTAAACAAATCTTGCAACTTGATTTTGACCCACTTCCATATAAGCGATCAGCTGCAAATTTTACACATGCGCATAATGACGAGTATAGTACAGTAGATAAGCTATTTCTTTTAATTTTCCCCGGAGAATTTTGTTTCATATTAAATAAGTTTTTGTCCGAAAATATGCAAAGACTTTACTATTTAGCTTCTCAGAATAGATTTAAAAAGAAGAATCACTTTGGAAGACGGTGCTAACATCTGTGAGTGATGTATTAAGGGCATAAGCCTAACAAAGAAATGAAAACAATTCCCCAAGCAAGAGTTAGTGCAATCAAAGTCAACTACTACCTGGCACCGTCTTCAAAAGTGATTCTTCTTTCTAGACCCATTCTGATTGGATTAATGTTGTTAAGAATTACAAATAATTATTTCATCCTTTTTTGTGCATCGCGGGATTGGTTTTTTTTCTGAAGGCGGTTTTTAAATTTTTTTTTTTTATTTCGTACTTTTTAGTCCATTCATTTTTTTCGGGGGCAATGTAAAAAAAATTATTAAGGTAGGTCTACACGGCACAAATAGATCGTTGTGTGTGAACTCAACTGTTTGGCTTGGACAATTTAAAATGTTTGGATTGTACCAAATATATGTATCTCGGTGATGTTCGACCACTTGCTCCTCCGACCTTATCACAATCAATGTAACATAATATAACGCGTAGATAAGTATAAATATAATGAGCAATAACTAATGGAGGCAATTTTCACTCGTCTTTTGCACTCAGCTAATTTACACAATTCGACTTGCGCCAGACAATTTAAAAAACTAAATCGTTGCGTATAAACCTAGCTTTACGATAAGTATAACACGCTGCCGTAGTATCGTTTAATCGACGACGCAGCGTACGTATTGCGAGAATGATTCTTCTTTTTAAATCTATTCTGAGAAGTATAACCGACGCTGCGCCATTGAAAAAAATCGAAACAGCAGCTAAATAGTTTTTGCAGTAAAGTCTTTGCATATTTTCGAACAAATTTAAAAAAAACTTATTTAATATGAAACAAAATTCTCTGGGGAAAATTAAAAGAAATTGCTTATCTACTGTACTATACTCGTCATTATACGCATGTGTAAAATTTGCAGCTGATCGCTTATATGGAAGTGGGTCAAAATCAAGTTGCAAGATTTGTTTACACTGCACACACATACAAATCTAGGAAATATAAGCTTAATTGCCATTGATATCGGAGAAATCAAATGTAAACAATAAAATTTTTTGATTCTTCGCCCACGTCATGGTGTATTTCTTTATTTAATATAAACAATAGTTTATACTATACTACACTAGCCGTGTTTTTTTTAATGAACTATATAGTTCTTTCCCATACAAATCTGAAAACCCAGGTTTTATCGGGGTTTCTATCGAGGTTTTGGGAAATTTGCATACGTTCGGGTGTTGGCATGTTGTTTCGGGGATTGGCATGTTGCATACTTTCGGGGGTCGGAAAGACGTAATTTAAAAATAAAAACAACAGGAAAGTGATGAGAGCAAATTTATAACAAATAATTAATTTTTTAGAAGCAGATTTATTATTTTCTAGCGAGGAGTTCGTGTAACAGTGCAAAAAATAACACTTAACTTCCATTTTATTTTGAAATTTTTAAGCATCGAAGTAGGCGCTACATGAAATTTCCCTTGTCGTTTTAGCTTTTTTTTTAATGAACTTGATGAAAGAACCATATAGTTCATTAAAAAAACACGGCTACTATATGCCATAAAAAAATGAAACAAAATTCCCCGAAGGAAATTATAAAAAATAAATTATTATGACGAAAAAAAAGCACCGCGGGCCGAAGAATCGAACCCGCAGCCCCACAGACGAAGGATTTTTCCGTAGCCCTTGCGCCATGGCAGACACTACCGGTGGTTGACTAATATGCTAATAAATCATTTCAGAAAGAAGAAAAAGAGAAAAAGAAAACAAAAATGCTGCCCGACCAGGCTCGAACCTTCAACGCTACACGCCGCTGAACCGAGGATCCGACGCTCTACCGCTCCACCATCGGCCTGCTGCCGGATTTACAACAATAAAGTAATTTGTTCGGTGCCTATGAAATGTTTAGGTTAAACTAATTTTAACAGTTTTTTATGCCTAACTTCGAACTCCTTTATCAGAATTTCGAAAAAATTTAACGGGACCACCGTGGGAAACTCCCCCTTCAAATGAACCAAAAAAAGGCAAAAAAGTCATTGGGTTACAAAGTTATGCGTGAACAGGACTACAAAATACCTACACGTCGAATTGAGTAACCACCTCGTTTTTTGAAGTCGGTTAACAAAAGGTGCGGTAAGCCGAATTTTTAACAATATTATATGTAGTTGTATTTGTATGTGTTGTAGTTGTTGGATTGTTTTCGTGAATCTTCACAATCTCCACTTAATATGTATATTGTCATCCAGTCTGAAGTGTTATTCAACAGAAAGAATATCAGGAAAAAGCGTAATTAGTGGCTAGTCTCTAGGCACAACATCCCACTAGTTTACATTCGCGCTACTAAAAACTCTTTATCTTTTTCACTATTTCATGTTATAACTATTGTATTTTTGTATGTTATATGTTAAGCCTATGAATGCTAAATCTGTATAATTTTGTATAATATATATAAGGGAGCATTCCCGTTAAATAATAATAAATAATAATAATTATTCGTTCAAGTTTATTGTATCGCCTTCAAAGTAGGCCCCTCTGGAAGTAATACACTTACACCAATGAATAGCCCAACCATCAAAACATCAAAACACTTTTTAAACGCAGCTTGGAATAGGCTTCAGCACTCCACACAAATTCTCTTTTATGTCATCTCTCGACTGATAACGGGTCCCTCGAAGTGATAATTTGAGTTTTGGTTGTACCAGGCGTGGAGGTTGTCGACTGATTGATTAAGCTGAAATCATTTTTTGGTAACCCAAGAAGGACTAGTTGAGATGTGGGTTTTATCCCTTCGGTCCACACGATTAACTTCCCAGTATGATGAACGAGTATCAGAACTGGTGACGAAGCAATCCCGAGAGAAGCTAGTTAAAATCTTATATATTAATAGGCAAACAAAAAGTTTGTACACGCTAAGGCGCGGTGCACACTGGAGAAACTTGTTTCATGAAACTGATTTCATGTAATGGGTTTCAACAAAACCGTTTCATTGCAACGTGCACACAGAAGCAACGGTTTTCCATCAGTTTCGTCATGGATTCTGACGACGATGCTCTTGTGTTGTGGTGGTGGCTGAGAAATAAGAAAAAAAAAACGCAAGTACTGGGTTCACCCGTTGATTAGGGATCGGCAACACAGCTGTTTTGTTGTAGCTCGCGAACTAAGCAGGGATCCTGATAAATTTAAGGACTTCTTTAGGATGTCAAAACCCCTTTTTGATCGCTTATTAGAACTGATGAAAATATGTGGAAGTACAACGCTCAGCGCTATCAGCAGCTTTGGAGTCTCCCTAACTGCATCGGTTCTATAGATGGAAAGCATGTTAGAATTAGAAAATTTAAAAACTCTGGCTCGGCTAATTTTAATTATAAAGGTTATAACTCTGTTCAACTTATGGCATGTGCTGATGCCGATGGTTGTTTCACAACCATTGATGTTGGAGATCTGGGAAGAAACAGTGATGGGGGCGTATTCCGTTCATCACGTTTAGGTAGCTGGTTGCAAAGGGGGGAGTTAAATTTACCGCCACCTCAGCCCCTACCATTTTGCGTTAATCAAATTTCGTTTCCATTTTTCTTTGTAGCCGATGAGGCATTTCCTCTGAAAACCTACCTTATGCGACCTTACCCGAGGGCTACTCTGACAGACGAAAAACGAATTTTTAACTATCGTTTGACTTTAGGTCGCAAGACGGTAGAATGCGCATTTGGAATGCTTACATCAAAGTTTCGAGTATTTGAAGTACCTATAGCTTGTTCAGAAAAAGTGGTGAAATCCATAATCGTAAGCGCCTGCGTGCTGCACAACTACATCCGAAAATCCGAAGGTGTTCCTTATACAACACATTTTCAGATATTGAGGCCGGTCAGGAAAATCAACAGGTGCGAATTGAAGCTAACACAAATTTAACATCAGCAAAGGCTATCAGGGAATATCTAACAAAATATTTTTTGAATCCTGGCATAGCCATTCCTTCACAATGGCACCTGGTTCATGATAACATCAGCAATTAGGTACCCACCTCACTTTATAGCATATTATTAAACAAATTTGCATTTCACTTTTTTTCTCACAAATTCATCTTTTTGTAAAAAATAGTTTATAGGTATGTAGGCACAAAGTAGTATTTGAATTCATCCTTTTATTATCTTTATGTTTGTTTTTTTATAAGTAACGTTTACCTGTGCTTCTTATAAAAATATAATAAATATTAATAAATACCTGAACTTTCCACTTCTTGTGCCACTGCTTCCCACGCTCTTGACACTTTGTCCCTATTGCTGTACTCCTTCGTGTAAAAATTGTACAGACATGGATATTTCTCGACTGCTTCGACCAATTTGGCTTGAAATGTATCTGCCATTTCTTTTTCACCTGCAAATAGCGGAAAAAGTAGTGCACATGGGTTGGTGAAACGTGAAACTGAAGCTGCAGGAAACCTGTTTTACGAATTTCTTGAAACCCCGTTTCATGAAATGAATGAAACTAAAGTTTCATGAAACGCTGTGTGCACCAGCCTATGTTAATCTTATCTATTAGTTGCAAGCAACTTCAGTTTCATGTTTCACGAAACCAGTTTCATGAAACAAGTTTCTCCAGTGTGCACCGCGCCTAAGGCTTTTTTGTTCGTGGACCGATTTCGTTTAAATTTTCAGAAAATGTTCTTTTTATGGCATAGTTTTGTAATAAGGAATTTCAACGAAATCGATTCACGAATAAAAAAGTTATAGCGATTTTAATTTTTCGAATTTTAAAAAGCCGTTGAAAAATTTGAATTTTTTGTGAGCATCAACGTAGAGCTGAGTAGCCTACGATTGACACAAATGCCGTTTCAGTGAAGCCAATGAGGTGAGTTACACGGCATAACACTTTCTGCTGTAACAAACCGGTTTGTGCGTGTTATACGAATTACACGATAAACTGACTGTTCTGCATTTTTTCGTGTAACAATTCTATTGTCTATGTAGCTGTGTACAAACTGTCAGTTAAGCTAAAGGCCCCCATACACGGTCAAATTGGCTGTACAACCAGATTTTCATCAAACCTACTTATAAGCGCAATGTATTTTGATCGGCCGACCGGCCCACAATCGATAGTTTTGGTTGTACAACCGCACTTCGCTGTACAACCAATTGGACCGTGTATGGGGGCCTTAAGTCATTTTCGTAGGCCCCGAGAATGAAATTATGATTGTGTTAGTGTGTTGCTCTGTGCAGTCGAGAAATTTTTGGGGTGCACAAGTAACAAACTTCCCCGCGACTCCTTGCCTATAAAACCGGTTTATTGGAATTATTGGAAGTGTTGATGGAAGAAATGTTATGCCGTGTAACTTGCCTCAATGAGAAACAGAGAAAAACAAGCGTTTGTGTAGATTTTTGGCGGCATAACTGACTTAAAAAAACTCGGTCACTTTGTGCGTGCATTTTTTTTATACTCTTTTGTGTATAGTATTATTGAGTTGTATTGTATCGTTTCAATGATGCTGTAGTTACTGATGTTGCTGCTATTTTCCACTACATAGCCCAGCAAGACGTCATGGATGCGATTTAAAAAATCCTGGGAAATTTTAGATGCTCTGGAGCGACAATGGAAATGTTTCATAGTAATTAAAAATTCGCCATTGCGTATAATTTTTTTTTGAAATAAAAATATTTATATTGAATTTAAATTCGAACAAATCGTGAATTTTATATATTTATTGTTTTTGTGACCGAATTTCGGTAACGGGGATCCCAACTAGTAATGTATAATAGTGGTAAATTCACAAGATTTTTCTAGAGAATTTGTTTTTCCTGAAGCGAGTGTTCGAATTCTTATTGAGCGTGTTGGAGCGCCGTTGATAAATTGGGAAGCGAATGACTTCATTTGGAAAATCCAAAGCTTTCCGGAGATATTAGCAAAACTAATCAATGTTTGCCAGCCTTTTCTACGGGGGGGATTGAAGAAGGTGGTGATGAACCCTGCGTTTGAACTCTTGAATGTTGTAGGAGCTCGGAAATACTGACTGCGAGAGGTTATTCAACAGTCGTGTTGTTCTATTAACAAACGAATTCATATCTTGTTGAGTGCGTGAAAGGGGTAGTTGCAGGTGAAGGGAATGAGACGAGTGGGCTAATCTGGTGTTGCGGGTATAAGATTGCCGTGGAGGCAGGAGAGCGTTTAACTCGGAGGAACAGTCACTATGATAGTAGCGATAGAATTTTGTCAGTGCTGCTACATTCCTACGGTGGCTCAAGGGGTCGATGGTGGAGCAGGCGGTGTCGTCATCAATTAACTTGAGTGCCCTTTTTGCACCTTATCTAACCATGCCAAGGTGGTTATTGGGGCGCCACCCCAAACGAGGGAGTTATATTCGAGGAGAGGCCGAATGTAGGATTTATAAATAACAGCACGGGCCGATGGCTGGAGGAGGAACTTGCACCTCTTGAGAAATCCCAAGCACGGAGATGCTTGTTTGGCGATTTGGAATATGTGGTCATTCCATCGCAAGTCTTTGGCTAATGTCACGCTAAGATGTGTAAGGATGGGTCGGCCATTAGTTGAACTCCATCCACTCTCAAGGGTGGAGAGGTGTTGAGCTTCTTTTTGGAGATAAGACAGTACTTGGTTTTGTCGGAGTTGAATTCAACACGATTCTTCTTTCCCCACTCTAGAATGAGTTCAATGTCATTATTAATAGAGTTGGACATTAGTTCGCGATGATCAAGACAGGATCTGGCATGAGTCTGTCTTGTATCGAAGCTGTACGAGTAACGTAGAGTACCGTCGTCAGCGAAGCTGACAAGTGGGTTGGAGGGGATTGAAAGAAGGTCATTTATAAATATGAGAAATAGGGCCGGTGATAAAATTGACCCCTGGGGGACCCCCGCAGAGATCGGGTGGGATGCGGATTTGATGCCATCCAATACCACTTTGATTGAACGGCCAGAAAGGAAACTCTCAATCCACTTCTGTAGAAGTGGGTCAACTCCAATAGCTTTGAGTTTAGCTAACAGGGCTGAGTGCCAAACTCTATAGAAAGCCTTGGAGATATCCAGAGCAACCAGACTAGACTCACCGGATCCATGCAGGCTACGGCTGAGGTGTTCTGTAAGACAGACTAAAAGATCGCCAGTGGATCTTTTTTGTCGGAAGCCATACTGTCTGTCGTTTATGAGTAGATTGGATTCTAGATATCCCATAAGCTTTTTGTTGATTATCGTCTCCATAGTTTTGGAGAGAATAGAAGTAATTGCTATCGGGCGGTAGTTGGAGGGATCGCTGGAATCACCTTTTTTCGGTATGGGCTGAACATGGGCGAGTTTCCAAGAGTCGGGAAAAACTCCGGAGAAAGCCAAAGGTGAGGCGCATTGTTTTAAGACGATAGGGGGTATATTATCGGGTCCAGTGGATTTGTTGGCATCAAGCTCTTTGAGGCATCTGTACACCTCGCGAGTCCTGAAAAAAACCCTGTCCATTGAATGGGCGTTACGCTCGGAAACAGGGGGTAGCACATCAGTTTCGGGTAAAGAAGAATTCGAAGCGAACATAGATGCTAATAAATTGGCCTTGGATTTGCTGTCTGCTATTACCTTCCCATTGTGAATAAAGGAAGGGGTTGAAGTTGTAGTGAAATTCTTCTTGATGGAACTTACCAAGGACCAGAAGTTTTTGCTACCGGAGGTTGCATTTAGGAGTTTACTTCTCAATTTGTTGTCAAATAAGGTTTAGACTTTCTTGATGGCGGTTTTACAAGAATTTCTTTGTTGTATGTACTCTAAACGGAGCGATTCACTCGGGAAGCTTTTGTAAGCTCGGAAGGCGGCTTCTTTAGTTTTGATTGCATTCATACACTCCCGATTAAACCATCTGTTGGGCCTAGGCTTCACAGATTTGGTAGAATGAGGAATGAACAAATGCATTCCTGCCTGTATGATCCTGGTGATATGGATAGCGGCAGAGTTGGTGTTTCTATTCCGGAAACACAGATTCCAGTCTGTAGACTGGAAAAAATTAATAAGCCCCAGCCAATTGGCCTTCCCATAATGCCATACAGTTCTTCGAACTGGTTTGGGAGGGGTGGGAAATTCGAATGGGAAGTTAGCGCTGATTAGGCAGTGGTCTGAATTGCCAAGAGGTGAATCAACTTCGACGGAGTAACGCGCTGGATGAGAAGTTAGAAAAAGATCAAGGAGATATCTACCTTGATCAGAAACATCAGGGACTCTTGTGGGATGATCCACAATTTGATGCAAGTTATTGATGTCTGCAAAGAGCTCGACGTCCTTGCCAGAAATACTGGTGCCATTTGAGTAAGTCAGCCATTTAACGTTGTGAACATTGAAATCACCCGCAACGATGATTTCACACTCAGGATTGGACAACAAAAATCCCGAAATTTGTTCGGAAATAGTATCAAAAGATAAGGTGGAGGCTTCGTTACTTATGTTAGGGCTTCTGTATAGGAAGCAGAAGAATATGACGTGGCTTTGGAAAATGATTTTAATCCAAAGATAATTAAAATCTGAAGTCGTGCTTGAATTTATTTTATAATAAGCAACGTCGTCCCTAACATAAATGGCGATGCCTCTATGGGGGGAGAGATTGTGCACTAAAGTGCACCCCGACACCTGGTAATAACCTAAGCTAAGTCATTATCGGGTGATATTTGGGTTTCACTAAGTGCGAAGATTGGGGGTTTGTAATTAGATAAGTGGCACTCAACAAAAGAGAAATTCGCTTGAAGTCCACGAATGTTACAAAAGTCAATACCAAAACTTGACTTGTAACGGGACTTCGGTTGCGCGGGCTCAGTCGCCACGTTCTCGGGAATATTTCCCGGCATTACATTTGCCGCAACCATCAGAGTCAATAAAATTTGTCCTCGTCAAAGTGTTATGCCTTTTGAGACGGGGCAAAAAGAACAAATTTTTTGGTAACTACTGGAAGTCCCGGGATGAGCCGCAATTTCCTAAGACTGTATCATGCGTAGAAAACAATTCCCCGTCAAAAAGTGCTAATCCAAGGTTGGAAAAATTCGTGATGTTTGTAAAGGGTAACGAAATTATTGCACGATTTTTAAAGGTTGTCGGATTTTGACAAGTGATGTTTTGTTGGAAGGCTATCGCTATGCAGAACCCAAAAGAGATTACTTCGTTGGAGTTTATTAGATATTAGCAAAACTTAATTAATCTATTTAAGGTCTTTCTGACACTTAGCCGAAGTTTTTCCATTTAAACAAAAAAAATTGGTTGTCTGTAAAGAGGGTTTACGGACGATAGTTTAACGTGACAACGTCATGAGAAAACATTGATAAAATGATGTATTAGCAGTGAAGCATGAAATTTCAGCCAAGCAAACGTCGCCTGTGTTTCTGATGAGACGAGTTGTGTCCGACAATTCAACGTGGAGAACTTTGGCCGTGGATGTTGATGTAGAAGCTAATTTATCAATCAAAATGAATATTTCATTTCACTCCTTTTTGTACCCATACAAAATAATGATAATTTAATATAAATGATTCAATTTTATTCATAAAAGTATGCAATCATTTCATTAATGTTTTCTCATAAAAGTATGCAATCATTTCATCAATGTTTTCTCGAGCGTAACGGGGCAATGAGTCATCATTTTTCGTGCATGCAGCCGGCGTTCATCGTTTTAATAGACGTTGTCACGTCAAAAAAGCCCCACCGAATGTTATGAAATTTTGTTCATATTCTTCTCTCGGCACAAAGAAGTTTATATAGTTTTTGGTTCGCACGGTATCGTACAAAAGGCACAAAAACCACGAACGCCGTTTAAACAAAAAAACGGTTCGACCGAATATTATAAAAATCTTTTCGAATTATATTGTCGTTAATACGCTTGGAACGGCACCTCAAGTAAGTCGATATCTTTTGTAGTTCGCGCGATATCGCACAGGTACAAAAATTACTTATGTCTCTTAAACCTAAAAACGACTCGACCAAATTTTATAAAAAAAATTTCAGATCATATTTCCGTTAATACGCTTCGAACGACACCTCAACGAAGTCGTTATCTTTTTTGGTTCGCGCGATATTGTGCAGGAAAAAATGACTACATACGTACGCACACACATTCCCAAATTTTTGCTTGAAATGCTCTTGGGACTTTGAAAAATTAACATACGTTGAAAATTTCGATTTTGATTTTCGGACCGGTTACAATAACTTCCCTATACTGGGAAGTTAATAATACCGGATGGCCTCAAGGGTATATGATGGCCTCATTCGGGGTATGATTCGTCAGAATGACCGAATGTGAGCTGAACTCGATTTACATTCATACGGCGAACTTTCCGATTACTCTCCATTCTAATGAAGTAAACTAAAATATGAGTCCTAGAAAGAGACATAGTGATTAGAAAGTTTTGTCGAGAATCATTTTTTCTAGTGTAAAGCATATTTTTCTTCATACAAAAGGGGTTGGGGAGGGTTGTCCCCAAACCCCCCCCCCCCCCTCCGTTCCTACTCCACTGCTCACAGTGTATGCGTTGAGTTGTACTCAGCAGTGATGTTCATATATGCACGCACACAACAAACGAGGTGAAAGTTTTGTATGAAGATTAAAGACTTGTTATTTCTAGTCTTTGCCACAGACATGTCATAATGGACTGCTCATCTGAAATATTTCCTTACAAATTCATGGACCCAAAAAGGATTGTCCTCTCCCTCATCTATAAGCCCCTTTTGTTACCGAACTCAAAGTTTGTTAAAGTTCGTTTTATGAGATCAGGGCACACATAATGTTATAATATTTACAAAAAATAAATGAGTAGGTAGAGTAATTTTTTATTTCTTTCTCTCTCCGGAATTCGTTGAAATGTTGTAAGAAAACCACAGGAAATCCTATTTTGTCACGAAACTGGCATTTTTCGCTTAATTAGCTGGTTATCAATATTGAAAATGTGCCCTGGATCATTGTGCTCCTAGGCCAATTATTTATGCACCTGGTAGCAGACGAATTGTCTTTGCACTAGTTGAGCTCACCGTAAGGCCTACATTAACTTGCAATAGCTTATACATATAAGGTTGACATAGGTTGTTTTTATAGAACGTATCCACCGCGCAGTTTGAGGGATTACTGTAGTCAGTTGGCCCCTAGTAATATATCACTGACGCTTTCGGACAGCACCGATTTTTATGAAATTTGGTAATTAAGCTTATCTTACCCTCCTCTTCAAAATTTATACGTCCCTGGGTGTGCTTTTTGTTTTTAGGGGGTGAAAGCTACCCCTTTTGGCAAAAAATTTAAAAAAAATATATTTAATCAATTGATCGACCTGTTTTAATATCTAAAATAAACTTTCTTTGATGCACTGCAATGTAATTTATAATTAAATTAAATGTTTCAACCATTAAAAACCACCCACTATGACGAAACTCACAACAAAATTAGTTTTTTAAAAATTTAAAATTTTTTAATGGTGCATTTATGATAAATTAAAATCCCCTCTTCTCTATTTCTAATTCATAACGTCTGAACCTGTAAAAACTGCCGCTAATCATGAAAATTGTAAAAAAAATCATTTTTCAACAACTTCAAAATTTTGAAATGGAATTAAATTTCCAGTAAATGTTTAGAATTGGGTCTTCAGAGTAAAATGGCTCCAAAAAAAATTTCAGGTATTTAGGGTGATTTTTGACGACTCTCTTGGGTTACATCTACAGAAATAAATAAACGAGCAATCGATTTGTTATTTTAAAAGCTTCATTTTTGGTGCAATTGTTTTTTTTTTTTTTGAAAAAAATGTTAGCGGTATTCGCGCATTTTTTAGATGAAAAATAAACAATTTCAATCACGAATAACTCGGAAAATGTTGATTTAAATAACAACATTCATATAACATTTTTCCTTTAAATCCATCCCCATATTTATGTTATTTATGAATGTGCCAGTTTTGAATGTGCCAATTTTCACCCCCTAGAAAGAGTGGCATTCCCCCAGGGAAAAGCACATATCAACACAATATAACTTTTTGACCTTGAGCTTTTACTTACTTACAGCGTCCTGTCCGAGAAAATTCGGAGACGAAAACCGCTATCCACTGGACTAATGGTCCCCACTACGCGGACTTAGCTCATACGCGCTTTTGCATTTTTTTCATATAAAGTTTAATGACTTTTTTAACGATATTTTTAATGGCAAAGACAGTATGGCCAAACTGCACGGCTGTGCTTAAAAAGGTACATTGAAATAATAATAATAGAGTAAGCCCGTCTAGCAGAGAAGGAGCCCTTCTCAACTGGGCCAAAAAAATTAAGTAACTAAACAACTTTTTTATTGATTTATATAAACTTTTCATTGTTTTTTTTGTGTACATACGTGTTAAGATTATAATTATCTTTATGTACTAGTTAATTTTAATAAAAAATAATAATTCAATCAAGCGCTGAGATGGGGCTCTCAACTAAACATTCAAACATAAAATTTTAAAGTTAAAACATCCAAATTAACATATAACCCACGCAAGCAAAAGAGAACATAACATAAGATTAAAAAAACTCCTTTTAGGGAAATCTTTACTTAATGCTCACACTAAAGACATTAATATTGTGGTTCACGTTAATGAACATGCGATTGATAGGTTCAAATCTGCCGTAATTCGCGTTAGAAGAGTTGTTTTGTGAAATAGGAGGTCCTCTCAAATTATAACGATTCTCTCTAAACGACGCACAGCGACCTAGAAAACCTTAGTCAACCTTGCCATTAAGAAGCTGATGAACAAATACAACATCGGCCACCTCACGACGCTTGTGAAGAGCGCTTAAGTTAAGTAACTTAAGCCGAGATTCATATGATGGAAGAACTAATGGGTTTTCCCAAGGAAGATGATGGAATGCAAATCGAACGAGCCTTTGTTGAACCCATTCAATAGTTGTAACATGCGAATTGTAGTGAGGAGACCAAACCTAGGACGCATATTCGAGTAATTGTCTGGCAAAAGAAATGTAAAGATGTGGCCTAGAGTGGAAGTGCCAAGTGCGAGTTTAGCCCCCTATGCTGAAAGTCGCAATTCGTCTGAAACGCCACTTTCTTCAACTTAAAAAACTTGTCACAAATCACGACTCGACATTCAGCACCGGGGCCGTTTAGTGATCAAGGGATTGTTAAATCCTTTCGACCACGTTTTTGTAAAACTCAGAACTAAACTACCTCTGGAAGAGATATAGTTGATGTGAGTAGAAAATTCTTAGCTAAATAACCCAAAATATAGATAATTCAGGGCGTTACATAAAATTATAATTCATCCGACACGCGAAACTGGCTGGAAACGAGTTATTCGTCGGGAAGTGTCACAACCTTCGCTGTTGACTTTTCACCCGATATGTTGCGGACATGAAAGGGGTCGTCCATAAATTACGTGAGGCGTTTAGGGGAGGGAGGGGGTCGAGCCGAATCTCACCAAATCTCACGTGGGGGAGAGGGGGGGTCTCGGCAAATATCACGTAATTTTTTTGTTTTAAAGAAACAGTGTAAAATAGGTCTGTTCCCGTACCTGCAGAAAGTGCAGAATCTGCAAGTTGCTTCGAATTACTTAACAGAATTCTGTTCCCGTACTTATACTGCAGCCGCCATACTCATTTCCCCACCCTGCAGTAAGAAGCAGAAACTTGCAGAAGCTACAAGCTGCTGTAACCTGCTGCAGCAATTTTTTGAAATATGGAAATGTCAAAACTGGGATTGCCGTGTTCGTTGTAAACGTTAGATGTTTGCAAAGTGCTCTAAAACAGATTAAAAACAAAAGAATAATCGTTTTTCTTTTCGATTTCAGAAAAACTGCAGAATCTGCAGAAACATGTTCCTGTACTTTCTTTATTTCATCCCTACCTCTCAATAAGCAACTTGCAGTAAGTGACAGAATGCAGAAAGTATGGGAACAGACCTAATGATGTTTCTCCACTGAAGACCTCCATTCACTTACAGGCCGCCGGTGGGCAGTGGCCTGTCAGACCAGGTCGACCAGCACCACTAAGCTTGACTCTGTCTAACTGAGGGATGATACTTCAGGTACCCGCCAGACAGGCCGTGGCATGCAGATGAAATCATGATTTTCTACAGACACACAGGTGAAAACGACTGCTTAGCATAGCAGGTTATTAATTCAAGCGCAAAAATGTTCATGGCCTCAATAAAAGCTTCAAGGCGGCTCCAGCCTCACGCTGCGCCGTGAACACTCGCAAACAAGCGCGAACGCGAGTGTGGATGGTTTTCACGCTTAGCTCGCGCCTTGCTTTCTGTTACGAGTGGATACAGCGTGAATTCTTCCCGTCAATTCACGGCTCGAGAGGAATAGAAGCTCAGATCTTCAGGCCCGAACTGACGATAAATCCGATATTTGTCAGCTTTCTTGAGCTGTAGGTATTCTTGAATTTTTAGGCCATACGGTTGGCGGCTAGTGACTTGGCCTCAAGGCTAAAGCTTTCAGGCCACGGCCTGCCTGCGAACTGTGTGTAAATTGGGCCCTTAAGATGTGGGTAAGGTAGGAAAAACAAAAAAATTACTCGATTGTTTAGCCTCTAAAAGCTAGTCAAACGTGCGACTCGTCGAATGCTGCAGAGTACGCGCCAAGTAACACTGAACCGCGAAAGGGGCATTAGAATTTAGTGCTACAAGAAAGCACATACCGAATTTTAGCGTAATGAAATTAGTTGGGTGAGTGCTCACGTTTTGGTAGTTGTGTGTCCACCACAAGCGGAAAAGCGAGGAGGGCAAGCAGTCCGAATTATCAGTTATCTCAAATAAAATCTTGCACCCAAAACCCCTCCCCCCATTCACACAGATGAACTTTTTACAAACCTTTTACTAGATTTCACTACGATTACGTACACGGATTTTATACGCGAGGGCCTTTCCTGCAGTTCTACATTCAAACTCTGTGGTTACGACCGTAATTTCGTATTTTTAATGTAAATACTATGGATTTTATAAAATTTGAAAAATCTCACGTGAGATTAGGGGGGAGGGAGGGGGTCGGGACAAATCTCACGATATCTCACCAAGGGGGGAGGGGGGGTCGAAAAATCGCAAAAATCACCTCACGTAATTTATGGACGACCCCAAACGACATAGAGTTTCGGTCAATAGCCCATTTGAAAGATATTTTAATACCCGTATTTCTGCTGTTTACTACTTTTTCATATGAGCAACCGTTAAGGAGATATTAAAAAAAATTGCGTTATCAGTTATTTCAGACAAGTGAAGTGCGAACTTTGGCGTTGGATTACTCGCAAACTATACAAGCGAGAACGATGACTAAGGGCTTATTCTAAAGGTAATTACTAGCACTATAAGTTTGGTAATCGGCATTAACCCACCCAAATTAATATCTTACGAGTTAATCGCAAAAAACTGCATTCAACCTCAACCATCCGAACAAGTTCGAACTTTGAGCGGTCATAACTTTGAGCTAAATTAACTTACAGACCTCGTTAAGGGCTCATTTTGTAGATAATTTTATTCTCTAATGACTTTGTATTGATCATTTTCAGCTATCATTGCACACGACCGAGTTATTTGGTATAAACGACCTCTACCTCTTTTTCAAGATGGCGGCTTTTCCCATCGCACTGCGACCCCACAAACTTGGTTTTAACATTGTCAGATGTACCCCAACAAATTCCAAAAAAAAAATTTTGACCATCATGAAATGCAATTTGATTTACTAATTGCACTGGACTAATGATATATGTACATATATTAGTAGTTTTTAATACATAGCAGTATATTTTTTGAAATTTCTAGTATTGGATACTACTTTTGATACTATTTTTTTCTCATTTCGATACTTTTTTGATGAAGCGGCGTGTAAACACTATATGTAAATATATTTATTTCATCATACATATCTTGAAGCCCTTCGTTGGTTCTAATGAGCCAATCGTTCTGCTAGGCCCTTATAGGACCAAATATTCTTCTTAGGATTTTCCATTTGAAGATTTTGAGCTTATTTTTTGTTTGTTGGATCAATGGCTAAGCCTCAGACCTATAGCATAAAACTAGGTGAATTAATGTCTTTGCATTGTCTTGAAATTTCTTTGTTTTTCAGTACAAGGTCTAATGCAAAATAGGTTTTATTTGCGGCTGCGATACGTCTATCCTTTATCTTATTTGCTGTAGGAAGTAGCATTGTCCCTAAATAGGTAAAAATGTCTACAATTTCCACACTATGATCGTCAAGGCTGATACTTCGCCCTAATCGTTGTCCTCGTTTTGATCCGATCATAAACTTTGTTTTTGTGTCATTTACTCGTTGATTAAATTTAGCTGAGGTTTCTACAATTTTGGAATTTACATCTTGTGTGCTGCTTCCAATTATGACTATGCCATCTGCGAAGGCTAGTATTTGAATGTTCCTTGTGGGGATGCTATTTGCTCCACTATGCTTCCAGAGCTAAGAGTTAAACAGTATTCACATCTCCTTGTCGCTTCTTGAGGGAAGTTCATTGAGTTGGAACCTCTGCGCAAACTTTATGCCCTATCATACTTCTCCGGAGTTTTTCCAGACTCTTGGAAACTTACTCATGTTCAGCCCATACCGAAAAAGGTGACTCCAGCTTTCCCTCCAACTACCGCCCAATCGCAATTACTTCTATTCTCTCCAAAACCATGGAAACGATAATCAACAAAAGGCTTATGGGATATCTAGAATCCAACCTACTCATAAACGACAAACAGTATGGCTTCCGACAAAAAATATCCACTGGCAATATTTTAGTTTGTCTTACAGAACACCTCAGCCGAAGTCTGCATGAATCTGGTGAGTCTAGTCTGGTT
The DNA here is from genome assembly GCA_949987705.1 of Thereva unica. Classification (NCBI taxonomy): domain Eukaryota; kingdom Metazoa; phylum Arthropoda; class Insecta; order Diptera; family Therevidae; genus Thereva; species Thereva unica. The sequence continues at coordinate 103,475,785 of OX465283.1, forward strand.
GCTCTGGATATCTCCAAGGCTTTCGATAGAGTTTGGCACTTAGCCTTGTTAGCTAAACTCAAAGCTATTGGAGTCGACTCACCTCTACAGAAGTGCATCGAGAGTTTCCTTTCCGGCCGTTCAATTAAGGTTTGCTGGTATGATCTGATCTCTGCGGGGGTCCCCCAGGGGTCAGTTTTATCACCGGCCGGTTTCCCTCTTTGACATTTTCCGCACGATCCACAACAAATGTGTGATCCGCAACAAATTTACCGCGGATTTGCAACGAAAAATTCGCCTAAGAATATCCGACATCGCGTATTTCATAATCTCGTGTGTCGACACTCCGAATTTTTGAATTAATTGAATCCGCGACTTTAAGAATCGCAAAGTGTCAAATCCGCACTCACTTGCGATCTGCCGTATCCGGGAATCGAGACCGTTAATTTAACGGTTTTCGCACTTACTAAAATCGAACAAATTCTTGGCTACATTTAGACCAAATTTCACATCGAAGATTCAAGTCTTTAATAGAGCATTCCAATATGATGAGATTCGAATCTTCGATAATGACATTTCGCTAACTATAAGGTTATGTATTGTTACTAGACGTGGGTGCTCCGAAATGTTTTCAATTATATCATCAATAAAAACTCTTAGTTTGCGGCAAAATATTAGCACAAAACTACGTAATCTTCACCTTACAGCAACATGCGAGGCGGCACGTAAAGGTACACGAGAAAAAGCAAGAAAGAAGAAGGTTAAAGTAGAAGTGAAGAAAGTTGGATTCATTCCGCATAATCTTCGTAATAAGGACAAGTAAATTTTGTATTTGAATAAAATTAGAATGAAATTCATGTAATTATTAATAATTAGAATCGATCTTACTAAAATAAACAAGCATATCGATGATTCCTGGAAGGCAATACCAAAGGATAACGTTTATGTGGGAAGATATTACCGATGGAGGGTATATTCTGTCCCAGAAGCAATTGCATGCCATCGAGAGACTCACCATCCAACTATGTACAACGTCCCTGATGCTCCGCTAAATGTTGAAATTGAACTTAATATGTATGCAGAGAAAACTACACGTTATATGGACAATTTCCATAGAATGGCTATGATACCGCATAAGTTTAATCATGGCGAAGAAAGGAAAATACTTGTTTTTACAAAAAATAATGTAAGAAAGTTGTTTATTTTGAGAAATTGCAAACGTTTTTAATAAGTTATTTTCAGGAACAACTGCAAGAAACTAGAGATGCCGGCGCTACCTTGATTGGAGGTGTAGAACTTATTAAAAATATTCAAACTGGCGATCTGCTGCTGCAAGACTATCAATTTGTTATTGCACATCCGAATATTTTACCAGAATTAGTCACATTGCGAGGTATAATGAAGCGGAAATTTCCTAATCCAAAAAATGGTACATTAGGTCCAAATCTTCCTGAATTGGTGCAGAAATTTGCTAATGGTATTAGCTACTCTGCTTTAAAAGATGAGCATCAACAAAATTTCGGTCTTGTATCAACTTGTATAGGAACGGTAAGAAAAATCTATTTATCAAATGAAAAAAAAATTATTTTTACATCCTTACAGTTGGACATGGACACAAAACATTTAGAAGAGAATTTTATCGCTCTACTGCAAGATATCAATTCTGTAAGACCAAAACGTGAAGGGAAATTTATTTCACGTGTCCTATTCAAGAGCCCACCAAGTGGAGAACAATTGAAAGTTGACCCTTTTGTGTATATATCTGAAGAATACATAAAAGGTAGTGGAAAGAGTCAAAAGATACAGAATGACGAAGAACCTGAAGATGACGAAAAGGAGGAGAAGGAACAAGTCGCAGTTAACTAAAAAAATTTTGCTTTTATTACATTTAAAATCAAGTCTGTAAATTTAATATAGTAATATAATGTTCTATCCCACATTTCGCTTACATCTTACGTTTTTTTTTTTGGTATAGAAAAACTACTTACCACACAAATCTAATTAAATTTTTTGTGCTAGTACCGCTCTATTGTGCGCCTGTTCCATTTCTAATTGCTTTATTCTAGCATAAGCAGCACTTCCAAACAGGACGACCATATTCGATGTCCACCAAAGGAATGATTTCACTTCATGATACCATTGTGTTGCTATTAATGTTTGTGCACATGCTTTAGCTGTTCCAGATATGTTGTGCGTTAGAGGAGATGTTACCTGATAAAATTATATTTAATTATTGATGGGGAAAAGGTTATTGGAAGAGTCTTTCAACAAGAAGTGTCATTTTAAATTTTGCGCCATTTTTGAACTGTCGTAATAGGAATGCCATTACGATATTTAATAGGCAAAAACTACGGCGTTTTCTGATATGGATCGATATCTAGTCCCAAATTGCATTGAAATAGTGAAAATTTCAAAATTCGGAAACGCATACTATCGTGACACGGACCATACGGAAGTGCACACACGAAATTATTTAAGTGCTCACAGATCACGTGCGCGAGTATAAAGAACACACAATTGCACAAAACTCATGAATATGTGCGTTTGGACGTAAACACAATTTATTGCGCACGAGTTAGCGTTTCCATACTGGGGAATGTTGAAAATATCGAGAAAACGGTTTGTAAAAATCGTACTGCTTTTAATTATCATCAAGCGCCTTCTCGCAAATGTGTAGTGAAGTTAAGCAATAAATTCGAAGGGCTCGAACAAGTGAAAACTCCAATTAGATCCCTCGTCCAGCCAGATCTGCTGAATATATCGCCAATACAGTGGGCTATAACGTAATCCGAGGTTTATCCTTGAATTTTAACAGTTATGTTCCATCTTTCTTGCGCACATATGTTTCTTTGTATTGGCGTTCGCAATCTTGAACTGCAATGGATCATCACCATCTGTAACGCTACAGCCTGTTATTGGCCTTGGCTTCCTTCGCCATTTCTCTCCATGCCGTTTGGTTCCTGGCTAATTTATCTGTCTTCCAGCCCATGCATCATCGGTTCTTTGTTCGATTGGAATTTCTCTTTCCATAACAGATTCTAATTATCGCTATTGCCACCCATCTTAATGTATTTAATTTTATAGTTTTACAATGTCTCCCTTGTACAGTTGGTATAATTCATGATCATTCTCCTTCTTCATTGGCCGTTTTCACAGAAACCGCCAAATATTGTAAGCAGTACTTTCTTTTCTTTCAACAGTACCTAGATAAGTTTCATCAGCCTGTTTTTAAATTGGCAACGATCTACGCTTCCCGGAGGAGTATTGAAAGTCATAAAAATAACTTTTATACGAAAAACCTAGGAAGACTTTTGGCATAACTTGTGTTCCGTTATTAATCTTCGAGTTTGTTCTTTATAATAAAAAAATCACCTTTTATGAAAATATTGGGCTTTTCTGTTGATTTAAAATTACACCCCTTGTGGAAAGATCCTGTATACATACCTTTATTTGTAGTGCTACTACAAATCCAATCATGAATCCGCAAATACCTCCAATAGTCATAACCATCCAAAACCATAATTCATTTAAATGTTGATAGTTTAAAATTTCACTTACTTCGCAGTTTATAACGATTAGAGGTAAAAAAAGAAAGCTTGAGTAGAAGTTATTGTAGTAACTAAGTAACCAAATTTCTTGATTAACATATGGAAGGGTTTTCTTGGTGTATATTGAATACATTGATAATGATAGGGAGCCTAAAACACCGTACATCGTACCCTTCCAGGAAAACGATCCTAAATATTTGAAATAGCTTGTAGTAATCAGCGTTTTGCTGTTTTTAAATAATCATAATTTTACCTGTCAAGCTTTCCTGATCAACACCCAACCAAAATCCCAATACAATAACACCACAGCAAAGACAACATTTCCAGCTTGTTCTTTGTCCAAGGAATATATATGTAAGTACAACATTGAAGACAGTAGTAAGAGATCTTCCAACATAGTAAAACGCCACGCCTACATACTTCAAGCATAGATTGTTAGTGGCTATCATAGCAGTAAACAGAATTGATAGTGGTAGCACCTTCAAAATAAAATCAAATATAATGTGCTGATAATGATATGTGCTTCATGTATATTTCAATAGTGTTTAACATGCCTTCCGAAATGTTTCCCAGTGCAAAGGATTACCCGAAGGAAAACTAATCCTATTTGGAAATGTTTTCGCTAGCAAACTCATTCCGAAGCATATTGATGTTGATACGACACATTGAAACCATGTCACAAATAATGGTGCTTCTAAATTAACTGTAGAACTACTTAATAGTGCCTTGTTGACGAAAACTGTGAGAATTGATATTATCCTGAAAAGATACAGAGTGAATATCTTTCAAACTTTAAAATTACTACAACTTACCAGTAAGCACTTACAACTAAAAATACTCGGGCGTATTTTAAGATCAATGGAGGTTCTTCTAAAGGTTTGTACATTTTGAATAATTTGTGGTGTCGTACGTATTAAATCATTGCTTAAAAAACATATATATTCTTTTTACATGCACTCAAATTACCGCTTCGACTTTGTTGATAAATGGATTCGCGACAGTAAAGTGGCTGTCATTTGTCAAGAGGATGAAGTGAAGTTCACCACACCGGAAATTGCTGGTTCACTAAACAAGTTCATTTTTTTTATTTTGATGTCGAGAAAAATATAGTTATATCAAAATTAATTAAAATACAAATTAATCAACAGATACTAGATATTAAGCCTTGTTTCAGAACGCATAACATTCCAACACGGCTCGTACAATATCATAATAAAAAGAAATTTAAATTTCAAATGTAACCTCAAAAAAAAAACAACAATTTTTTTGTTGAAAAAACATCGTTCGTGGTGAAATTGGTGAAGTTAAAAGCCAACCAGTGGTGAAATACCACACGCAGCTAACAAATGTCACGTTTGTGTAGAAAATTCACGTCAGAAAAGGGAAAATATAACTCAAGAAATTAGATAAAATGCCAAAAATTAGTTATAATATTTTAATTCTTAGCACGCTTTTGTCGTTTGGTATCCACACAAGTGCACAGTATAATTCAAATGATTACATGAAAAGAGAGCATTCACTTGTGCGACCTTATCAAGGTAATGTTAATGAGATTTCATTTTTCTTAGAATATTCGTGACGATTCAATTTTGCGTACTATTTCATAAATATACTTAACATATAGGAGTTGGTATGAATTTACCATTCTGGGATTTTCTGGGTCACACAATGGTAACTAGTAACTATATAAGACTGACGCCAGATTCACAATCTAGAAGCGGCGCCATTTGGAATGCTGCGGTATGATAACCTCAAGTGCCTTTAATTTTTGTTTGTTGCCTTTAAATCCATTTATTTTACTTGTAGCCTTGCATGTCCAGAAATTGGGAAGTTCATGTAGCCTTTAAAGTACATGGAAAAGGTAATGAACTTTATGGAGATGGCTTTGCTATTTGGTATGCTAAAGAAAGAATGATTCCTGGGCCGGTCTTTGGTAGCAAAGATCTTTTCAGTGGTCTTGCAGTTATTTTAGACACTTATAGCAATCACAATGGACCACATAATGTATGTTAACGTAAATAACTATTTACATCGAACATAAATAATTACATTTCAATCTTATTACAGCACCAACATCCATACGTAAGTGCTATGGTTAACAATGGAACATTGTCATATGATCATGATCGTGATGGTACTCATACACAATTAGCCGGTTGTGAGGCACGATTTAGAAATGTAAATTTTGATACTCAACTATCGATTCGATATGAAAATGATATATTATCAGTTTCAACTGATTTTGAAAATCGAGGCGAATGGAAAAGTTGTTTAGTTGTTCAGGGTGTTCAGCTACCAACCGGATATTACTTTGGATTATCTGCAACAACTGGAGATTTATCGGATAATCATGATTTATATTCATTTAAATTCTATGATTTGGACGTAGATTGGACGGTAATTTAATATTAATATTTAATACATTTGATTACCCTTTACTGAAAAATCGAGAACGCGCGAACGAGCAGGAATTTGTTGTAATGAGTCATTGCACACGATGCTTTGACAATGATTAAGGCATAACTCGCATCGAATACCCCAGTTGATAGTTACAAGAGAAACGTTTAAAAAACTGGCCATGTCATAGCTTCTTTGGACTGGTTAGCGGAATTTTCCGAGTTTTCAGAGGCAGAACATTGTGACGAGTTTGCCTTCCGCTAACCCCGACGGTTGCGTCTCTGACACAGCCTACTGCTATTAAGATCATTGACTTGGAAAAATTAAACCCCACTTCAGAAAATGTCATGGTGAAAGATTTTTAGAATGGGAAGAAAATAACTATCGACGAACACAACCTAAAATTAGTTAATAAAACATTCTACCCGGGGTCTACAGTTATAAAAAGAAACGAAGAAAAGGGAGAGATAACTATCTACTCTAACAAAGCCTTTTAAACCCAAAAATAAATGCTGCTCCTAAGATTTGTACACAGAAAAACGAAGCTTTCAGTCTGAAAACAGTAATACGACCAGTACTGTGCTATGGTAGCGAGTCTTGGACTATGACCCAAGACATAGAGGAACGAGTCAATAGGTTTGAGAGAAAAGTTCTCATGATTTTTATTACATACGTTGGCTTTATGCAAATTTCTTCTGCAGACTCCCTTCGAACCAAGCTTACTACTCGTCATTACACCACGACGATTATGACATGACGGACTGCTGTTACGAAGGGCGACTTCTAAGTAACAGTAAAAAGCCTAAACTGTTTAAGTGCAAATTTAACGATTTAAAGCCGGTTTAGACGGTGCGCTCCAACGCATGTGCCCCACGAAAGTCTGAAGATGATGGGAGGTACCACCCACTATTCCTTTTATGCACAAAGTTCCTGAGTCAAAGGCGCTGGAGCTCGCTGTCTAAACGGGCTGTTAAAGTTTATTTCATTTTGGTATTCATTCTTAATCATTGTTATAAATCTCGTCTTAAACTGGGGCCGGTTCGTGTATGTCGAAAACGAAAATTTTTTTTCGTCTCGGGTTCGCGTAAGTCGAAAAAATTGAAAATTTTCGTCTGAAGCCGGCGAAAGGCACTCGAAAGCTCTTGGGTTATCGAGTTTTTGCATTAGGCCACGTACAATTTTCTTTCGACCTATGCG